>CM042836.1:161633922-162833922 GCA_023653725.1 Bungarus multicinctus
ACATGTATACATTATTTATATTTATCTTATACTTTATCTTTTATTCCTGTTGTCTATCCAAACATACAATTTCTCCCAGACCATATAAAATTCTTTTTTTTTTCTTTCTCTTGTAACTCCATCATAAGCACATTCATTTCCGCACAATCCATAATTTTTTTAATCAACATAGTATCCATGGAATTATCCTCCAATTTCCAATTTTGAGCATAGGCTAATCTCGCTGTTGTCAAAGGGCCTATCAAAGGGCCTTGGTGGTGCAGGCTGTTAATCATCTAGCACTTAGTGCAAGCTGCCTGCAATTAGTGCAGGCTCGAATCCCACCAGGCTCAAGGTTGACTCAGCCTTCCATCCTCTCGGGGTAGGTAAATTGAGGACCCAAGATTGTTGGGGGCAATAAGCTGACTTTGTAAAAATGCCGCTTGGGGAGGCCAAAAGCCCTAGTAATAATAAGCAGGCATATACAATGGAATGAAGGCTATTGCTGAGCACTTAGCATGGTGCTCCATAGACTGTAAGCCGCCCTGAGTCTCTGGAGAAGGGCGGCATATAAATGTAATTAAAATAAAAAAATAAAAAATAAAATAAGATATTCAATTTCTTTTCTATATTTGTCTCTAATTATTCCTAATAAAAACATTTCCAGTTTGAGTTCTATTTTTTCATTTGTTATTTCTTGTAGCTAGATTCTAATTTTATTCCAAAAAATTTTAAGTTTGGGGCACAACCACCACATACAAAAGAAGGTACCAGTTGTTGATTTAAACTTCCAACATATTGGACTCAGATTTGGATATATCTTGGCCAATCTCGATGGTGCTAGATGCCAACAATAAAACGTTTTGTAAAGATTTTCCCTATATGAGGCTGCCATTGTTAGTTTATAATTTCTCTTCCAAAATCTTTCCCAATCCTCTAATTGAATGTTATATCCAAAGTTTTTCATCCATGCAGTCATTGTCTGTTTTACTACCTCCTCTTCTGTATCAAATTTTAGGAGATAGTTTTAAATTTTGGATATACATTTTTCTTCTTGTCCTAATAAAATTTTATCAAACTGTTGGGGAACTTAACTCTGTACCAAATTCTTCCATATCTTTTTTGTATTTTGTTTTGCACCTGCAAGTAGGGCCACCAGTCTAACTTAATTCCTTCTTCCTTCAATTTTTGATTTGTTTTTAGCTTTCCCTGTTTATCCAATAGTTGGTTGTACCTAATCATTTTGGAAATATCTGGTATTTGGATTAAGCATTGCTTCCATGGTTGAAAGCCAACTCAGTATCTTAATATAATGTTTTAGTTTAATTTTACGCTAGATTTCTATTAGTGCCTCCCTAATTAAATGTTGCCTAACATGTGAGTACGTCTTTCGATTTCTCTCCCATAGGATGGCATGCCATCCAACCTGCAAGTCATGTCCTTCTAGCATTAAAAAACACAGCTTTTCCCTCAAACTCCAGGTTAGAGTATCTCTTAGGGGATGATGAGGTTTTTAAAATTATTGTTCCTTATGGCAACTGTACTTTTTAATATCATGTTTTTCTTGTTTCAATTTTATGAAGCCTTCAAGACTCATTTTTGGAGCTAGGTTGCCTGTAAATTGGAAAATGAAGAACAGTGCCTTTTTTTACTGGTCAGCTGGAGTGAGCATTGACTGATCTACATGTTTGGTTTTTTTAAATTCTCCTGACATTCCAAAGACTGCAAGAATAAAGAAAATTGTGTGGCCAGATTTAATGAATTTTTAGAGGTTATGGAGCAGAAATTATACCATCTGACATGACATAACTTCAGTAAATGTGTATTCAATGTGCACACTGTTTCGAACGATGTGATCATTAACGTAAATTGGAACTGCTACTATAGGTAGTTCCCATTTAGTGATTGCCTCATTTAATTTCTGTTCCAAGAATTTTGCAACCAATCCTCCATTTATAATCTTTCCAGGTCTGTAAAGCAAGAGAAAATTGAAGAAAGAGTGTGAAATTCTGTGATGCAGATTGGATCCATGATTAATTATATGGATATAGGAGGATTATAGTCTTTCCCTTTTTTGCTGGGGTTCCAATGTAAATTCACACTCCATGGCTAAAATTTGCCTATCAAAGGAAGTTCACATTTATGCCCCATGGAAGCCTGCTGTCATGCCCCTGATGGAGACTGACTCTGAGGGAGAGGAGGAACAGCCGACAGGGAATGGAAGTGTGGTGGCTCAGAGGTGGTGGAGGAGGCTGGGGAAGGGCAGAGGCCAGCTGGACAGTCAGAGGAGGACCCAGGTCCATCTCCTCTCCATCCTAGGGCACACAGGAAGGAGAGGATAAGGGAGAGATGTGGTCTACTGGGGTGGAGAGGGCCTTGATCCTCTTCATGGGCTGCAGCTATGACAACTGGATAAGAGGATGGACGTGCCTACCAGCGAGTGCTGAAAACAAAACATGGAAATATCTCCAGTTTATTGTTTCTCTCTGAGTTTGGTGTCTTTCCCAGTGTGTGTTCTGATATCTGTGGATTTCTTCAACTCTTATCTTGCCTGGTTTGTGTTGTTTTTTACTCTTTATAATTTAAACGGCATTTCCTCCTTCTTGTAACTGCTTGTGTGGGAGTTTTTTGTCTCCAGTCAAGCATATTTGGAGCTTGAAAGCAAAATGAAGGAATAAAAGAGGCTTCACCTGTTTTTTGTAACTGAGTTTATTTTGTATCCCACCCTGGGTCATCACAAGTGCTTTCTAAACAAATTCTAAACATTATTTTAGTAAACTATGTAATGGCAAGGAAGAATTAGATCCATTCCCCATATGTTATACTACCATTCTGGAATAGAAACCACTGCTGTTAAAATGGCATAAAACCATGTTTACACTCAACGTTGTAGTACACAAGAGGGTTAAACCCAATGACTCCATAGCCATGCACGCCCACTCCAAAGGCTTTCTCCTTCCCCACATTTAATTGCACACTCTCTTTTAGCTCTGATGCTGCATAATTCTACTTGCTTTAAACTCAATGAGAAATGTGGATGAACAAAGGAACCCTGGCAAGCATCTGTGATCTAATGTCTTGTTGATAAAAACTAAAACAGGTTGACTGTTCTGAAAGGCCTAGGTGATGAGTCGTTTGTCTGGAGACAGCTGATGGATCTCATTACAGACCGCACACACACCCATCATGGATTGTGTAAGCAATGTCAGTGTATTATTTATATCCATTTATTATGCCTTAAACTCCCATGGTGCTCCTCGAGAAAAACAGGTGCAAAGTTGGCTGAGCGACAATGACCAAGAATGTTTTCTCTGTTTTGGAAGCCAAGACAAAAATTGATCAGAGAAACATAAAGTCAGCTCCCTGAAATACAAACAGGCTATAACAAAAGTTTCAGACTTAGATCCACAGGAATAAAATAACTCACATGGCTCCAGACACCATCTGTGGGCAGGAAAGTCAAAAGAACTGATAGGAATTCCACCACAAATACATAATCTGATATCACTTAGAGAAGAACCAACCTACAACAATTTTGAAGAACTGGAGTTGAGCGCTCTAAACCAACATGGTGCCTGTATTCGTAGTTCAAAGACAAGATAAAATGGCTAGTGAAAATGTTCTTCCAGAGTCTGCTGTATGCAGCTGTGCTGAATATATAATTGATCCACTTTCCATAGTTGCTTTATCATTCACCCTAAGACACTGGCATGTGCAATGTGCATTAAAACTGCAAACCTTCATGAATGGTTTTAAAGAAACATATGAAAAAGACAAGCAATATTACAGGGGGATATATACTACAGGTAGTCCTATACACATCCTAGCTGCCAAAATTGAGGTGATTGTGAGCACATTCAGAAACACCGAAATTGATTGAATCCATTCAAAGATAACTGATTCAACTCAGATCATTAAAATTAAAATATTGTTTCCTTCTGTATCTAAAGATGCCTGAAAAGATGACACATTCCATTACTTTTTAAAGTTAATGATCAGTTTTTAATTATAAATGTACCAGGTGCTTGAAGTTAAAGATTAATGTTTTAATAGAATGCCACCCAGGCACAGAGTTAGACTATTGAATTTTTTTTCTTAGCCATCCCAATTAAGTTTGACAATTATATCTGCTTTGAGATAGGAATAAACAGTAACAAGGAGAAATGGCCCCAAATACTGTAGTGTTATAAAGTGATACTTCCCTTACAGGTGATGAGCCACAAATGAATTTTTTTTCAGAAAGAAAATATGGAATGCTCCTCCTTCTTTTGCAGTCCTGGAACCGAAGCAATTAACCTTTGGCAATATCTCCTGGATGGACCACTTCATAAATCTTCTCTTTCGCAAGCCAAGATATTACATGCCTTTACTTTCACTTTGTTCCTAGCAAAAAAGAAAAAAAAAGAAAAGGCAGGCATTATTCAGAGTGCAGGCTCAGATGTGAGTGTGTGCATCCCATCTGGAACATCTGCTGAATCCATGACTACTTGAGAAAAGGCTGTGGGAAGAAAGTCAGGGTAATATAAGCATTGAAGTTTCCGCTCTCCAAATATTAGGTACTAATGCTTCCAGTTCCTTGTCCCTGAGAAATAAATGAATTTGAGATTAAAACAGCCATGTTGTGCATGGCAACACTACTGTCTTTTCCTGGCTGTTCCCATCGCCAAGGATCTGGGGAAATTACAAAGAATGCAAGAAAGCCTATGTTTTTCCTGTGCAAGCCTTAAAGTCTAGCATGTTGCTCAACCTCAGCACTATTAAGACCGTGGACTTCAACTCACAGAATTCCCCTGCCAGCATACTTACAAGTTTCAGGTACAGTCGCTTACCATTTGAAGTTATGACTATCCTCCCTGAGGTACTTATGACCAGGTTCTAAAGTTAGGACCCTCTGCAGTCTCACATGATCACATTTTACAACAGTTTTGCCAAAAATCAGCACTGACTGTCAGTTTTCAGCAAAATTGGCCATAGCAAACCATTGGTTTACTTAAAGCCTGCAGTGTTCATTTGACAACTGCCACAAAAGAAGATCTAAAAATGGGTCAGTCACATAAGTGACCTATTTAATGACTGTCACGACTTTAAACCTGATGAGCAGGCTCCACTACAGTCATAAATCGAGGAATATCTGTATTAAATGTCTTAATCAGAGAATCACCAAATGCTAGGCTGTCATTGGAAGATTTCAGAAACGAGCATGTTCAGATTCTAAAGGAATTTGCCCTCATTCCTAAAAGCATCATTGGCTTTTCTAGCACACAGTTTTCTTGTTTCAAAATCTCTCTTAGCTCTTCCTTCTGTTCTGCCAATTCTTATTTCAGGCAGATACCATTATTCATTTTTTTCTGGCTTGTGTTTTATTGGTTTCTACCAAACCAACATGAAATCAAGCTGAATTAACCTTTATTGAGTTCAGAATAAATTGTATTCATTTATAAAACCACACTGTAAGTCATCTTACAGAAAGTAATTGCTTTGTCAATTGAGGTTGAGGCAGGAGAGGGGAGGGCATCCATTTTGCAGTGATTGCTCGATTAATTCTAACTCAATAGTTTGAGAATGAATTGTGTCTATGGCAAG
Organism: Bungarus multicinctus; assembly: GCA_023653725.1. Lineage (NCBI taxonomy): Eukaryota > Metazoa > Chordata > Lepidosauria > Squamata > Elapidae > Bungarus > Bungarus multicinctus. The sequence continues at coordinate 161,639,485 of CM042836.1, forward strand.
GAGAGAACTATATACTATGTCCTGATAAAATGTACTGTTTGCACTTTTCCATCTGATTCTCTCTCTCTCTCCTCCCCACTCCCTCCCTACACACATGTGTGGCATGATCCAGTCTGCTATACAATCCAGGCAGAGGTGCTATTTAGCTGGTTCTTACCTACTCGGGAGAACTGGTAGCAAGAATTTGCTGTGGGTCGCCAAACCAGTAGCAACATCTAGCTGGCCACGCCCCCAACCTGGTCGCCCGATGTTTCCTGCCCCAGTTTAAAGGAGAATTTCTCCTCCACCCAAGCCATGCATTTTCAAGCAGCCACTTGAAAACACATGATTGTGGGTGGAGCAGTGGTTCGTTAACCTGCAAAACTGCTCCAAGGCTGAATTGTTCATGGACACCAGAAGTATGGCTTCCCCTTGGGAGTAAAGTGTCTGGTGTGAGAGGGAATGAAGGCTGGAGAAGGGGGGGGGGTGAGGAAATCCAGCCACAGAGAGGTTTGAATGAACTCTGTAAATGCACATTGGTTAGTTTGCAAAACCTTCCCAATGCTGGATTCCTTTCCCCTCATGAGTAAAGTGGCTGGAGGGAGAGAGAATGGAGGAGGGGGGAGGAAATCCAGCCACAGAGAGGTTTGAATGAGCTCTGTAAATGCATGTTGGTTAGCTTGTAAAACTTTCCCAATGCTGGATTCCTTTCCCCTCATGAGTAAAGTGGCTGGAGGGAGAGAGAATGGAGGCTGACAGGGGTGTGTGTGTGAGAGAGAGAGAGAAGAAAGAAAGAACAAGAAAGAGGGAGAGAAAGAAAGAAAAAGAAATAGGGAGAGAGTGTGGTGTGTGTGTGTATGTGAGAGAGAGAGAGAGAGAAAGAGAGAGAGAGAAAGAAAGGAAGGGAAAGAAATACAGAAAGAGACAAAGAGAAAGAAAGAAAAAGATATAGGAAGGAAGGGAGAGAGATTGACAGAGAAAATTTTGTGCTATTATTTTTAATTGTTCCATTATTTATCATGTTCCATTATTTATCATTTATTTATCATATATTTTACACTGTCCCTATACCTAGGGTGATTCTACTGCCCTTTTTTTTGCCCAGGGCTACCACAAAGTTTTCAGGGTTTATAAGCATTCAATGTCTATAGTCCAGAGCCTAAATACATGTGTGTTTAAAGGGACTTTGGAGGTCTTCTAGTCCAACCCCCAGCTCAGGCAGGAAAACTGAGGATGCCAAACTCTGAGTAGAGGTCCTGGGAAAGGTGTCAGAATAACACTTAGAAGGGACTTTAGGGGGAACCCTATACCATTTCAGAGAAATGGCTGTCCAGTCTTTTAAAAATTTCCAGTGATTGAGCACCTAGAACTTCTGAGAACAAGCAGGTCCACTGGTTAATTGTTCTTACTGTCAGGAAGTTTCTCCTTAGTTCTAGGTTGCTTCTCTCGTTGTTCAGTTTCCATCCATTGCTTCTTGTTTGCCTTCTGGTGCTTTGGAAAATACATCCCCCCCTTTCTTTCTGGCAGCCCTTAAAAGCCTGTTGCCTATCACACTCTTGGGCAAAGCATGCGAGCCATTTCCTCCTGTCAGTGGTCTATGAAAATACATCTATAGTATGTAGATAATAAAGTCAAAAAAAGGTGAACAACATTTTTACATTGCATTGCAAACAACAAGGTAGTGAGGGGAGGGAAGAAAGGGCAGGGGGGGTACTTGCCTCACTCACTCCACATGCCTCGCTTGGCTACCGGGCTGCTGCTTTCCACATCTTTCTTCTGCTTTTGGCTACACGCAAGGAAAGTAGCAAAAATCATTCTTTCTCTCCCCCAAACTCTGCCAGAAATGAGTCTTTGGGACCCTGCAAAGCATCCTGCTCCAAGAGGCTGCTCTGGCGCAATAAGTCTCACAAAGATTCATTTCTGGTGGAGTTCTGGCTTCTGTTGCTTTTCTTGCATGAAGCCAAAAGTCTCTCTCTCTCTCTCTCTCTCCCTCCCTGAGAACAGAGCTGGAGACGGTATTCTGTGATCCCAAATAAAGAATGATCAATTGGTAGGAAAATGGGGTGGGGAATTTTCCTGCAGATATTTTTTGGGATTTTCCCAGGGTCTCTGGTCCATGGGATTTAAATTATGAATGTGGTGGTCCCTGAGGTCCAAAAGGTTGGCGACCCCTGGACTAGAAGACCTCCAAGGTCCCTTCCAACTCTGTTATTCTGTTGCTTCTGTAATCACTCTCTTTACTTTTTTAATGCCTTTCATGACAAGGAGAATATATCAGCATGACTAACTGGATTCCATATATATCAGTTTGAATATGCATCTTCAGTTTTTCAAATGCTAAAACCATATTCTTATGTCCACTTACTGCTCTATCATCCGCTCCTCTATCTATTAAATATGCATGACGCCTCATCTACATAGGCACGTTATATGCTGAGTGGAGTCTGATGTCAGACTTCACTCATTGGTTCAGCTGCTGGCATGGGAAAATTGAGCTTCCATCAGTGGCTGAAGTGTTGGACAGCACCGGCTATATAAGCCAGCGCTGCCACGGTTTGGCCCGTGTTCCCTGGATCCAGATTTAAAATAAAGAGTTTTTTTGCACTCCTGAGTCCTGCTCCTTCCTTATCTGCGCCCACCTAACACTGGCGATGAAGGTGGGATTCTGAAGAAGACATGGACCTCATGGGCACCACAGCCATTTTTCCAGCTGAATCGTGAACTCAACCATTCCAACTGACAACGAACCGACATGGCCCACCGACCCCTATCGATCCCATTCAACCCAACCAAAGAGAAGTGGTCCTCGTACATGGGAAGATTCAACCTAAATTTGGATGTAAATGGGATGCAGGCAGCATCCGATGCAAAGAAGAAGGCTTTCTTTTTAACCTATTGCGATTTGGAACTTTATGAACTATCTGAAGCCCTCATTGCGGATGAACTGTCAAATGTCTCCTGGGACGAACTATAACGAGCATTGAAGGGGCATTTCGACCTACCCTATCATACCTGGCAAACCAGCACGACCTTTACATCCGGAGCCAAAAAGAAGGGGAGAGCATGAACGACTTTGTGGCCACGTTGAGGAGACTATCAAAGAACTGTAAATTTACAAATGCCGAGGAAATGATCCGGAACTGGCTAGTCTTCAGCCTCAGGGACTTAACCTTACAAAAGAGACTGTTTGCAAGGGGGTACGTCTTGTTTAAGGAGACCCTGGAAGAAGCGAAAGGTGCGGAAGCTTCAACTGTTCTGCCACCCATACTGAGAGGAGGGCACCACGTAGTCCATCCCGCTCTGGAAGCAGTGACAGCGAAGATAAAGATGTCCACCAGGTAAGATCCAGCAAACCCAGGACAGCCAAGGGAGCCAAGCTGTGTGGAGGCTGTGGAGGGAATCATCCCCGGTCTTCCTGCCGCTTCAAGGAGACCATTTGCAGGTGGTACGAGAGGAAAGCCCACATCGTGAAAGTCTGCAGAGCCAGCCAACCAATGGACAAACAGAGCCACAGGGCATACTCCCCAACCAGACAATACAAGGGTCAGCTGATGCGAAATTCAAAAAACAAGATGGCTCCCAGGAGGAAGAGACCCACCATACAATCGTGGGCTATGCCCATGCCCGAATGGGACACCAACACTTTTGAATCCAACAAGATCCTCACCCAGGGGAGGATTGATGGAACCCTGTGCCCAATGGAAGTTGACTCTGGGTCTTATATATCAATTATTTCCTGGGCGGCCCTCCAGAAAATCAAGCTCCACATTAGCCGGAGCCAGCTCCAGCCACAACGAGTCACACTGAAGGACTACTAATGCTGCAAAATACTGTTGCTGGGGGAAAAAACCTGCCATGTGAAGTACGGAAACTTCTGGGGACCCCTGCCACTGACAATTGTGGACCGAGATCTCCCCAGCCTCCTAGGGAGAGAATGGTTCACACCGCTGCAGAACAGCCTCACCGGCATCCATGTAACAGTGATGACCAGATCAAACAGCAGAAGTGACCTAGATGCTTTGGAGAGGGAATTCCGGGACATCTTCAGCAGCGAACTGGGCAAGTATAAGGGGACCCCTATCAGTTTTAATCTCGACCCCAACATAGCCCCTGTCTGACTGAAGTCCTGGAGAGTCTCTTTTGCTCTGCAGCCCAAGGTTGAAGAGCAACTAGACAAGCTGGTAGCTCAAGGGGTCTTCAAACCGGTAGACTACACGAGGTGAGAGACCCCTATGAAGCCTGATGGGTCAGTCCAAATCTGTGTGGACTACAAGAATACCCTGAACCTTGTGCTGCAACAGAGCGCATATCCAGTGCCAGTGGTTCAGCACCTATTACACTTATTGGGTCGAGGAAAGATTTTCGCAAAATTGTACTTAGCCCAGGCATACCAACAATTGCTTGTGGATGCAGCCACCACTGAAGCCCAAAAGATCATGACCCACAAGGGCATGTTCAGATGCATCCGGCTGAAATTTGGGGTTAGCATAGCCCTTGGCCTATTCCAAAGCATCATGGAAATGCCTACCACAACCTACCAGGAGTTGTCCCTATTTTGATGATGTAATAATCTCCGCTGAGAACAGACCCCAGTTAATGAAGAGGGTCCACGCGGTACTAGAACGGTTCCAAGAAGCGGGACTAAAGCTTAAAAAAGACAAATGCCACATTGCTATACCGCAAGTGGAATTCTTGGGGTTCTTAATTGACAGGTTGGGCATCCGACCCACAGAGAGCAAGCTGAAGGTGATTAAGGAAGCTCCCACCCCACAGAGCAAAGCAGAGCTCCAAGCCTTCTTGGGATTACTAAACTTTTATAACATATTTTTGCCACAGAAGGCGACCATAGCAGAACCACTCCATAGACTACTGGACAAAGATACAACCTGGAAATGCCCTCCCCAGGACACCACATTCACCAAAATAAAGGAATTTTAACATTGGACACAGTTCTGATGCAATATAGCGAGACCCTTCCTCTGCAGCTAACCTGCGATGCATCACCCTATGGCATCAGGGCAGTGCTGAGCCACAGGCTACTGAATGGAAGGGAAGCCCCCATAGCGTACTATTCCAAAACCTTGTCAAAAGCCAAAAGGACCTACAGCCAAATAGACAAGGAAGCCCTTGCAGCCATAGCAGAGTGAAACACTTCTACAAATACCTCTACAGCAGACACTCCTGAGTCCTGCTCCTTCCTTATCTGCACCTACCTAACACTATCCATGCCCCATCTCCATTGTGGTGATCAAAGACCAGTCATTGTGCAGAGTGCCAAGATGTCTGACTGCCTGGGCACTGTTTATTACATTTATAGGGCTTTTACAAGAAGACAAAGGCAACATAGATACAGCATCTGGATTGGAGAATAGATCCCACATGGGTGAAACCTCTCAACCACACTGGTACAACCTCCCAACCAATCCTTAAGACTAGTGGTGATGTTAGTAAATGAGATCACCTATATGTCTGGAAAGTTAGGGACTTTCCACCTTTACCAAGATATAGGGAATGAGATCATGCAATAACAAAAGAAGCCCCCTTAGCCAAATGTGCAGTCTGCTGCTAGCATCTAGCACCATCCAGAGGATCTCAGTAGTTACCACACCCCATAAATATGGTGTTTCCCTTTCTTTGTGGCATGATGTTATGTGTGTGTTTAGCTGCCACTCTCTTCCTGCTCCTGTTGTGGAGAGCAAGCAAACTGTCAATATCACATCACAGGATGAATGAAATGAAATATTGCGAGGAAGAAAAAAGCTATAAAAATGTGAAACAAGGTTGGCATTTTCAGTCAATGGGTCTGCTGCAATATGCAATTTTATTTCATCTGTGGTTGTTCAGGTGACACAGAACAAAATACTCATATATAACAGCCAGCCTCTTTTCCATGGTTCTCAGCTAACAGGGTATATTTTGAAATGAGTTACCTAATCTATTCCAAGAGATTAGAGATATTAAAAGGCAACCATTGCACCAGAATATCTGAGGCCTTTATGTGGTTACCATCTGCCAGGTCTGGTTCTGTCCTCTTTTGTGGGTCTATTTAAAACAGGGCACTTCTGAATGATGCATTCATCAGTTCTATCCTGTGCAACTAGAAACAGATGCTCAGCTTAGTATGCTTTTCTCATAAGTTTTTCTACTAGGTGGAATTTGTTTAATCCAATATAAAAACTATATTTATTATCCATATTTCCTATTTGTAGTAATGGGGTGACCCTCCCCCCAAATCACAGTCGCATTCGACTAAGCCAACTTTTCTTCCAGATTTCTTGGCATTCTTATATGCTCTTATATACTCTTATTCAACAAACAACAAATCAATGTGATATATGGTGAACATCTGCCTCATTACCATCAACATACAGAATTCTCAAGGAGGGCAGAGCTGGCGTCGCAATGGTACGATGTGCGATCTTGATGCTCCAACATCGCCATTGATATCTCCGCTGTTGGACAGTCCTACCGGACCTAAACCATCCCATAGAGATGGTGATTGATAAGGGCACGTCCTGCTGATCCCAAGGACACCGCAAAGTCCCTGGTAGATCCAGGAGAAACCCTTTTTGCCGGCGGCAGAGAGGCAGCCATTTAAGCTGCTGAAGCTGGGACAGCTCCGGAACAGAAGAGATCGGAAGAAAGTGTGTCAATTTGGTGAGATGAATTTTTATTTATTATTTTTTGGAGAGAACACCCTAAAAGACTTAAAGTGAAATCAAAAGTGAAGAGAAAAGAGGTCAAGCAGCGAGATTAAGCTAGTTAAACTGAAGGTTTTTCCCCCCTTTTTATTGGAACTTGGAATTTGGCAAAGCTTCTCAATTTTAAACTGGACTGATCTTTTTTAATTTTTTATTTTCTTCAACAATTTTCTTGAAAGTCTGTTTTGATTAAGATTCTTCTTTCTGATTTGGGAATTTATTTATTTCTCTTTTTAAAAAAAATATTTTACTTTTTTTAAAATCTGTTCCTGGCTTTGGATATATGAGGGGAAGTGAACGTGAAGGAAAATAAATAGCACTGCCATCTAGAGGCTTGGATATATTGTTTTCTTTTCTCTCTTACTTGTTTGTGTATTGGTGTTACATTCAAGGACCCTGAGCATTTTACTGAAAAAAATAGTGGGATGAGCATGGCAAATGTTTATACAGGTGCTCATCTGTGAAACTATAGATAGCCGGAGTCTGGAGTTGAAGTTGAAAGAAAGAAGATTGAAGTGACCTTGAAAATACTGGAAGTGGAAAGTTTGATTTGATTTACTAAAGAGCCCTGGTTATTTAGTGGCAGTGGCTCGCTTTTTGTTAGAATTGCTTACTATTCTTTTTTTTTTTTACTTCCCCTGTCGCCGGTTTTTTATGTTTAGATTTTAGCCTTTTAATCCAGGAACTAGATTATATTTTTCTTTTTGCTTCCTTTTTTTATTAAGGGAAATACATAGAGTATTATTTTTAATTTTTTCTTCTTTCCTTTTACTTTTTTTTTTTTTAAATCATCTCTACTTTTTTACCTGTTCCTTTTTTTTACATGTTTTCCCCTTTTCTTTTTGCATGTTACTGGAACCAATTGGATTAAGGTGTACAAGTGCCTGAAGATTTTTCTCCTCCTTTTTTATTTTTGGAGTGGCAGCTGCTTGCTTTTGTTTTCTTTTTTTTCTTTCTGTTTTTCTTTTTTTATTGCTAAGTATTACAAGATGAGTAGAAAGACAAGAGCCCCAGCTTCTTCAATACCAATAGCTTCCTCTTCACCACCTGGAGGACAACGATCAATACAGACGATGATACAACAGGAGAAAGAGAAGGAAGTGACATTGCAGATGATTATGCAAGGAATCCAAAAGATTGAAAAGAGAACGGAGACTATTGAGCAAAGAACTGAAAAGACAGGTGACAAAGTAGAGAATATCCAACAGATGATGATGAAATATGAGGATAGATTTAAGAAAATTGAAGAACAAGATATACAAAGGGATAAGAAAATTGGAGATATTGATACTCGATTGAGTGAAGTTGAAAAGGGCAGGAGTGGACCATTAGGATGGGAAATTGATAGATTCAGAACTCTATTTGAGATTCCAAAATGTAGAAAAGGGTGAAAACCTTGCTGAAATAATGATAGAAATACTGGCAGAAGCTTTAGAAATAACCAAAGAGAAGATGATGGATGGGATGGATGAAGTGTTCCATGTGTATACAAGATATGCAATGAGAAATAAGTTACCAAGAGAAGTTCACATCAGATTTACTAAGAAAACTATTAAAACACAGATACTACAAGTGGCAAGAGAGAAAACATTAAAGTACAAAGATAAAGATATTGTGGTGCTGAAATAGGTACCAAGAAGAGTAAGAGAGATGAGGAGAGAATATTTATTTTTGACTAAAGAGTTACTTAAAAGAGGAGTAAATTACAGATGGTTGACACCAGAAGGTCTCTTGTTCACCTGGCAGGAACAAAGACACAGAATTGACACAGTCGAAAAAGCGGAGCTATTCTATTTAGAATATCTTAGAGGAAAGGAGGAATACACAAGAAAAGAAGAGTCACTAATTGAATTTCAAGAGGAGTGTATAGCAGTAATTGAAAAAGAAAAAGAGGAAGGTGCAGTAGGTGGTGTATCCAGAGAGCAACGAGAACTAAGATCTACTAGAGCAACAAAACCCTCCTACAAAGCCTAATATGGATGAAAGAAAATTGATTATGATTAACATATATGGACTTAATTTAGTTACTAAAAAAAGAAATTTTTTACAAAATAAATTTTGTGAATTTATTTCACAAATTAGAGAAATTAAAGTTTGATAAAATCTGCCTACAAGAAGTACATATTAAAAAAATAACATGTATATTGAAACAAAAAAATAGGGAAATTATTCATGTCGTTGAAATAATGTAAAAAAAGAGGTATGGTCTTATATATTAGAGATACAATTCCGGCAGAACCAGTCTACACAGATGATGATGGAAGGATTTTGATGGTGGAAATAATGGACAATAATGTAAAAACACTTTTAATAGCAATTTATGCTCCAAATGATAACCAAGAAGAATTCTACAGGAAATTACATTGAAAATAATTGAACTGGACTATGTTAATATTTGTATGATGGGAGATTTCAATGGAATAATTAATGATCAATTGGATTATAAAACACAGAAATCAACAAAGAAAATTAGAAAGATATTACAAAACCCTTCTTTCGAATGATAGAGGAAACAAACTTAAAAGATGCATAGAGAGAGAGAAATGTAGAAAACAAGTAATAGACATGCATCATGGTCTAGAACAGCGGTTACCACCAATGGGCCTTGAGAAAATTTTGGTGGGCCTTGAGAAATCTCACTCCCAGACCACCCAAAGAATTAATCCAGGCTGCACAGAAACACAAGGCTGCGCTGCCCACATGGCTAGCGGGAACCCTCCCCACCCACTCACTCCTTACCCGACAAACTTGCCTGCTAAATTACTATTTTTCGACCATCATCTGTTCTGCTGTGCCGGGAGATTTAGAATAGCTAGGAAGCAGAAAATGGTTGGATTTCTTGCTTTCTGGCTAGTCTTTAGATCTTCAGCTCTGCTTTTAAGCACAGCCGAATCTCCCTTAGGACTGAAGGTTCTAATATTCAGTGCAGACTCACACAAGCACATTTGAGAGACTGAGCTAGCCGATGGCAGATAGATAGATCACTGATTGTTTCTGCGAGCAACTCAATCTGCCTGCCTGCTTTTGGGTAAAAGTTTCTCTTTTTTAAATAAAAAATTCAATATTTACATACATGGTGTGTTGTGAGTTAATTTTGTGAGTTTGCTTGCAAGCAAATTTTATGTGATAGACTGAGCTAGCCAATGGCAGATAGATATCTGAATGAATCTGTGATTCTGTGAGCAACTCAATCTGCCTGCCTGCTTTACCTGATTTTGGGTAAAAGTTGTTCTTTTTTATAAAAAATTCAATATTTATATAAATATTTATAATATTTACATACAAGCCATGCCCAGCCAGTCACATGACCACCAAGCCACACCCACAAATTAGGCCACGCCCACATACTTGGTTAGTGGTCCCTGGGATTTAAAATTATGACTTTGTGGTCCCTGAGGCCCAAAAGGTTGGCGACCCCTGGTCTAGAATAGATATGACATGGAGGTCAGCAGAACTGCTTTCTAACATATGAGAAATTGAAATAGAAACAAGTACTTGGGCAGACTATAACCCAATGACAGTTACTTGGAAAGGACAAAATAGGAGATCTAGATGGACTTTAAATAATACGATATTGAAGGAAAAAGACTTTAAACAGAAAATGGAGAGAGAATTGGTTTTCTTTTTTAAAGAAAATAAAAAAGAGAATACATCTCTACAGAATCTCTGGGACACGATGAAGGCCTACACAAGAGGCTTGATAATAGATTATACAAGGAAAAGAAATATAAAACAGAAAAAGACTTTCAAAATACTGGAAGATGACTATAAGAGACTAGAAAAAGAATTACAGAAGTTTCCTCAAAAAAATAAATAAAATTAAAATGGACATAGCTAAACATAAAATGGGACTAATGGAAAAAGAGGAATTAGCACAAAAAAATAAAAATGCTAAATAGAATTACTTTGAAGATGCAAGCAAACCAGGCAGATGGTTAGCCTATAAATTGAGAAAGAGAATCAAGAAGTATTAGTCAATTAATAGATGAAGAAGGAAATGTTTGCTATGGAAATGAGAAGAAAAAAATTATATGTTAGGAATCTATTGGGTTGGCAATATATAAACCAATAATGTATGTTTGTAGTTTTAAGACAAAATCACTGTATTGATTTATACTATATTCCGATTGGCTGATTATATTGCAAATTACCATAAGAGGCAGCTAGAGATCATAGCTTGCACTCTCTGACATTCTGTTGCTATCTAAGGTTCTCTGTTGTATTTATGCTGTGCTTATACTTTGATATCTTTGTTTACTGTAAATGACAAAGGCAACCGGTAAGGACACTTTGTAATGGGATATTCTTTGGACTGTTAAACGTATATGACCTGGACCGTTTATTGGACTGTGCTATTTCTTAAAGTAAACTTTAATTCAATTTAGTGTATCTGTGTGTGCCTGAATAATTATTCATAACTACTCTCATAAACGTTTCCATGTGCATATCCTTGTTACTCAAGGGTTATTCTGTACATATCATAACATTATACAAGATTATTATGGAAAACTGTATTATCAGGAGAATAGATCCTCTCCAATCGGATTTCAGGCCCGGGCACAGCACGGAGACGCCGTTAGTCGCGTTGGAAGGCCCAGGATCAGGGTTGTTCTTCTGTCCTTGTCCTGTTAGATCTCTCAGCGGCTTTTGATACTGTCGACCACAGTATCTTATTGCGGTGGTTGGAGGAGTTGGGAGTGGGAGGCACCGTGTTACGGTGGTTCTCCTCCTTCCTCTCCGACCGCTCGCAATTTGTGTTGGCAGGAGGGCAGAGGTTGACCCCGAGGCCCTTGTTTTGTGGGGTTCCTCAGGGGTCTCTGCTCTCGCCCCTGCTGTTCAACATTTATGTAAAGCCTCTGGGTGAGATCATCCATGGCTTTGGGGTAGAGTTCCATCAGTATGCTGATGACATTCAGCTGTACATTTCTACCCTGGGCCACCCCGACGAAGCTGTTGAAGTGATGACCCGGTGCCTGGAAGCCGTGCGGACTTGGATGGGTCTTAACAGGCTTCGGCTCAACCCAACCAAAACCGAGTGGCTGTGGTTTCCTGCGCCCAGATACAGCCAGCTTACTACATCGCTGACTGTAGGGGGAGAAATTTTGGCCCCCACGGAGAGGGCGCACAATCTGGGTGTCCTCCTGGATGTACGGCTGTCTTTAGAAGATCATATAGCGGCTGTCGCCAGGGGGGCTTTTTGTCAGGTCCGTTGGATCTACCAGTTGCGGCCCTTTCAGGGCCCTCTTCGCACAGTCACTTCTGCTCTCGTCATCTCCCGCTTAGACTATTGTAATGCTCTCTACATGGGGCTCCCCTTGAAGAGCGTCCGGAGGCTCCATCTGGTGCAAAATGCGGCTGCGCGGGTGATCTTGGGGGCTCCTCGGAGCTCCCATGTTACACCGCTCCTGCGCGAGCTGCATTGGCTTCCGGTGGCCTTCTGGGTACAATTCAAGATGTTGGTGATCACCTTTAAAGCGCTCCATGGCTTGGGACCTGGGTACTTACGGGACCGCCTGCTGCCACCATCGGCCTCCCGCCGGCCAGCATGCTCCCACAGGGTGGGCCTCCTTGGGGTGCCGTCAGATGATGCTGATTGGTGGCCCCGAGGGTGCAGGTCTTCTCTACGGGGGCTCCCTCCCTCTGGAATGAGTTACCCCTGGAGATGTGGGCTATCGCTGACCTGCAGACCTTCCGGTGTGTATTAAAGATCCACCTTTTCCAACAGGCCAGTCTGGCCCAGTACTAATTACTAGGGTTTTAAATTTTGGAAATTTTTATCTTTTTTACCTTTTTTACTCTGCTTTTATAATATCATTCTAGCTACTCATTTAATTTCTTTTAAATCTCTTTTAAATTTTTTACTATTTATGTTGTTTTTATTTTGGCTGTACATCGCCCCGAGTCCCTTTTTTGGGAGAGGGGGCAGTATAAAAGTGTAATAAAATAAATTAATAAATAAAATATTCAAGAAGAAAAAATTAAGCAATATCTACATAAGCGAAGTTACCCCAGATACCCAAAGACATTGAAACAATGCTAGAAGGGAACATAACAATGATGAAATTAACAGAAGCCTTAAAAAACAGAATGCTGGAAAAGCACCAGGTCCAGATGGATTGCCAGCAGAATTTTATAAGACTTTCCAGAAAATACTGAATCTTCAACTATTAGAAGTCATGAATGAAGTTATGTCAAAGAAGAGAATACCCAAAACATGGTCAGAAGCATATATTATACTTATACGGAAGGAAGACACAGACCGGCAGCAAGTTAAAAACTATAGACCTATATCCCTATTAAATTCAGACTATAAATTTTTTGCTTCAATCTTGGCAGAAAGATTGAAAAGATATTTAAATAATTTTATTCATGCTGATCAAAATGGATTTCTGCCAAAGAGACAAATTAAAGACAATATGAGAATAATCCTGAATACTTTGGAATACTATGAGGCACATTCCTGAAAAGCAAATGGCTTTGATGTTTTTAGATGCACAAAAAGCCTTTGATAATGTGAATTGGCGATTTATGTTATTGCAACTGGTACAAATGGGCTTTGGTAAAAAAATTATTCAAGCCATTGAAACGATATATCATAAACAAACTGCATAGGTGGAGAATTAACAGAGTCTATAGATATAAGAAAAGGGACTAGGCAAGGTTGCCCACTGTCACCTCTGCTGTTTGTGTAAACATTGGAAGTGTTAGCCTGGATATTAGAAAAGAAAAAGAAATAAAAGGAATGAAAATTAAAAAGGAAGAGTATAAATTGCAAGCCTTTGCAGATGACCTGGTATTTATATTAGAGGATCCATTGGAAACAGCACCTAAATTAATAGAAAAGATAAAAGAGTATGGAAAAGCAGCAGGTTTGAAAATAAATAAAGATAAAACAAAGATATTAATAAAGAACATGTTAGCAAGACGAAAGAAAGAATTGGAGGAAGTCTTAGAAATACAGGTCACAAATAAGGTCAAGTATTTAGGGATATATATTACAACAAGATGTAGTACATTGAAGGAGGATAACTATTTTAAACTCAAACAACAGATTGCGACAGACTTGACAAAATGGGAAAATTTACAATTATCATTGATTGGGAGAATATCTACAATTAAGATGAATATATTGCCTAGAATTTTATATCTATTCCAGACAATTCCAATTCGATTAGGGAAAGTTTTTCGAAGACTTAAATAAAATTGTGCTGAAATAAATCTGGCAGGGTAAGAAAGTGAGAATAAAACTTAAACTGTTACAAGATGCAAGAATAAGAGGAGGGTTTGCTTTGCTAAACTGGGAATTGTATTATCAGGTGACAAATCTGATGTGGGTAAAGGAATGGATAACATTAAGGAACAGTAGATTATTGACTTTAGAAGGACATGACTTGTTGTTGGGATGGCATGCTTTCCTCTGGTATAAGGGAACTAAAACACAGGGGTATTTTAGAAGACATTATATTCGAGAGGCATTGTTTTTAAATTGGGAGAAGATAAAAAGGCAATATTACTTAAAAATTCCATTATGGATATCTACCATTGAAGCTTTTTCTTAACCAATAACATATAAAAAGGAACGAACAGTTAGATATGGTGATATATTGAATGAAAAGGGTGAACTTAAATCCATGCAAGCGTAGGAAGAACAAGGTATAAAAATGAATTGGTTTTCATATTTGCAAATACAATCTAGATTTGATAAAGATCTTAAAACAGAAGGTTTCTATGATAAGTTGACTGATTTAGATAAAATTTTGATGGGTACTGATGAAAAGGTAATTAAAAACTCTATGGACATTTATTAGAATTTAAATTAGAGGAAGAACAAGTTAAAGAAATGATGATTGCTTGGGGGGAAAATTTTGGATATGGGATTGATTTAGAGAAATGGCAAAAACTGTGGTCTCAAAATTATAAAATGACAATGTCAATTGCTTATAAAGAAAATTTGTATAAGATGTTTTACAGGTGGCACGTTCCCTCAACGAGAATTGCGAGAATGTTTAAGAACAAATCGGATAAATGTTGGAAATGTCATCAGATACCTGTTTCATATTACCATATGTGGTGGACATGTTTGGACGCAAAAAGATATTGGATTAAAATCCACACATGGTTGGAAAAAAATGATAAAACAACATATAGACTTTAAACCAGAGATATTTTTATTGGGAATTATACCGGAAATATACAATGAAGAACTGAAATATTAGATTGTAAATGTTTTAACAGTGGCTAGAATTGTATCTGCTAAGAATTGGAAAAATGAAAAAATACCTATGCAGGAGTAAGTTATTAAGAAAATTATGGTCTGTGATGAAATGAGTAAACCGACATTTGAAATTAGAGAACAAGAAGATAAACAATTTTATATGATATGGGATTTGTTTTATCAATGGTTGGATAAAAAGATGTGGTGTAATAGACTAGGAAATCTTGTAATAGAAGTTTAATAGATCGATATAAAATATAATAAAGATATATATAACCATTGAATGAAAGTACAATATAAATTTCATAATAAAATCTAGAATATCTCATATAAAATGATGGAATAAAGTTTAGTCATGAATGATTAATAACTGATAAATATATACGCATGTTAGTTTGACACTGTGAGAATTTATATAAACTATAATGACTGTGAAAGGATAGCACAAAAGATTTGTAACCAATTACACACTCGTATGTATATAAAATGGAAGGTGGCTCTGTCTTGTTTGTATGTTTGTCTTAAAAATATTTTTTTTTTATAAAAAGACATACAGAATTCTCACTGGATGTCAAAAATGATTTTCTTTAAATGGAAAAAGCTGTCCGTTTCATCAATAGAAAACAACATTCAGAATGCAGAATTTGATCCATCTGACATTACAATTCAAGATTCATTTAAGGGTTTTCATAAGTAAGTTTGCACAAACACTGCAGCAGCTGGCTCACGATCCTTGGCTTACTGGTGCTAAATTGGACACCTCAGCAAGTAGCAACAATCACCGACTTCGTTAGAGGTGAATGAGCCAAACCTCTTTATTTAGTAATAGCACAAGTTTGTTAGATAACACTCCAAGCTAATTTCAGTAACTCAACCAAACTCTTTCAATCATTAACTCCCCCACCCCCCTTGCCCCGAATCTGTCAGGGGCATAATCCAAGAACACGCCTGGTTTGATCACGAGTGTGGTGAAGCTGTAAATCACTACTTTAAATTCTACAAAGAGATTCCCAGCATAATGCGATTTTTTTCACCGGAAGATTTCCATCTGGTGGCAATGCCCTACCTACAACAACGTTACCTATCTCTGGAAAGTTACATTGGTTTGGCTGGCTTGAAAGCAATTATTCTGGGCAGTTTTGCCTCGTATTCTGCAGGAGTCTGTAGCCCCAAAACATGATTTTTATAACTTCTTCATAATTTAGAAGCGTCCCTTCTGTGCCCTTCGCGGCTTTCTTCCCGTCCCCATTTTCCTGTCACAGATCTGTGCCAAACTCGCTTCCTTAGCCTGGAAGCTCTGGAGCAGGCCACATTTAAGCTCCAAGGAGGAAAAGCGCGGAAGGGCTGGCGCTCCTCCGTGGCCCATAAATTTGCAAAGCGCCGCGCTTTGACTTGCTAAGTCCCTGTATTTCTTTGGATCCTCTCGCTTGCTACGTTAAACCTTCACTACTGTTCCACAGCCAATCAGTTGTCCGTTACTTAACTCCCTGCCGTTCCCGCATTCGAGACCAACAGCAAGCTTTATTTGGAAACGGACTCCTCCTTTCCATTATACCTAAACTCTCTTCGATTGGCTCGCACTTTCATGGGCTTATATCAGTTCAGATCGGATGTTTCGAATAGCTTCTTGGGAGTTGTAGTCCGCAAGAAGGGACTGCTTTGTGCCACGATTCGCACAAAAGACTTCATATCCCAGCGTGCCGCCGAAACAGTCGAGATGTTCAAGGTGTGTGTGATAAGCCTCGTCTTGGCTGCATTTTTATTTTATGCTGGTCCTTCTGCTAATGTCTGCAGGCTTCAGCTTTAGGTCAGAGTGGCAGGATGGATGGGACGTGAGTATTTTGGCATTTCTTCTATTTTAGGATTCTTCAAGAGCTTCCTGGTCATTTTAGCTTTTAGTTTTGTTTGGAAAAAATCACTAGGATGCTTGTGGTGATGCAAAAAAAAAACAAAACAAACCCCAACAAAAAAACAAAAACAAAAAATGAGTGAAAAGTCCAGTACGTAATTGATGATAAAAAAAATGACATATTTCCCATGATCTGACAAGGGATTTGAATCTTTTGTGATCATCTACCTGTTGATTTTTTTTACAAAACGGGAATAATTAAAATGTAGTGTTTTATACAGATATTTGTACTATGCATGTATGATATGATACATAAATTATTGCCCTGTGCTCTTTCCCCATGTTAAGCAATTTAAATCGCACAGAGATTTGTTTGAGGTTTGGTTGTCCTTTCATTTCACCAATTTTGATAATGTTTCATACTATCTATTCATCAAATTCGTTCTTGTATTTTTATATATCTTTTTTTCTTTTCCTGTGTTATGTTTCTCTACTATATCTTAGAAAATCTTGAATTGGTTTGCAATAGCCACAAACTTTTTCTAGAGTAAACATAGTGAAATGGAGAAATCCCATACGTGGTAAAAATAATCCATTAAAATAGAGGTGCTGTTGAGGCAGTTAGTGGCCAAAAAAGGTTGGCTTGGTAAGAATGCCTGCAGCACATCTGCTTAGAGCTGATACCCTGCAGAAGAAGGCTGTTGTTGGATTCTTGGTACTCTGAGCTCAGAAAACATCAATAACCCAACAATATTCTCAGCTATTGGAAAGCAAATCATTCCCAAACATGTAAAAAGGTCACCAATGTAGCTCATTAAGTGGCTGTCCCAGAGTTTGATGTCAGCGGAGATGTTTCTTTCGTTCATATTTCTAGAAGTATCTAGAACTTTGTCCAAAACTAGAAGCTCTTTTAAATTAAATTAAAGCATTGTATATTTTCCTACGGTATTTTTGTTGAAATTGACACACTCCACAGTATCACACCATCAGAAGGTGTGCAATTTGTACTCTTTTTAATTGTTTAAGGATATTGACTGAGTACAGGTAGTCCTCAACTTGCAACAACAATTGAGCCCAAAATGTCTGTTGTTAAGTGAGACATTTGTTAAGTGAATTTAACAAATGTTAAATTTTACGACCTTCCTTGCCACAATTATGTGAATCACTGCAGTTGATAAGTCAATAACCTGATTGTTACGTGGATGTGGCTTCTCCATTGATTTTGCTTGTCAGAAGGTTGCAAAAGATGATGACATGACTCTGGGACACAGCAACAGTCATAAATATGAATCAGTTGCCAAAGCATTTGAATTCTGATCACATGATCATGGGGATGCCGCAAAGGCCATAACTTTGAAAAATGGTCATAAGGGCACATTCTTCAGTGCTGTTGTAACTTTGAATGGTCTCTAGGTGAACTGTTGTAAATCGAGGACTACTATATAAACATTGAACTAAGCCAAGACATATTAAATTACCTTTGGATGAATAACTCATAATTGGCTGTCTGCATGTCATGGTATGATTAAGGGGAAGGATGCAAATGTTGAGGAACAGGAATGAGGCTGAACCCATCCACAAGTCAAGCAGCTACATGTTGGAAGCATGCAGGGAGACGCAGTAGAGGTTTTATTTCCTGATATAATTTTTTATTGGATTTTGAGATTACACATTTAAACATATATAGAATAACAGAACTGGAAGGGAGCTTGGAGGTCTTCTAGTCCAACCCCCTGCTTAGGCAGGAAACCTTATACCATGTCAGACAAATGGTTGTCCAGTCAATTCTTTAAAACTTCCAGTCTTGAAGCATTCACAACTTACAGAGACAACTTGTTCCACTGGTTAATTGTTCTGTTTTACTTATCCAATGGGTTTCTTTCCTTACATTTTCTATTTCATGAGGCTGTAGCTAGTTTTAGTTTATACACAGTTAATCCATAGATTAATACTAAGTTTGAGTCCTAACAATAAGCGCCACACACTGCTTGCATCCTCATGCTTGGACATTTTTCATTTGTAATGCTAGGATGAAGGCTTTATCGGGTGCCTCTCTGTTTGCTTTTCATTCCTGTTAGATATTTGCGGAGAAGAGGAGGCCCATATAAGACAGAACCAGCCACAGACTTAACCCGCTGGCGCTTGAGTAATGAAGAAGGTCGGCAGCAGTGGCGATATCTAGCAGATGGCGAGGGTGTGGAACGGGAGCAAACTGTACTGGAGGCTCATTCTCTAGGGCTGGACACAGTAAGTGACTGATGCTGTTGTGAATATGGGATAGGAGGGGGGTGAACAGTTTGTACAACTCTCAGCAATTTCTTTCAATTTCAGTCTTTAGGGAGAAGACCAGCTTGTCTGCTGCAAAATATTTCTATGTTCTAGCAGACGTGGAAGAGAGCAAATTCAGAGTACATGTTTGGGTCATGTGAAGCATAGTAAAGACCTGTGGAGTTCTACTGTTAACCTGAGTGTGCAGGAATTGTGCCATGGAGCACATTCAGTCTTTGGAGAAGGGGAAATGGTTGGTGGGAGAGCGCTTCATATTTCTTTTGGAGAGGGGCAAATGTGGTGTAACTGATTTGCTTGGCAAAAACCTCCGAAATGACAAAACTGTAAGAAGCCGTGATGGATTCAGAGTGGTTTATGTACACGTGTCAGTGCAGGCCCTCTGTTAATTGGAGAAAGGATGCAAAACTGATCCAGATCTCTCTTTTTAGAAAAATACCATCTGAAATACATGAGCCTTATATTGCAGACTTCAACTTTTATTTCTAGTGGTCTGTGAATAGAAATATTACTTCCCAGTATATACAAGAAAGTGTTTGAAAAAGACTCATATTCTATATATTTCTCTTATGAGTATCATTTACTGTTTCAGGCAACAGTATGCTGGATCCTGGGTCCAGAAGCAATACTCGTTTAGCAGATTCTCACAGGGTGAAGGAGGAGCCTGCCCTTTAGGAAGCATGCACACACTGGCTGGTTCCATAAAATAGTACATTAGATGAAAGCAGGGCTAGATAATCTGTGGTTTATCATAGAGTAGCATTGGTCAAGTGCCGTGATGGCGAACCTATGGCACGCGTGCCACAGGTGGCATGCAGAGCCATTTGTGCCGGCACGTGAGCTGCAGGCAAACGTACCTCACTGCGCATTTGCGTGCCTCACAGCTGATTTTTGGCCGATTTGAGGCCTTTTCGGCCTCTCAAAAGCTTGAGGAAGGTTTCTGCAGGCTTCATCAAGCTTTATAGGCCGAAATCTAGCCCTGTTTCATCACTTCTGTTTTTTTGGGAAAAACAGGAAGTGATGAAACGGGGCTAGTTTTTGGCCTGCAAAGCCTGCAGAAGCCTTCCTCAAGCCTTTGGGAGGCCGAAAAAGCCCTCAAATTGCCCAAAAATCAGCTGTGAGGTGCAGTGCAGGTAAGAGGGCGGCGGGGGTGGGTGGGTAGATGGGTAGGGATTGCGCACGCATGCATAGGAGATGGGGGGCACATTGCCTTCTGGGTGCTGGCATGCAAGTGCGAGCATGCAAACACGCACACAATTTTTGGCACAGGAGCCCAAAAAGATTAGCCACCACTGGTCTAATGCTTAAGGCACCAGGTTAGAAAGTGTGAAACTTAAGTTCTAGTCCTGCCTTAGCCATTAAAGCCTACTGAATGATCTTGACCCAATCATTCTCTCTTGGCCCAGCTTACCTCACAGGATTGTTGTGGGGAAAATAGGAAGAAGGTATGCTGGATATGTTCAATTTCTTGTAAAAATAATACAGACAGGATATAAGTAAATAAATGCACTATGAACCTTTCCTGGCAGGTACTTTAAACTGTCTTTGGTTTGCCTGGGGAGCAAATCCAAGGCCAGTTGCTATCCTTTCTGTTGTACCAGAAACGGGGGAGAACAGCTAAATACTCCTCCACAAGTTGTATGGCTTGAATAAAGCAGGAGACTTTAGTGAACCTCTTTATACATATGCCAGTTCTCTTTAGACTTTTATGGACCTACAGTTTGATCAGTGGTGGGATTCAAATATTGTTGCTACCGGTTTGGTGGGTGTAGCTTGGTGTGGCTTGGTGAGCGTGCTTTGCGCGCAAGCACACACTTTGCGTGCACGCAGAGGCGCCTCTTGCACTTCAAATTCAGCACAAAGTGAGTATGGGAGCCCGGGCGGGCAGGTGGGCCCAACAACAACAGAGTGGCGGAGAGAACCGGTTCGGTCTCTGCTGCTCATCGTTCCTACCAGCTCGTCAGAACTGGGCAGAACTGGTTGAATGCCACCACTGACTCTGATGATTTCTAATATTTTTTGGTTCCAATTCCTTTCTATTTTGCAGACTAAAGTCCTCCCAATCTTGCCTACAGCTTGTACTGCAGAGGAGGCAGCGCTAAATGGGATGAAATTTTTCTCACGCCTACAAGCAGAGGATGGTCACTGGGCTGAGGATTATGGAGGTCCTCTCTTTCTGTTGCCAGGTATCGTTACAAGAAATGTCCCAAGAGCTTCTTCTCACAAATGGTCGTGCATCAGTCAGATGATCGGTGTTTGTATCAAAGGCAAAAAATCTGCTAAGCTACATTGGCTGAAGCTACTTCAGAATTAATTAAATGTTTCTCTACATGCTACCCTTTACCATTGACTAATGGTTTAAAAGGAATAGAGGAATCTATTCCATTAATATAGAATACAGCTAGAACAAATCGGTGGTGAATTTAAATGACGGTTCTGTCTCCAGGCCTCTTGGAATCTTTTAAGTCTAAGCATTCCAGTTCATTGGGTTTCAGTAGAAGTGAGCAGTGACCATTCATTATTTCAGGAGCTTCTTGTTGCTGCCTGAAAAGGCTTTCCAGCCTTAACTGCATTTTGTTTACTTTCTGGTTTTCTTCCAACAGGACTTCTGATTGCGTGCCATGTTGCAAAGGTTCCAATCCCAGAAGCAAGTAAGAAGGAGATGGTGCGCTATTTGCGTTCAGTGCAACTCCCAGATGGAGGATGGGGCCTGTGAGTAACACTCAAAAGACG
Organism: Bungarus multicinctus; assembly: GCA_023653725.1. NCBI lineage: Eukaryota > Metazoa > Chordata > Lepidosauria > Squamata > Elapidae > Bungarus > Bungarus multicinctus. Next base: position 161,661,248 of record CM042836.1, read on the forward strand.
CTGGTTCAGAAGGACTTTTGCAACTTTCTCCTAGTTCATTATCAGGGTGGTGGCGGCAGCACCGGCAGCACCAGCAACCTTTCAGTTCTCCTCAGCCTAAATCAGGATGCCCCAGAATTTTTTTTTTCATTGTAAACATCTGACAGTCTTTCCTTGTTCCAGCTGGCAAATGCCATCCTGGTTCAGAAGGGACTGATATGCTGATCTTGGCGTGAGCAGTGAGAATTTATAAGCATATCACACAGTGGCATGTCATACATGTTTGAATCAAAGGCATAGAAAAGCAGGGGCTCTTCTTGCTCATGGGAATCAATGCCTAGCTAATTATTTTGGGAGGAAATGGTTGGGAGTTGCTAAGGAGAAGATGATATCTATTTCAGGAATTGACCAGGAGTGTTTAGTGCCTTAAGAAATCAGTAAGAAATCTACAATTACTTTGCATTTTGAAAGGATAGTAGAAATCCGTTATCTTGCATGAATCTACTATTGCAGGGAAAGAGTTTATAAAGCCTTGGAGAATCTTTCTCAGTCTTATGTAGGGCGTTTGTTACGTGAATTTTGCCCCATTTGAAGACCTTTTTGCCATAGTTGTTAAGAGAATCACTCCAATTGTTAAATTTGTAACATGGTGGTTAAGTGAATCCGGCTTCCCCATTAACTTCGCTTGTCAGAAGGTCACGAAAGGTGATACTGCAACCATCATAAATATAAGTCAGTTGCCAAGCATTTGAATTTTGATCAAAAATTCACAGAACTTGAAGAACAGTTGGGTTTTCTTGTGTAAACACATCTACCTAACACTTTTCTTGTTTGTTGTCTGTTAGACACATTGAAGACTTGTCTAAGGTATTTTCTACTGCTTTGAACTACACGGCCATGCGTATTCTTGGAGTCAGCGCTGATGATCCAGACTTAGTGAAGGCTCGAAATAACCTTCACAGCAAAGGTGAACAACCAGCTGAAGCCTGGAAATAAATGTGGCTTTTATTTTTCATTTAGCATCATTTGCTGCCTTTGGGCAAAAAAGGACGCTTTGCTTATAGAATAATCACAAATTATGGTTTATGTATTTATGCATTAAGTTGGTGTCAGCTGTAAGTGACCATGTTGGTACAATGTCTTCAGGAATATTTATCCCCCAGTCTGGTCCTTCAGCTCTTCCACTGTAATCAAGCCCAGCCATGGATAACTAATTGTCTTCTTTTGGGCTGTCTTGATTATACAGTTTGCATCAGCAAAACTGTATTTTATTCTTCTGGTTTTCTAAAGCCAGCTTGATCATCTGGCATTTGACTTTCCATATCAGGCCCTAATCTACATTGGCTGATTCTAAGCATTATTTTGCTAGCATGTGAAATTAAAGGTATAGTATAATAGTTTGCATATTATGTTAAGTCTCTTCTTTGATATTTTAGATTGGCTTCTTCCAATCTGTTGGACAATATGTCATTCTCCAAAGTTGCAATTTTGGGATAATTTGGTTATACCCTGTAAAGATTTTTCTTCTGTTGCTTGCCATGTTTCTGTAAATATTCTCTCAATTTCTGTAGTCTTCCAACTAGGTAATGACTGGTGTGCTGATCTATCTTTGGTTTTTAATTATAGATATTCTCAGGGTTCATCTTCTAAAGGGAAGTTGACCTCTGCTGTACAAAGTTTCAATATCTCCTTCCTTCTTTGTTTGATCTTTTTGGAGCACATTACTATCTGACACTGATGTCATTTGTCATATCAATTTGAGGTTAGAAACTTTCTGAGTTTGGGAATATTTGGAAGACTGTTCTTGTTTTTCCATGTCTTTTTCCATCTTCAATGTCTTTATTAATGTCAATACCACTTCTTGTCATTTGTAGCAGCTTTCTGAAATCCTTTGTTAAGTTGCTTCCTGAGATCTTTGCCTGTATTTGCTTTAGTTTCTGTTTTCTTTTAGGCAATTTCCACTTCTTATTCCTGATATCTAGTTTTCTTTGTTCTATTTTTGGAAGTGTTTTTCACATTCATTCTTAACAATTTCTCTGATATTATTCCACATTTCCTCTGATTCTCTGTCAAATTAGGTTCATGGCTTCCAAGCAATTCCTGATATTCTCCTTGAAAATAGTGGATATATGCTCAAGATTGTATCATAGAAACAAGTTGACTTTGTTCTTCTTCTTTAGCTTAGTTTGGAACTTGTACATGAGCAGTTCATGATCTGTTTCATAGTCAGTGTCTGGCCACAGCTGAGTCTTCCACATCCTTCTGCCAATAGCATAGTCATTTTCATTTTTGTATTCACCTTCTGTGATGTCCAACTCTTTGGTTGTTTGAAGATTTTGATAGCAGTGAAGTAATTGGATTGGCAGAAACAGATGAATTGTTCTGTTCTTGTAGGAGAAGGAATGGCAGAACCTGGCAATAAATCAAAAGAAGAATCTGGCTAGAGTGCTGGTGTCAACTCGCGATGTAACGTTGCTATCACGTGATTTTTGTGACATTTTGCCCCTTTGCGGAGCTGGGGTGGGTGTGACCTGTGCGTGATGCATCCGGCCTGTGGGCCACCAGTTTGTAACACCCCTGGCCTACAGTCTTTACATAACCACAAACAGACTAAGTCTAACTTGTCTTGAATTCCATTGACCTCTTAACTAGTGCCATAACAATAATAACTTTTAGTTCAGCAAATTTCTGTGCATAAGCATGAATTGTAATAAATCAGTTTAATTGGAACTTCATATGTGGTTCTGTCTTTCATGCCAGACAGTTGCAGTTCAGTTTCCTAAACTACATATTCCAACTATATTTTCCTCCTCAATATTTCCGCCATTCACATTCCAATCTCCAAATGGCACATTTTGTTTTCATATTCTATTGATTCCACATTAAGCTGGATCATAAAATTGGTCCATTTCCTCTTTTTCTGCATCACTGGTTGGAAAATATATTTAGATAATCTTCATATTAAAAGTTTGCATGGGAAGTGTAATGGCTGATATTTGATCATTGCTACATTATGCCCAAATACTACTTTTGCTATATCCTTCCTGATTATGAAAAAAAAGCCATTTCTTTTTTTTTTCTTTGTACCTGAGTAGTAAACAGTATGGTCAATTGGCTGAAACTATTCAGTTGATATTCATTTTAATTTGCTAATGCCAAAGACCTAAACATGTAGCAAATACATTAACCATTTCATTGTTTTGAACTTTCCCATGTTCAACAGGACTTGAGGGGGAAAATTACATTTTTACTTTAGATTTTTCAATACATTCTTGGTTATTATGAAAATCTAGGAGGCGAAAAAAAGATCAAGTTGATGCCAACCTGTCTCCTTTTCTGAATATCCAGCTAACAGGTTCTTCTAGTTGCTGATTTGGTAATATTCTCAGCTTGATTGAAGCTGCTCAGCAATTAACAAGGCTAATGCTGTACATTGATTAACAGTTTCCTATTTGCAGGAAATGCTTTTGGAGGTCATTAGGTGATCACTTGTGAATTAAATGTTATTTATACCCTTCAATTTTCCTAGGAGGTCTTTAAGTAGGAGACATCATCTCTTTCCTAAGTGTTCCCTGCTTTACTTAGCCTTGTGAGGGGACTTGTTTTTCTGGTGTCTGCTCCAAGTTCAATGAATAGTAGGTATTGTATTAGTTCTATGGGAAGTAAAAAGTTACTCACTGGCTTTTTCTTACTTTCTCTTTGACTGGAGAAATTGAAGTCATCCTTTTACTTCCTGTTATTTATGTTCTGCAGTTTCCTGGCCAGAAACTCCAGGAGATATAGAAAGTCTATCTGTAGAGAATGACCAATAGAAAAACTGCTGTTATGATCAGGACTAATGGAAGAAGAGGAAGGATGAGGCCAGATTATTTGGTAGCAGAGCCTTTTCGGGACTGAGAGGACAAGACACAACTCACAGGCAGAGGGAAAAGGGGGAATCCTAGCTCTTAGATATATCATTTCTCCACCTTCTTCTACTCTGTAATAACTATGAACTGTTTATGTTTTATAAACTTGGCAACTGTTTTGATATTCTATTTTGGAATTCTTCAGGTGGTGCTGTAGGAGTTGCTTCCTGGGGTAAATTTTGGCTGGCTGTCTTGAATGTCTACAGTTGGGAAGGAATGAATACATTGCTTCCTGAGATGTGGTATGTAAATCATCATCAAGAAAATTATACCCAGTTTCTGTCTGTCTTCATTATATGGATGGATGCACTTGACCAGTGTGTGTGCGCGTGTATAATATAATAATAATATAATATATATATATTGATCAAGTGCATCTCTACATATATATATATATATATTACCATTCTCCCCTCCCAATATACAACGGTTTCTTAGAATTTGCACATGCTGTATGCAAGTCAGTTAATTTCCTATTCATTCAGATCAGTTTATTACCTTTCAACCTATGTTCCAGATTATGGCTCCTATCCCCTTCTAAAACAAACCACTTGCAAATAAGTTTAAACTGCTGAAAATTTATTTATGAGGTAAGAATTATAGGGGAAGCTTTACAATGAATTCTTAGTTGTATTTTCATTGTGAGAATTGAAAAGCCACATTATTATTGGAAGCTGTTTCAGTATTTATTATGAGAGTATTTTTGGATTTTTTTTCTTGATGATTTTCTCTTGAATGTCATCTAAATGCCTATTTTACTTTTCTTGTTTTTTTTCTACAAGCTGAGGAGGAATTTCCTATGTTTAGTTTTAAAAATTCACCTCATAGTTTAAGATAAGAATCTGATACACCCTCTCCCAAGAAGGAATGTATGGCTCTTTAAACACTAGACCAAATGACTCTCTAACTTCTCTACCTATTAGAGTAGTAAGAGTAACTCGGTATTGTGTAGTTCACTATATGACAGTTTTCATCTAAGACCAAAAGAGTACAATCTGATTCCAGTATTTTTGATACTGTCCCCAAAGGTGAAATTATTTATACACTGGTCAACTTCATGGAAACTCTGCAAGGTCTGATAGTTGCTAGAGATGGGCATGCCAGTGGCCAATTTTTCAAAGCCTGCTGGATGAAGTGTGTATAGGCACCCACTCCATGTTTTGTTGTCATTATCTTTTTGCAGTTTTCCTTCAGTCAAGTTCTTACATAGTCTTTGCAGTCATCAACCCACTGTTATGAGCGTTTTCTTTCTTTCTGTTTTACAATAGGTTGTTTCCTTCATGGATGCCAGCTAACCCTTCCACAATTTGGTGTCATTGCCGCCAGGTTTACCTGCCAATGGCCTACTGCTATGCTGTCCGTCTCACTGCAGAAGAAGATGAACTTATCTTGAGCCTTCGACAGGTAGTTGCCACAGCATAGCTTTCATATTAATCAATGACTTTCAATTAATGGAACCTCTGATCTTGTTTAAGATGCAGGGTCGGGCCAATTTCCAGTTTCCCAGTTCCCAAAGAATTCCAAAGTTAAAATTTGATAGGAAAATGCCCTTTTGGTTTATTTCTTCTTTTTGCTCTAAAATATATATTTCAGAGTTCTATTAGACCAATTTAGAAGGGGTGTACATGTTTCAAAAATTATTTCAAAGAGGTGTTATAAAATGCATGGGATTTAGGCATCTTTTAAAAGCAACTGCATTTTTCAGGCTTCCACAGTTTCAGCTCATTAAAGCACCCCTGTATTTAGTGCTGCTTTAAAGAGGTACTGTGCTTGTGCTCTTTCATATTCCAAAGCCTCTTTTCCAAATAGCTTTCAAAGAATGCACAGCCTTACTATTTTCAGCTTGTAATTTTCTGTTCATAAAATACAGTAAAACCTCTGAAAGTTGACCACCCAAGGGACTGAATGAAAGCAATCAGCATATGGAACAACTGATATGTACACATGCCTCATTTTACTGTACAACTTTTATTAGAAAATGTCATAAAACACACATAATTGAAAACACAGGAAAATAATTCATACAATACTGTATCATACAAAATCAATACAGTTACATATGTATTGTTTTCTCATGTTCTAATCATTCTGAAAAAAAGAGCCAAGTTTAGTCTGTTTCTTATTCTTGTTATAAAGGTAAGTGGAGAAAGCACTCTCAATACTGTTCATACTACTCAGCATACCTGGGCATTTTTCCATGGCAAATAACTTTAATTGCATTACCAAATGACTGTCATTCTCTTCTTTCAAAATACCTGCAATTTTTATGTCCTCGCTTAATTCTTTCGCTTCATTAGTTGCTTCCAGCACTTTTCCACTGGGTTGTACCTCGGTCAGTACTGATTGGAAAATTGCTTCCGGGTTAGGGCCAGGGTTAGGGTTTTGCTTCTGCAAACAAACCCTAGATTTGCATTTTAGCAATGAACCACTACAGAAACTGGGCTCAGTAGAGTATTTTGAATGTTTTGATTATGCCTTGGTCGAGAGGTTGAATTTTTGATGTAGTGTTTGGAGGCAAAAAATTCAGTTTCATGTTTGTTAGATGATTCACTTGGGGATGGCGAGGACAATTACCAACTAAAAGGAGAATGAGCCATTTTTTTCATCTTCATTTCTCGGTCAATACCTCTGATCCACTCCTCAAATAGGGCATCAGTCATCCATGCAGATTGGTTAGATTTCCAGGTGACGGGAAGGTCTTTGTTTTTGAATGAGGGTAACTTTGCTGATTTACTAATCACCAAAGCTTTTAGATTCCCTCTGGTTAAGCTAGTGCACAGCAGAACTGAATTGTTCTTTGGAACGCTTTCCATTCTTACATTGTTGACCTTTGTAACGAGGTTCGTGTCAGGCATCATCTTGGAAAAGAGTCCACACTCCTCAGTGTTAAAGATGTCATCATCTTTACTGCCAAATCAAAGTAAAAAAATATTGTATTCTTTGATATTCTTCTTGAAAGAAATTCATTGCTACCAATTCTACATTTCATTTTTCTTGCTCTTGGTGCAGACTGGGCTCAGCTGATCAGTTATAGAGAGTAAATTAATACCATGTGTCCAGGTGGTTAAGATACTATGTACAGAGGTGGCCTATATAGAGAGGTTGGTTTTCTATTGTGCACATTTAGTGTATGTCCAGTCTACGAAGATTAGGTCAACTTAGGGAGATGGTCTATTATGGAGGTTTTACTATATAACCCTCACCAGGCACACCATCTCTCACATCACTGTGTGTTTATTTTAAACTTCCATTGAAATGAACATGATTCTACCTTACAATGTTGAAGTGACGTCAAAGGTTATCAGTCATTTCCTGTAATTATATTCCAATCATGCTACTTTATGCAGGTTGAAAAGAAATAAAGCAAAGTCCAAATTCAACAGGTTTATCCTCTGGAATTATGAACAATACCATGTTTAAAGCTACGTAACTGTATGGACAGAAAGCTTTGTGATTTCAGAAGGAGTGAATGGGACTAGTCAGGAACAGAATAACAGAGTTGGAAGGGATCTTGGAGATCTTCTAGTCCAATCCCGTGTTCAAGCAGGAAACCCTATAAATGGTTGTCCAATCTGATTACAGATTAACAGAGTTGGAAGGGATCTTGTATTTATACAACATTGTATCTCTTTCAGGATACAACGTTATATAAATAATGGGCATGCACAATTGTTTTTTTTCCCCCTGGTCTCATGAAGGTAAACTAAGGTGGAATCTCTCTGAAGGGCTTCTAGAGGTCAGTGCTTCTGGTATGTTCCTTAAAGAAAGATTTTGCCTGTTCAAAACCCACTGAGATTTCTTGTGGATTTTCAAATGCTAATTCTTTATTCTTCTGGGCTTCTTTTGTAGGAACTCTATGTACAAGATTATGACAGTATTGACTGGCCAGCACAAAAAAATAATATTGCTTCTGGGGATTTATACACACCACATAGCTGGCTACTGAAAGTGATCTATGGTATGTCAACCTGCCTCTTGCTGAAGGGGGTTGGGGCTTATTTGTTCTTGCCGAATTCCATTTCACTGCACAATAAAAATGCTGTCAAGGAAACATCTTTGTAATTCCAAAAGTGTCCTCAGAATATAAGAAAGATAAACAGTTGTTTTTCCAAATAATTGTATCTAATGGTTCCCCAAAATAACAGTGATAGTAACAGATCTATTATTCTCGTGACAGCATCCTCCCTAGTCACTCGCATACCCTTGCACATCCTCTCCCATCAGGCAGCAGCCACCCCAAGCCACACTGCCTTTGTGCCACTCTTTCCTGACCACCTGCGCGCTCCCTTGCTTACCCCCACCCTCACCCCCACCTGGCAGCAGCCACTTACCTACCTGCTGTCTGCCTTGTGAGTGCCTGGGGCTTGCAACTTTCTCTTGGCTTCCCCACTGATCTTGATTATTGGAAGTTGGCAGGAAGCTGTAAGGAAATATATAAAAATCCATGATCCTTGTTTAACAACCGCAAAAGGGACTGCAGGGATTGCTGTTGCTAAGTGATGCAGTCACGTGACTTAGGCTTTATGATCACATTGCTTAGCGATATAAATTTCAATCCCAGTTGCCATCATTACCTGAAGATTATTACCTATACATTTAACAGGGAATGGCAAAGCCAAAGCCTTTGTGTGTGGGAGGGAGGGCAGGGAAATGAAGATTAAGAAAGGTGTAAAAACTAGACACTGTTTGCATGAAGCAATATGCTAAATGGAAATTAGGTATGTTTCCCAGTTTCAGCTTGAATTAGATGGAAGCGTATGTTGGGTCTGCAAATTGATTGAATAATAGTTTCTGGTGTATTTGCTTTCGATTTTTCTGAAGGGAAATGGAGTCTTCCATAGGTCTGTTTCTGCTTCTATTCCAGCAATAACCAACATTTATGAGCAATTCCACAGCAAAAAATTGAGACAACGAGCCGTGGAGGAATTATATGATCATATCAAGGCTGATGACCTATTTACCAACTTCATCAGCATTGGCCCTGTAAGTTGTTTTTAAGCATCATTTAACTGAATAGCTCTGTATTGTATCATAAATTGCTCTGCAGAAAATCAGTGGCACCATAGTTTGTGATTATCCTTGGTGTTCTCTGAGCTTGGGATTTTGTTGTTGTTGTTGTTTGCTGATGGGAGTTCAAAGACCAGTCATTGTGCAGGGTGCCAAGATGTCTGACTGCCTGGGCAGTGTTTATTCTGTTTTATATACAGTTTTGAAAAACAGAAAAGGATAACACAGAAACAGAAATTAATCCTGACCTAGATCTGGATTTAGTTATCCAACTTACTATCATGGAAGAAGAAAGTTTCCCGATTTTAAGTAGTAAACTCATAAATGTTGGCTAGGTTGTTTTATAAACGTTTTTTAACTTTGTCTTAATCATTATTTGTATCTATATCTATACATATCTATATCTAGGTATAAAAGTTACAGAGCACTCCGCTTGTTTGTATATAGACTGTAATAAACTGAAAGTGAAATTGAGATGGAATCTGCTGGTGGATCAGGTTGCACTTGCCTCTAATTCTCCGATTCCTTGTGGGTGAGGACTGATTGTTCTTGACCATCAATTATTGTGCTCGCCTCTCACAGAAATAGCCGCTGCCTACAGCCCTAGCCACAGTCTGGAACTATGAATGTGCCTTAAGAAGAATATTTTCTTTCACCTGCAAATGTGGAGGAGTAACGTAGACTGCAAGCAATGAACACATCCTTTGTGAACATTCCGGCTACCCAACCATCTCATCTTAACCCACTTTCCTCTCTTTCTATCCCTAATATTTTCTGCAGCCACCCAGGTCTATCTTCTGGGCATAGCAATAATTAAGATAAATGTTAATTTTGCGGAGGAAGCTTCTCTGTGATGAATGGTGGGAAATACTGTAGTAATCACCAGTCTGCAGTGGGATAAGAGATGGTATTGCTGGCTGCTACTCAGTGTGTGCTGTTCTGTGGAAGGAGTTGGCATGGGAAGGATACATTGGATGCTTTAAGGAAGATGAGGCATTCAATTGAATTGAATGTCCTCCACATCAGAAAGGCACGATGGTGTTTTTGGACATCAGCCTGAATGGGCTCTTTTATGGCTTGAAAGCATCAACTGTATTTCTGGTTTCTTATAAGTCCTGAAGAAGGAAATGCATCAGTAGGCAGCATGCATTTTTCATCAGATGGGAATATTCCACGTTTAAAAAGATTGTCCGTTTCTAAATAAAAGGAAGATCACTTTTAATTTTGTTTTGTAAATAAAAAACTAGAATGCCCTTGTTGAGATTCCATGTTTCAAGTTATTTTCCTCTAATACTTTTGTCGTTCAGAGTTAAACTCAGAAGATATCCCTTTGGTTTTATGAAAAAGGTTGTACTTTTAAATATTTCTCATCTGTGTCTACACTTAAACAGAAGATACTGGTTTTCTCAGCAGTTTTTGAAATGATGAAGTGCTACATTTGTGAAGAAGCACAGCTATTACTCTGAGATGACTTTAGACTTTAGGAGGAAAATAATAGTTCTTTCTTTGCCTTTGTAGATATCTAAAACGATTAACATGCTAGTGCGCTGGCATGTGGAAGGAGAGAAGTCTCCTGCATTCCAGGGACACATTTCTAGAATCTCTGACTATCTTTGGTAAGGCTTTGTTGAAATCCAAACTTGTCCAGAAAACTTTGTCAACCTGGAATCTTCCCGATGTCTTGGACTATAGAAGTAGCCATTCTGGTTAGGTATCTTGGGAGTTGACTTTGCAAAGTGTGAATTCTAGTCTAGTGCAACAAAGCTAAAAGATACCGTGTTATGAAAGCTGTTATGTAGTTTGAAAGTGCAACGGGACTCTTTTAAATACTTCCACTGCCTACTATCCTTTAGAAGATACCATATGTACTCCAAAATACATTTTGAAAGTAATTCCTGAATATAAATGGATTATCTAAGGTTATACGGATAGTCCACAACATGCAACCTTTTGTTTAATGACCATTTGAAGTTACAATGGCACTGAAAAAAGTGGCCTGGAACCAGTCCTCACACTTATAACCAGAGGTGCTATTCAACCGGTTCTCACCTACTCGGGCGAACCGGTAACGGTTATTTGGCGTGGGTCGCCGAACCGGTGGCAATCCCTGGCTGGCCACGCCCCCAACCCGGTCGCGCGGTTGCTCACTTGCGATCGCTCTCCTAGCTTTCCGTTCTCCACATCCTCTTTCTCCCTGGGGGAAAGGAAGAAAGGCTTGGTTGCTGCAAGTATCGCTTTCCCCGTGTGAGTTAAAATGTCTGGAGTGAGAAGGAGTGCGGTCTGACAGAGGGGGTGGGGGAATCCACTCCAGCCTTGGAGAAATTTAAATGAGCTGCTTTCAAAACGCTTGTCTGTTAAGTGCTCTGTATGTGTGTGTGTGTGTGTGTGTATGAGAGAAAGAAAGAGAGAAAGGAAGGAAGGAAAGAAAGAAAGAAAGAAAGAATAGGAAGAGAGAGAGATATAAAACTCTGTGCTATTATTTTTAATTGTTCCATTATTTATCATGTGTTAATATTTTACACTATCCCTACACATATTTCTGCCTTTCTTTTGCCCAGGGCTACCACATATTTTTCAGGGTTTACATGCATTCAATGTCAATAGTCCAGAGCATAAAATACACATGTGTTTAACAAGAAAAGGGACCTTGGAGGTCTTCTAGTCCAACCCCCAGCTCAGGCAAGAAAACTGAGGATGCCAAACTCTGAGTAGAAATCCTGGGAAAGGTGTCAGAATAATACTTAGAAGGTGATACTTGGGGTGAACTATACTTGGGGTGAACCCTATACCATTTCAGAGAAATGGCTGTCCAGTCTTTTCTTAAAAACTTCCAGTGATTGAACACCCAGAACTTCTGGAGACATTCAGTTACACTGGTTAATTGTTCTCACTATCCGGAAGTTTCTCCTTAGTTTTAGGTTGCTTCTCTCCTTGTTCAGTTTCCATCCATTGCTGCTTGTTTGCATTCTGCTTCTTTGGAAAATACATTGTCCCCCTTTCTTTGTGGCAGCCCCTTAAAAGCCTAGTATGTTTACAGTTTGTAGTTTAAACATTTAAAGGCCCCCATCTTACATTTGCCACAATTGCTTATATTTTGTCTTCTATATATACCCTTCTTTCTAACATCTCCTTTTACATAAACATTTTATTTTAGCCAATAAATTCAAACTTACATTATTATCTTATTACCATATATATATAAATAACAAAATACATAGTTAAACGTTCTCCTACTTTATAGTTATATCTTTTCTCTATATTTTCTTCACAAAATATTCCATTTTGGATCTTCAATCATATTTCTATTTTATTTAATTGATCTGTTAATAATTCTTATTGCCATCGCTACTACATAATAGCTATATCAAATTTTAATTCAAAATCTTTATGTTTATTTACTCTAAGAATCCCTCTTCATGTGGATTCTCATTTTTTCCACTTCTAACCATTATCTCTAATTTTCCTTTTTTATTAGATCATCTTTTCTTACTTTGCTTACCATTTACTATTATTTTTGGTTCAAATTTTCTCTCCCTCTCCTCCCAGTTGACCCACCCCCTTTCTTAATCTCCGCTTTATTATTTCACTAATTTATCAACATTTCCCTCTCATTTCCCCCTCTTTATCTATTACATTCATCATTAATATCTCCTGCTCAACTTCTTTTTCTTCTTTTAACTTATTTACCATTACTTTTATTACATTTCACTGGTTTCATTTGTTTCTAACTCCTCCCCCTTCTTTGTTCTTTCTCCTTCTTCTTCATCTGCTATCGTCGTCATTTTAGGTCTCCTTCTATGTTCCAAAAACAAATCCCACACTCTGTTCCACCTGTACATGTATTCATCTTTGTTACATTACAAATTTATCTCCATATTGCTTAGTTGTTTCAAGTTTCGAGTGTCCAGTCAATTTTATTTTATTTATACCTGTATCTTTTCTTTATTTGAAAAAGTTAATATCTTTATTTCCAATGTTAATCAGGAGCACAGATGATTCCAGAGAAAGTATTGCTGACATCCTCCTATGCTCTTACTCTTTAGATGTAATGCAGTCCAGGTTTCAGGGGTCTTGTTATAATAACTTTCTTTTATTTTTATTTTCTTCAATTTCTTCTTTAAATAATATTGTTAGGTTGAAGGGATCCACAGGATTTTTCTTGTGGCACTTTTAAACCAGTTCCACCACCACTCTTTTTCTTTTTCTCTCTTTAGCTTCCACAATTTTAAATCGATCTTTACTTTTTATTACAAATAATTATTTCCAGCATTCAAGTTGATGCCTTTTAATGCCAAATCCTGCCCGAGCTCACGGTCCAATTTGAAATTCTTCTAATTTACTTTCTTTTCCAATTGTAAGATTTTTTTAAAAAGAAGCTTTAAAGTTTTTTATGATTTCAAGTTCTTCTTTTATCCGCCACTGGTCCAAATTTCTTTTCCCTTCTTCTCTGTTACAGTTTTTTGCAGGTATAAAAATAGAAATAATTCTTCTCACCCTTCTCTATACGCCGTTCCCATTCTCCACTCCAGCACCGCACTTAGATGTTCGTCGGTTGTCCCAACTTTGAAGCGTCCATCTAGGCCAGCTCTTTTCTCCATCATAGCATAGAGAAAAAATCTCGGGGACTCTACAGGGGAGTGTGTTCTCCCCTGGAATCACACCGAGCGCCTCTCCTTAGCTTCGCCGCCCTTCCACAGTGGCTTTCAGTTCTATCCAAAGCCCACAAATGGCGAGAAGTCAGCACAAGGAAGGAGACCTCCGTTCCCTACTTCTGGTCTCATCCCGTCATCAGCCGGAAGTCCCCACTTAAGGATCTCTTGATTCATTTAACAACTGCCATGATTTGATTAACATCCATGGCAAAAAAGTTCATAAAATCTGGCATGACTCGCTTAACAACCATCTTGCTTAGCAATGGAAATTCTGGTTCCAGTTGTGGTTGCAAGTCAAGGACTATCTGTATTGTAGGAGAGAGGTATCACTTGAAGTACACATTAAAGTTCCAGGTGGGAAATCTTACAAGGTGGGTTTTTTCCTTCCATTTGTGTTGTGGCCCAACCCACCCCTCTAGGAAATCACTGCAGAGTTTGAAGCAGTAGGCCAATTAGTAGGTAAAGGCGAGTGATCTAGCCCGAGCCTGCCTCCTTCCTCATATTCAGTCCTAATTTATGCATTGCCTCTTATTCAAACGGCCTTTCCAGGAATGTCTAGAAGCCCAACGTTCATGCTACTCATGGCATTGGATTCACTGTTTATGGTAGTGAAACTTATAGATCCCTTGCCTGTTTCTGCTTTGCCACGCCTCTCATGCTTGCTTTTGCTTTCCTTGCAGGCTGGGTCTGGATGGCATGAAGATGCAGGTAATTATTCTTGCCATGTTTTTCTTTTGCCGAGGTCTGAACCCGTCTCCCGGGTAATGACTACTGCATTACATTAAAATTTAGTAATTTATTAAACTTTTTTGTCATTTAAATCCTATCAACTTTGAGTGGCTCATAACAATAAAAAATTACAATAAAATCTAAAAGATGGCAAGCATGATGAAGTCATGCCATGCCAAAGACCTGACTGAAAAGCCAAGTCTTCCTAGCTTTATCAAACTATAGCAGAGTGGGGACCATTTGGATCTTGGGGGAACCTGTTCCCAGAGGGCAGGTGCTGCCACTGGAAAGATCTACTTCTAGAGTCCCGATAGATGTCATTGTTTAATCCAAGGAACCCAAAGCATGCTAATGTTGCAGGAACAAATCTGTTAGGAAAATGCTACGAGAGCCAGGCAGGCAAGCAAGCCCTATGCCACATAGTGCTTTATGTGTAACAGCAGCTTAAATCATACCTGGAAACAAACAAGTGAAGCAGAAGCTTTCGATGGACATGCTGAGGCATGGCTATTGCTGTCTGTACTTGTTGCTACATTCTAGATTAATTGAAGCTTCCAGGTAGTCTTCAAATGGAGCCCCCCTTAGAGTGCATTGAGTGGTCAAGCCAGGATGTGACTGGGCATGAATGACTGTGTAAAATTCATTTCCAAAGAGGAAGTTTGAATCAGGGAGGCGAACTGTTTCTTCTTCTGATTGACTTTCTTCCTACAAATTCCTACCACAGCCTCAGCCCCACCCCCTGCCCCCGGCTATTAAGTGTGAGAAAATGAGGGTGATACAGTAAGTTATGAGATCCGGAATGACATTTTTTTCTTGCTCCTTATGTGGAAAGGAGTACGTTTAGAAAGTAATTCCTAAATAGCAAAGGATTATGACGGTTTTATTGTAGGCGAGAGAGATTGTCTTGAAAAGTACAATAAGGTTGTGGATAGAAGCTGTTTGTGCTAGAGCAGGGGTGTCAAACTCAAAGCCTGGGGCCCAGATCCAGCCCACAGGGGGCTTAGATCTGGCCTACTGGGCCACCCTGAAAACAGCAAAGGTCCAGCCCGTAGTGCCTCTGCCAGCAAAAACAGAGCTCAGGAAGGCCGAGTGCGTCCCTCTCAAGCTCCATTTTCCCTGGCAGAGGGTTGCAGGAGGCTGGCCCAACTGAAAATGGAGTTTGCGAGGGCTGCACACACCAACCCCCGAGCTCCGTTTTCACTGGCACAGGGTTGCAGTAGGCTGTCACAGCCGAAAATGGAGCTCAAGAGCCCGTTTTTGCTGGCAGAGCGCTTGGACCACCACAGCCCCACCTCCCAACATGAGTGATGTCAAGCTGGCCACACCCATTCTGGCCCCACCCACCCAGTCCATACAAGGTCATACACAACCCTCATGCAGCCTTCAGTGAAATCGAGTTTGACACCCCTGTGCTAGAGGAAGGGTTACTGGAAGAATATCCCTTAGCATCAGGGGTGGGATTCTACAGGTTCGCACCTATTCTCTAGAACCGGTTGTTAACATTCTAAGCAGTTCAGAGAACCAGTTGTTAGAAGAAATTAATTGCCTAATCCTGTAAGGAAGGCAGGAAGGAAACATTCTGGTGTTGCTTATAGAAACTGCCTCTCCGTTAACTCTTATTACATTCTTGGCAGGACTAGACTTCCTGTCTCTGGAACTTCTCTGGAGTTTTTTCCCCTCCTTTGCTGGTACTTTGCTTGTGTGGAGTGACCAGTTCAAAATTACAATGGCACTGAAAAAAGTGACTTATGACCATTTTTCACACTTTATTTATTTATTTATTAGATTTTTATACCGCCCCCTTTCCCAAAAAGGGGACTCGGGGCGGTGTACAGCCAGATAAAAATAGAAACCGGATATAAAATTGTACAGTTAAAAGCAATTTAAAATGATTAAATTAATGGCCGAATTATAACATTATCAAAATGTATAAAAACAGATAAAAATTTAAAATACCAAATTTAAAACCCCACGATTATAACTGGGCCAGGCCAGCCTGTTGAAAAAAGTGGGTCTTTACTGTGCGCCAGAAGGTCTGAATGTCGGTAATGGCATTGTGGCAGCACCCCCACAGTCATGAGAGGCCAGGCGAAGAGATGCGTGCCTCAATGTGAGTGATGTTGAATTGGCCACGCCCAGCCAGTCACATGACCACCAAGCCACGCCCACCGACTAAACCACGCCCATAGAACCGGTTGTTAAAAAAATTGAATCGCACCCCTGCTTAGCATACTATACTCTTGGAAGGTGAGACCAGCTGGAATTGATTGTATGTAGTCTGCTGGCTGAAACAGTTTGCATGCTAAAAATTCCAAAATGCAACCAAAAAGCGTCATTTCAAACTATCTTCTCTTTTAGGGCACCAATGGATCACAGGTTTGGGATACAGCATTTGCTGTTCAAGCTTTTCTGGAGGTAACAGTTTTTTCCCACAAGTTTTTCTTGTTAATTTTAGTGAACTTTGTGGAAAAGTTAACTAGCTACGCTTTCCTGTATCATAATTTAAACAAGAACGCTGCCCCAAAGCAGCCCTTTCCGTTTCAAAGTGCAATTGTGAGAGAAAAATGGAACATATTAAATTACATCACCTTCCATTCAGGGTGCTAATAGCCTTATTCTGGCTTCTTTTCTTTTCTGGCTTCTTTTCTTTCCTTAATTTATTTACATTTCTAAACTGGATATAATTAATATAACTATATTGGCTGTGATTTGCAGTGAGTGGACATCATATTTTAGCCATAAATCCTGAACAGAAATTAATGGTAGTAAATTATTAAGTAAAAAATTACAGAGATTGATTGGAATCTAAAGTAATGTCTTTGCTTTACTTGAAGTTAAACTCTTTTATTTAAAAGGCTGGTGCCCAGGAGAAGCCTGAATTTGATAGCTGTCTGATACTTGCACATCAGCACTTGAGAATCGCACAGGTAAAAATGTCACATTCTAGTCCCTGATTATACGTGAAGGATTCTTTCCCAGTGACTTTGAGCTATGTACTACAGACATTGTATCCAGTTGCACATTTGATTAAAAAGAACTAATCACATCAGAGAACAAACTAACCATTTCTGATAGTCCCAAGGACAACATCTGCCTATCACAGATCCTTAGAAAATACTAAGAAATAAAGAATTCTAAGTCCATAGCTCTTCTTAGAAATGAAAACCCTGAATTTGTAAAATAGAACTATGAAGAAAGGAAATGATACCTCCTAACCTTTCTCTATTATTTATTTTTTATATCTTGACTTGTTTCTGTTTGTAAATAGCTCAAGTTTTTCCCCAGAACAATTACCCTGTAAGGTGGGTTGGGCTGAGAGAGAGTGACTGGCCCAAAATCACCCAGCCAGCTTTTATGGTGGGGCTAGAGCTCATAGTCTCCAGGTTCCTAGTCTACCACCTTACCCACTACACAAAACTGTTTCTCTCTCCTCAAGCCCATAGCTAGAACTAAGTAGCTTTGTTGTGGTTTAGTCCTGCAAGATGCATTTCATTATAATATTCTATCTCCTCCAGATTCCAGATAATCCACCTAATTATGAAAAGTACTACCGACAGATGAACAAGGTATGATTATAATAAGGGGATAGAAAGTGGAAACAAGATCTTAAATTAGCTGTGGAAGCTAGGGTGAATAAAAAGGATGAAAGAAGCAAATTATATTTGTAATTGTTGAGTAGATTTTGTGGTATGTTTGAAGGAGCCTTCTGCATTCCTGCTTGTACACTGAATGATCTAACAGTGTAAAACCTCAGGGACAGTCACACTATAGGATTGTGTATGAGATTGTTCAATGAACACATTTCTTCTTAATGTGGCAGAATTGTTCTCTTTTTCCCAGTAGGCAAAATGGGGGTGAAAGTAACATTGGAATTGATTGTAATGACCGATTATGGACTCTCATTCACTTAAGGCATTTAAAATAAAGCTACCAGATCCATGCTGCAAAAATCGGCATCATCATTAGAGAAGCAGAGTTTCATTGCGGCCATCTTTTAGATATAGATCAACAAATATTCAGACTTGCTGCTCACATGTGCTAAATAGAGGCAGATAAAGTATCTTGCCTGGTAATTCTTACCCCAAGGAAGGAGATGGAGATTTCCAATATTTTCATGACCTTGTTGCTAATTCCTGAGTGTTAGAACAATGCATTTAAATTAACATTGTGGCCATGCAGGTGATTTATATGCATACATATCACTTTGGGGGATAACAGTGCTATGTAAAGTGCTGAAAGAGAAAGAAATAGTAAGCCAGAGAAATTAGAGCATAAAAATAAGGAAAAAAGGAAAAATTGTTGAGCCTAATACCACCATTCATTTTTTCCATCCTTGTAAGTCATCCTTGATTCCATGTTCTGTCACTGGTTCATAGATGCCTTGTGTAATTTACTATTTTTCCTTTTTTATAATCTCATCAAGCTCCATCTAGACATACAATAAATTTTTAGTTGTCCCCTTTCTCTCAGTTCATTGACTTTTCCTTTATAATCTCAATATACATCTTTTATATTGGTTATTTTGCATTCAATTAATACTCCTTTAAGCATACATTCTTGGTTTTTTCTCTTTTTGTTTTATGACACATATTTCTCAAGGTTACCTTTCCCACCTCATTCAATACATTCATTCTTCCTAATAGTTTACATGCTAATCATTAGCTTTTTACAATTATTTACCTGTCTTTGATTTTCACTGTATTTCATAAACTTCATTTATTTCTTTTCTATGAATGTTATGATTTTAGTTTGCAAATTTATTTTCTTTTGTGGATTTTTTTGGTGTTTTGTGCTCCAAACCAAACTAAACTACTACTGTCTAATAACTGCTAGGGTGGATTTCCCTTCAGTACTCGTGACTGTGGCTGGATCGTTGCTGACTGTACTGCAGAAGGTCTGAAGTCTGTGATACTGTTACAGGAAAAGTGCCCATTCATCAAGGAACACATCCCACCCAATCGTCTCTTTGATGCTGTAAATGTGGTGAGCAGAGAAAAGTAAATTTCTTCCTGAGAACCCACCTCCCCCACTCATCTTCATCTTGGCCATGCTGTGCAGAGCGACCAAAAGGACAGAGATACTGATGAGATAGCTGGGTGTGTGTGGAGGTATTTAAAGCAGAGGCAGTTCATGCAGGGCAGAGAAGTGAGAAGTCTTTGTCCAATGACCATTGCTAAATGGCATGGTCCTGCAATGTTTTGCTTAATAACTGCTTTGCTAAATGACAGAAATTCCATTTCCAATTAGTGTCATAACCCAAGAACTACTGTTGAGGTATTCCCCGTTAGGAGAATGAGTGCTCTCAGAGAATAGTGAAATGTAGGTTTTACTTCCAGTAAACAGGTAAGCAAAGTCCAACAAACAGTCCAAGCCATATACGGTTAAAGCAGTCAGTATTCAGTCAGTATTCAGTCCAGGGATAATCCAAAAACAAAGTCCAGTAACATAAATAAAGTTCAGTAAACATAGTTTGCTAACAGTTACGAAACTCACAGTAATCCGAGCAGAACGACGATCAGGCATAAGGCAATAGGGAAAATGCAAGAATTAACAAACCAGGTTTCTGGCTCCATCCTATGGCCGTTGGAGGAATCACGCCCAATTACAATTATAGCATTCCCTTAAAGAGACAGTATTAAATGACTATCCTGGTTTATATATCGCCAACCCAACTGTTAGGTGACTATCATTCCTAACAGCTATGTGTAGAGATTTCCAGACAAGAAGTAGGGCTATGTATATGCTCTCTCCTAACTGTATTTTTAGGCTGCCCTGATCAATTATGACTTTAGGTGGTAAAGAACAAAGCAAAACAGAAACAATAATAGCCAAATAAAGGCAGCAGGACATGGAATGCCCACAAACAATAAGCTTAGACTGAATTCATATCTTGTGATTTACAGGGACGTTGGGGGCTGAATGTACATCCAGATGGAGTGCTGGCTCCATTAGAGAAGATTTTCAAGGCAGATAACTTCTGAAACTTTTTGCAGCTTCCTGAAGATTCTTTGTTGGTCAAGTCAGATTGTTCTTTGTCCTCTCTCTTCAGTTGCTGAACATGCAGAACGCTGATGGTGGTTTTTCAACCTATGAAACTATGCGCGGGGGCTGGTTGTTGGAGCTGTTGAATCCTTCAGGGGTATTTGGTAAGAATAAAGACTTGTATGGCTTCTTTATTTTCTCTAGAGCAGGGCTCTCCAATCTTGGCAACATTAAGGCTTAGGGACTTCAACTCCCAAAGCTTTGCTGGCTGAGGAACTCTGGGAGTTGAAGTCCACAAGTCTGCTCCAGAGGGTCTTCAGCTTCCCTTCTGGACAACTGATGTCAGTCTCTGCTACTATTTTTTCTGGACAAGGGAATGGTTGCCTCTGTAGAATAAAGATAGGTTGAATCTACATCCCCCTCCCCCCTGAGCGGTTTTCTTGGCCTTTTGGTGGCTTCACCAAGTAAAACGTGTGCCAGAATTTCACTTGAAGAAAGAAAAGTATGCTTCGCATTCTACATCCAGATCATGCTGACCTCTTCTTGCTGTGTGGTGTTTAGGTGACATCATGATTGACTATACATATGTGGAATGTACCTCAGCTGTGATGCAGGCACTGAAGCTTTTCCACAAGTGCTTCCCAGAACACAGAGCCCTGGAAATCAGGTAAACAAAGAGGAGTGAGGGTGAAAGGAAAGGCTCTTCCAGAGTTCCTTTTATTTTACTGACCTTCTTTCTGAGAAAGTCTGCTAGAGGACAAACTGCAGAATCTGAGCAGAGGAGGAAACAGATAATTATCCCTTAAGGGCAGAGAACATGTTGATTACTTAGGAGGGAGCGAACAGAGAGTGGATATGTTGAAACGGTTTCCCATTGTGTTCTTTTTACTTAGAGAGATACTGCGAAAGGGTTTGAGGTATTGTCAGAAAAAGCAGAGAACTGATGGGTCCTGGGAAGGGTGAGTATCTTCTAAATCTAAATAAATGCACCTTGACAGTTTTAGGGCTGTCTGCTCCAGATATTTCTTTGGGTAGGAAAATGTCTCATCGCAGACACTCAGATCCTGGGTTTGTTTCACAGATCCTGTTTTCTCACTTGCACTCAGTGGACCTTTGTCATTGTAGCAGAAGGATAGTCACTGTGTGGGTGGAAGATCCCCCTCTGCTTCTGGAAGGCACATCTCTCTCTATTTCAAATTGCTGCAGAGAATGAACAAGAGACAGCCCAGTATTTTATTCTCCCTTTCCTTCTGCCCCAACAGTCTGCATTGGCTGACTGATTTCTTCTCCTTTTTAGAAGCTGGGGTGTGTGTTTCACTTACGGCACATGGTTTGGATTGGAAGCACATGCTTGTATGCAGCAGGCCTACTGTGGTGGGTGAGTCACCTCCTTTCTCCTTGCATCTGTACTAGCTAAAAGGAAAGATTGTCAGTGGAAGAAACTTCTTATGAGCAGTATAGGATCAAATCCTTTGCCTTGCTCTTCCAATTACTCTTTTGGCAAGGGTGGCTCTGGATTTCCATCCCTTCTGCTTTTCTTCTCCTAGAGTGGCCTGTCAGGCAGTGTCCCGGGCTTGTGAGTTCTTAGTCTCCAAGCAGATGGAGGATGGTGGTTGGGGAGAGGACTTTGAGTCTTGTGAACAACGCAGATATGTCCAGAGCACTGCATCGCAGATCCACAACACCTGTTGGGCTCTCTTGGGACTCATGGCTGCTAGGTAAGTGCTTGCCTTTGGTTTCCTATAACAGTGGCCTCTGTTCTAATCATGAGTCAGGTAGCACTGATTATTTTGATATTCTGATTTTGATATTCTGATTATCTTGCAGCTGCGGAGGGACAGTATTTTCATCTAGGTCCACACAAGGACTTCCAATATAGCTGTTGTAATTTGTTGTGCAAAACAGTATCCTTAGGACAGTGGTGTCTAACCTTTTGGGCTACTGCGCCAAAAATTGTATGTGTGCTTACGTGCGCATGCCAGCACCTAGAAGGCAATTCACGCCCCTCCACGCCCCCTGCGCATGCGCGTGCAATTCCCCCCCATGCCATCCCCTTACCTCACTGCGCCTGCCAGCTGGTTTTTGGCTGTTTGAGGCCTTTTTTCGGCCTGCCAGAGGCTTGAGGGAAGCCTCTGCAGGCTTTGTAGGCCGAAAAATGAGCCCATTTCATCACTTCCAGTATTTCCAGGAATAATATAATATAATAATTTCAAAGATAGTGTGCTGAGCTGGGAATAGAGTCTATCTGAAGACCTATTACACATCACAAGATCATTCAGTAATGCCCTCAGCCATCTTTCTAGTTGTTTGCCGTGAACTGGGTAACTAATCGCAGGCCTCTGATGGAAATTCTATCAAGAGATTGGGCTGGAGTTTTGTGCTTGGGGTACTGCAGCATATGGAAAGAGCTTTTCTGAACATAGATGTTTCCTGGGCTACCTTTTCTTTCCCTACATTTAACTGCAAGTTAAGTTCCCTGAGTCTGCCTGTAGTGGTTTTCTAGGGAGCAGGTGGAGGAGGATGGTTTCTATCTTGCCTTTATGATGTACACTCAAGGCATTGCACATTACCATTCAAGGCATTGCACATTGACCTCTTCCTTCTGCCCTCTGTGGGATGAATTAGATTGGGAAAGAGTGACAGGCACAGAATCATCTAGTCAGCTTTCATGATTAAGGGTGCACTAGAACTTACTAGCTCCCAGTTTCTGTCTAGCCTCTTAACCACTACATCAAATTGGTTCATTCTGCTTTGCAGGTATCCAGATATCCGAGTTCTGGAAAAGGGAATTAAACTATTGATTGAGAAACAGCTGCCTAATGGGGACTGGCCTCAGGTAAAATGTCTCTTTTTTCAGTTTATCTGTCTTTGCTTAAGAGCATTATGCCTCAATTACTTAGCCCTTATAATCCTTCTCCCTGGGTTACATGCACATTTTTCAGCATTAAAAGAGTTCCTTTGTTGTTGCTCTGTAGGATCTACTTACTTATCTTTTGCATACCCATTCCAGCTACACTTGGTACACTCTTTCTCACCCTTAGGCTACTCTTGAGGAACTGCCATGCAAACAGTTATTAATGTTTAAAAGGCTTAGTTCTCAAAGTCCTCTTGTCCCAGGAAGCTTAGGTCTTTTTATCTGGCTTGCAGATGCACTAAACCACACCAGATAGGTGGAAAGGAATAAGACTTTTATTTGCAAATAAAAGATTGCCCAGAAACATGTTCCAAAATGAGCACATCCCTGCTTATAGTGGGATTCCCTTCTATACAAGTTTGAAGAGCATACAGTGCCATGAATCAGTTCCAGAAACACACATCACTGTAAACCAATTATTAAAAGCCACATCATGCATACAGTTCAGTAGTAACATTCAACCAAAGCTTACAAGGTTTGCTAAGATTTTTTATCTTATCAATAATACTCCTATTCTAAAAGCATACCTGGATCTTGTCCATCACCTTAATGGACAGGCATTCTTGAGCAGGAAGGCAGATGGTCTGGCTTCCATCTAGTGCTATTATCCCTGCCTAACAAAGCAGCTCACACCATTCCCAAACCCATTGCTGTATGCTAAATAACAATTAATATATGAATTAAAATATATTAAAGTGAGCTGTCCTCAAACTCTCATGAAGTTGTCGACACCATGCTTTAATATGGATGGAGAACAAAAAGCACTTACCACTACTGCCTGTTACTTTGCAATCATTTATTATTTATTTATTTATTATTACTTCGATTTGTATACCGCCCCCTCTCCCAAAAAGGGACTCGGGGCGGTGAAAATCTACAGTAAAAACATACAAATAGAAAAGTTTAAAAATTAATTAAATACATGGCTAAGACCAGTAAAATCCGTAAAAAATTAAAATCGAATTAAAAACCCTACTCATAACATTACGCCAGACCGGCCTGTTGGAAAAGGTGGGTTTTAAGTGCTCGTCGGAAGGCCCGTAGGTCAGTAATGGCTTGCATCTCCGCCAGTAGTTCATTCCAAAGGGAGGGTGCTCCCACAGAGAAAACCTGCACCCTCGGGGCCGCCAACCGACATCGACCAGCCGGTGGCACCCCGAGGAGGCCAACCCTGTGGGAGCACACCGACCGGCGGGAGGCCGATGGTGGCAGCAGGCGGTCCCGCAATTACCCGGGTCCCAAGCCATGGAGTGCTTTAAAGATGGCCACTAGCATCTTGAATCGCACCCGGAAGGCCACCGGAAGCCAGTGCATCTCGCGCAGGAGCGGTGTAATATGGGAGCTCCAAGAAGCCCCCAAGATCACCCGCGCGGCCACACTCTGCACCAGTTGAAGCCTCCGGATGCTCTTCAAGGGGAGCCCCATGTAGAGAGCATTGCAATAATCTAGGCAGGAGGTAACGAGAGCAGAAGTGACTGTGCGCAATGCACCCCAATCCAGAAAGGGCCGCAACTGGTAGATCCTACGGACCTGATAAAAAGCCCCCCTGGTGACGGCTGATATATGATCATCCAATGACAGCCGCCCATCCAGGAGGACTCCCAGATTGCACGCCTCCTCTCCGTAGGAGCCAAGATTTCACCTCCCACGGTCAGCGATGGAATGAGCTGACTGTATCTGGGCACAGGGAACCGCAGCCACTCGGTTTTGGTTCAGCCGAAGCCTGTTGACCCCCATCCAACTCCGCACGGCTTCCAGGCACCGGGTCATCACTTCAACGGCTTCGTCGGCGTGGCCCGGGGTTGAAATGTATAGCTGAGTGTCATCAGCATACTGATGAAACTCCACCCCGAAGCCACGGATGATCTCCCCCAGCAGCTTTACATAAATGTTGAACAGCAGGGGCAAGAGCACGGACCCCTGAGGCACCCCACAACAAAAGGGCCTCGAGGTCGATCTCTGCCCCCCTGCCAACACAAATTGCGAGCGGTCGGAGAGGAAGGAAGAGAACCACCGTAGCATGGTGCCTCCACTCCCAATCCCCCCAACCGCCGCAATAGGATACTGTGGTCGACAGTATCAAAAGTTGCTGAGAGATCTAATAGGACCAGGACAGAGAAACAACCCCTGTCCCGAGCCCTCCAGAGATCATCCACCAACGCGGCCAATGCCATCTCTATGTTGTACCCAGGCCTGAAACCCGATTGGAGGGGATCTAAGTATACCGCTTTCTCCAGGTGCTGAGGGAGCTGTCATGCCACCACACTCTCAACAACCTTCACCACAAAACGAAGGTTGGAGACTGGACGATTATTTGACAACAACGTTGGGTCCAGGGATGGTTTCTTGAGGAGAGGCCTCACCACCGCCTCTTTCAAGGCGGCTGGCAAAAAACCCTCATTCAAGGAAGCGTTGATAATACCCTGGAGCCAACCTCGCATAATCTCCCGGGTGGCCACAACCAACCAGGAGGGACATGGGTCCAATAAATATGTGGTGGCATTAAGCCCGCCCAGCATCCTGTCCACGTCATCCAGGGTCACAGGATCGAACTCCCCCCCAAATGACCTCACCGAAATCCGCCCCCGAACTCCCGCCCAGAGTTGCCCAGTCAGAGTCCAAGCCATCCCGATCTGAGCGATTTTGTCCTGCAGAAAAATAGAAAAATCCTCGGCCCGTCCTTGCAAGGGGTCCTCCCGCGCTCTCTCATCTAAAAGGGAACGGTTACCCTAAAAAGGGCGGTCAGGCGATTTTCTGCGGACAGGCAATAAAGGTGGAAAAGTAGGATAGCTTTGCCACCCTTATCGCCACTAAATAGGTCCTAACATATGACCGCAATAATGTTCGGTCAGAAACGGAACGGCTGGCCCTCCAACCACTCTCTAGACATCAATCACATCATGGGTTCAATTTTGATTTATTCTGATGCCCTTCTTGGTTCAGTCCATTTCACCAGCAGCAAGTCCCTCCTTTTTGAATTCCTACATTATCCTTAAAATCTGCAGACTTTTTATTCTTTTGATATACAAGGCAGGTCAACTTGTTAGAAGCTTCCTAATATATATGGCCATGTATGTTGGGTGGTAGGTGACTCACACGTTTTATTTTCCTTTCCTGCGGGATCTTTTGTCCTATGAAACACACAGGAAAGATGAGAGGGAAGCTTTACATTCTCTTCCTTGTTTTGCTTACAGGAGAATATTGCGGGTGTCTTCAACAAGACTTGTGCTATCAGCTACAGCTCCTATCGAAATGTCTTCCCCATCTGGACCCTGGGGCGTTTTTCTTCCCTATATCCTGCCAGCCCCCTTTCAGGCAAATGCTCAACAAAGGCAATAAGAAATGGGAGGAAAGAACTGGCTGCAGAAATGACCAATGGACATAGCTTAGGATTTGTTGCTTTGTAAAGACTTGTAACCAACCTTGAAAGGACGCGCTACCTGTCTGTCTGAGGTTCTTTTTGAGGCAGTCACTTGAGGCCAGTCAAGGGACTCTTTTCCAAGGAACCAATGAAGGGAGAAGTCAGTGAAACCCTGCTGCTGACCTGTTGGTTGTTGGTCCTTATAAGGTCTCCCTAAATTCTGCTGCACTTGGAAGAAAAAAGTCCTAACTTGGCAAAGACAAACACATCTGAGGAAGAAATGTAAATATAAAGTCTAGAAGGTTGTGGAATTTTGCTCTTCTGAGTGGTTGAGAGCGTTCCCCTCTCTTAAGTGGAAATAAGTGGGAAAAGATTAGCCACCTTTATTCTGCCCAGTCATTTTTATGCCTTACTTGACCAAACAAAAACAGGAAGAAAAAATGTTAAATCTTGTCTCACAGAGAGTCAGAGGTATAACTTGCTATTCCTAAGATTGTTTCCCCACCCTGTTGACACAATTAGAACATGAAATCATAGAGCTGGAAATCTCAAAAGTGCTTTTTTTCAAGAGGCAACTGGACTTTCTCGTTTTTCTTTGAAGACGTTTTGCTTCTCACCCAAGAAGCTTCTTCAGCTCTATTCACCATGTTAGGCAAAGATGCTCTGAAATATCTGTTTCCATACACATACCTTACACCAAGGAGGAGGATTTTTTTTTCTTAATTATCTTCAGAATGTCATCTTATGCTAAAATGAAGCATTTTGAAGCATTTTTCATTTTCTTCAATAATTAAATTGTACAAATGGAGATAAAAATGCTACAGGTTCTAGATTTTAGGATTTCTTCAATCTTCAATTTGCTCATCCTCCACTAAGATTTTTGTTCTTCTTTCTTCCTTTTAATATTTCTTAAGTTATCCCTACTTTCTTTGGCTACTTTCCTTCATCTATATTTCATCCCCGTTCACTATTTGTCTTCCCCTTGAAGAGTTAGTTTTATTAAAATCCTTCTTAAATCTTCTGGATCTCTGTTTTTTAAATGCTTGTCTTTTGTATGTATGATCCAGGTTTTCTGACTTTTCATTCATCATATTGTAGGTTTGTTTTAATAAATAATAATAAACAATAGCTTTAAAAATGTTTGTAATCTTTGATGTGCTTAATTTTGGTTTTCAAGCTTTCCTCAGTTCTCTGATCTCATT
The DNA here is from genome assembly GCA_023653725.1 of Bungarus multicinctus. Taxonomy (NCBI): domain Eukaryota; kingdom Metazoa; phylum Chordata; class Lepidosauria; order Squamata; family Elapidae; genus Bungarus; species Bungarus multicinctus. The sequence goes on from CM042836.1 coordinate 161,688,982, forward strand.
ATCAAAAAGGTCATGTTTGCATACAGCATGCAAAATGTAGCGTATTAACACTTTCTTTGTATAAACAGGAATTATTCAAATAACATTGGCTTTCAGACTAATCACCAGCCTTGACCTAGTGCAAATAGTTGTGTAATTTATCTAGGTTAAAAACCAAAAATTCCTATTCTGGTATAGAGTATTTTATATTAGGGAATATAAATAACATTAGGAAAATACGATCTAGTTCATCCATAGTTTTTATATGTAGTAATAAAAAGTATAGGTTTTAGAAAAATTAAAAGATGACAAGTGATGTGATTTTTTTTCTTCTTTTTAAATATGATTTTTATTTTCTTTCCCTTCATATTTTAAAGGGAATGCTTGTTTTTCCAGAGTCAGATGGGATTCTCCAATAGATCAAGATACATACATGCATATATACATATTGTCTTTCCCCGAAAATAAGACCTATCTCGAAAATAAGCCCAAGCCGGATTTTCATGCCTGAGCCAAGTATAAGCCTTACCCCTAAAGTAAGCCCTACTTAAAACCCTGTGCAGCTGCCCATTGCCCATTCTATCTGGTTGCTGCCAACATGAGCCAATGGGGAGGAGCAAGGAGTGTGTGGCAGTAGCGGATGAAATGTGGTAGTGGCGGATGAAACGTGGGGGAAGGTGGATGATGAAATGAGGCAGTGGGGAGGATGAAGTTTCTCCATGGTGCTGCAACAGCAGAAGGCTGAGCAACACACTGGTGCCATGGCCATTAAGCATGGGGGGATAGAAGATGAAGTGAAGTGGTGTTAAGGTTAGATGTGAAGCTTCCAGGTTATATGTTCCCATAAAGGATAGTCTAACATGGCCATTATTCAAACACAGTCTTTTTTATTAGGAACATACCAAATTGGCAAGCTTTGGTGTAATTCTGGATCTGATCAAATCCTGGTTTTACACCCAGTAAAAGCATAAGTTTGAAACTTCTCCCCATAGTCACGTTCTCCAATCAGGTCACAGTTCATCTGTCCGATGACTCCAGATTCCACCTCCAGGCAGCTGCAGACACACACCCTGTTCCCACGGGAAAAGAATTTCACCTAGCCAAAACATCCCCCCTTATCTATGCTCCCTCCTCCCAGTTACTAGCATGTGGCGAGCCTGAATGCCCACAGTCCCTTTTACACAATACTAAAGAAGCTAAGAAAGAATAGAATAAAACATGACCTATAATAAAACATGGCTACACATATGTCATAGTCAGGGTCGACATTAGGGTTGTGTGATTGCTCTGAATGCCAAATCCTAACCCTCACCCCACCCCAGAGCAACCACATTCCTTCACTAACTTGCTTTCCAGCTCCATTCTCCGTCACCACATGCAAGGCAACAAAAGTTTGTTGGGACTAAAAAAAAAGATCAATCAGACCTTCCAACTTGTTGCGGAGAAAAAAGATCTTGCAAAGTTGGAAGGTCTGATTGAACTTGTCGTTTTACCGGTAATCCCACAGTCTTCTTTTGTTGCCCTGCACGTTGGTGGCAGTGAACGGAGCTGGAAAGCAGTTTAGTGAAGGGATGCTTTATGGAAGCAGGGGGAGATGGACAGGAGCTGGAAAGCAGATGGCAAGACAAACCCCCCAAGGACTCCAGGCAGCCAGGGATGGAACGCAAGTGGCGGCAAGTGGTGCCTTGCTAGTTGCCACCATCAGGTAAGACAGGGAAGCAGCTGCTCTGGCTGACGCCACCTCTCTCCAACAGCATCAGGGTCCTGCAAGCCTAGCGTCCAAGGATACTGTTGCGCTTCATCCTCTACCACCACTCACTTAGGGGCCATGGCATTGGTGCATTGCTCAGCCACCTGCTCTATTGCGACAGTAAAGCTTTGTCCTCTACCCCCCCACCTCAATTCATCCTCCATCTCACTTCCCCGCCTTGCCTCCTGCTCCATTGTGGCTTTGAAAAAATGAGACCTACCCCCAGAATAAGCCGTGGTGCTTACTTTGGACACCAAAAAAAAAAAAAAGCATAAGACCGGGTCTTATTTTTGGGAAACATAGTACATATATACATAGAGAGCACAGAATGGAATCTAAAGTCGCAGAGAGAAAAGTAGTCTTTTAACTTATAATAGGCAATTCAGTTTTTGAATATTACATAATCAGGGAGGGGGGAACGTGCTTGAAAATAGAAAATAAATAGCATTATAATTAAGCACAGCTGTAGCCTTTCTTTGGCATAGTTCCCACAAGCAGACAGTTTACACAACTTCAGTAGAGTAATAACAACAAAACCTCTTCTCCTTTGTATTCTGAAAGAACATTCTGTTCTTCAGTCTTATACAACCACATACTTTTGGAGTTTGAGTATGTAACAAGGATCATCTAGTCTAACCCTCCGCAAAGTGCAGGAAAATGTACTCTTGTGTTTGTTCCCAGACTATATTACTCAGATTATTATTTTCTCATTGCCAATGTGCATGTAAGCAGACTTCAAGTTGCTTATACGTGGAATCTGGCCTAGCTGTAAGTGTATTCATTTTGCATTTATGATTTGTATTAGAAAATCATATTCCCAGTTAAACTCTAGACAGTTTGCAACTCAAAGTTACAAGATTTCAGAGTACAAGATTTTCCTATTATTCTCTTCTTGTCAACTGTCCCATTGACAAAAGAAATTCCTGGGACATTATTTTACCAATAGTATAACTTTACTGATAGAACCATATAGGCACAGAAGCAGCAAAGCTAGCTCTGAGGTTTTCACAAGAAAAACAGCATAGTTGATTTTCCCACTTAAGCCACCCATTGTTGTCCTCTTACCTTTTGCCCAAATTTTGGTTCTCCACCCCCACCCCCACTGGTGATTGCTCCTGCTCCTCCGTTTCTTTGGGGCTTCAGCCTTTGAGTTCAATTAAGAAGTCACCAATGATTTCACTGGGGCGGGATGTTCATTTAGACAGTAGCTCATTGCATTCAATCAACCCACTCTATGCATCGGTGAGACACGTGGATTTCTGCAATGTCCCTTGCTTTTCAAGGTATACGTTCACAGTCAAAAGACCCATGGGCCTCGAGTGCGCCTAACTATTTATTTATTTATTTATTTATTTATTTATTTATTCAACAATGCAGAAACACACAGCCCTGATCATTGACTGGGAGTTTTATTTCAGAGCAATCACACATCTTTCAGCTTACCTAATCTTACCTATCCGGGGGCCCTCCTCTGGTGGTCGTTGGTATCTTCCAATTGAATCCAGATGTGGAATCCTGGGATGAGCCCCAGATTGTGGTCCCCAGTTTGGTCTGAGCCTGGTGCCAAAGCCGATGAAGAACAAGAGACACAAGGTGCAGGTTTTTTTTCCTTTTATTGAAGCACTCTAAGAAAAGGGGTCTTAGCCAAAATGCCAAGGAACCTTAAACAATAGAATTAAGAAAGCTTTATACATTTTCACTAAAGCAAAAGGTAGATAAGGCTGGATATATAAGAAATGTCATGTAATAGTAATGATCTAACAATTATTCTATTGGTCTCTAGCCATCCCTATTCCTAAGCCTTGATTAATGAATGCTTCAGGAGTTATCTAATACACATTCTATTTGCTCCAGGCCACCCCTATTTCTAACTTCTAGGTGAGGTCTGCAAGATGTCTAACTCTGTGCTACACTTTTCAGCTTTCTGACCACCCAGAATTGTTACAAGTTTTATACCTGCGTATTCCCTGTGAATAAGCATTCTTTGTTCTAGCCAGACACACTCCATAATTACAGGCTTCCTGATCTCCTTTCAAGTGTATGCCATAACCTTGCTTCGTTTCAGCAGACAGCCCATTTACATTGTCCACTATCCACTAATCCAAAACCTTCTTTTTATTTTGGGAAAACAGTTTGCGTCTTCGGAAGGCTCCGCATGCCATTGAAGTATCAGGATCTTCTCATTCTACAAACAGCTCAAATAAATTCCTTACCTCTCTGCCAGCTCCCAATACATTCCAAGCATTCTCCTCCCCTGTCCCCAGCCCTTCGTTTCTGTTGTCAAGCTGTGAGTAGAGGTGCATTACGAATCAGCCAACACTTCTACTGTATTTCATAACAAAAATAAGAGATTTTATTTATTTTTTTTATTTTATTTGGTTTAGGTATAAGTAAAAACATAGTTATGAACACATGGATGCATATAAGAAAAATAAAAGAAACAATAGGACAGGGACGGTAGGCATATTGGTGCGCTTATGCATGCCCCCTACAGACCTCTTAGGAAAGGGGTGAGGTCAATAGTAGAAAGTCTAAAGTTAAAGTTTTTGGGGTTTGGGGAAGAAACCACAGAGTCAGGTAGAGTATTCCAGACATTGATCAAAGATTTACTTTAGCATTGGCCCTGCTAGGAATAGGAATAGAGGCCCAGGTGCATTCTCTCTCCCTCTCCCTCTCTCTCTCTTTCTCATCTCTCCCTCCCCCCTCTCCCTCTCCCCCCCCTCCTTCTCCTCCCCTCTCCATTGTAATTTACGGGAAGAGCAGGACACAGTCAAAACAAAAACAAAACAAGAAAAACAGAATCACTGGTAAAAAATTGTCAGTGATGAAAGTCTATAGTAAAAAAATATTTCAGAGTTTTGGAAAAGCCATTTTCAGATTTAGTCAGTGTTATTTTGAGCCATTATATCTCAACAATGCCATGTGATCAGGACCTCTTAGACATACTGTTCCATTCTATATACAAACCATATCTTATTTCACAGCAGAAAGGCCAGCCTAGTAGGGTAATCCAAGTGTTCTCTTAAGAACACATGACATCACAATTGTGTAGAAACATTCTAAGCTTGATCATTTCCTCTAAACCTCTTGAAACACTGAGGTGACCTGTCTAGACAAGGCTGTCCCTAATAAATTAACCCTTCCTCACCAGTGAGGAAGAGGAGGATGACAGAGGAAAGAGAGTGGATAAAAAGAATTCAGGAAGAAAATGCACATCTCAAAAATCAAATTAGGCTGCTCAGAGAAAACTATGAATTACGCACATTGTTGAGTCAGCAGTCTGAGAACAACAATCAGGCCCAGTTCATAGCACCTCAGATTTCTCCTACGTATCCTGATGCTGGTTCATTAGGAAAAGCAGGTAAGAAACATACCAAGTTAGCTTGTTAAAAGCAATTGTCATATAAATATTGTAAATACATTTCATTGCGTATCAAAATTAATTCATATAATGCTGTAGGAGCTTTGTTAATTCATGTGTGGAAAGAAGACACTTTGGTCAAATCTATATCTATAATAGGAAGCATATTGGGCCAACAAGGAAAGGCTACACATGATTTAAATAACACACACATCTTCAGGATTTTTACAGTTTTTAATTTCTATGAACTTTTACTTGCAACCTTATCATAGTACATTCATTTTCAGAGTAACCACCATTATGGCAAGCACAAAAATTAAAGAAAACATTGTAAGCCAAAGAAATTAGGTTCACAAAATAAGGAAAAAGAAGATCTATACAGAGAAATTGCATTTATACTTCCCATATCTTTCTATATTTTTCTAACACATAACCTCCTTCCCCCATACCTGTAGACTGGTTTCATATATTGCCTTTCTTTACCTTTCATTTCTTTTTTTTTGAGGACTACTGTATATCCAACCCAACTTTTTTGGTTTTCTCTTCCTTTCAAACCATTTATTCTTCCTTCATATTTTGCAAGTCAGACCCCATCAAAATGGCCAAAATAATTCAGTAAACCTGTTTAATACTGGTCTCTCACTTTGTTATTCAATCAACATTCATTTAGCATCCTTTCATTCCTATGGTCCATGAATACAGATACCACCCAGTTGCCTCTAGGTCAACTGATACTTTGAAAAGATGTAGTAGAACACCTTTAGTGCTACACATGCTACATGAAGCATTTTCTGTGAACATTAACATTTTCTTCCACATTCATAAAGTTGAAATGTATCTTGTCCATCCAGTCTCTCTTTGAAGGTCTCCAGGGAGGGACACCTCACCATTTTGTGTGACAGTCTGTTCCTGAAGTAAGATCTTGTATAATTCAGAAATCAAATTGGTAATAAGAACACCTGGATCAGTGGTGGGATTCAAAAATGTTTACTACCGGTTCTGTGCTTGGTGGGAAAACTGTGGCTTGGTGGGCGTGGCTTGGTGGGCATGGCAGGGGAAGGATACTGTAAAATCTCCATTCCCACCCCATTCCTGGGGGAAAGTTACTGCAAAATCCCAATCCCTCTCCACCCCACTAACCTGCTTTCCAACTCTGTTCTCCTGTGCAGGGCAACAAAAGAAAACCCAGCCAATCAGCTGGGACTCGGGAGACAGAGAATAGATGGGGGCGGGGCTAGTCAGAGGTGGTATTTGCCGGTTCTCCGAACTACTCAAAATTTTCACTACCGGTTCTTCAGAACCAGTCAGAACCTGCTGAATACCACCTCTGACCTGGATCCCCTTTTACACATACTACTGTCAAACCAGTTCACCTAATCCTATATTGGTGCCTTTCCTTTATTTCCCCAGTTTTGCAACTCTTTCTGTTAAACTCTATAAAGTAGCCCCCAATTTAGAACAGTTTATTTAGTGACTGTTCGAAGTTATAATGGCACTGAAAAAAGTGGTTTATAACTGTTTTTTACACTTACGACCGTTGCATCATCCCCATGGCAACTTGATTAAAATTTAGATGCTTGATGCTTACTATTTATGATAGTTGCAGTCTCCTGTGACCTTCTGACAAACAAAGCCAATGGGAAAAGCTGCTTCACTTAATAACCACGCTACTAACTACACAACAGTGATTTACCTACCTACCATTGGAAGTAAGGTCAGGGCAAAATTCACCTAACAAATGTCTCGCTTATCAACATAAATTTTGGGCTTAATTGTAGTCGTTAGTCAAGGACCACCTGTATTACTACACACTGTTCAAGTCAATCTAGTTCTATTTGAATGTTCTCTCTTTCTTCCAAAATACTAGCCATTTACAAACTTGGTAAGGTCTTGCAGAAATCTGATCCAACTCACTTGTTATTATTTTATTTTATTAAGGAATATCATAAGGCACTCTTGCCACAAGCTTTGCTATGGACCAAGTATACTACTCTGTATCAATGGCAGTGTTCTGCTACTAAGAATTATTAGCATAATTTGCTTCATCAAGCCCAAGCTGGCTTCTGTTAACTATAGCTTCTTATCTATGTGCTCAACATGCATATTGGTAGACCTTCCTGTGTATAGAATTCATTCTGATAGGCCTACAGTTTCTCAGATCCATCTCCTTTCTTTTATTGAAGATGAGAATACATTTGTTCACAAGGAGGAATTCTTAAAGGTTACTTAGATTAGCTTGTTTCTTCAGTACCTCTGTGAAAGGTAGCTTTTCCTGCTCTTTGACATTTTTTTCACATTTCTGTCTGAAGATCAGGTTTCCCTGATGCATTTCAGTAGACCAATTATCTCCTTTCCAGACCTCCCACTTGATTGCTCTTGCCAAACTCCTATTTGCTCTTCCCATTGGTTAGCTCAGAGAGCTTAGGCCAACGTTTATTTATTCATTTCTCTCTCTCCCTCCCCACCCCCACCATCTCTCACACATACACACATTTTTCTATAAAAAATGAAGACACATTCTATAAAAAATGTTAAAAGTTCCAGATAAAATGATGATAATTATTGCCTTAATTATCTTGCTTTGATACGCTGTCCAGTTGGAATACAAAAGTCACATTCAGTATCAAAAAGAATTGAATACAACTTATTGATGTTCAGGAAAGCATGTTTGAACTGTGGAGATTAAATGATTTCTGCATGTTTTCTGGGTAGATATTTTGAAGCATTTCAATCAGTTATAAATAGACTTGTTATCTCAGTCCATTTTCCAAGAACAGATTGATCAATAGACACCACACTAGATGTGTTCACTGATAATGTTTTCTAGAAATAGTATAGGCTCTGATGATGTCACAAGGTAAACGTGTCAGTGAATAGATATGTACATGACATACATGACCTAAATGTAACTATTTCTATTGTTTGTGTTTCTTTTCAGCTCAGTCTGTCAGAAAAGATTATAATTATTCTCCCCATATCTTTTCCAAAGAGGCCAACATGTCATATCCTAGCACCCAGTCACCAATTAAATTGTTCCACACTGATCCTGTTACTGTACAATCTAGAAATGAAGATAGGAAATCTGCACACATCTCAAATATACCTTATTCTACCATGCCTGGAAAACAGCGTGTAGAACTCACAGATGTATCAATGTTAAGGAAATCTTGGGCTCCAGATGGTCCTTTCCCTGGTGGTGATAAGGTTCAAACATTTCCATTTAGCATTGGTGAGAAACTATATTTGATGTCAATACTTTATGTATTTATTTTAGATAAATGTCTGCAGAGTTAATGGGATAGAGTTTGTTCTAGAAGCATCTGAATGTTTTACACTTTCAGTCCATCAAAACAAATGTATAGCATCAAAGTAATTATCATGAGTGACTAAGTTTTATCTCTGGATAAATCTGTCAACTACACAACTCCTTATTTTAGTTGCTATTATTTTAGATCTTCATAATCCAATTTAGACATGAAATAATCTGAAATGTTAACATATTCCAATTATGGTTGCACAATAGAGCTGTGTAAGAGCTAACACACTAGCTGTAATTTTCAGTTCCTGATCTAAAGCTCCTAAAAGCAGAACTGGCCCTCATAGAAGATTCAAATTGCTATTTTAATCAAGATATCTATAAACATCAACATTCTGCCAATCAGGTATACATTTAGTTATGAGCCTTGCCTCCATAAATAAACTTGCTTAAACAGCTTATATAAAGCTACATCTACAATATTCTTTCCTTCCATTTGGAAATAGCTTTTTGAAGGGTCTTCTTTGTCATTTTAAGTAATGTTGGCCATTTAATTGCTTATTAATAAGTTATCAATTTTAATAAATATGTTAGAAGCAATGTCCTGATGTTTTAGGAACTTCACTATTTGCACCCTTTATTGTGAAAATTATCCATTAATTCATACTCTGAACTTTTTAAAAAAAATCATGTTAAAGTTGCACAAGAAATTGGAATGCCTCACCACTCAAATCTTTTGTCATAACTTCACAAGATTTAAGCAATCAACACTCCAAATATTTTTTTAAGGAAAATGAAAAAAATAATGACCCTGTTCTTTATTGCTAAATGAACTGGATAAAGATACAGCCTTTATCAACTACCGGTTATTTATGGCCTAGCTATTCACAGAAAATGTGGAGAACAGTGAGAGGAAAATATTTTTTTGGGGGGGGATATGCCCAGTAAAAGGCATTTCTATCATTCATTTACTGTTTTATTACTCTTAGCGTAACCTGGTGCTAAATCTGCTTAACTGCAGCTCATTACAAAACAGGAGGACTCCTGAATCCAAAAGAGAAGCTCAATTCCTCAACATTGTGGCCAGAAGAATCACCTTCTTCAAAGACACACAAAGAGGATGCCCAAGCACAGATGACATTTTCTAACGATGTAAACATCCCCAAAGGCAGGAGTCCTGAGAGACAGCCCTATTGTTTAGGAGCTAATACTCTGGACACTAGCATGGACAAAACCCAGCTTGAATCGCAAGAGATGCCTCGGAAGAAGAGAGTCTGGTTTTCTGATTCACCTGCTACAGACAAATTAAGGAAGTTCCATACGTTCTACCTGAATGGTAATGCTGAGACTTCGTTGGCTGTTTCATGTTGCAGATGTTGTGAAGGGAAACCCTCACTCTCCCACCAAAACATTTTTAGTGTTTTCACATCTCTGTGTGGTATCTTTGTGTGTTTGTATAACACAGGAGTCCCCAAACTTGGCAACTTTAAGACTTGTGGACTTCAACTCCCAGAATTCTCCAGCCAGCTATGCTGGAGATTTCTGGGAGTTGAACTCCACAAGTCTTAAAGTTGCCAAGTTTGGAGACTTCTGGTGTAACAGAACAAAAAATCTGAGAATTTAAATATGTGCAATATTTTTTATTACTCATTAGAAATACGGTTTTTTAAATTAAAAACAAAACTTTTTATTAAACATTAAACAGGATAAATACAAAATACAATACATGTCATTAAAATGAAAAACATCATATACATTACAAATCAATTTGACAGTGCTTATATACCAAATGTTATTCCAATACCTATTTCACATTTCTGGTTATTATTCATACATTAACCTCTTTAACCTATTCCTTTCTTATTTATTTACTTGCTGGTTTCTAATATTTATCCATTTGTACCTGTTTTCCCAGACTGTATAATACTTTGAGTCTTCCTTTTCTTTTAATTTTACAGTAAGTTTATCCATTTCAGTGCAATCGTAGATTTTGGGGATCATTAAACTCTTAGTTGGCATGAGGTTTCCTTTCCAACACTGTGCAATATATCTAGTCATTTTTCCAATTCCTAGGGTGTTGAGGTGCATCAATGCCTCCATGACAGATACCCATCCTGGAGTTTTTATATAGTGTTTGTTTTTAATATCCCGCCATATTTGCCTTAATGAATCTCGAATTTTATGTCTGTGGAAATAAGCTTGGGTCTTATTTCCTGGGTTCCACATGATGGCATGCCACCCTGCCTGTAGGTCGTGCCCCTCTAGAGTTAAGATTCTTTTGTTTCTTAGATTGGCCCATTCTTTGATCCATATTAAACCTGCTGTTTTGTAATATATTTCCCAAAACAGAATTAGATTATGTTTGCAGACATTCATTGTATCTTTTATCGGGAATCATTCTTTCAACATTGCAAATAAGTGCAGGAATTTGATCAACAATTTTAATTTCTAAATGGTCCCTAAAATATTCCATTGTAGACAGATCTCCTAGTTAATTTCTCTCTCTCCCCTCTTCCCATTCTAGCATTTACAGTTAAAAGTCAAATAAATAGTTAAGTAAATGTAAACTGATGGTAAACATACCACTATTTTTTTCTGCACCTCTAAGAAATGCTGAATTTCTCGCAAACTCCTGGTAGTCTGATTTTTATTTGGGTCATATTACGAGCTATGATGGAAAAGAAGTGGTAGTTTTCTGCTGTGAGTTATATTTTATACCTAAACAAGCAAGATCTGATCATTGTAATTTCTCTAGATATCATGAAAGCCTATGATAAACTGTCTGGCAGGATTTTTAAGTATTTTGATCAAATATGGCTTTTGCAAAAAACTGAATAAATATGTCATATATTTATTCCAGTGGTTGGATTCAATTTTTTTACTACCGGTTCTGTGGGCATGGTTTGGTGGGTGTAGTTTGGTGGGTGTGGCCATGTGACGGGGTGGGTGTGACTTTTTTTTGCATTCCCCCCTCCAATTTTTTGGGCCTTCTGGGCCTCAGAGGAGCCTCTGGGGGGCTGTTTTTGCTCCCAGAAGACTCCTCTGGGGCTCAGGAAGAAAAAAAAACGGAGCCCTGGAGGGGGCATACAGCACCCCACCCAGCTCCATTTTGGGATCTTCCTGGCCTCAGAAGCTCCTCTGGGCCTCAGGAAAGCAAAAAATGGACGTGGGGACTCAGCCCCTCCCTCTATTTTTTGTCTTCCTGGGCCCTCAGCAAGGGGAATCCCAGCACAGCTGATCTTATGAACAGTTGATTGTCAGGAGGGAAAAAAAAGAGAAAGAAATACCTTAAGGGGCGAGTGTCAGGCGGTTGGGGTGAGCAAGCATTGGGCGGATGAGGCAAGTAAGCCAGGGGTGACTGGTCGAGGGTGTGGCCAGCCAGAACTTACTACCGGTTCAGCGACCCACACCAAATCCTTGCCACCCTGGCTGAATACCACCACTGATTTATTCATTCATAATTAGTTAGACTAACAGAGTTGGAAGGGACCTTGGAGGTCTTCTAGTCCAACCTGCTCAGGTAGGAAACCCTATAGCATTTTAGACAAATGGTTGTCGAGTCTCTTCTTAAAACCTCCAGAACATTCCCATCTTTTGGAGGTGAGTTGTTCCACTGATTAATTGTTCTAACTGACAGGAGATTTCTCCTTAGTTTTAGGTTGCTTCTCTCCTTGATTAGTTTCCATCCATTGTTGCTTGTCCTGATCTCAGGTGGTTTGAGAATAGATTGACCCCTTCTTCTTTGTGGCAGCCCGTGAGATATTGGAACACTGCTATCATGCCTCCCTAGTCCTTCTTTTCATTAAACTAGACATATCCAATTCCAGCAACCGTTCTTTATAGGTTAATGTAATAATATACTTATATATTTATTCATATAACAGTCATTATTTATTATAAACGATATATATTCTTATGTTGAAATGAATCCTAAAAAAGGATCTGGCCGCCTTCTTAAATATAATTTCAGAGTTGCTTCCTTGTACCATTAATAACGTATAATTAATGAGAGCCAAATTGGTATAGTGGTTAAGGTGCTGATGTAGAAACTGTAGATCATAAGTTCTAAACCCACTTTAGGCATGAAAGGCAGACTTTATGCTAGTCACTGTCTCTCAGCCCAACTCACCTCACAGGGTTGTTGTTGTGAAGAAAATAGGTGGTGAGCAGAGATGGTATTCAGCAGTGGAAATTTTAAGCAGTTTGGAGAACCGGCAAATACCATCTCTGACTAGAGATTTTACAGTATCCTTCCCCTGCCACGCCCACCAAGGCACGCCCACAGAACCGGTAGCAAAAAAAATTTAAATCCCACTGGTGATGGGAGCATTAGTCACATATGCTATCTTGAGTTTACGAAAAATAAAGACAGGATAAATCAAATAAATGATTTCTTTATTAAGAAGTATTATATTTCAGTGAAATTAAATATAATCTAGTTTTTCAAGCAGATAACCGATCAGAAATTATGACCGCAGTTTTTATTTAATAGAAATTTGATTTTTATTCTGCTATTGTTGTTAGTCGTGAAGTCAGGTCTGACACATTGTGACCCCATGGACACCGTTCCTCCAGGCCTTCCTGTCTTCTACCATCTTCTGGAGTCCATTTAAGCTCACGCTGACTACTTCAGTGACTCCATCCAGCCACCTCATTCTCTGTCATCACTTTCTTCTTTTGCCCTCAATTGTTCCCAGCATTAGGCTCTTCTCCAGTGAGTCCTTCCTTCTCATTAGTGGCCAAAGTATTTGAGTTTCATCTTCAGGATCTGGCATTCTAAAGAGCAGCCATGGTAGATCTCCTCTAAAACTGACCGGTTTGATCACCTTGCAGTCTAAGAGACTCGCAGGAGTCTTCTCCAAGCACCATAGTTCAAAGGCCTCAGTACTTTGATGCTCAGCCTTCCTTGTGGTCCAACTTTCATTGCCATACATTGCAACTGGGATTCTGCTATATAAACAAATATAAATGACTTCTGATGCCATTGGGCTCTAGTAAGACTATTGATGTGCTCAGGATTTGTGGTTTAAGTGATTTCCATTCTCACTCTCCTTCGGTATTAGCATGCGATGATGAGTTGTGAGTATTTTTTTAATCTAATCAAGGGAAAAATTCATTACAGACAGACTATTTTATAGAAGTGTTTTTGGCCTCTCCTAGCTAAGATCAAGTATGTCTCTGTTTTTTCCTCTAGATATAGAAATTGCTCAAAACAATAAGAAAAATGGGCGCATCGTGGGAGAGATTGCTTTCCAGTTAGACCGGCGTATCCTTGCACATGTGTTCCCTGGAATCACACGACTCTATGGATTTACAGTATCCAATATTCCTGAGAAAATAAAGCAAGTAAGTGATTCTATCTCAACACTTACTGTAAGAGATAAATTGAGATTTTGACAAGATTGTTGACCTGAATAAAACTTAGAGGTCCAGATTTTGTGCCACCTGGCAGCATTATTAGGCAGAGGAAGGCAGCCTCTTAAGGTGTTAAAGAAGAGAACTCTGGTCATAATAAAAGTGGATCTCCTTGTATTGCCTAGGAGGGCTCAGTTTAAAGTGTAAAACAAAACAAATTTTTCTCAGGCTGGGTGATAATTTCTTGTCAATAGAATTACTTCTGTTAGTAGAGGGAAGATAGTTCTATCTTCTATTTTCTATAATTAGATAGAATTACTTCTATTACATTCCACACCTGATATATCAGAGTTCTTCATAAACTGATAAATTTCAACTTCTCATTTTATAGGTCTCATTAACATAATCAAACTTTATTTTTCTTCTAAACCAAACCCCTTTCCAAACCGTTGTATGGATGTAGATTTAGGCCAAAGACACTAATTATTAATAAAAGCTAAAATAGCACGTTTGCATTGTGATAACTGGTGTTTTATCTACTTTCATTTGCAAAATATCGTTTGATTGTCTAATAAAACAGGCCAATGATCTCAAACAAAGTTAATTATGAGCAGAGATGAAAATTATTCTTAATCATATCCAGAGGACATCTTAATAAATGAAGAAATAATTGCATTTGTTAACTCTAGCTGAGATATTTAGATATCATATTTTAACCCACCTGTTAAAAAAAGGAAGGGATTTTAATTTTTATTAAAATATGTTCTAAAAACATAATCTGCCTCATATCAAAACTTTTTTCTATTTTCATAGAAGCCACTACTGCCAACTCCATTTCTATGCATACGTTCCTAAACTAATCGTTATATTTCTAAACTAATACCTAAAAGTGTGATATTCAGTTCTTCATTTTATTTTGGTCACTAATCAAGCACAAAACATTTATATGAAAGGAGTGCATGAACAGGTTTTATTTCAACTTTCAGTAAAGAACTAGAAAGATTTTCTTTATGCATTTTCCCCCAAATATACCAAATAAATATGTAATAAAAACCCAGGAGAGTCAGAGTTCATTGCTGCTACATTAAATTTGTTAGGTCCAGCTAGCAAATTTGCATCTGAATCTTCTCAGCCTTGGTTTTTTTATGAATAAAAACTCATTCATATTCATGCTATAAGTAACTGTAATGATATTGTAGTGATGTTGCAGTAGAAGACTCTGAGTTTATGTGTGTGTATATGCAGGGATTTAGACAGAACAATCTTTTTTGCATTTATAAGAACTTTTCCAGGACTACCAAAACTGAAGATTTGGATCATGCATGCATGAGGAAACTTACATTAATAGTACAAACTTCCACAGAATTGCAAAGCTTCAGAATTGTATCAGGAGATTAGCCAACTTAAATAGAAAATATTACAATAATAGTACCGTGTTTTCCCGAAAATATGACCTATCCTGAAAATAAGACTTAGCATGATTTTTCATGCTGTTTGCAATATTAGCCCTACCCCCAAAATAAGCCCTACTTCAGATTGTCATCAGCAGGGGTGGGGCAGTGGGTGTGGCCAGCATAGGAGGTGCCATAGACCAGATGGTGTCTGGAAGCAGCTGCAGATAAGGAGGAGGCATGTGATCTGTCCCACCATCTGTCTTTGGTTGCAGAGAGTACAGTGGAGTTGGAGAACCAGACTGGACAGCGGAGGCCAAGAACAACCCCCAGAGGGCCTCCCCTCCACTGGCCTGCCAGGACCACTTTGCCAGCAGCCACTGGTGGAGCCATGTCACCTTACCTTCCTCTGCTGCCTTCAAGCTGCTGAGTGCCTTCCTGCAGGTCTACCTGGTGTTTTAAATTCCAGGCTACGAGATGACCCCAGTGCTCTTCAGATCCTGGTGCTGGTGGGCGCTAGCTCTCTTGCTGGCTGTGCAATGCAATGTGGGTGGCCAGCTGCCACCAGCATCAGGGGGCATTCTGGAGGTTATAGATCTGGAACTACTTGCCCCACACCAGGCAGGAGTGACCCAGCAGGATGGCTGAAAGCAGTGCTATCAGCAGGGTGAAGAGCCCCCAGAAGGCCAGCAGCAGCATAGGCAATTGCTCAGCAGCTAGTAGCCAAAAATATCCCAGTAGTAGCAAGGCCAGCAAGCAGGGCAGGGGGAGGCTGGGGTATGCCGAGAACTTAGGCCATTGTGACTGCAGGCAAGCAGGTGGTGGGATGGAGAGGACGGGGCCAGTGGACTCGCTGCCTCCTGTATGCGGAAAAAATAATAAGCCCAAGTGCTTATTTTGGGGCCTAAAAGAATATAAGACCAGGTCTTATTTTTGAGGAAACAGTACTATAAAATCCATTTCACAAATTTACAAAAAAACTGTACAATTGTCATATTTTTCTTTTCTGCTTCTATTAGTGTTATACAAAATTCAGGCTGATTTACACTTCCACAAAATATTAACCATAGGTTTATATCTGATAATTCTTAGGTCTCCACAAGATCTTTAGATGGTTCTCTAGACGAGAAAAAGTATCGAGCTATAACCCAACGTTACCATAACCTGATTACCCGCTTGGAGAAAATGGGCTACCGCACCGATGTCCACCCAGTGTTTAGTGAATTTCTTATCAACACCTATGGCATCCTGAAGCAAAGGCCTGACCTCAGCTCTAACCCCATGAATGACAGTCCTAATGATCTCAGAAAAATGGTGATAGACATTGTCCCAGCTAAATTCCTTGGTGATACTTTACTGCTCTTGAACTGTTTGTGCGAACTTTCCAAAGAAGACAACAAGGCCCTTTTTGCCTGGTAGTGCCTCCTGCAATGTCCTCATTTTTAATAGAAAGAGCACCTAAGCATATGCTATACATAATAAAGAATGATGCTAACAGAGGGTGTGGGATAATACGTGTATGATTTTTTAAATTAGGCTGTGGCTGTCCAAATCATTGCTTCATGTTGTATGTAATTTGGTTTTTGGCAATGTTTATGTTTCATGATTTTTTGGAAAACGTGCTGTATTGATAATGTTTCACTGGTAACTGCTATGTCAGGGTATATTTTGATGTGAATATTAATAAAATAAAATAGAAGTGGTTCTTTGTTGCAACAGTTTAAAAGCTCCCAATTAAATCCTGCATTATTTCTGTCAGATTATAATTTTATTTTATTTGTTCCACAAAGGTACAGCTATAGGTATGACATAACTTATTTTAAAATTTGAATGTTCTTCAAGAAACCCATCTCTTTCTTGTGCCTATAACAAACCTGGGACATTTTGCTTCTGTGGGAATAACATGTGTATAGCTTCCTTTGGATTGATACAGCACTGTATATCGCCATTTACCAGTCTTGGTGATACAAAACATTTCCAGTACTTCCAAAATTTGGATTCTGGAACACTGTCACTTAATATGATGAATGTACATTCAAATGTTTGTCAATGTATTCAAATGTTTGAAAATGTAGTAGAGTTTTCTAATTAGTTTTAGGATGACAAAGGGAGGGATTAACTTTTACCATAGGCTTAGTTCCAATGAGAAGTCTGTACATTTTTTTCACAATGAACACAACTGCTATTTCAAATGCTATTGCAAAGCTTTATTTAGTGGAGTGGTTGATGGTTATCAACATTCTGCTTTATTCCTGTAATTGATGATTAGGCCCCTGTTGAGGCTATATGCCACTAATGGAGATGGGAATATATGGTTCCTCGGATGCTATTAAACTAGATTACCCCATCACTCCGGCCAGCATGACCAATGATAGCTAATGGTGGAAGCTGTATATAACTCCTGAAAAGGCCAGGGATTCCCTAGGCCTTTAATCAAATTTTGTCTTCAAAAATGCTAGGCAGTTCTTAGAATCATCTGTCTTGTTTTCCTTCTTTCTTCAAAGAGTTATTCTCTCCCTTTTCATATTATTTTTGTGCCATTTATCTATTTAGTGAAGCATTAATTCTGTCCAATTTTGCAAAGGATGAATTATTGTTGAGTTTAATAAACAATTTCCAGTCAAATGACATTGGAATGTTATTACATCTTTTCTCCTTCACAGGGTTGATTTGGTAAGACAGACTCAGGTTTAAGACGATCCTTATGTGGGAAGAAATATCCATCTGGTTCAGTTCCAAGCCAGGAGAAAGGCACTGGAGACAAAATGGAGGCTGGAGGCTGATTGGAAAGAGGGTCCATTTATTGATGAACAGAACCACATAGCTTTTTCTCTGGTAATATTACACTAATAACTGGAACATACAAAACATTTGCTAGACCAATATTCGAATATAGTTCATCAGTTTGGAACCCACATTTTCTCTGGTAATATTACACTAATAACTGGAACATACAAAACATTTGCTAGACCAATATTCGAATATAGTTCATCAGTTTGGAACCCACATTACATATCTGATATTAATACAGTCGAGAAAGTCCAGAAATATTTCACAAGAAGAGTTCTTCACTCCTCTACTTGTTGGAGAATACCTTATGCCACCAGACTGGAAATTCTAGACCTAGAAAACCTAGAAATACGCTGCCTTCAGTCCGATCTAAGTATAGTATATAAAATCATACATTGCAATGTCCTACCTGTCAATGAATACTTCAGCTTCAACCATAACAACACAAGAACAAACAATAGATACAAACTCAAGGTTAATTGCACCAAACTTGATTGCAGAAAATTCGACTTCAGCAACAGAGTGGTCAATGTCTGGAATACTCTACCTGACTCTGTGGTTTCTTCCCCAAACCCCAAAAACTTTAACTTTAGACTGTCTACTATTGACCTCACCCCTTTCCTAAGAGGTCTGTCTGTAGGGGGCGTGCATAAGCGCACCAGTGTGCCTAGCGTCCCTGTCCTATTGTTTCTTTTCTTTTTTTATTTTTATTTTCCATGTATTCATAACTATGTTTTTACTTATACCTATTATCTTGTAAGCAATTGACAAAAATAAATAAATAAATAAAATAAACCAATGTTTATGGTTCTGGTGTAGCTGACCAACATGAAGTTGAGAGTGAGGGGTTTTTATACCTTCTTTAAGCTTTGCACTTGAGCTTCCTGTTCTTGTGCAAGAACATGTGTTCTATTGGCTGTTGTCGGTCTCCCATGGGGCCATGTAGGGGTTATATAGGGGTCATAACTGGCTCTGTAGGCAAAGTACAAATCTGAGATCTTTGCCTGAGCTAAGTTTGGTTAAAGTTTCTGAGAGTGATGCAATAATTCCTATTGTGGTTTAATGGCTTTATCCTGTGTTGAATCTTGAATGATGGCTGCTTCTAATCCTACCATTCTGCCTTTGTTTCAAAATATCCTGTCTTGAATGGATTACCAAATACATTTTTTTCCAAGTTTTATTGGATTTTTATGTTTAAGTATACATAATATCAATACATAAACAATGTGGTCTCTGAGTATAATTCATTTTGATATAAACAACAATAATGATAAACATAATAGTTATTATGTTAATCAAACTTATATAACCCTAGAATTAATATACATGGTTTTTAAGAGTGGTTATTCAATATTTCAATGTTCCATTTTAATGCCAATGATATTATAAGCATACATGGTAATACCATCTTTCAACCTCTGATCTTTTCCATCAAATTATTACTTATATTCTGTTATATAAAAATTATATCTACTAATATTCCTATTTCTCCAGAGTATCCACCCAAAACCCCATCTCCCTTTCAAAAATATATTTCAGGTTATCTGATTCCATTTTTAAATCTCTTAAACAGTGGTGGGGTTCAATTTTTTTTCTACTGGTTCTGTGGGCGTGGCTTGGTGGGTGTGGCAGGGGAAGGATACTATAAAATCTCCCATCAAAGGTGGTATTTGCCGGTTCTCTGAACTATTCAAAATTTCCACTACCGGTTCTCCAGAACTGGTCAGAACCTGCTGAATATCACCTCTGCTCTTAAAATACTTTTCCCTTGGTTTATTTCATCAGTCAGTATTGTTTTTATTGTCTTCTCTTTCTCATCTTCTTGCTTTATTTGCTGGTTTGTCCATTTTATTTTTCCTTCCATTCTTTCTGCTATCCCTCTTTTCCTGGATTCTTTGATCTTCATTCATTATCAGTTATAGCATATTTTCTATTTTCCCATATATGCCTTGCATTAGGGTCTTTATCTCTCTGTGATTCTTTTCCATAGTACCCCTAATGCTTTGAAACATCAATGCCATTCTCTTGAAATCTCACTCCTTTCCCCCTGATGGTGCATTTTGTCTTAATTTAATAAGTCTCGCCCTTACTCAAGTCCAAAAACAATACATTCCAGTCCAATGTTACTCCTCAGAGAGTTCAATAATCATAGTTCTTTACATCTCAATTATTAATCAATTCCATTTAAGTAGTCCAGTCAGTTTCCGCAAATCAAGTCATTTTACTTTACTTAAGAGTCTTCCTTATTCTCACAATAGAGTAATCATAAAGTAGATAGTTATAGAACAGTGTCACCACAGTCCTCCAGATGAATGTTGTTTATTTCTCTCATCAATTTTTTTTCTAAACTTGTAGGGGGTCTGGTATATTTCATTCACCAGTAGATGGCACCCTCAGCTTAGGTTTCAGCGTTGTTTCAACTTTTAGATTTGATTAATCCAAATTTAGTTCAATTTATGGAAGCAAAGCTGGCTATTCAAGTAGATTCAAGTTGATAGTTTCAGCATTTTATAATGCATTTCCAAAATAATGCCTCCTCAATTTTAAAATCCAATTTTCTATGTTTTAAAAGGTCTTTAGCTTTTCTCCCCTTAGTTCCTTTCCTTTGGATCTAGGACTTCTCTCTCTATGGTTGTTCGCCACTGTAAGAAATAGTTCTAAGAGTCTTTTTTCCTGGATTTTCCTCTTTCTTTTTTTCTTTAAAGTTAGGGTCTAAATAAAAAGGAATCTTCCCACCCAGCTCCAATCACTGTTCATCTACACCACTCCTGCACTATTTTTTGTTGCCTCAGCTGTCCCAGCTTTGTGGATGAGAGTGAAGAGGAACTGTCCAAGCTCCTCATCGTGGATGAGAGGAAAGAAGCACTGGGCGAGGCAGGAGAGTTTTTTCTTTTTTATTTATTTTATTTATTTATTTGTCAAGCAAGTATTAGATAACAGGTATAAGTATAAGCATGGTTATGAATACATGAAATGGATACGAATAAAAAGAAAAGAAACCATAGGACAGGGACGGTAGGCATGTTGGTGCACTTATGCATGCCCTCTACAGACCTCTTAGGAAAGGGGTGAAGTCAATAGTAGACAGTCTAAGGTTAAAGTTTTTGGGGTTTGGGGAAGAAACCACAGAAGCAGGTAGAGTATTCCAGACATTGACCACTCTGTTGCTAAAGTCATATTTCCTGCAATCAAGTTTGGTGCGGTTTACCTTGAGTTTGTATCTATTGTGTGCTCTTGTATTGTTGTGGTTGAAGCTGAAGTATTCATTGACAGGTAGGACATTGTAATAAATAATTTTATGTACTATACTTAGATTGGACCGGAGGCGGCATAGTTCTAGGTTGTCTAGGTTTAAAATTTCAAGTCTGATGGCATAAGTAGTAGAGGAATGGAGAATTCTTCTTGTGAAATATTTCTGCACTTTCTCGACTGCATTAATATCTGATATGTAATATGGATTCCAGACTGATGAGCTGTATTCAAGTATTGGTCTAGCAAATGTTTTGTATGCTCCAGTTAGTAGTGTGATATTACCGGAGAAAAAGCTACTCAGGATTAGGTTAACAACTCTTAATGCCTTTTTGGCTATGTAGTTACAGTAGGCTCTCCAGGACCTGCAGGGCACCCCTCTTTTTTTTACCACCCCTACAGGGTGGCTTTAGCTCCTTTTGGAGTTCTCCAACAGGGAGAACGTGGTGTGGGAGCATGGAGACCTGTTCTTCATGTCTGATATCGCCGTGATGTCAGCTGGAAGTCCAAATCTGCATTTCTAAAAGCTGACCTCAGTATCTGCTGGGGTCAGGGACTTGAGTCTGCTTTCTGTCTTTTAAGAGCACATTTCTCCATTTTTTCTTTAGGGAAATATAATATCTTACCTTTTTAATATTTCCCAAAATATTTCATTCTTCTAGGAGCAGGGGTGGCTTCCCACACTTAGTTACAGAAACCCATTGGGTAACTTTTGCCCACTCATTCTCTCTCAGTCCAGTTTACTTCACAGGGTTGTGGTGGAGGGAGTGCTATGATCAACACGTTGAGAATTAATAAGAAAGTGAGTTGTGTGTGTTCTGGAAAGCAAAATCTTATTTGGAAAAAGTGGGGTCAAGGGGACTAGGCAAAGCTTAGCTCTGAACAAGCTACGTATCCTTCCAGGCAGAGAACAAGTGACTATCGCAAGACAGAGGCATTTGCAGGGAGCAAATGAGAAAACATATTTTGCAATATGTAAATTCTTCCCCTTGCTTCTTTTCACATAATATCATGATACAAAAGGTAGAGCTTTCTTCCTCTACTGATATCACAATTTACAGTTTGACATTTCGGCATCATCATGCTGATGAACCGAGTCCTGTGAAAAGGAGGTAGGAAATACCCTGTGATTAGCAATCTCACAAAGGGTAAAAGCACAGGCAAAGAGAAGGTAAAGATCAAGATCTGTGATCCCATTTCATTTGATGCATATATTTCTAAAGCGGGTTGCTAACAATTATATTTGTTACTTGTTTGTTACTTTTTTGACTTGTGTTTTTTTCTCTTGTGTTACTGTTTTATATATATGTGATATTATGTGCATTGTCTAGGTAAGGTAAGATAACAGAGGCAGCTTAGAAATTAATTAAATAAATAAATGTAAATAAAGAGGGCTTGCAGAGAAAATCCCTGCTTCTTTATTTACATTTCAAACTTGTGATCAGAAAATCGTGAGGTGCTAAAGAGTCAGTGCAACTATAGTCACATTTCCAATAAAAAGACAGGAAAATTCTAAGTGGATGGAACACAATGTTTTTAAATGTGTGCTGTCATAGGTATACTGAGACAGGCTGATTTAAACAAAGCCTAACTGAATAATACTGTAGTGCATTGTCTCTAAAATTAGCACCACTTTCCTGTTAATCAGTGCATGGGAAAAAAAATCTATTCTACTTGTAACTTTGATGGGGATAAAGATCCTTCTGTCAATCAGAAAAATTAAGAATTCTATTTATCTCCTTTCAATTTTTTACAGCTGCTTTTAAATGCAGCTGCAGCTGCTGAACCCCAACATTGATGAACAGGCTACAGCTAAATTAAAAAAAATAAAATAAAGGTCAGTCCAAAGTGCCAGCAAAATTCTTTGTAGCTGGTGTGCCTTGGTTAATGAGAAACAATGAGGATTGAGAAATCCCATTAGATACAAGCCACAAACTTACTTTCATTTTAAAGCAAAAAAGCAGAAGGAAAAATACATCCAGAATTCTTATAAATCTAAAACAAGGACAAGCTTCCAACTAGAATAATGTCAAAATTAGTGGAATGTGTTCCCAATTTTTCCGAAGGAAACAATAAAAAGGTAAGTTCTATATAATTTTCTTTCTAAGAAAACTTGTTGGGTTGCTGTGTAAAAGATAATTACAAAACCCATTTTTTATAAGTGAGTTTTATAGTCCTGAGCTGTTTGAATAAACTATAAAATGTAAGAAAAATGATCTTGACAGAGTTACACAGAACTGAAGACAAAAGAGAGTGAAGCATTTTTAAGATCCAAAATAACCAGATAAGATTTGAAAATGACTCAGCAGATACCTTCCTAATTCAATGAACTCTAAGAAGGAGGAGATGACACAATATAACCACACTTGCAAGATTTTATTACTACAATCAATCATAATAAAATGTAATTCTGGTCTTCTGTGGAGTTGATTTCATAGTCTGGTTGATCTAGTGGAGCTGACAGAAGCGTACCTATCATACCTATACGATTAAATATATTGGAAATGTTTCACAAGTCACTGAAAAGAAGCCTTCTATATCTATGGACACTGATATCTATGCAACAGGATTTTAAATTAGCATGTGTTAATAAATTGCATATACCATGAAGTACATGCCACTGCTGGTAAACTATCAAGTGAGTGAGGGCTAACTGCTGGTAAACTACAGAGAGAAGAGATTTTGGGAGATGTGAAGCAATATCTTCCTACAAAGTAACTATACAAAAGACAATGAGGTGAGGTTAAACTTTTTTATTCTTATGTGGCATAAATATTTATTTATATATTTTTCACTTAAAAAACAGAAACCAGTCTTCACTTTAAAACTATCTAAGGGAGAGATAGGTTATGCTGATACCAAACTAGGCAATCAGTGCTGTGCACAAGAAGCAGTTTCATTCACTAGATTAGGAATTGTTGTCTTTTGCAAGAGTTCCTCAACTTGATTAATTTACTCTTGAGTTGAGTCTTAATCAGTGGATTCTACTATAAGTGTTTGAAGTGATAGGGGAAGGTTTATTCCTAAATTCTTCAGGGTAAAATGAATTAGATAAATGATAAATGATAATTGTAAGAACATGGAAATCTAGTTCCCAATTAAGGCAAGTGATTGCCGAGGTATATCAAGTGCTTCCTTTCCAAGCTCTCTGTCTCTTCTCTGCTACAGGTGATAGATGAGATTGCCAAGGCCATCTCTCAAACAAAGGGTTGCCTCCTTTTGGATGTGGATGCAGGCTCTTCCACTAATCGGACAGTTTACACCTTTGTCGGAAGTCCCGAGGATGTTGTTGTGGGTGCATTGAATGCAGCTAAAATTGCTTTTCAGTTTATTGACATGGCAAAACATAAAGGTAAGCAGAGAAGAGGAGACAAATTATGAGAGTCAATGTATGAGCAAAAGGATCTGGGATATAGGGGTGCAGCCTGGTGTTTAGTGTTGCAATAGCTCTGATCATATCTCTAGATGGTTCGCTATGAAAGTTCTCTGGGTCCTGACCTTTCAGATAATGCCATATGGGGGAATTGTGATTTTGGAGCCCAACCTCAAATCACTGCTCAGACTGGAATCTTGAATAACCTTGATGAATCTCATGAAAATATTGTAAAACCAAAGTGCAACGTTATACAGATTGCTGCTTGGAGGATTTGTAAAAAGATAAATATAAGATTACCTAAGCAAACACTTCCATCCTCTTTTATACAATGTGTCTATATTTTTGAGAAGATTCCAATGTGCCACACTTACAAATATTGACCAAAAGATGGATTGACAGGCGTAAAAGGCTTGTAGATTTGTGTGATTAGACAATGAGACTGACCACCCCTGCTTGGCATATGAATGTGATAGACACCAATGTAGAAATATAGAAATGTGTATCATCTCCAATTTGGCCAAATCTTGCCTCAAAAGAGTAAAATTTCAGAAGAAAGATATCCATGTTTTGCTTCTTTTACTAAGAAAGTACGACCCTGAATTTGTGACATGCTACACGTTGCTTGGAACTAATGTTTCTGAAAGCAAATACAAAAAGATTAATCAGTTACTTTCCCCAGACCTGACAGTGTTCATCAATGTTAATTTTAGTCGATTTCAGGGGTCCCCAACCCCAACAGGCCTGTGGCTTGTTAAGAACAGGGGCGTGTAAAGTGGCAGGCAAGTGAATGAAGCTTCATTTGCACATGTGAGGGATCTAAATTGTATGCAAAACCACCAATACTCTGGTCCATTGAGAAATTGTTTTCCATGAAACCGGTTCCTGGTTTCAGAAAGGTTGGGGACCACTGGTATAGTTTATTCAATATTTCCCAACAAATGAAAACAAAACTTACTCTATATTTTCTCTGTTTTATGACTACTTTTTCCTGATTTCCTTTCTGATTTTGTTACACATATTAATGCTTTGCTTTTGTATATAGGTGAGCATCCCCGAATGGGAGCTCTGGATGTTTGCCCATTCATTCCTGTGAGGAACGTTACCATGGAAGAGTGTGTTTGTTCTGCTAATCTCTTTGGAAAATGTTTAGCAGATGAATTGCATGTTCCTGGTAAGCCTATCATGGAAAAATAAGCTGGGTCTGAAAGACTGCAATGACTAATCAATTTCAAATTAAAATTCCATTTGGCCATTCATAGAAAGGAACCTTTGTTCTAGTCCCAAAGAAGGTCTGTGATCTTCTTGCTCAGTGACAACATGCCTATCAAATTTGAGTAAAAGTCTGTCGGAAGAATGATCCTTCTGGGTTCAGTTCAAAGTGGGGAAAAAGACACTGGAAACATGGAGGCTGTTTGGAAAAATGGTTTAATGGTGGACAGGATCACATGGCTTGGAACTCCAAAGAAAGTAGACCAAGAAGAAGGAAGGGCTGAGATGCTGAGTGTATCTGGGTTTTATACCCTCTGTTGAGATTTGAATTTGAGCTTGTATTCTGCTTGGTTGCCAGACTCCCATGGGGCCATGCAGGGGCAACTCTGTAGGCTGTCCTGAGTTCCAGGCTTGGTTGAGCCTTGCTGGATGATGATGTAATGAAAAGGCTTTAGGCAATTCCTATAGTTCTACCTGGAGATCTTTGTTATGTAAAATATTCTGGCCCAGGCCTTAATGGCCCACCCATTAACAAAGGAGGTGAGCTTCTGCTTCTGAGGTGAGTTTCTGCTTCTGAGTTTCTACTCTTTTTAGGGGAAATATTCAGCCTTTTTAATATTCCTTAGGATATTTCATTTTTCTAGGAGTGGGGTGGGTGCTAACTTCCTACAGGTCTATGTAGACCTGTTGAGGAAGTCTCTTACTCTGCTGTGATGAAGTTCTGAACAGACTATTAAATCTTATTTCCTTTTCCTATATGAGCAATAATCAGTGCTCAATTTTGTTCTGAAGCTTCCAGTATTCCAATGCTGGAGACACTAAGTGTGAAGCCAGAAGATGGCACTAGAGTTCTACTACCTCATGCATAATAGGCCAGCACTGGGCAATCAGCCAAAGAAGGACATTCCAATTCATGCTCTCTCTCCCCCATTTCAGTCCACCAATTCCATTTCAGTGAAGCAAGCCTGTTTTCCCATAGGTAAAATTATTTTAATTTTCAGTCTGTAAATGTTCTTCAGGCAAGGACTAGCAGATGGAACCCCTGACTCTTTTTTTTTTTAGCCTTGCTCTACCTTCTAAATTATGTTATGGGGTTGTGGATAGAAACCAGGGAAAGCAAATGGCAGGTATAAAAGTGATAGAAAAGGAATGGGCTCCTGAGAGAAAGGAAGGCCTCCAAAATCTCAACTGGACTATCAAAGCCTAAAGCTAACACTAATTATGCAGCACAAGTTAGTACAGCTACTAGGCCTCTTATCCATTCTTTTGATGTACCAATAATTTCTTGCAAACCGGGCTCTTTAGATTTCAAGATGACAACTCTCAGTTAATCTAATCTTTATTTGCAGTGTACCTATATGGTGAAGCAGCTCTGAACGAGAGCAGAAGATCTTTGCCTGCTATCCGAGCAGGGGAATATGAAGCTCTGCCTGAGAAAGTAAGATAACAATAGTATTTTTAACATTAGCTATACTATGGGCGTCAAACTCGATTTCATTGGGGGCTGTATCAGGGTTGTGGTTGACCTCAGGGGACCGGGTGAGTGTGGCTGGGGTGGGTGTCACTAGTTCAACATCATTTGTGTCAGGGGGCGCCTGTGAAGGCCCGGATGTCTCTAGCGGAGGAAGGCAAGAACAGGGCGAACACCAAACCCTTGTCCACCAGAGGACCCTTGCCTCTCAGGACACACAGAGGACCCCCAGATGGCAGCACAGGGTGCCCAGAGCCCTGGGCAGTGGAGGGCAAGTGCCCAGCCCTGCCCTTGAACTCCCAGGGCACCGGGACCCCACAACCGAGCTCAGCCCTGCTTCCCCAAGGGGGCACCTGGCCACATTTACCTCCTCCTCAAGGCTGCTGCTGCTGTGCTTTCTGTCTTTGGCCATGTTGCTCATAGTGTGTGCAGAAGGGCAAAATGTGTTGGTCAGAAGGATGCCCACTCCCTCTCCTTGCGAGGAAGCCTGGCTTTGTAACCAAAGGGTTCTCAGCAATAGGATGGGAGACCACCAGGAGAGAAGAGGGCAAGGGGATAGCAAAAAGTCAGCAGGGCTGCTGGTGGCCAAGTGCTAAGACAGGACTTCCCTCAGACCCTCCCTCACTCTCATAATCTTCCTTCCTTCCCTCCCTCCTCATTCTAATCTTCCTTCTTTCTTTCTCATTCCTATGTTCTTCCTTCCTTCCTTTCTTTCCTTTCATCCTTTCCATCTTCCCCCCTCCTCTTCCTCCTATCCCTACCCTCTCCCTCCCTCCCTCCCTCCCTCCCTCCCTCCTTCCTTCCTTCCTTCCTTCCTTCCTTCCTTCCTTCCTTCCTTCCTTCCTTCCTTCCTTCCTTCCTTTTCTTTTTCCGTCCCTCTTCATTCTTCTTCCTTCTTTTTCTTTTTCTTTCCACTCTCCCTCTCTCCTTTCCTGTCCCTTCTTGGAAGCTCAAATGCAAAACGGGAAACATTTCTCGATGCCTCCTTGCCTTGTGATCAAATATCATTTTTGCTAGTTTGTGGCCACTTAAAAGACTGAGAACAAACCAGGCTCCGTTTACTCAGTGCTTGCATTTAGTGAGGGCATCCACAGATAACAGTACAACAAAACTGTCAAAATGGTGGCTGTGATAGTTGATCAGAGTTACTCTGTTTTTTTATGTGTGTTTAGGAACAGAAGTAAATTAGTTGCTTTTCTATTAATATATGATCCTTAAAAGGGCTCTCCTATAGGGACCCTGCAAGGTCTAATTCAGACTAGAAATACAGCAAAGGAAAACAAAATTCCCCGCTCTGCTTTATCTTGTTTTCCTCACTGGAAATGGCTGTTTGCAACACTCAAGGAGGGGATACTTTCCTAAGCGCTCACAATTCAAGAATACCAATGTTAACTTGGATTGCCAACAAAGTCCTGTCTGTGACAAAACAGAACACAAAATTGCTTTCTCCTTTGAGCCCAAATCTCAATGTGTTCTGGATTGGTTAATATTTGAAATACTTACTGTTCATTGGTCTACATTCCGGCGGGAGATCCTCGCGCCGTCATTGGTTGGCTTAGGCGCGGGAGCCCTTTAAAAGAAGGGCTGCCGCGCCGCCGAGTCAGTCGGTGTCCTGAGAATAAACAAAAAGACTGAATCACTATACGTGTGTGCCTCTTCATTGCCGCTCCAAAACACTGGCGACGAGGGTGGGATCGAGGCAACACGTTTAGAGAGTGCATAGCGGCGGAGAGCGAGCGGCATCATGTCCGGAAGCAACGCACCGCCTGAAAAATTCAACCCGGCCAAGGAGGAATGGCAGACGTATGTGGACCGATTCCTCATGTTTTTGAAGAGTAGCGATCTGAGCGGAGTGTCGGATCACCGAAAGAGAGCGGTGTTTTTGACCCACTGCGGCCAAGCCGTTTTTCGGATGGCAAAGGCGCTAGCGTCTCCAATCGATGTCAAAACGCTAACTTGGCCCGAGCTAGAGAAGATCCTGAGGAAACACTACGCGCCCACAGTTTCCTGCCTGATAAAGCGCCATGAGTTTTACCTCCGGAACCAAAAAGAAGGTGAACCTATCGCCGATTTCGTGGCAGATTTAAGAGAAATAGGTGGAGAGTGCGAATTCTCGGATTTCAATGAGGCGCTAAGAGACCGGATCGTTTTAGGCTTAAAAGATCCAATATTACAGAGTAAGTTGCTAAACCGACCCAAGATAACAGCCACAGAGGCCATCGAAGAAGCCACCGCAGCCGAAGCTGCTCACAAATCGGCGGCAAGAATGAAACAGATTAATCAAGCTGCACACCACAAATCCAAAGAAGCCACCAAAGCTGATGATGAACAAGGAAAAACCTCAACACACTACGAGGATCTTGAAACTGAGACCAGTAGTGAAGAAGACGAGGTTTGCCACCTAAAAGCCGCGAGAGGAAAAAAAGAGCGGGCAACCAGGCGGTTTGATTTTGAATGCAAC
This sequence comes from Bungarus multicinctus, assembly GCA_023653725.1. Classification (NCBI taxonomy): domain Eukaryota; kingdom Metazoa; phylum Chordata; class Lepidosauria; order Squamata; family Elapidae; genus Bungarus; species Bungarus multicinctus. Next base: position 161,718,630 of record CM042836.1, read on the forward strand.
CGTTGTGGTGGAAACCACCCCAGATCAGAGTGCCGTTTCATAGACGCAATATGCCGAAAGTGTGAAAAGAAAGGGCACATCGCAAGGGTATGCAGAGCCCGATCAAGCTACAGCCCCAGGCGAAGAGAAAGCCCTCCCCCAAGAGAGAGAGAAAAGAAAACAAACAACCGTTGGAGCCAGGAAGGAAGGAATAGAAAGTTTAAAGAGTCATCTTACAAGAAGGAAGAAACACATCAAACAATAATAATTGGTCACTCTAATACAAAAAACGTCAAAAAAGTCCACGTGCAAGTAAGAATTGAAGAAAAAAATTGTGAAATGGAAGTGGATTCGGGATCATTCCTTTCCATGGTTTCCTGGGACACTATTAAGAAATTGATCCCAGACTTACGGCGAAGCGAACTAGACAAACAGAAATTAACGCTCAAAGACTACCAGGGAAACAGAATTCCGGTAGTAGGGATTGGACATTTCCAGGTAACCTTCAACAACCATACTGAGATTCTTCCCCTAACAATCGTGGACCGGAACAGACCCAGCCTCTTAGGACTGGAATGGTTCGAACCGCTGGGAATAGGGATGACCGGTATCAACCATATCACAGACGCTGACTGGGAGGCAGATCTCATTCAAGAATTCCAGGACCTGTTCAGCGAAGAATTAGGCAAGTACCGGGGTAACCCGATCTCTTTTAACATAGACCCCAAGGTAGCCCCAATTAGACTAAAGGCTAGACGGGTACCTTTTGCCTTAAAGCCAAAAATAGAAGAACAACTGGATAAACTAGTAAAGCAAGGGGTCCTCGAGCCAGTTGACCACGCTAAATGGGAGACCCCTATAGTGACCCCTATAAAAGCAGACGGGTCGGTTCGTATTTGTGGGGACTATAAGGCGACCCTCAACCATGCACTACAACAGAGCGCATACCCCGTGCCTGTCGTGCAACACTTGCTACATTCTATCAAGGGCGGAAAGATTTTCGCTAAACTCGATTTGGCTCAGGCTTACCAGCAACTGCCCGTTGACAAAAAAACAGCTGAAGCCCAAACTATTGTAACACACCGGGGTGCATTTAAGTGTAATCGCCTCCAATTTGGCGTTAGCGTGGCACCAGGCATTTTTCAATCTCTTATGGAACGCCTCCTTCAAGGAATTCCTGGAGTCATTCCGTATTTCGATGACATCCTAATTGCAGCTAAACACAAATTGCAACTGCGAGACCGCCTAAGAAAAGTACTGACCAAATTTACTGAGGCTGGGTTTAAAGTCAAAAAAGACAAATGTACCCTTATCACAGACAAAATAGAATTTTTAGGATACCTAATCGATGGCAATGGCATCCATCCAACAGCAGGAAAAACCCGTGCTATCAAAAATGCCCCCACACCAACTAACAAGGCTGACCTACAAGCTTTCCTAGGGTTGATAAATTTTTACCATGTCTTTTTGCCCCAGAAAGCCACGGTGGCGGAACCCTTGCATAGACTTTTGGACAAAGACGCATCGTGGAAGTGGGGACATCGGGAAGAAACAGCATTTAACAAAATTAAAGACATGATCACTTCAGCTCAAGTGTTAATTCAATATAACGAGACTTTGCCATTGTTACTAACTTGTGATGCCTCCCCCTTTGGAATCGGAGCTGTCCTGAGCCACCTTCTACCTAACGGCAGAGAGGCTCCGATTGCCTTCTATTCAAAAACCTTGTCCCAAAGCCAAAGGAATTACAGTCAACTGGACAAGGAGGCACTAGCCATAATTTCGGGTATTAAACGTTTCCATGAATACCTGTATGGCCGATCATTTTCTATCATCACCGATCACAAACCCCTACTAGGTATCCTGGCGGGTGACAAACCCACTCCCCACATTCTATCACCCAGAATGACAAGATGGTCAGAATTCCTGGCCGCTTACAATTACACCCTGTCTTACCGCCCGGGTCCGACCATCACGCACGCCGATGCTTTAAGTCGTTGCCCGTTACCAGACTCTGATCCTGAACCAAACCCCAGCACTTCAACCTTTTTGATTGAGACCCTGCCCGACCTCCCGATGACAGCAGCAGACATCGCGCACGAAACCTCTAACGACCACCTACTGCATACCGTGAGTAGGTGGATCATAAAGGGTTGGCCTGACTCTGAGTTACAAGAACAGCACAGACCGTTTAAACAGAGACAAATGGAACTGTCCGTACTAAAAGGCTGTGTACTATGGGGGGATCGAGTGGTCATTCCACAAAAACTGCGAAATCCCATATTGAAACTATTGCATGAGGGACACCCCGGGATGGTAAAGATGAAAAGTCTAGCTAGAAGTTATGTATGGTGGCCTGGGTTAGACAAGGATGTTACCAACTGGGTCGCGGGTTGCCAGCCCTGCCAGATTTCCCGGCCCTCACCCCCAAAGGCACCAGCTACTGAGTGGGATCTACCTAGGGGCCCTTGGTCTAGAGTCCACATAGATTTTGCAGGTCCGACTAAGGGACATACCTTCTTGATTCTGGTAGACGCTTATTCCAACTGGTTAGAAGTGAGCCTCATGAAATCAACCTCTTCTGAAGCTGTCATCCGACAGCTCAGTCACTGGTTTGCCACCCACGGCTTACCAGACGTCCTGGTATCTGACAACGGCCCTCAATTCACGGCTACAGAATTTGAGGGCTACCTAGCAAGTTTGGGCATACGCCATGCCTTAACCGCGCCGGCACATCCGGCAGCGAATGGACGGGCCGAGCGCATGGTCCGGTTTACCAAGGAGTCCCTTCTTAAGTTAGACCAGGGCCCTATACAAACACGCATCGACAAATTATTGTTCCTCCAACACACTACACCTAGTAGCACTACTAACAAAACTCCTGCTGAATTACTTATGGGGAGAAAACTACGTTCCCCTCTCGATAGACTACACCCCACCTACTCTACAGAGAAACCCCTAGATTCTTCAACCAAAGTCCGAACATTCCGAATTGGGGATTTAGTTTACGCTAAAAACCTGGTAGGGCACCCCTTATGGGTGCCAGCCACCATCACACATCTAACCGGACCCCGTTCTTACCGGCTTACCACCGCTGATGGCAAAAGCTGGAAGCGACACATAGACCAACTTCGAACTCGCACCCATCCCAGACCTGGCGATTTTCCTGGGGGGGAAGGGGAACAACCATCAAGCAGTCTGGATAAGGGAAGCCCACTAACAAACAATGACGCCCTAACTCACACACACACACCCTCAACTCTAGCTCCGGTCGGGTCGCGCTGCTACGCACCTGATCCTGAAGAACGTCCCGCTGAAACATCTGACAGGGTCGTCGATAATCCAGGCCGAGCAGGGAGCGGCATGGCCACGTCAACTAGCCCAGTTAGGCCCGTTGGTAGTGACGCAGCCGGCTCGACCTGCTCGAAGTTTCCAGGGCCGGAGGCGAGAGGAGCAACAGGTCCTTCCGCACCAGCCGATGGTAACGACGCAACTGAGCCGCGCAGGTCCAGTCGGACTCACAGGAGCCCCGCCTATCTACGTGATTACGTAACATAGGCGCGGCTCCTGATTGGTCAGACTGGACCAAGGAGGGAGGGGTGTTCTGGATTGGTTAATATTTGAAATACTTACTGTTCATTGGTCTACATTCCGGCGGGAGATCCTCGCGCCGTCATTGGTTGGCTTAGGCGCGGGAGCCCTTTAAAAGAAGGGCTGCCGCGCCGCCGAGTCAGTCGGTGTCCTGAGAATAAACAAAAAGACTGAATCACTATACGTGTGTGCCTCTTCATTGCCGCTCCAAAACACAATGGATCCAGGATTGATGCAGAACTGCATGAACTGAGGCATCTCCAACCAAGTTGCCTCTCCTTCTTTCTGTCCCCTTTCCCTCCTTCTTCCTTCCCTGTCTCCCTCCTTCTCATTTCCATCTTCCTTCCTTCCTTCCTTCCTTCCTTCCTTCCTTCCTTCCTTCCTTCCTTCCTTCCTTCCTTCCTTCCTTCCTTCCTTCCTCCCTCCCTTCCCTTCTCTTCTCTTCCCTTCCCTTCCCTTCCCTTCCTTCTTTCCTTCCTCCCTCCCCTGCTTCTCATTCCCATCTCCTTCCTTCCTCTGTGCTCAGGAAGGGAAAAGGGGAGGGGCTGGTGGCTGTGCCGCCTCCGGCTGTGACTTTCCCACACACGGTGCGGGGGAAGTCATTCAACACAAAATTGAATCTACTGAAAATAGATAAAAACATGCAAAATTATGCATATATATATTTAGATTACAACATAAATTAATTTTGTTGTAGTTCTCTTGTGGTCTAATAAAATAAATTACCCCCATAACCAAACTTCTTGTATTTTCCATTGCTAATCTACATATGTTTAGGTATTTTCATTGCTTTGCACTGCCATATTTTTGCCAGATATTTATTTTATCTTTTGTGCTAAAATTACTGTATGTTCCACACCCAACTTCTTTTAAGAGATTTATAGATAATAAATAGATGCCATCAGTTGAATATTGTACAACAGAGGAAGTAGAAAATTTGCTTTAGTTTGATGTCTTCACATCAATGCTGATCCTGTATAAAGGCTTGAAGTTTTTTTTAAAATAGAAATATATCAATATCTCCAAACATCTTTGTAATTATTTTAATACTTCAGCCTATAAACTACTTTTTAAAGAATAATTGGAAATATCAGTTGTATGGTCTTCATCTCTGAATCCATCTGAAATGCAGAATCATAATAAAAATTATTCCAAATAAATTAGTAAATGATGGAGTTTGAGAATCAAGATGATTTCCTCCTCATTATCTATGCCAAGTTCAACAGACTGTAGAAAATATACTAAAATTTTCTTAGCATGTTTCTTATAGAGAATGGAGACACAGCAACCATAGAATACATTCAGTCTAGAATACTAACAGCCAAGACTTGATACAATATATTGCTGTCATCCATAGAAGAACAATCTTTTCTGATTTTGAAATCACTTCAGTGTCAAATCATTTCCATAGAATGTTATTGCCCAGCAAATTATAACATTTGTCAAAGAGCATGTTCATAGTATTAAAGTAAAAGCACTCTTTACTTTTTCTCCTTCTCTCAAGCTAAAAAAGGCAGAATGGACTCCCGATTTTGGTCCTGCAACCTTTGTTCCAAGATGGGGAGCCACTGTAACAGGAGCACGAAAATTCCTCATTGCATACAACATCAACTTGCTGTGCACAAAGGAACTGGCACATCGGATAGCACTTAACATTCGGGAACAGGGACGTAGTAAGAACCAGGTACTCCAGGGAAAGTTGGCTTGTAAATCTTCCAATTCTGCACTCCAATAAAGTCTTCAAAACAAGACTAGGTAGGTCAAACTTGTTTGCTTTTCAGAGTATTCTCTGTTTCTCACATACAGCCTGGGCGGTTGAAACAGGTGCAAGGCATAGGATGGTATTTGGATGAAGAAAACATTGCTCAAGTCTCTACAAATCTGTTGGATTTTGAAACCACTCCTCTTCCTGTGGTCTATGAAGAAGTTTGCAAGGATGCCAAGGTGAGAGTGGTACAAAGATGATCAATTGAATGAACCTGAGATTGGGCTGAAGTGGGGCTTGGGAAGTCCTGTCTGAAATTCCCCCCAGAGCTCTTTTATTCATTTCTATGTAACTGTCAACTCTTCAAGGTAATCCAGAGCAGGAAACCAAAATCATGGATAGTAATACGATTTTTATTATGAGGTTACCACAATAGAATTTGGCTAGTTTGAAAGCACTTATTCCCCCGCCCCAATTAAGTTTATTTAAGGAACATTCAAAATTACAACAGATATCCAAAATTACGTTACAATCCTGCTTCAAAGTTAGGACCACTGCGACACCCCTGTGGTTATTTGCCCTTATGATTGACCACAGAGATGTTACATTGCTCCCCACCTCTCTCCTCCCCTGCCATGATTTTGCAGTGCTTAGGCCTCCTCTCCACATGTCCATCACCCATAGCAGTTACCTTTTGAAGTTCTCTGGACCTGATGATGGGGAAGGAGGGCAAGCCATGTGTTCCCGGGCTGCACAAAACTGACCGCCATTTTATCCTGCCTTCTTGTGGGACAAAAGGGTGATCAGCAGACAAACTGCTTTGTTTTGTTGCCTTAACGAGACGTTTCTGAATGCTGCAGAAAAACAAAGCAGATTGTCAACGTGGTTGCCATTTCATCCCACCCTCTTATGGTTGGTTTGTATTGTTACTCTAAGGGGTCTGCACAGTGGTACGGAGGCTTTTGAATGCTGCAAAAGCTTCTGCAGAGCTGCACAGTCCTTGTTAAAGCAGCAAAATGAAGCAGTTTGTTCCTGGGCCACACAGTGGTGATCTGAATGCAGCTGCCATTTTGTGGGTAGGTGTCCACTCTGGGAGCCACACTATGCAGCTGCACAAAGAAGCAACCCATTTCAATGCTCTGGAAAGGCTCAAAAGTTAAGTAAGGAGGAGAACGTTAGGCTTAGTGGAATGGGAATTAGTCCTAAGACCTGTGGGGACAGGTAGGAATGGAAAAAGGCTTATGGGGACCCAAGGAGATCGAAGGGGGAATATGGCAATGAAGTATAACAATTGTTGTGGTAATGAAATATTCCAATTGTTGTAAACTAGTGATGTTATTGGAGTGATGTATATAAATATAGCAGTTAAAAATGAAAAACAGTTCTGGGTAGATCTGCTAGGAGGAATTCTCAGAGATGATGGTAGCTGCTTACATTTTGGGTTATTTCCTGATCCAGATCTAGTGCTTCAGCCTCTGTGGACATGGCTCCTGGGGCTTCTTCAGGGATGGGATTCAATTTTTTAACAACCGGTTCTGTAGACGTGGTTTAGTTGGTGCGCGTGGCTTGATGGCCATGTGACTGGGTGGACATGGCTTGGTGGTCATGTTATTGGCTGGGTGTGGCCAGCTCAATATCACTCACATCGAGGCACGCATCTCCTCGCCTGGCCTCTCATGACTGTGGGGATGCTGCAACAGTCGTAAATGTGAAAAATGGTCATAAGTCACTTTTTTCAGTGCCATTGTAACTCTGAATGGTCACTCCACACAAGCAAAGTACCAGCAAAGGAGGGGGAAAAAAACTCCAGAGAAGTTACTGAGACAGGAAGTCTAGTCTTGGCAAGAATGTAATAAGGATTAATGGAGAGGCAATTTCTGTAAGCAACACCAAAATGTTTCCTTCCTGCCTTCCTTACAGGATTAGGCCAGTAATTTCTTCTAACAACCGGTTCTCCGAACTGCTTAGAATGTTAACCGGTTCTACCGAATAGGTGCAAACTGGTAGAATCCCACCCCTGGGTTTCTTGGACTGTAGGCTGACTAGCTATAAAATATCTGGTTTTATTTCTAGGATCTCAATCTGCCAGTGGTAGGATCTCAGCTAGTGGGACTGATTCCTAAAAAGGCCATGTTAGATGCAGCAGAATTTTATATCAAGAAAGAAAATATCTTCATCCTTGAGGAGGAACATAAAATTAGACTGGTAACTTTTGATATTTATTTATATCTTGATTTTATATAACAAAAAAAAACCCTCATGTGTCCTATAAAATGCATTAAGTTCATTACCTTTTCAAAAATAATTCAATCTGCAGTGAATGGTTTTCCTTTAATTTCTCATGACATATTTCTAAACTCTTAGTTTGAAGATACTTTTTATTCCTTTGTTATTACCTAACCTACCTAGAGAATGGGATCCCACACTGTAGTACATCATAATGTGGCTTGTTTGATTTTATCATGTTGTGTAAATCTAGTGAACTGTGGCTTATCTAGTAAAATCATTATTATGAATTATGGCTTAGGCTTCAAGTGAACTACATCATTGTTCTAGAATATCACATTTTGATATTTGAAACATAACAATTTAAATTTGTTAAAGTACTTTTTGTAGTATGTTTACAAAATCGACACGTGCTTTTCATGACCCCGTTCCTAGATCACTAGAACCAGATACTGCTCAAGCTGTTCAACCTTCTGCCTATGTATAATGCACCTCAATTTCTTTGGTTTTTGGGAAAGAAGATGTTTTTTATTTTCTGAAAATAGATTACTACATCTTTTCCCTGAAAAACTTCATCAAACTATCTGAGAACAACTGGATATCTTGGCAATAATAAGAGCAAAAGTGGAAGATTCAAAGCGGCTATTTTTGCAGGATAGAAATTTGGGCCATGTGAATTGCATCCTATTCTAATTCTAGTATAGTTTTTGAATGAGCTAACAAAAATAAGCAGCAATCTCATTTCTCTAGTATTTCTCACAGTCTAATGCTGGATTTGTTGATTTATTTCATAGTCGAAAGATGAGGAAAATATAAAATAATGATCTGTGGTAGAGAGACCAGGTGTGAAACTTGCATTTCTGAGTTTCCTTTCCTACCTATCCATTCTGGGTTTCCATTCTAGATTCAGTTAGCTCAAGTTAAGCACTTTAGCTAACTATGCTTAAGTGGGCAATAGTTATCAGGATGAATACATTGTGATTTTACAAATATGGATTATTTGCTTGTCACATGGATTTCATGAAGAAATGGAACAGGTTGCACTGGACTGATTCAGAAGAATAAAATCAGTAGTCACCAATCTGCAAAATCCAGGTGCTACTGTTCCAGTATCTGTCCCGATGGTGTTTTGTTCAGTGTAATGTGAACTGAAAAATAAGGGACAGAAGACCCTCATTTGTTTCAAATGCTAATTTCTGTTTAATAAGATAATCATCTATGAATTTGTATTCTTGAATCTTAGGTAATTAATCGATTGGGCTTGGATTCTTTGTCTCCATTCAGTCCTAAGGAGCGCATAATTGAGTATGGATATTTTCATTTTCTCACAGTTGGTTGTATGGTGATAGTATATGTGTGAAGACTTTGGCTGGATGGGTGATATATGGATTTCTAATATAATGAAGTCATATTATGTGTCATATAATGAAATCCTTAGCATGCTTGTTATCCATCTATATTGTATATAAATAGGTCTTAACTTATGGAGCCAGAAATAAAAGTGCAATTTGGAAAAACAAACATTATCTGCTACTTCTTAACTTTTTCAGAAGAATGGCCAAGTTTCCAAAAAGCCTGTTGTATATCTTAAGCATAAATTAAAAGATGTAAATCATTTCATTTCCAGTTTATAATTATGCAAATATGTATTGCACCTGTTTAAGATTTCATTAAATAATTACTTAATTTAATTAAATGCTATTTAATTTACATAACCCAAGAGGTCTACTTTTGCTTGGGAAACCCAACACCATATTCCAAATGAAATAATAGTTTTCTGGCTCAAATAATCTCTTGTTACTTTGGATCATTTCCCAATCCAAAGAATCTGTATTCCTATATCCAGCAGAGAGATGTCAGAGTACACTCCTTTCTTGACTTCACTTTGTTTTTAATCAGCAGCATTTTATAGTACCCTTGGTGTTGTCACTTGGTGGTTTTCTTGCAGGCATTTTTTTGCCAGACTAGATGCACCGATGATGTTACCTAATCTGGTACTGAAATATCTGCAAGAAAACCCCCAAACTCAGAGAACACCAAGGACCCCTTAGCATTTTATAGTTTGTGAAAGTGATTTTTTCAAATGCTTTTTACCTTCGGAAGGGACATGGTGAAGGATGACAGAGAAAAAGACAGTCTGGTGTCTTTGTCTCTTCACACCTTTGTGCAGAAAGTTGGTGCAAGATCAGCTGCTCCTGGAGGAGGATCAGTATCAGCAGCAATATCATCTCTGGTATGTAGCTACCGGTACTTCAATACCCCATTTTAAAACTAATATCCTAAAAAGTGATTTCACACAGGATCCCTTCTGTAATGGTGGTAAACAGTAATGCTGTATATCAGCAAGATTTGAAATTTGAAAATAAATTGCTCTCAGCAAATACTGAGTGCAAACTTTTCCTGTGTTTGATTATCCCTGGAATTACTTATTCTGTATTTTTGGTTGAGTGTAGCTAAATAATCTGCCAGCCAAATGACATTGAAATCAGCCTCTGAGGAATTTTTTCCTCAGAAAGAATATGAGCCATAGATACACAAATTCGAGAAATTAATTCAGTCAGTTAAACTGTAATCATGCTTATGATTTTCCCTTCAGCTTTTTTTTACTTTGCAGTTCTGTGAAGACAATAATAAAGTTACTTTTTCATTTTAACTGTGAACAGTTGTTAAATGCCACAGTCACTAAATGAAAACTACCTGTACTTCAAAATGATATGGATATCAAAAAAGATTAACAAATGTCTCATAATCAGATTGCTACGTGCAATTACTTCTTCCCAGAACATCATTACATCACAGTTTTAGAACAAGATGTTTTAATTGTTGTTTTCTAACTGTACATTCATTCCTTTTCTATACAAAGCTATGAGTTTTAGTAAGTCATGTGTGTGTGTGTGTGTAGGTATATACATACAGACATACGATACACACACACATATGTATTTGACACTGAAATGTGTCAAATGGGGTAAATTCCAATTCCAATGTACAACAATGACAAGAAAATTTTAACAAGTTTATTTGGAGTAGAATAAACATACTAGTTTCAAAAAACAAATGTGGCCTTGCTCTTCCATCTGTATTCTAGTTTTAAATTGTAAACATTTAAACTGTATTCTAGAACAAACTGTTTGACAGCAGAATGTTACTATTGAAAGGAGCTGGCCTAGCTAGTGGGCTCCATATGGTATAGGGAGACAAAAGAGGAACACAACCTGAAAAACAACTTATAAAATAAAGGTTGACAAAAATACAGAACTCTTCACGGAAAATAGTGTTCTATAATTGTATCATTAGCCTTTTGTGAGAATTCTTTTCATGTTGGAGATGACTACAGTAAGAAAAGTATAATTACATGTGGAAACATGGAATAGACTAAAGACAGAGGAAAATTTTGATGTACCTACAAATTGCTGGAAGAATAAAATCTGACTTTAGAAATGAGGGATATTAAGAAAATGACAGATCCTTATTGAAAATCAAGATCACCTATATATATAAAACCTTCTAATTAGTTCTGAAATGGGGATAGAAAAAATGAAAGTATTTATGTTAAATTGGATGCAAAACTTCAAAGACACTGTCTCAATACAACAATAGGAAGACTTATTGAAGAAGCTATGATATGAGAGAAAACTAGTGTAAATTATTTAACAAATGGTATAATAATAGCCAAAGCAGACAAATTATATGGTAATCAGTGCTGGAAAATGCCACAAGACAGAAGAAACATTCTGCCATATGTGGTGGATATGCAAAGTATTGGAAAGACACAATACCATTCAGAGAATGTCAGGATTAGAGGTGGATTGGAGAGGGTACACCAGGATGTGAGGGGGTTCAAGAGTCGGGGAAGGTTCCCAAACTGAACAAGTATTAGGTAAGGAAGTCTCTCTCTCTCTCCCTCTTTCTTTCTCTCCCTCTGTCCTCTCCCCCTCCCCCTCTCCTTCTCCCTCTCCCCCTCAAGCAGTTTTTCTCCCCAGTATTTTGATGTAACATAAAAAGTCCCTGTCTTCTGATGAAATTAGGAAAGTGTAGACATCTTGTTTTTTCCCCTTCCTGTGTGGCAAAGGCATTTCAGAGCATCAGGTCTTTCCTTCTAGGGAGCAGCACTTGGTTGCATGGTGGGGTTAATGACATATGGAAAGCGTCAATTTGAGGAGCTGGACCCGGTTATGAGGCAACTCATACCCCCGTTTCATCAGGCCATGAATCAGCTAATTGCTATAGTAGACAGGGACTCCTTGGCGTTCAGCAGCTACATGGTGAGTGAAGCGTTTATACTTTCAGCAAACCTGTATTTTGTGCACCTTGTATCTTCTGACAGGAAGAATGTGGATGGAGTTGGGGAGTTGTTTGCTTTTTGTTTAATGAGGGCAGTATTTTTTTTTGGGGGGGGGAGGAGAAGGTGGAGTGCATATGAAAAGTAAGGTGAAAATAAATTCTGGGAATCTATCTTAGAGCTTCACCCTCCATGCCTATCCTATATTCCCTAGAATAATAGCCTAAATATGTGTTTGTGTTCTCTACAGGATGCTATGAAACTTCCTAAGCAGACCCCTGAGGAGAAAGAGAGGTATTACTGGGCCTTTTGTTCACATGAAACTATAGTCCTTGCTTTGATAGCAGTTCAGAACTTGCTCAAAGTGTTCTGAGATGTACGTTTTGATGGAATTCTATGATTTCTTGTTAAAGTTCTTAGTACATCTCATAAATCATAAGTGATTTGTGAGGGACTGAATCTTAGTTCACCTCATAAATCAAGTCCAAGGTTGTTTAAAAAAACTTGTTTAAGGTGCAGCAGGACAGGAAGTGCAACATTTGGCCAATGATTCTGCCTGCAGATCAACTGACCAGCAGAAAAAAGCAGGGTGCTCCTTTGTTTCCTTCTCTCTTCATATCCAAGATGGCTGACTTTCCTGTGTGGATGGAAGTCAAAATGGGCTTTGTTCCGTGAGGCTGGTGAGAAGAAGCAAAAAGTCTTAGGCTTCCTTCTTCCTGCTTAAGTTCAGGCTGCATTAGGAAATGATGCAAATGGTTATTTTGGAATGGAGAAAGCTCCACACTGTGTCCACTATTGAATATTGTAACCAATGTGATCTTTGAAGACAAAACTTTTTCTATCCTACTGCAACTGTCACACTGCCCTTTATTAAATTCTGTAAAGAAATTCTCAGTGAGTGGCAATGTTTGTTTACTTGTTAATCTAGTATATTTTATGCTATACTTGGGACTAATGTTGTGGTCTCCTATGTGCTAGCCCAGTGCCTCAGCCAGTACACCAAATTGGGTCTCATGGCCCATGTAGGGGCCAAGCAAATAAGAACCGATAGTTTAGCTTCATATGTTGTAAAAAAAATAGTAATATTTCTACTTTGCAAGATAAAGAGGTTTTTAAACAATGAAGAGAAAAGAAGGAAAACCTTATGGGGGTGAGGAAATGAGGAGCTCTTCCTTCATACAGGGGAGAAATAGTCACTGAAAGATGTAATGGTTGAATGGATTATGAACTTCTCGACATAAGGATGGCTCAGACTACTGTTGCATTAATTGCACAATTATAAAAGAAAAGAAACCAAGTAGAAAATATAGCAGACCTTCAGTCCAAGAGAAGACAGCTGTATAGGACAATGACCGGGAGCTAGTAGTCTGGTAGTAGTCTGGTAGTTCTTAATCTGTTTTTATTGCAAGATAGATCCTCTTATAGCTGCTTCTTTTGGGCTTCCCTGGGTTGGGATTATCCTCCCAAATTTATTTCATTTTTTTCTTATTCCGTGTCTGCAGGCGTACAACAGCCATGCAGCTAGGCCTGAAGAATGCTGTTGATGTCCCTTTCTCCTTGGCAGAAAAAATTAACTCTTTATGGCCTTTTTTGAAAGAAATGGCACAGCATGGAAACATAGCCTGCAAATCAGATATCCAGGTATTTGTGCTGCCCAGAGTGAGGACAGATCTGATCTTCAGTTGTGTAACTAGTTATTTTATTGAGCTGAACTCTTGCCACAAATTTGTTGAGGCCATAGTTGACTGCATAAAGTTGATGGGTTCCATTCCCCCTGGTCACTGACATCTCTTCTTCTGTTACTGATTTTAGGTGGCAGTTAAAGCTTTAGAAGCAGGTGTGTTTGGGGCCTATTTCAATGTCATCACCAACTTGAAGGATATAACAGATGAAGATTTCACACAACAGGTAGGAATTGTTCACATTTGCTTAAACCTATGGACAATTTAATATTAGTTTGTATTCTTAAAAAAGGCTGGAACAGTTCTGCAGCTATGTTAAGATTGGTTGAGATTATTTGAATGGCTCTGGGCGGTGTGAGTTGGACTGGAGGGCTGGTGTCTCCCTTGCTAGACTCTGTTTTTTTTTACATTTTTCTCTAAGATAAGACACTTGACAGAAGATGTTTTCAAATGATTTAAATGAATGCTATTCTTAAAGTCAGGATTTTCAAACACAGTTTCACAGTTAAGGAAAGTCTAAAAGATAACATATGATACAGTTTTTAGACAGATGTCCCCAGGTTTAACAGTAATTGTCCCCTTTCTCAATCTTAGTTTGAGTTCATGCTTTATAACTTATTTGTAACCATGCCTTACTTAGTTCAAGTATGGTAGGGAATGAATGCTTCACCACAGTAACTCAAAAAATTCACTAAACGTTCCCCTCATGAAGAAGACCTCACTTCCCTTAGAGCACTGTTTCTCAACTTTGGCAACTTCAAGATGTGTGGACTTCAACTTCCATAATTCTTCAGCCAGCATTCTTAAAGTTGCCAAAGTTGGGAAATAGTGCCTTAGACTAGAGCTACTTGTCAGGGATTTGCCAATTTTAACTGGTCTTTTGAGTCAAAATAGTTTTAAAAGGAAAAACTCCCACCTCACCCTGTTATTGTCTCATGTCTCATTCCTCAGCCACCTCTATTTTTTTTCTGCCTGACTGAATATAGGTATCTGTTATTTTGCTTTATTGCTTCACGCTAATTGGCTACTCTTGAGATATACATGCTGTGCTGAAGTCACATTTTATGCATGGTAATCACTATGGCAGTTGATCTACATTCTATTCTGAGAATCTGATCTTCCTTTTTTATTTTGCTATACTTGCATATTAATATATTTATGCTATCATTTTTGCATAATCTTATCATATGGTATTATATAGTTTGAATCAATCCAGGAAAAAATGCTTTTCTTATTGTATCTGGCAACTGAATTGCAGAGTCCCCCCATAAGATGTCCAAATAGGATAATTTGAGCCTGACTATGCAAAATACTACTCCATGAGTAATTCAGGATTAAAGTAAGTAAATCTCTCTCTCTCTCTCTCTCCCTTCCCCCCTGCCCCTGTCCCTCCCTCCCCGCCCTCTTCTGCAGATGCACAGGAATATTTCCTACTTCTTGGAGGAAGCCCAAAAGAATACAACAGTTATCCTTGATAATTTGGACAAGCGGGCAACATGAAATATTGTATTTATAACCAATTGGTTAAACAAATAAAATTCTTATATATCGTACTGTTTAGCTACATTCAGAGAGATTTGACCCTTTTGAGAAAAAGAAAAAAAATATAATTTTCTAACCTATACATGCATGAATTTTGTTAGAAATCCAGTTTTTCTGGTGTGATTCTTGAGCAGAATTTTGTAAAGTGGAAATAAATCATGTTGGCCTCAATAAGGACTGGCTATGAGAAGGGTTTTTTGTGTCCTTGTACATACATCAGTGCTTAGATATATATACTGCTGTGGCATTATGATAATGGACAGATGTACTGCATTAATTCTTATCCTGATTACCTGGTCTCATTATGACACTTTCTCTTTTATAACTATATACTTTCATAATTCTATGAAAAATTGCTTGTGCAGTAATATTTCAGCTGACTAATGTTACCTGATATTTGGAGGTCTTTGTTTTCCAAAAGCTGGAATGGACAGTCTAAGCTTTTGTACATAGACAAAACAAGCCCCATGCTCTTTCATGGAGAACCTGAAGTAAAAGACCCTTTGCAAGCTGGTATGAGACTTCCATCTCCAGTGGGAGGGATGAGGAGGGCAGGGGTTGCTTCTGAGGACATTGGCAGCCTCAACTCTCCCATCATGGAATGGAAGGTGGCTTGTCTGGTTCTTTTTTTGTGTGTCTCAGGCTGCAAAATATTTTGGGGCTGCTCTGAAGAGGCAGCTTCAGCTGTCTCTCATCATCTCCCATAGCAAGCATTTCACTTGTTTTCCACCTTGATACAGAAATGAATATACACTGTGTTTAATCAAATGCTTGCAATCAAATGATTCTTTTTTCATTACTCAAATTTTGTCAATGAGTGGGCCTTTTCAAGGTGCCTATTAACTCGGGGGAATTGCTCACCTTAATAGGGACACTAAAGTGACAGGTCAAGGTAGTTGTGATAATGATAACTCAAGTAAGCAGGGGATTATGGTCCTAGAAGAAGAACTTACTTCGGAAAGGAGAAAGTGTGAATCAGGTATTACGCACTAGTCACACAAGAAGAGCAAGGCATCCAAAAAGAGAAGCTACCTTCTGGTTGGGGACTCAATTGTAAGGGATGTAAATTTAGGAAAGGATACTGAAGTTTTGAAAGAGGTCAGTGTCTACCAGGTGCTACTGCCAGCGGAGACAAGAAGCGTATTCTTAAGATAGTCAAGAATGCCACCAAGGACTGTGATATTGATGCTATTATACATCTTGGTACAAATGATCTGTCCCAGAAGGATGTACTTTCTGTTCAGAAAGACTTCCAGAGCTTGGGGTACGAACTTAGTAATATGGACTGTAGGCTTATCTTTTCAGAGATTCTAACAGTATACAAGGAACAAAAAGGGAAAGGGCAGCATGTAGCAGAGTTTAATGTGTGGCTAAAGGAGTGGTGTAAAAGGGAAGGCTTTGGTTTTATTAGTCATGATGTCTGTAGCTTGTCCAATGAAAAACTGTACAAAAGAGATGGTTTGCATCCATCAAAGAAAGGGACTGAGTTACTTGGCATTAAATTCACAGATTTCCTGAATAAACATTTAAACTGAACAGCAGGGACGGAGAATTAATGGATTCAGAACATTTCTGTTCCCAGCAACCTAAAACTAATAAGGATACCAGTGCTTGCAAAATAGATGTTTGTGCAGGTAAGATTATCAACCTTGATGCCAACCAAAACCAAGCATTTAATAGTGATTGCCATACCACTGTGCACTAATCAAACAGGTGGCAAGAAAGTAGGGACAGGCAGACATAACACAGGTTATGTAGACAGTAAACACAGTATCAGACATAAAGATCTCAAGTGCCTATATACAAATGCACAAAGTCTGGGGAACAAACAGGGTGAACTCGAACTACGAATACATGAAGGTAAATATGATATAGTTGGAATAACAGAAACTTGGTGGGATGAAACCCATGACTGGAACATACTGGTAGAAGGATACAAACTATTCAAAAAAACCCAGACTCCATAAAAGAGGAGGTGGAGTTGCACTGTATGTAAAGGACCACTATATTGCTACAGAAATGCATGAAACCAAAGATGAAAACCTCCTAGAATGCATATGGGTCAATATAAAAGAAAAAAAGAATGACATGGCCATAGGTGTATATTATAGGCCACCCAATCAAGCAGAAAAAATAGATCTCCTTTTTGCCAGCCAACTAACAAACATATGCAGGAAACACACAACAAGTAAGTAATGGGAGACTTCAATTATCCTGATATCAATTGGAAAACGAATTCTGCACCAAGTGAGAAATCAAATAAGTTCCAAATAAGTTCCTAACCAACCTAGCTGACAACTTTGTTGTCCAAATGGTAGAGGGAGAAACTAGAGGAATAGCCTCTAGTACTGGACTTAATTCTTACAAACAGAGAAGAAATGATAGAGGGAGTTGAAACTTCAGGAGCCTTGGGTGAGAGTGACCATGTCATACTAGAATTCAACATAACACAAACACAAGCAACAGAACATAATGACACCAGAGTCTTGGATTTTAAAAGAGCTGATTTCAATAAACTCAGAAAGAACTTGGGAAAGATTCCATGGATGAAAATCCTAAAGGGGAAAACAACTCAAGAATCTTGGGAAACTCTAAAAATTATGATCATAGAAGCCCAGACCAGCACAATACCACTGAGAAAGAAAAAAGAAGAAATCCAAGAAGAAACCAGTATGGCTGCATAAAGATCTCTCTGGCAAATTGAAATAAAAAAAGGGTAAGTACAAAAAATGGAAAGAAGGACATACAACTAAGGCAGAATATCAGCAGATAGCCAGAATCTGCAAAGACGAAGTCAGGATAGCAAAGGTTCAGAATGAACAAGACTTGTAACAAAAGTCAAAGATAATAAAAAAAGTTTCTTCCAACATATAAATAACAAGAAAAAAAATCAAGGAAACAGTCGGTTGACTAAAGAGAGAAGATGGCAAGGAAATTACAGGCAATAGAGAGAAAGCAGAACTGCTTAACTCATTCTTTGCGTCTGTCTTCACACAAAAAGGAACTATAGCTCAAGCCACCAAAAACATAACTGTAAAAGACAGACTAGAAATAAAAGTTAAAATAAGCAAAAAAATAGTAAGAGAACACCTGTCTGATCTTGATGAAAACAAATCACTGGGGCCTGATGGATTACATCCCAGAGTTCTAAAGGAGCTGGCAGAGGTCATCTCAGAACCACTGCACCATATCCTTCAAAAATCCTGGAGCACCGGGGAATTACCAGAGATCTGGAAAAGAGCTGATGTGGTTCCCATCTTCAAAAAAGGAAAAAAAAACAGACCCAGGCAACTATAGACCAATCAGCCTAACATCAATACCCGGGAAGATACTGGAAAAGATAATAAAAAAAAACAGATCTGCCAACATCTAGAAACAAGTAATAACTAGCAGTCAGCACAGGTTTGTTAAAAACAGATCATGCCAAACCAATCTTATTTCATTCTTCAACACAGTGACTAAATTAGTAGACCAGCAAAATACTGTGGACATAATATATTTAGATTTCAGCAAGGCATTCGACAAAGTAGACCACAACCTACTTCTTAGCAAGCTAGAAAAAAGTGGAATAGATAGCATCAGCACTAGATGGATTCTCAACTGGCTAGCAAACCGTACTCAATGAGTAATCCTTAATGGTCTAAGTCTACATGGAGGGAAGTAAGCAGTGGGGTGCCACAAGGTTTCGTCTTAGGCCCAGTACTCTTCAATATCTTCATTAAGAATTTAGATGAGGGAATAGAAGGGGAACTTACCAAATTTGCAGATGATATTAAGCTGGCAGGAATAGCTAACACCCAAGAAGATAGGCTCAAGATCCAGATGGATCTTGATAGACTAGAACACTGGGCCATATCTAATAAAATGAAATTCAATGTAGAGAAAAGTAAAGTCCTACACTTAGGCAAGACAAACCAAAAGTACACATATAGACTGGGTGAAACTAGGCTCAACAGCAGTAACTGTGAGAGGGATCTTGGAGTCTTAGTGGACAACCAGCTAAATATGAGCCAGCAGTGTGCAGCAGCAGCCAAAAAAGCTAATGCAATCCTAAATTGTATTAACAGAGGGATACAATCTAGATCAGGGGGAGTACTAATACCACTCTATAAAGCCTTAGTAAGACCACACCTAGAGTACTGCATCCAGTTTTGGTCACCACATTATAAAAAAGATGTTGAGGCTCTAGAAAAAGTACAGAGAAGAGCAACCAGGATGATTAGGGGACTGGAGACTAAAACATACAATGAATGGTTGCAGGAACTGGGCTTGGCTAGTCTAGTAAAGAGAAGGACCAGAGGAGACATGATAGCATTCTTCCAATATTTGAGGGGCTGCCACAGGGAGGAAGGGGTCAAGCTCTTTTCTAAAGCGCCTGTAGGCCAGACAAGGAATAATGGATGGAAACTGAACAAGGAGAGATTTAACCTGGAAATAAGGAGAAACTTTCTGACAGTGAGAACAATCAACCAATAGAACAGCTTGCCCTCGGAAGTTGTGGGAGTGCCATCACTTGAGACTTTCAAGAAGAGATTGGACTGCCATTTGTCAGAAATGGTGTAGGGTCTCCTGCTTGGGTGGGGGGTTGGACTAGATGACCTACAAGTTCCCTTCTAACTCTGATTATCTGTTATTACATCCACCACCTGGTTTACCTGAAATGCTCCCTTGGAGGGCCTGGATGTTTACATGATTTATGTTATGTAACACTTCAATTACCTTTCCCCCATCTCTTTAAAAATGTAGTCATGCCTTCTTTCAATTTTTCATGTAAATTTAAATCTTGCACCACCTCCAGGCTATCATCCCCCTGTAAGTCATCCTGGACATCACAAAAAGAATAAGCATTATAATGGAAACCATAGGAAGAAACAAATAGAAATGAAACACTTAATATAGAAGTTAAATAAATAAGGAAAATAGGTGCGAAATGTCAATAATTGTAATAAGCTTTAATTGTTTTTTCTTTCTTTCTGCATAGTGGCAAGCAGCAGCTCAGATTTAGACTGAAGAACTTTCACCCCAGCATGAGTTCAGCTCTTCAGGAACTCACATTAGTCAAAAATATTTTAAAATTCTTCCATCCTTTGTACTGTATATTCTTATGCCCATGAATCATAAAACAAGTAAATTAGCTTATCCCAACTTGGTGAACTCTAAATATGTTGAATCTCAATGTAAGTTCTCCATCCAGCAGAGGTTTTGAATTAAAGGCGACATCTAGATTCACTACTGTGAAGAAGCCTGATGTAATATATAGTTAAATTCATAACAATTCCTGAAAGAAATATTAATGAAAAGTATTTTCTGCATCAGTTATTCAGTTTATCATTTATAGATAGTAGAATTATTAAGAGACTATCATTAAGTCCAAAAGTGTAGACTAGATGTCCAAGCCTAAAAATTCAGACAACTAAATAAAGTAGCAGTAACGAAGTATTTCCATATTTTTCTCATCATATCAATGGAACATGTTCATATAGTACCCAGAAACTGAGCTGCACTTGAGGGAAGCATTATACAAGAGCAAAGACTGTAGTATAGCATTTTGTGTTAATTAAAAAAAGCTTTGAATTTAATAGGAAATTATATTGCGTAAACATTTGCTTTATATTTTTGTTTGATTATTAATTCTAATAATGAAGAAAATAATAAGCATAAACGGTAAAAGAGCTAAACTGATTCTTCCAACTTTAAATCACTACAAAATGAATGACATTAAGATATTGTGAAAAAAGTTTTTATTTATCAGGAGTGCAACTGTGGCTCAAGTAAGGATGTCATTCCAGAAACAGTATTATCAGGAATACATAGACATTGGGTATTCATTGCTTATCAGTTAGTATGGCTTTGCGCAGTGGGCCCTTTGGACAGCTCACATTATATTTCAGAGAAAGGATAATCTATGATTTATGAAAGAGATTATTAGCAATTAGAAATAAGACCAAACATATTTTCACTAGAAAATTGAAAGTATAAGAAAGGCTCTATGGTGTGGAACAAAACAACAACAAACAAACCGCAAATTATTTGGAGCTGGAAGTGTGCAAATCAGTAAAATATTCTCCATGTTAATAGGGCAGAATTCTGAATTACAACCATATGTTTATAAAGCCATATTTTTGGCTTCATATGTTCATAATTTATAGATTTTTTTATATTATACTCATCATCTTTGTTATGTAACACTTCAATTACCTTTCCCCCATCTCTTTAAAAATGTAGTCATGCCTTCTTTCAATTTTTCATGTAAATTTGCAGGCTTTAAAAAATTGGTTGTTATGCAATTTCTTTTGGGGAAAGCAATTTGATGGAACTGTTTATTCTAATGAAGATCTAATAAAAGCAGAATGCTCATACACAGTTCCAATAAACTCCTTTATGTGCACAGTAGTACACTTTAAATTGGGATTCAGTTTAATGGTACTTATCATCATTATTGTAAAAAAAAAAGCTTTGCCAAGTAAAGTTAGGAAAATTCCAGATTTATACATGGAACATTGAATGCTAATGGCACTTGGCTTCAATTAAATGTAGCAGGAAATCCAGAAGAAAATCCAGCAGAATCTCTTTACATTACACTGATGTCCATTTTCAATGAGACTCCTTCCTTGGGAGTAGAACAGTACTGGCACAGGAAGGCTGGATGCCATATCTTATCAGCACAAGTAATCCTCCACTTACAATCAGTCGCTTAGTTATGACAGACTGCCAAAAGGTGATTTACAACCCAAGAACAACCTCACCCCCTCCCCTGGTGCTCAATAACCAGCATGCATTTATGGCCATTTGTAGCACTCTGCAATTTATGTTTTTGCCAGAAATGGGCTTTACTTCCAATTTCCAACAAAAACTGCCTCATAGAGAAGAAAGAGTTTGTTTAATGACTATGGCATTCACTTTGTGACTACTGTATGAGTGGGTCATGTAGTGAGTTGCTTTACAACCATCACGATTTATGACTACCTGTATAGGAACAAAGCTTCTTTTCCTAGATTTTTCTAAGATGAAATAGCTACAAATATCTTTGTGAAGTCCATTTATTACATGCATCATGATACAGGGGAGACCATCCAACGTTGCAATCCTGAAGCACGTACATGGAAAGCAAGCAAGGAAGACTTGGTGTTTACTAATAGAATAGACCAAGTGCAAGACTCAGTACTGATAAAAATATTTCCTGTTGTTGTTTCAACTGCAAAGTATCTCCTTGAAAACAGAGGAAATGTTAGCATCACAGTCAAGGCACAATGAATTACCCGTCTACCAGTAAATGGATGAGTGGGAAATAATGGGAGAGGAGGGTTAAGATGGATCCTTGGGGCAGGTGGAGATGATAGTTCTTTATGTTTTACATTGAATGCACGGTTCTTCTATTCAGCACCAAAAATATTACAATATAAAAATCTTAAACAACGTTTTAAAGTGTGACAAATGATACTGTGGGGTTCTGTAGCCTCCTACTATTTTGTTTTTGATTAGCACCATAAACATTACTTGAAATGAGCCTACCAATTTTGAATATAAAAATAAATTCCCTTGAAAATTTGTGCCTGCTACCCACTGGCAGCATACTTTTGCTTAAAAAGCCCCATGTAACAATATAGGAGCTTAAAAGCGCTGGTGTCTACCTCACAACTAACAGATCCACCTAACAAATTTATCAAAGAAGTCAGGCTGGGAGAGACTTAGGTAGTCCTTCTCCCGGAAAATGGCTGACCGGTCTCCTAGACTGATTTTCAGGAGGACATCCATGTCCACATCACTGCCTAGGGCCACGGCTGTGGGCATAACGTTCTGCTTCTTCATGGAATCAATTGCCTCTTCCAGGTTTTTGCTGCTTGTAATACCATCTGTAATGAAGACAAAGGACAGCTCTGCATTACGCCGAACTGCCTTCTGCCTGTCTTGGGTGTTCATGACAAGGTTGTTGACAGCATATATGATGGCAGACCCAATGTTGGAAGAGGAGTCCAAATATTTGACCTTGGCTAAACGATCTGTGATGTCAGTAATATTGTAGGTCAATGGGAAAACTATGTCATGTTCGTCCTCATTTCCATATTGTAGCAGGGCAATGCGTGCATTCATGTTGTCACTGTCACTTCTGGCCAGGGGGAGTTGCTCAGCCACTGCTTCTATAAAGCCATGGGCCCTGCGAAAATTCTGGCTGCCAATTCTTTCAGAACCATCCAGGAGGAAGACAATGTCAACTGGACGCTGGATGCACTGGGTGACAGAAAGCTCTATGAGTAGGGAAAGAAGAAAACAACAACAATCAGGACTCTAGAATACAAAACTCAAAAAGTCAGGGAAAAGATTTCATTCCATTCTGAGATTCTAAGAGATCAGGTGGGTAAATATTCACTCTTTCCTCATGTTCTTCCCTCTTTAATATAAACCCATTTCCCAGTGGTGGGATTCAAAAACTTTTACTACCGGTTCTGTGGGCGAGGCTTGGTGGGTGTGGCCATGTGATTGGGTAGGCGTGACTTTTTTTGCAGCCCCCACCCATTTTTGGGAGCTTCTTAGCTTCAGAAGAGCCTCTGGGGAGTGTTTTTGCTCCCCTAAGGCTCCTCTGGGGCTCTGGAAGGCAAAAAATGGAGGAGGGGGGCTGAGCTCCTCCTTCGATTTTTTGCCTTCCTGGGCCTCAGCAAGAGGAATCCTGGCACAGATGATTTTATCTACAGCTGATTATCGGGAGGGAAAAACAAGAAAGACCTTAGACGAATGTTAGGCAGGCGGGCAGGGTGAGCGAGCATCGGGCGGGAGGGCAACCGGGTGGGGGGCGTGGCCAGCCAGAACTTACTACCGATTCGGTGACCCACACCAAATTCTTGCTACGGGTTTGCCCGATGCGGTGTGAACCGGCTGAATACCACCACTGCCATTTCGGTAACTCCATAGGGACACTGAGACCTTAAACTCTGAGAATGGCAGAGTTTAAAGATCAAGAGCTGTGGAGTGGAAATCCATGCAACCAAAAAGAAAAGTACAAATAGAAAAAAGAAGTTGTATAGTTCAAAAATTAAATTTCTTTGGGCTGGGCCATATGCCCCTAGCCCCTGAGTAGTCAGGGTTTTAACTGAAGAACATTTTTGACTAGTGAGATTTGTGCTAAAAGTTGGTATTATTATGGCATGGAATATATAAAATGATTCAAGTGGTAAAAATACTTAATTTTGATTAATTTTGTGGTGGGTGGCATTTATCATAAAATAGAGAAGGCAGGAAGACAGACATAAATGCCACTGCAGCCATTAATTTCTTCATCAAAAACTCTAAACTCTCCTGGATTTAAGGAGTAAAACACAGGAAAGGGGTTTTGTGGTGATTATATTTTCCAAATGTTTTTTTAGTGGAAAGAATTTGAGAAACTTTGAAAGTTTCTCAAATCCTCAAATAAGAAAGGGATGTATTGGGAGAGCATTATAGATAGTCCTTGCTTGCTGACTGTTTGCAGTTACAATGGTAATGGAAAAAGTAACCTTGAGACAATTCTCACATTTATCATCTTCACAGGTCCGTAAAGCAGAGAAAAACTGAAGGAAGACCATAAGCATAGTCATATTTTCACTTAGTGACTACAGTTAATGGCTGTGTTGCTGGTCCCAACTGTGGTTGCTAAACAAGGATTATCTTTATTTGGAATAAGGCCTAAGCCTAGTTAGGTTTTTGTTCGAAAACATATATTAAAGTTGCAATAAATAATACTCTACTTAGCCAAGGTTTGTGCTTTTTATTGAGATTTCATCTCTTTTGCTTTCACATCTGAAAGCTCATTGCACATATTGCTATTGACATGATTAGCAAAAATGACAATAACAAAAACAGAAAACATATTCATAAACCATTTTATGGAGAATAAAACTTTTATTGGCTAAATAAATTAATTGCAAACTTTTAACCAAAATAAAAGCATTTTTGCATTATACCAATGTATCCTTGGGAAGAGCACTCTAAAAAGCCTCCAGATCTTTCTTTGATTTCTGCTACATCACAGCTAAAACAGATTTATACAGGGAGCTTTGCTAAGGTTCCTTACCACTGGCCATGAATTGCCAAAAATGAAATAACAAGGAACAATTTCCATTAACTCTATTTCAAATTATTTCTAAGGTCATGTAAGGCTGTGATTGAAGCCTATGTTAGTGGAAGTAAACAGAATAAAACCAGCGCATAACTGTACCCACAAAATGACAGACTGGCCAGGCAAATTCCTGTGCGTGAACACTAGTTTCTGAGTGGGATTTTCTTCAGATTGAGCCTGTTTATAAGGAGTGTATCAACATTTAACCAATTGATGTAAACAGTGGACAAACATTTACAAATTAATTCAATTATATACTTCTTTCTATACATTTTTTTCTAATTATTACTATTTCTATGGATGCCAGGAAACATTAGTAGACATAGTCCATACCAACAAATTTATGTCAAAAGAGGGCTTCTATTGTTTTAGTGTATTTTGTTGTTCAACTGCCTGGATGATATTGTGCCAAGTCTTTCTTTAAAGTCACTTTTGGCCTACTTACCCATTACTCCCTGGCACTATTGCACATGTTGATTTGTAGCCTTTTTTGTTGTGACCTGTTGGCTGAGTCAGGTGATATTTGAAAAATGCAGGACCAGAGGTCAAAGGGAAAGCCTATAACACACCTATCTCTACGCTTCTCAAAAAATAAGTGTTAATTCATATTGTTTTCCTTGTATGTTTTGGTCCACTCACACACGTTTCTTAAAAGTTGCCACCTGTGTTTGTAAGACTAGTAAGCAATGAGAAATGCTATTAGCATAATATAAAATGTTAAAAGAGGAAGGAGAACTGGGAGACAATAAGAAACTGAGCAAATAAAAAACAGAGAAAAGGTGCATTAATATAGATTTCTTTTTAGCTTCACCATCCAATAGTTCGTGCCTTGAAATTAGAATCCAGTCAATTCCAATTATCTTCACTATGATCTTTGACAACTCCAGACTATAAACAAGGTGGTTTTACAGTATCAGTAGATGTTCTTGGTGGACCACCACTTAATTACGAGCCAGAGTGTACAATTAATAGAATAGCTTGTCTCCTAGGATTGTGGATGCTCCATCATTGGAGGTTTTCAAGAATAGACTGGACAACTATTTGACTGCATTTGTGTAAGGCTCCTGCCTTGAGCAGGGTGTTGGATTGGAGGTCCTTTCCAGCTCTATGATTCTATGGCACCTTAAACAATTGTTGAGAGCTGTGAGAGTTTTCTGAGTATAGTAATAGCTTTTCATGCCATATGGGAATGGTCTTATGAAGTGAGAAAGAAAACTCCAGAGGTTTAACTTAATATCTCTGAGATAATCTACAATATATGGCAGCAGCCATATAGACTGGCTCCAGCATGTTATTTGAGGGTCCTGTATTTCTGGCATTTCTCAGAAAGGCAGCAAATCTGGGTTGAAAAACTGCTTGCTATCTAATATAAAATGTTTTAATTTTGGGGCCCTAGTCTTACTCATTCTTAGCACAATTTTTTGAAACATGCTTAGAATAACTACAGATAGTCCTTGACTCATGACCACGATTGAGCCCAGAATTATGGTATCATAAGTCATGGAGGTTGTTAAGTGAGGCTGGTGATCCTGCTCTTCCCTTGCAGTCATTAAGTAACCACATGGATCATTAAGTAGAGCATGGGGTGCACTGCAGCACCTCCAAGCTCACACGTGGCCTGCCCCAGTCCCACCCCAAGGGAGCCCTTTCTGCTGAGTCACACACACACTCTTGGGCCTCTTCCCCTCTATCATGCCTCACTCCACTTATTTTTTTCCCCAAAAAATTACCTTAGGGAAAGAGAAGCACTTGATCTGCTACATGGTCTTCCTATATAGAGCTGCATAATGCTGTCCAGAAGCAGGTGCCATTTTGGTAGTGACTGCAATTCTTGGGTCATTTGTGGATGCCCCCAAAATGATACCTGCTTCTGGGACAGCACCATGCAGCCACTGTATAGAAAGGTTGCACAGTGCACCAGCTGTTACTTTTTCTCAAATCTTTGGAAAAAAAAAGTGAAGCAAGGTGGGAGGATGGAGGAGGCCCAAGGGTGTGGGATCCAGTGCGGCAGGATGCAAACCCAGGGCCTGTGAAGACCAGCTGGGTAAGAGGAAGGCCCAAGAGACCCAGAGGTTGCTTGACGAAGCCCAACATGTAATGGAAACCATTGTATAGGATTACCGACCAAATTATCTACCAAAGCTCTTGGAAGTAAAAGAAAGAGACAGACAGACAGGCATCTACAGATAATTAGTTGGCAGAAAAAGGGACACAAAATATTCACCGGTTCTTAAAAAGCAGTTAGGGTTAAATATATGACGGTCATGCCATGGTTTCAGTAGAGAAAGAGACATACATTGACCTTAGAAACATTCCATATAGCACCTTAATTGTAAACATTGTGTTCTAAATACTATTTGGGAAATCAAAGAGCAGAATGTTGTCACTCTTCTTAATTTGGATTTTTCAGAGCAAGGATGTTAAATATTTTCTGGAGGGGAGCCACCGTTGGTCTGCATTCCAAATATAGCAAGCATTTCATATACCATATTAATTAAAATATAGGTGGCCCTTGCTTAACTTCGGTTATTGGGACTGTTTTACAGTTACAACCACATCATTTAGGGACAGAGTTGCCAGTCCCAAACATGGTAATTGGGACTGGCAATTCCACTGCTAAGCAATGTGGTTGTGAAGCATGACATCACATGACTGTGCCAACTTATAATGGCAGTTGCAGCAGTCCCAAATGCTGTTGTTAAGCAAATCCTGCACAGCTGCAGCATCCCGTTGTCACTTGATTGCTATTTGCGATCTCCTGTCCGTTTTCTCATTGAGTTTGCTTGTTGGAAATTGACAGTGAAGATCACAGGTGGAGAACTCTTGACTATGGGATGCTGTGACATCATAATTTTGAACCACTTGCCAAGTACACGAATCACAATCGTGTGGCTGTAGGAACACTGTAATGGTCATAACTACAAGAATCTGTTCTAAATGCATCTGTGGTTTGTGGTCATTCAATGAGGACGACCTCTAAAAATTAACCTCCTCACCCTCTGGCCATCTCTTTAATGCTTTCCTTGCTTCTTACCAGTTGGTAACAATCTCTTGCAACTCACAACAAGATTCTTGCATGAGCGTGTGTGTGTGTGTATGTGTGTGTGTGTGTGTGTGTGTACCCTGATCTTAGAGTCTCTGCTTTAGCAAATATGCCTATCTCTCAGCCCAGGCAGGTTTTAAGGTAAAGAATTAAAGGATTGCCTTCCTGCCTTCTGTGAGTTTTTGTGCAGTGGCTGCAATAATTTCTTGGCCAGGGCCAAGGTGCTGGTTATTAAGTAAAGCTGTATTGTAAGCCTTAGCCGCACCAGGGCAGACACTTGAGACCGTTCCTATTCTAGAAGCTTATTTGTTATAATCTGGAATTAATAAAAAATAAAGGAGAAATCCTTCCGCTAAAAGGGCTGTCTATTTAAATATCTTTAAGTTCTGTAGGCCAAACCATAAATTTATTTTTGTCCTAGAGGCAAAATAATCATTTCAGCAAAGTCCTATTACAGTCTCTGGATCTCCCACAATTTCTCTGTGCACCATTTTAAAAGTATCAATGAACAAGTCCATCCATTCTTGCCGCTCATGTCCAGTGGCAAACTTGGCTTTTTCGGCGGTATAGGCCAAGGTGGCCACCAGTTGGGTATACATGCTGGGGTCCTGGATCTCCCTCGTGGAGTTCAGGAACTGGGCGATCATAGGTTTGGTGCTGGGCAAAGTTATCTCGACCTCCACAGGGCGGAAAGTAACTGGGTACCTCCCATCTGCAAGTGAGGGTCAAAAGAATATTTTCAGGGCTATGCTCTGATTTCAGATCCTGCTGGTTTTATATACTGATACTGGTGCTGAATGGCCAGTGAGTTTAAATATGGTAGTCCCTGGATAATACTTTTCCTAGAGCCCCGTATGCTATAGTTTGTGAGGGCCATTAAAAATGCTTTTATATCTTCCAAGGCATTTTAAAATAACTTTAGTGCTTTTAAAACTTCATATTGTTTATTGTGCTGCTGGCTATAGTGTGATCTTAGGTGCTGCATTTATTATTCCTTTGAGATAATGCAATTATTGGGACATTTAAAAGTTAACAAGCAAAATAAACATTTTAAGGTAGCCCAAATCTCTATTAATATTTAAACATGAGCACAACATATAGATATCTAGCCAGAAATCCAAATAGGCAATGATGTTAGTCTGTTACAGCACACACAATGAAGAATTCTGTCATTCCTTAAAGATTATCAAAAGAGTGATAGGCATTTTGTGGACCACAGTAAATGGACTCAAGCCCACAAGCACCTATGTCACAGGTAGGCAACATGGGGTCTATTGGTGCCTACAAGATTCTTTAAGAGACCAGCAGACCAAAGGTGGTATTCAGCAGGTTGTGACCAGTTCTGGAGAACCGGCAAATGCCACCTCTGACTGGAGGTTTTACAGTATCCTTCCTCTGACACGCCCACCAAGCCACGCCCACAGAACCAGTAGTAAAAAAATGTGAATCCCACCACTGCAGCAGACCTCAATTTATAGTAAATTCCAGAAAGTCCAGGTTCAAGTCAGCTTGATTTGATTTTTACCATGGATGTGTTAATATCCATTTGTTGTTATGTATCTTTTCAGCTACTGAATACTATAGAGAGTGTACATCAGGGGTGGGATCCTACTGACATAGCAACCGGTTCAGTGAGAGTGCGCAGTAGTTGCAAAGCAACACCTCCTGCAAGCAATCACCCTCTCCTGCTGATGTGCGGCACTCAGCTGTGCCGCGCAAAGCAACTAAGGTAAGAATAAAGGACAGCCTACAGCCCGGGTGGGCGGGTGGGCCCAACCGAAGAAAAGACGATCTTCAGAGAGAACCGGTTCGGTGTCAGCTGCTCTTTGGAGCTACTGGTTCTATGGAACCAGGCCGAACCGGTAGAATCCCACCCCTGGTGTACATGTTTATGACAGGCATTAACACGGTGAGTAAACAAGGTTGAAAATATGGTTGTTTTTAGGAAGGAAAAAAAAATCTTGCCCAAATGGCAGTACAGCACATTTTTCTCAGCATCAACTGAAAATCATTAATTCTCTTAAATCCTTCTCTCTACTTTTCATTCAAGCACGGTTTTGATCAGGCTAATGTATTTTCCCCCTGCCCAGGCTATTTTCTACTGAACCCATACTTGTTTCACTTGTATAGTGCTGAATCCCTTGATCCAGATGGGGAGCATCTTATTCTTCCCCACTGATGCCCCATCAATCTTTTCTATTCATTGCAAAGAGATAGAGAGCCAGTACTTTAGGACTAAACTGACTACAACAGGGGTGTCAAACTCACATTATTATGGCAGCATCACATGACGTATCGGAACTTCCCCCCCTTTGCTAAACTGGTGTGGCCATGGCTAGCGCGTGATGTATGGGCTGGGAGTTTGACAGCCCTGGACTATAATATGTACAAGTTCTATTGTTCCTTTAAATGAAGACATGAAGGAAATTTGTGTTCTCTTACAGTCTTTGAAACAATTATTATTGAACAAAGGAAAATAGCAAAGGAGCAATATCAATGATTTATGGTGTATTATTAAAGGTTTCTGGAATGCAAGCTCCAACTTTGGATGTCTAGGAAAATGGGGGCTTAGAAAACGTAAAGCACATTCAATAAAAGGTGGAACATTTTCGGAGGCAGCAATGGTAAAACCTGTCTCTGGAAAGACTAGGACAAGTTCACTGGAATTCAGACCATAATGATATCATATCCCATTTTTACAGCAATAATTTTAAGGGCAGTAATCAGGCATTGCAAGCTGAACAATATCAGGTTGCATTGCCTAAGAATCCAAGAACTTGTACATTAAGCAGATACATAAGGTCCATCTACTCTAACAAGACCAGGATTTATGATTATTTGGAAGAGAATGTGAAAACAAAGTCATGGTCAGATTTATACTAAAAATAATAATATAATAATAATAACAATAATAAATATTTATTTATATACCGCTCCTCTCCCAAAGGACTCAGAGCGGTGCACAGCTGTACAATTAAAACAATAAATATGTGAAAAAATAAAACTAAATTAAACTAAGACCCTGGCTGTAAACAATTAAAACCCTTCCCTAAAACCCTAAAATTTAATTAAAAAGTAAAACATCCAAAACTAAAATCAGCCCAAGCCGGCCTGGTCGAAGAGCCAGGTTTTCAAGGCACGCCTGAAGGTCCCCAGGTCCGTGGCTGTCCGTAACTCCGGGGGCAACTCATTCCAGAGGGCAGATGCCCCCACAGAGAAGGCCCTATTCCTTGGGGTCACCAGCTGGCACATAGATGCCGACGGGACCCGCAGGAGACCCTCCCTGTGGGAGCGCACTGGACGGTGAGAGGAAAATGGCAGAATGCGGTCTTGTAAATATCCTGGTCCGATGCCATGGAGCGCTTTAAAAGTTAACACTAAAATTTTAAAGCGCACCCGAGAGGCCACTGGCAACCAATGCAGCTCACGCAGGAGGGGCGTCACATGCGAGAAACTTGATGCCCCCATAACCACCCGCGCGGCCGCATTCTGCACCAGTTGAAGCCTCCGGATGCTCCCATGTAGAGGGCATGTAGAGGGCATGTAGAGGGCATGTAGAGGGCATTACAGTTGTCCAGTTGGGAGGTGACCAGGGCATGAGTGACTGTGCATAAGGCATCCAGATCCAGAAAGGGCCGCATCTGGCGAATCAGGCGAACCTGATGAAACGCCCCCCTGGAGACGGCCGTAATATGGTCTTCCAAAGACAGCCGTACATCCAGGAGGACACCCAGATTGCGAGCCCTCTCTGCAGGGGGCAAAATCTCACCCCCAATAGCCAGCGATGGAACTCTCTGGCTATATCGGGATGCCGGAAACCACAGCCACTCAGTCTTGGAAGGGTTGAGTCGGAGCCTGTTCCCGCCGATCCAGTTCCGCACGGCCTCCAGACAACGGGACATGACCTCCATGGCATCGTTGGGGTGGCTTGGGGTGGAGATGTACAGCTGAGTATCATCAGCATAAAGATGACATCTCACCCCAAAGCCACGGATGATCTCCCCCAGCGGCTTCACATAAATGTTGAACAGGAGAGGAGAGAGGACCGACCCCTGAGGCACCCCACAATCGAGGGGCCTAGAGGTGGATCTATCCCCCCCCACCAACACAAATTGCAGACGGTCAGAGAGGAAGGAGGCGAACCACCGCAACACAGTGCCCCCAACACCCAACCCCCCCAACCGCCGCAATAGGATACTATGGTCGATAGTATCAAAAGCCGCTGATAGGTCTAATAGGACCAGGACAGAGGAATAACCCCTGTCACGGGCCCTCCAGAGATCATCAACCAACGCGACCAATGCCGTTTCGGTACTATGTCCAGGCCTGAAGCCCGATTGGAAAGGATCCAGGTACGTGTCTTCATCCAGGTACTGGGGAAGCTGACCTGCCACCACACTCTCAACAACCTTCGCCACGAAGGGGAGGTTGGAGACAGGACGATAGTTGTTCAAGAGAGTTGGGTCCAGGGAGGGCTTCTTGAGGAGGGGTCACACCACCGCCATTTTCAAGGCAGTGGGCAGCGAGCCCTCCATCAAAGAAGCGTTAACAATTCCCTGGAGCCAACTCTGCGTCACCTCTCTGGTGGTAGACCAACCAGGAGGGGCAAGGGTCCAATAAACGTGGCATTCAGCCGCCCCAGCAACCTGTCTATACCCTCGGCGGTCACAGGGTCGAACTCATCCCAGATAACCGTCTCAAGACTCGCCGCGGTCACCTCCCCCGGGACCTCCCAACTAGAGTCCAACCCGACCCGAATCTGAGCGATTTTATCGTGCAGAAATTGTGAAAACTCCTCCGCCCTTTCCTGCAAGAGATCATCCCTCGCTCCCGGCCCAAGCAGGGAGCGAGTCACTCTAAACAGGCAGCGGGTCGATTTTCTGCCAATGCAATAAGGGCGGAGAAGTGAGAACGCTTCGCCGCCTCTATCGCCACTAGGTAGGTCCTAATATAGGACCTAACCTGTGTTCGGTCGGACTCGGCACGACTGGCCCTCTAGACGTCTTTTCCGGCATTTCATCTCCCTCAGCTCCTCCGTAAACCACGGAGCCGAGCGAGATCTCTGCCGGGTCAGAGGTCGCAAAGGCACAACTCGGTCCAGAGCCTCGGCAGCCAGCCTATCACAGGTGGCTACCAAGTCTGTGGCCGAGTTATGAGCCAGAGTTTCAGGTAATGGCCTACGCTCCGTCTGGAACCGTTCAGGATCCATCAGGCATCTGGGGCAGAACCATCTCCTCGGCTCCACCAGAATGGAAGTACAGTATGAGACTTACTGAGTTTTTGCTATTCCAAATTATTATAAATAGTTGTACTGGAAAAGCCTTTGCTCAAGAGAACATAAACTGCAGGATAGTAAGCATAATAATTCTTTTAAACTAATTTTGGAAAAAAATCACTGCTATTGAAAGCAATTCAAAGACATTTGTTCTAAATAGTGATAGGCAATTTGTAAGTGAAGTTGAATTATCATTTTGAAGGGAAGATTTAAAGAGGTTGTACATCACTCCAATATTAATATCTTTTTATTTAATTATTTGAACTTGATTATTTTTATTCTAATTTGTTGATAGTTGTGTAATTTTAATGTCTGCATTGATAAATAAGAAACTATTTTAACGAACTTAAAAAAAGAACCAAATCACACACATTATCTTTTTGTAGTACAATAAGTACAGAAGCCTGTGGAAAATTACAATGTTTTTAAATGATATCTATGGGAAATCTTTTAATTTTCATCTATTGGTATGAGGGAAGCTATGCAATTTCTAAATCAACATTTGGAGGTTAGAGACTCCCGTGGTGTTACCGAGCAGTGGAAAGGAGAACTCAACCAAGGTGTCCTGCTGGGTGGATCCCACATGGCATTAGTCAATGACATTAGGAGGAAATTTTTGGATGAAAGGAATGATGGATGGATGGACAGAGGGGATGGATGTAGCAAGTTAAAACTGAATTCACATTAGAAATGCTTCAAATAAAGAAATCAATCAAAACTTTTCATAAGTATGGTAGCATTCTCTCTAACACACACAATTTACATACTGGGAGCCCTTATGATTTAGGAAAGATAAATGGTAACCTTTTACCAACATAGATTAGTGTGTCACCTATCTGGAAAGAATGGACCTAAATCAACCATTCGTGCACTAGTGATATTCCAAGTCAGAATTTGTAGCTACTACATGAAGGCATCATAGGGATATTGCTGTGAATTAGAGATTTACTCATACATTGCCAAGTTGCAATGGTTAGCAATGTGTCTCTGAATATAAATTAGAATGCATTTTTCACTTAGGAGCAATGAATGCTTGATTTGAATTGATCACCTCAGCATTACATCTGTATCACTTTACTGCAGTGGAGGTACTTCTGTTTCTGACAGCAGTCAAAATGGTGAGTTGTGAGAGAAAGGGCCTTCTCTACAAATTTCAAGAACATAATATCAATTGAAATTACTAAACCCCATCATTATCTTCATCCCTTAGGAGCTGCATTGTATGGAACAGCACGTATGAAGTTGGAATGGTGTTTTATTATTAATTACTTTTATTGATAGTAATATTTAATGTTTATTTTATCTCATGAGTCATTTTGGACTTTCTACTTTGGAAGATGACATATTTATGTAAATTAATTTAGCTAATCATGTAGTAGGACACAAAAGGATGACATATATCATGTTGTACCAACAAGGGAGAAA
This sequence comes from Bungarus multicinctus, assembly GCA_023653725.1. Classification (NCBI taxonomy): domain Eukaryota; kingdom Metazoa; phylum Chordata; class Lepidosauria; order Squamata; family Elapidae; genus Bungarus; species Bungarus multicinctus. The sequence goes on from CM042836.1 coordinate 161,753,470, forward strand.
TGAAGAACATTATGTAAAAGTTACTGAGGAAATTCCTGAAATATCAGAAATTTGTCCTAAACTTTAGAGCCCAGAACTCTTGATGCATTGATCAAGAGTTCAGTTTCTGCATTATGGTTACTGATTAGAATTGGAAGCAACAGGATTTAACCAGTTTCAGATATGCCAAAACATAAACCAGCATTTGATCACTGATGATTAGTGGCAATTTTCCTCAATGCTTCTATTGAGACCTCTACTTTCTTATGGTTAATCTCTCGGCCAAGATTAGGTTGCTATTCTCAAAAGGGACATGTCAGAAGTTTTTACGCTTTAAGAAACTACTGTTTCAGAAGACACGGGCTATTTACAACATATCCATAAAGCAGAATAGCTATAATACAAGGCTATATCTACTTGTAGAATTAAACACTAGCAAGGGATAACATTTAGAAATAATGTAAAAATATTGACTTAGAGTACCCATTCTTTGTTTAGCTCAGAATTCTTTTACATACTACAGTAAATTGGGGTGGAAGAGGAAAGAGGATCAGAGTTCAAATTATTTTCTTTTACCTGTTTGGCAGGGCAGTTCAGGGCAGACAATCTGAGGATCTAAAAAAAAGAATTAAAAAACCTTGATGGAAATCATCCAGATCACATTTAGCTTACAATTACAACAGTATACAATGTATACATATCAACAATTAGGCAGGATATTGAAAATATTAAGTTTTAAACTAGTGCAGTCAAGAGAACCTAATTAATCCTTTTTCTTGGGCCATTTATATTTCAAAATGATCTTCCATGCAGGGACAATAACATGTTGGCCCAGGTACTTTTCCCCCTTTGGCATGAAAGTGAAGCAAAGGGATTAAGAGAATACTTCATCATTAACAACAAATCAATTGAATCTCATTTTCATTTAGGATGATAGCCTAATCAAGAGTGTAGAATCGATATTCAAACTCACTCTAAGAGTGGCAATGACTACTTTGATCAATTTTTGAAAACTATCCTTTAAGACTTTACTAGTGGATACAAAATATGGTGAGGTTGTGTTTTGTGCTGCACAGGCCGTTCTAATTAAACTGCATTAGCAAACACAATTTTCTTCGTAGTGAACTGTAAATGCAGTCGGGTATGAATGTTATCTTATTGAAACAATGCAATTTTCTCCCAATTACTCTTGCACATAAACAATGATTTAAACTTTCAGTCAATATTTGAAAATGAAAGCCTCACTGCTGGACCAGACCATTCCTTATTGGCCATTCCTTTCAACTCTGAATATCACTATACCTTGACAATCGCTACTTTTTAAAATGGAGATGCCATGAACATAATACTTAGCCCAAATGTATGAAAACTCTGACATGCCATATTACTTTCCTGCAATTAGCCTTAGCGAAGCTTGCATTGACTGACCTGGACAAAGTTCAATCTCTATTTTGTCAAGGAACTCTTCAGCCACTAAATCAGTGAACACTTTCATTCTTTGGACTCTCCCCTGGTCATTACAAGCAATTGCTTTCAGAGTCTCTGATTCCTCATCTACATTGAACATGTCTCCAATCCCAATGGCATTGACCACGACATTTCCATCACAGAGGGCTTGTAAGTTTGAATCTTTATCTCGAGGGTCATGACGTCCATCAGTCACCACCACAGCAAACACCCGGGCTTTATCTCTCCGGCTTTCTTTGATGAGTGTTTCATAAGCAAACTGAAGTGCAGAGGGAGTCCAGGTACCCCCTGCAATCCACTCCAGTTTCTTCACTGCTTCTTTGAAACTAGAGAGTGAGTCAATGCGTTTGTCATTGAGCTGGATGGCTTCAAAAGTTCCCTTATGACTGTACTGTACCACTCCAACACGGGCACCTGCCAGGAAAATAAACTCAGTCATAATTCCTAGATTTTGATATTCTATTTCTCCTTCATCACAGTGACCTCTAACCCCCAGCCTGTTTCAATGCAGATTCACATACGTACTGGGCCAATGATTTGAAATCATTTTTAGAAACCATTAATACAGTTACTGTAAAATAATGCTCAGAAAAAGTATCATTTTTGATCTTTAGAGAAAGGGATGGTTCCAAAGTCAAGTAACAATTGACACTGACATAATGTCACATCCCAAGTGGCGGCCATAAAGACATCAACTGCCATTGATATTGCCCTCTGGAACAGACCTAACAGGACATTTTGGATCTTCTTTTTATTGATGAATGACACCACTGGAGGCTATTTCACTGTATCATCCTTCCCTTAAGAGCAGCACTAATGAAGTATAAAACCAACTACTCCAAAGAAGCTTCCAGTGCAGACAGAGGTTGATCAGAAAGGGCTGTGGGTATGTTAGAGAAAACCGGGTCCAAATAAAGATTTTTCTATACATCTTTTTTTTAAATTAAATCAGTGTGGAATATTGGTGGATCAAGATAGCAAATATTTGCAATAATGACATGGATCGGATATTGCTTCCTATGTTGCAATTAATTAGTGATTGAAAAAAATGTGTGTCATCATACAAGTATCGGAGACCATTACAGCTATGAGAATATTCAGCTGTAAGAAGAAATCATCAGTCACTGACCTGTCTCAGATTTTGGATCTTTGGCAATGGACCCTAGTCTGCTCACCACATTGATAACAAAATTTTTCTCCAGGGAAAAATTGGTATAGCCAATACTCTCTGAACTGTCTATGACAAAGACAATGTCCAATGGACCACACCGCTTCTCACAATCTATGAAAAAGGAAGACAAAATAATCAGTTGTCCAATAAAATGAGTCCAGAACCATAACAACAATGCACTGTGAATAACCGAGAAGTATTTTAAAGTATGGAGCCTCCTGAAGCCTATTTGAACACTGCACATGTGAACAAAACAGGGGCTAACATTTTGAGTGATTGCACACATCATGCTAAACTAGCTTTCCTCAACCTGGCATTCTCTAAATATGTTGGACTATTCCCCCTATTCTTCCCAGCCAACATGGCCAATAAGAATGATAAGAGATATGATGTGAGGGCTCTAGAATACAAAATGCAGAAAGTTAAGCAATACCATAGATTATCCAGGCCATGTGTCCCTAGGCAAAGCTGTCCCTTGCAACATAGTCTGAAGCTTGGCATTTGGAAGCTTAAGTTTCTGGTACAGCTAAATGCTGGATAGCATTAATTAAGCAGCTTGATTCGGAATGAATAATGATGTCAATTTAGATCCCACAAAAAAATAGTAAAAGTACATTCTTTCACCTCTAAATACATCCTTTCTAAGTTAATGGCCAATCATTTTAAAGGAACAAACAAAACAAATAAACAAATATCCTTCTGGGTTATTTCCCACATTAGGCACACATCCACGGTAAGCGGTGACTATTTTTGCCTATTTGCAATGAATTAAAAACAAATCTACTACTTAAAGTCATCTACAGTTCTGCAAATCCTTTTGATGTAAGGGCTACTAGCCCTACCCTAAACTGTCCAAAATTAGCATAGTCATCAAATAACTGAAGAACACCATGATATGATGGCAACTTTCCCCTATCAAAATGGTCTGATTTCCCCCTTCTCAGAGAACCCTTCCACTCTAAATGAAGACTCCGAACAAACCACAGCAGCCACAGGTCTCTCTGATGTAGGTCATCACATCGCAGTCCTATCAACGACAACAACAGCAACAATTATGTATGCAAGAGATACTTGGGCATTAGTAGATTATCATAAATATTATACAGTCAATGTTCCGTTATTCTAACACTATAAGCCCACAAATACTTGTCTATTCTCAAAAAGGATCAGCGAGTACATGCATTATGAAACAAAACCAGTTTCTGATTATAATTTCTATTATGCAAATAGTGTGAAGCAGCATTTGCTGTGCCCACAACAAATGATCACTGATACCAGAAAGGCAGCAAAGTGACCAAAGTGAGTATGCAGTATAAGAAATGTCTTGACTTACAGTTAGGCCGGCATCTCCAGGAGGGCCAGGGTCACCCTAGAAAAGAAGGTGATGGAAGCATTCATCAAATGGAAATCCACCTTTCTGAAATTTCAGGATGTAAGAAAAGTAATAGATCCACTTGAAATATATTTTTAATATTCACTAGCTTTTGGAAATATAGGTGTTGCTTTAAATAAGAAGTAGAATTAAAGCAGGAGAGCGTAGAAAACGTGTCATGGCATGTATAGTGATGTGTCATTCAGAGACTTAAGAATGATTCTGAATGATGTCACAGTTTGCTGATCGATTACTTAGGAAAATGTTTATCTGTTTTGAACATGAACATGTGGCTTAAGCATACATCTATTTCTATGTATAGATAGATTTATGTACAAATAGATTTAAAAGTCTCACTGATTTGATTATTTATTATAGAAAGGCCTGAATGAGAGACAGTATGAGAGTAATGAGATCGTTCTGATTGAGGGACTGAAGGTGTTTCGGTAAAGCCAAAAAATGGCTCTTGGGAATAAATTAGATATAAATAGGAACAGAATAAACAAAATATGACAGAATGACAGAATGCTTCTAACACAACCATTATGTTGGTTTTGGGGGGGGGGGGGGCTCAGCATACAACTTGCTCTCCTTGAAATCCTGAGGTAAGCACTAAATTAAAGGAGAAAGGATTCCTTCACCCGGCCTGCTTTTTTACAATTTACAGAGAGTAATGGATGTTGCTTGCGGTGCTGGCAGCACCATTACCAACCTTTCTGCAGACATGAGATAAATGGGCTGCTGTCAGAGCTTAGAAAGTGACATACTTTCTTCTCATCTTAGGGACAAAATCCTGTTACTGGGGATATCAAGGTAGTCACTTCTTTTGCCTCCTGGTTTGGGATTGCTCACCCCAAGGGAAGGGAGCCATGCAATAATGTCCAACTGGATGCACAACTATAATACCTCAGGTCCAGGTTCACCAGTTGGTCCCCTTAATCCAGGTGGACCTGGAAGGCCGACTCCTCCCTAGAGAGACAGAGGAATACAGTTAAAGGCAGTGAATTAAGAAGGTTTTACTGAAGAGCACAGAAAATGAATGACAGCTCTTAGGAGACAGATAATTGTTTCAAAGAGGATTTAAAGGGGGTGTATAACTCTCTGGGTATATAGTTATTTTTTCTCTCTGCCCCCTTTCCTTCTCCCCCCCCCCTCCCCACAAACACATCATTTGCAGTGTTTTTTTTTAAAAAACCGTAAGATCATTTCAGCCAGAAGCAGAAATGGTACCAAGAGGGAAACCGTTCCTAATCAGTACAACATTTAAATTAGGTTTTTGAAGTTCTACCTATGATTCATTAAAGAATCCTGAGAAAATTCAACAGGTTTCAGATACTATTACCATTATGGGAAACATACATGGTACCCCAGTAAACTTTGCATCTGTATTTTAACCACAGGCCTGAGAAACCTGGAATTACAAGCTGTCTGGTGTTTAAATCTCCTTGTCATAAGTATATGATATACATATTAGCTATAGACAATACAATAATTATAACTGTGTATATTCAATTATATATGAGATATAAGGGATGTTCTAATTCTTAAGATTACATGGGTTACAGTATAATTTAAAGCCTACGAAAGAAGCTGTAGGTTTATAAAAGTTATGAGTTTACTATTATAAAATATCAGCTTATCATTAGCTAAATTCACGTTAAGCCAAAGAGCAGTGGAAGAGCACACAGGATATGTTTTTTAAAATCAGAATATTAAATTAGCCTTCAAATAGTTAAAGTTCTTAAACAGAGAAGTTAGAGAATGTAAAATCAAGAGTCTACTTACATCATCACCTGGTCCTCCTTTTTTCCCTTTAAGTCCTTTTGATCCAAGATCACCTCTTGCACCCTGTCTCAAACATGGTATAAAAAAGAGATTGTTTTGTATTTTCCTCTACAACTCACTATTTTCTTCCCAATACATCATTTTCCTCTATTATTTCTTCAGAAAGAGGGTTTTGCCTGAGTCAGTTAAGGGCTTAAACTAAAACAGAAATAAAAAGAAGTTTATGAGAAGAACATCTCAGCAGGAGGTGATTTTTGAAAGGTGAAGCCCACATCTCTTAAAGTTGCTGAACTGAGAAATACTGGTATTAATCTTGTGGCTTGTTTTGGCATTCTACTGGCAACTCAAGAGAACAATTCCACTATGGATGTCACCTATACCTTCCTCCTGCCAGTTCTCAAAGCTGTTTCCAGGATCAATTCCTCAACAAGTGAAGGAAAATAACATGATATCACCTAATGTCCAATTTATTAGCAAAAGCAAATACATAAGTGTATAATACCTCTGGGCCTGGCTGACCCTTTTCACCTTTGTCGCCCTAGAAAGAGAGAAAAGTGTCCCAGTTTTCATTTTGTCTTCTCATAGATTTGTTCAAATATAAGAAAGTATAACATAAAATTTCATATGGTGATCAATAAATTAATTAAATTAGTTAACAGACATAATTTTTGGAGGGCCAAGGGAATCAAGCAATTTCTCGTGGTTTCAACAAAGAATGAGAATAGTGAAATATCTGATGAACAACATTTCAAAAAACTGAATCTATCACAACACATTGAATCACAGTAATCATTGAATAAGACACAATTGGCTTGGTTCACATAACATACAATGTACCTATTATGGGTAAGTATAGGTCTGTCAGTCAGAGGTGGTATTGAGCAGGTTCTGACCAGTTCTGGAGAACTGGTAGCAGAAATTTTGAGTAGTTCGGAGAACCAGCAAATACCACCTCTGTCTGGACATTTTACAATATCCTTCCCCTGCCACGCCCACCAAGCCACACCCACAGAACCAGTAGTAAAAAAATTTGAATCCCATCACTACTGTCAGTGTTTTCTCCATCAATGGACATTGAATTGAATGCATATGGCTTAAACATTCAAAAATATATTCTTTACCTCACAATAACAATTTAAGACATACAGTATGCGAATTGTATATAAAACATTTTCTTATTATATTAAGTATTAACATTTTCACAATTTTTTAATGGATCTGCATTTAAAATAACCTGTTGCAAAGATAATTTCTTCATTTGTAAAGAAAAATTGTTATAGTACTGCTTAGTTAGAAATTTATTTTCTGGTGTATGTTTTTAACCAATGCTTTGCTTTATTTTTCACCTCATTTCCTTTATTTGTCCTTGATGTGAGCAAGAGATTGGAAGAGGAGATTCATTTCTTTAGAAAATACTGGGAGGCAGCAGTGTGTGTGTGTGTGTGTGTGCTTATTTTAGTAAACATTAAAAGAAGGATAAGGGCTCTCTTGTGTTTTTATCTTTCATAATAAAAATGCTCACAAGGACATTGTTTTTACAGCTTTAAATTTGGCAGCATTTCCTGAAACTGACAGACAACCACACTCCTGCATGTTTGCAGGATAATTCTAAGAAGTTCAAAAGAGAAGGATGCAAATATAAATTACTCTCCCTTCCCAGAGAAAGAGAAAGAGATTTTTGGTTTCTAAACCAATCAGGAAATCGCTGTTTTTGAATGGATTAAAAATCTAAGTAGATGAATAAAAGACAGAAAGAAAAGACTTTCTCATGGATTGTTCCACAAATGAACTTTTCTAATGGTGCTTCTGCTTTGTTCTGAGAAGCCTCTTCATATTAGGAATTAATATAAATATGCCACACCATGAAAACATACCCGAGATCCTCTGGGACCAGGAACACTTAAGCCAGGTCTTCCCCTATCACCCTATGATTAAAACAAGAAAATAAACATACAATTCAAACATATCATATATAAGACTCCAGAAGTTTGCTTCTTGCTAATCTGTATGACAATTAGTTCTTATTAGCTTAGCTCTTATTATTTATATATTACAATTATTTGTATACCACAAAACTCTAATGACTTTGGACAGCTTACACTACACAGATTTAATTATATTGCAACATCCATAAAATCACCAAGTTCATAAAATTTACTCCAAGCTTTCTTTCATAATCTGAAAGAAAGTTAGTACTAAATGTTTTATGGATGGCATACAACTCCATCAATAATCGCCACAATAAAGAAAACATATGATAATAGATAATTGAAACGCCCGAAAACAGAAGGAAAAAATTACCAAAAGTGGTAGACACACATAAAAAAAAAAATCAAAAGTACTGGAAAGATATGCATGGTACAATGCAGAAAACTTAATTCAAAATGAAACTACAACTTTCTTGCTAGGCATAATCTCAAAAAACCTCAATAAGAAATGTAAAATCTAACCAACTTTATGTTTATCACATTAATATTTTAGAAATCATAGTTAATATTGATATAAACTTTTTACAACTTAAAAGTCTGTTCATGACCGCCATTAAAAATAATTGGCGACCTTTTTTTCTGTTTGTTTGTGTGTGCGCACGTGTGTGTGTGTGTGTGTGTGCGCGCGTGCGCGTGCGCACATATGTGGGTTCACATATGCCTTTAAGTCAGCACTAACTCCTGACAATTGCCTGGACAAGTCCCTGTAGGTTTCCTGGCAAGGTTTTTTGGAAGTGGTTTGCTATTGCCAGTGCCTCCTTCTTCCTAGACTTCTCATTCCAAAGACTAGGAGAAAGTGATTGCCCCAAACCACTCAGATGATTTCATACCTAAGATAGGACTAGAATTCACAGTCTTCTGATTCTACCTTCAATCATGATATCAAACTGACTTTCCTTTTAAACTTAATAGGCCTTTAATGAGTAAGCAGTGTAGAATAACCCAATTCAGTTGGCAAGAAACACCAACTGAAAGATAATGAATCATTTATTAAAAATGCTATGAATCTGAATTTTCAAGGAAGACATGGAAATGACAAAAACAACAACAACAACCCATCTCCTCTGTCTTGACCATAGTCTTAAAACAAGGCTGTCTTAGCTGATTAAATCAAGTTAATATTATAAAACAAACCAGAGCAAACCTAAGTCTGTTCCTGGTAGCTGTAGGCCTTACCTTGGGTCCTTTCGGCCCCATATCGCCCCTTTCACCTTCTCTCCCGGGACTTCCAGCTGAGCCCTGCAAACAGGAAGTGGGGAGAAAACAAAGAGATGAAATAGAGAAATAAATGATCAGGTGTAGTAGCATTTAGAATACCATGGTCAAGATCCTTTCCTCCTCTTACAAGGGGTTCTCTGTATTACCTTTTTTCAAATTTAGCCAGTCATGTTTTTCCTTCCATCTGCTCTCTGCCAATCCATGGCAGGCAACAGTACTGAAATGCAGCCACTTCTTGATTTTCAGCCACTGCTTCTTTGTTCATTTTTAGAGACTGCAGTTTAGTGTATTGTAGTGTCAAATCCCATTCTAAAATCCCTGGCCTAACCATTGAACTTTTCTCATTTTTTTCAACCCCTTGCTATTTGCATCACTTTTTCTAATAAAGAACTGCATTCCTTATTATAATATTATGTCATAATTAAAAATTATAATCAAGGTATACTCAAATCCTAAGAGAGAAATACACATTAACAAAAATTAATAAACACTTTCCCCCAAATTTGAAATGCAGATGCAACACATCATTTGAAGTGCTATTACTGTATATTCTCTTGGGTTATTATGGACAATTGTAGTAATTAACAAAAGAAGACAAGATTTTGAATCAAATAGGGAAAACTGGAGAAGTGAAATCTATAGCAAGAAGCAAAGAACAAGTGTTTTAATCTTGACTAAAATGGTTTGCATGGGGAAGAAAATGTATTATTTTCTTATTTTGCTGCCTCTTGGAAAGCAACAACGTCATAGGGAGTAACTTAATTGCTGTCTCCTGTAAATGTGCTTAGATAAACTTACGGGGCTGCCCTTTTCTCCCACAGGGCCTGGTGGACCACGCTGGCCTGATGGTCCTTGATCTCCCTGTGAAACAAAATGTGAGATGAACAGTCAGAGCTACCTCCCCATTTCAGATACTGTAGAAGTATAGAGGATTACATAGAGAGTAAGGCCATCCTAAGTCATAGCATGAGAAAATGAATCTATTTATTGTATTATATATTGTTACGGTTTGCTGGCAGCCTGTGCAGATGGCAGCAAAATCGGACAGTGGGAAGAAAGGGAATCAGTCCGGGAGTCTGGAGAGGACTCGGATGAGGGTCCTGTGTTCAATGCAGAGTTGGGGCCAGGACCATCTGGGAGTGGGGTGCTACCTCTGAAGCCTTCAGAGTCTGGCAGCAGCGAGGCAGAGGATCCAAGGGAGCCTGTTCCCAATGCGTGTGTGCGCAGAGCTGCTAGAAGGTAAGAGCAGCTGAAACAAAAGGGGCGACTTGGGAGTAAGGCTGGGAGGTGACTGCCCCTCCCATAAAGTATAAAGGACAGGCAAAGATGACAAAACCTTTGCAGGAAGCAAAGTCATTCATTTGGTTAAGACTCACTTTTGAAGCTCTTTGTACTTCAGTTGGTTTTTGTTCTAGTTTATTTGACACTTCTGTTATTGGTAGCACTTCACAGGAACGAAAGGTGGGTGCTTATTTTGAGGGACTGTTTGAGATTCATTACCGACTGGGAATGAAAATAATTCCCAGCGTTGCAATAAAACAAGACTTGTTTTTAAAATAAGCGTGAGCGTAATTATGTTCTCAGAAGGCTTGGTCAGAACATATATAGGCACTCCTTACAACTACAATGGAGCCCCAAATTTCTGTTACTAAGCAAATGAGTTGTGCTCCAGTTTACAACCTTTTTTTGCCACAGTGAATGTGAAGTGAATCACTGCAATTAAGTGACTCATATGGTTGTTAAGTGAATCTGGCTTTCCGCATTGACTTTAAATGTTAGAAACCAGTTGAGAAGGTTACAAATGGTGATTGCATGAACCCGGGAGAACGCAACTGTTATAAATACATGCCAGGTGTCAAGTGCTCAGATTTTGATCACATGACCATGGGGATGCTATCATCATCATAAGTTGAAGACTGATCATAATTTATCTTTTTCAGTACCGCTGTAACTTTGAATGGTCACTAAATAAATGGTTCTAAGCCAAGGACTACCTATATTAGAATATATTATTATATTATTATATATTAGCCATAACTGATTTCACAGATTTATGCCTATCAAGCTTGAACTCATTTGAATAAGCATATGTCGACAAGCAACTGATAGTCAATCCTTATAAAATTAATTTAATGATTATTGCAAAACAGGAAAACAAAACATTTATTGTTCATCAGAATTCAATTTTCCTGCTGTATTATATTTCAAACTTTGAGTTGCACCAGAGACTTAGAATCTCTTGCTACAGAAATGCCCCCCAAAAATTTCATTGCAAAAAACAAATAAAGAACAATTTCTATTAGCAGTCTTTAGACTATATTTCTTTAAATGCACACTATGAAAGATGTGTTAACAGCTATCAAAGACTATCAGGAGGCTTCTTGATTATGAAGTTCCTTAATCATATGGAATGTATACATCACAATGATGTATATCATTTATTTTAACTGTGTTAAGAGATTGTTTCTTTTAAAGTTAACTCTTTTAATTGTTAGCTACTTAAGAGTCATGGGAGCCTCAAAATTGAAATATTAAACATTAATATTAACCCAGTTGGAAAGGAGACCCAATCTCAGAAAGTTGTATGAACAAGGAGACTTTGGGGGTGGAAGTGAAGAATCTATAGAGGACAATTTTTAGAACACAAAAGTTATCCAGACAATTAAAAATTAAAAGTTATCCAGACACTTTTTAGAGGACAAAAGTTATTCAGAAAAAACTCCAGATTCTTGTTTCCCATCAACTCTATTAAGTAGAATAATTAATAATGGATAGCTGTGACTGGACTTCTTGTTCCCCTCCCCCTCCCCTATCATCTTTCTTTTCTTCTGTCAGGAATTGAGCATCAAAGTTGTTTAAATTTAACATAATAAAGTGCCATTTTACCAGGATATTTTAGCAGCCTCACAAATTCTAGCAGTATATGTAAACCAGTAATATGTAAATATCCTTAATAATAGGGAAATATTTTTCAATCTTCTTTTAAAGTAATGGCTAGAGAAGTCTAAATGGCATTGACAGATATTCTATCATACATTTCTTCCTTTCTCTCCAACTTCTCCTGGTAGACCCCTTTGTCCCTCAGAACCAGGATCTCCCTGTGAATAAAGAAATAATTCATATTAGTTATTGCTTTCAACTCTATTGTAGCTTGCTATGGCTAATAACTGGATGTATGAGTGAAAACTCCAGTAAGACATCCATCCATCCATAAATTTAATATTTAAACCATGATTTAAGGTAAACATTGGGGACCTGATTAATATCCCACTACTTTCTTACTGATCTCTAAATCTGTTTATTGCCCTATTTATTGCAACAGATAAACATAACTAAAAATAGCAATAGCAATAGCACTTAGACATATATACAACTTCACAATACTTTACAGCCCTCTCAAAGTAGTTTACAGAGTCAGCATAATGACCCAACAATCTGGGTCCTCATTTTACCAAGGCTGAGTCAACTTTGAGTCGGTGAGACTCAAACTATTGAACTGCTGGCAGCCGGCAGTCAGCAAAAGTAGCCTGCAGTACTACTAACCACTGCACTACCATGGCTCTTAAAAAGTCAAAAGCCTAAAAAGGGCTTACAGACATTTGAGTCAATGGATAGTTAATATCTATTATTTAATACTTAAATCTTTCAGAAGCTATAACGGGCCGTGTCAAACATAGTGGACATGGCCAAGTATAAAATGCTAATTTGCCAGAAGGAAAGAGATGCTGCCTCTTTATCCTGTCCCCCATTGGCTTCTTCTTATCTATCCTTTTTAGCTTGTTTTGCAGACTATTTTTTTAAATTTTATTTTATTTGTCAATTGCTTACAAGATAATAGGTATAAGTATAAACATAGTTATGAATACCTGGATACATATAAGAAAAATAAAAGAAACAATAGGACAGGAACGGTAGGCACGTTGGTGCGCTTATGCACGCCCCCTACAGGCCTCTTAGGAAAGAGGTGAGGTCAATAGTAGACAGTCTAAGGTTAAAGTTTTTGGGGTTCTGAAGGCTGGAACTTTGCTTTGCAGAATGTCACTTTCCCAATATTATTTTGTTAAACTTTAAAAATCAAATCAGGCAGGCAGCTGCCAAGAAATACACTGGTGAACTGACTGAAGTTTATAAGCACCATGTTAAGAACTCCAGCTAGGAAATAAAATTCACCGGCATGTTCTGGAAAATTAATAAAGGCAAAAGAACATTATAAGTAACAGCTCCCTTTATTTTCTTGGAGTCCCAACAAGGACTGGGAATCAAGCAAATCTTTTTAGGAAGCAAGAAAAAACTTTTCTCCGACAACCTTTGGTTCTCTTTTATAGCTTATTCATTTCTACTGGAAATCTACATGTATCATTCCCTTTCCCAAGATATTTTTGTAAGCACTAGTGTTGAAAAAGTTTATATCTATTGTTTTGGATACTTGGTGAACATACTTTTTCCCCCTTGGATCCTTGATTTCCAGGTTTTCCTATGTCTCCAGGATCGCCACGACGACCCTGAGCAAAACAGAATAAAATTGTTTTTTTTTAATCAAACTCCTAACATGGATTACTTCACTGAAATGCTAAACAGCTGCACAAACAGTACCTACTCTATTTTAAGACATGAAGATACTATCAGGAAAGGAAAGCCAAATAAAAGTATTTGATTATCAATGAACTAGAGCAAAATTCAGACCAGAGCAACCTTTCAAAATTAAGACTTCTGCACTTAATATAGCTTTTGGTGGATCTGTTCTCGAAGAGGAAGAAGACAATGTATTTATTTTAAAATTAAAACAATTCTTATTTGTTTTTTTTTCTGTGCATTTCATCCACTAATATGTGCCAAGAGGAGACATTTTATTAAAATGTAAATATTAGGGCAGAAAATTAAGGATCAAACACTATAGTACATTTTTACATTTGAATCATAAAAAGAAAGAAATTAGAAGCTCCAAATCTTCATACAATGATTGATACAGTGAATTGTTTCACAAGGTTTATATAAAGAAAATCAACTCCAAAAATCTGGCACCTCCATCTAGATACTGCATGCAGCTCTGAAGTACCACCCTTCTGGGTGTCTTTTAAGACTAGTAATGCAGCCTGCTTTTGAAAAGCATTAAAAAAAAACAAAGCTAGAAAGCATCAATGGTCTTACAGCTTCTCCTTTTGGTCCCCCAAGTCCTTTCGCGCCTGGACTTCCCTTGAGACCAGGAAGACCAGGTTCTCCTTTGTATCCTTTTGGTCCCTTTGAAAATAAAAGAAAAACAACAGGAACAAAACCTGTTAGAAAAGGTTTTCGGACAACAAAAGGTAGCGTTCCAGAAGATTATCTGACTTGATCCCACTGAATCACATTTTCAAACGTTAGGTTTTTGCAAATTTGTTTCCTGACTCTTGTAATACAAATCATTAATTAATTATCATCAGTCTGGAAGGACCAAATTTTAAGGAATCTATCTAGATTTCTTTAGCCAGTTTTTTTCTTTTTCTTTTTAGTCCTGCTAAATACAGCTCTGAAAATAGTGGGTTGGAAGAAAAAGTCTTTCCAAGAAAAGCATTGCTGGAAAAACACTTACCTTCAGACTACCTGCCTACAGATAGTTTCAAGCACAACGTTAGAGAGTTCAATCAATAGCATGGATCAGGGGTCTCCAACCTTGGCAACTTTAAGCTTGGAGGACTTCAACACCCAGAATTCCCCAGCCAGATTTGGGAGATAAACTCCTCCAGGCTTAAAGTTGCCAAGATTGGAGACCCCCGGCATGGATTGTGAAATGTGTACAGAAGGCAGTGCAACTGTTGGATTTTGCAGTTTGGAAGCACATACTTTCTTAGGTACTTTATTTTAATCATACTTCCAATAAGTAGTTGTCCCCAAATGTAAATATAAATGAATGCCCCCCTTAACATTTGGGGGTTTACTAGAGGAATTTAGTTTATGTTTAGCTCAGTCTAACCAAGGTTCCTATTTTCCTAACTTTTTACAGTTGCTATAAAAGGAACATAGATAGATATATCATATCTGCATTTTCAAATCATGCTACTGATGCACTACAGTCAACGTGTGGCTCTGAAGTACGAAGAATTTAATTATTTCAGAAAAATCACAAAGTTATACACACAGAACCTCCGTGCTCCCCAGCGGGACCAGGTGGGCCATGTTTGCCAGGCCGGCCAGGATCTCCCTGAAACAAGATGTAGTAAAGAATACATATAAGTTACAATTTAATTATAGTTGTTACATTTACAGTTGTTACAGTTATAGCTGTCTTATTTACAGTTATAGTTGTCTTATTAAATTGTATATATTCCATTTTTAGTAGGCTGTACACCGCCCCGAGTCCCTTTTTGGGAGAGGGGGCGGTATAGAAATTTAAATAAATAATAAATAATAAATTTACATATGCATGCATGTGTGCATGCATACACATATTACTGGAATCAGAATGAAATTTGTCCCAATCAAACTATGTTGTGGTCACGCCCAGCAGAAGGATGTATGGTGGAAGCTGAGAAGGAAGTTGAAAGTGTGGAGAGAAGGGAAGTTGAGTCAAAAATTAGATGAAAGAGAAGAGAACGAGTGGAGCAGAAGGGACCAGCATGGGACAAACCAGATTCAGAGGTCCAGGTGCAGGCAAAGGAGCACCAGCTGGGAAGAGATGGTGAGGAAAGAGGCAAATGGCAAGGAACAAATGATTGGAACCCGGACCAGCAGCCAGTGAAACCCAGCAGTAGAAGAGATGCTCCAACAAGAGTTGGTCAGAAGCAAGCGAAGATGTAATAAGTAACTCCTACCTAAAGTTGACACAGTAAAAGCTAATCCATCTAGCTTGGTCTGAGAAAGGTGGCTGGGGCAGTGATGTACTTTGAAGGGAGCAAAACTGTCTCTAAAAACTAGGCTGAAAGGGAAGCAACTATCCTTTCAAATAGACAAGGACTGTAAAAGTTAGTGGAACTATATTCACCAAAAGGTAAGAAGGTGCGGCAAAGGCAGTGTTATTCTCACTGCTGATACATTTCTCAAAAGAAGGTCTTCCAGGTAGAACTATTTAACCCAGAAGTCAGAGATTAGGGGTGGGGGATGGGTGGAAACTGTTAAACTTTACTTTAAGCTACAAAAGAGAAAGAACAAAAAGAAAAATTTGCAATTGATCAGAATACTTTCTTGTATAGTGAGCCCAAATTTTATCAGCCAATACAATTTTTCTCCAAGTCACAATCTATGGCCTGGGACATCCATCAGAAAGTTAGCAGTTAGCAACAGAGAGAGATAAAAGACTACTAGAGATAAGAAAAAATACAGCAGGATTAGAGATATACATAAGTATAGAAACAAAATAGGTAATACGATTCCTCTCCCACATTCAGATACAATAAAACTGAATTTTAGGCAATAAAACATTCCCTGATAGGAAAAAAAATCAACCAAACTTTGTGCCCTGGCTCATGCCACCCCAAAGAACTCATTAGAGAAGCCTGCTTGACTTCTGTTGCCCATTTTCTAAGCATCCAGAATTACTGAGAAGCATCTAAAGCAACTTTTCTCAATTTCCAGCCATGCAGACTTTAAATTAGTCCCTTCTAAAACAAGCTGCATCCCATTCTGATAGCAATAGAAGAGCTAGAAATAAATGACTCATTTTAAATGTAATTTAACAGCAATGTATTGAGGCAGAGGAATGCAGTGTGCTTTCCTCCTTTTAAATCATCCCTCACTATCAGGTCTGCCAACTTCAGCATACCCTGCTTTTCTGGCATCCCACCATAAAATGTGCATGTGGGAGTGGGTGGGGAGGAGATCAGGGAAGTAGGGAGTACAAAGCGGGAGAATGACATGGTTACAAGAACCAGAGGTGTCAATCCAGAATGAACTGGCTGATCAAAGATGGAGCATGAGAACAGAGTGCAAAACTCCACCAAAGAGCAACCAAACCTCAAAGCCATTCCCAAAGCATCTATAGTGAATACTACTGGACACTGATGGATGGTCAAGGCGGGTGGGCCAGGGAAGTGGAAAAATCGCAGGCTTTGGGCAGGAACATTCAGATCCAGCTTTGCTTGCACTGTAACTGCTTGACTTCAACCATGGAATTGATGGTCTTTCTTACCTAAATGCTCAAGTTGGGACAAGCCTAACATAATTTAAGCTGGATTTGGATTCCCAATTATATCTTCTCACCAGGCTTGCCCTCTGAAGGTGTTCTGCAGTCGAAGAAAAGAGCAGAGCTCCTTGAAGAGGCTACAAATGGACCATTGGTATTCCCACACTTTGAGAAGCACCTTTTGGAAGTCCATTCCAAATCTCAGCAGAGCCCTAGGATTCCCTGAGTGAAGAGCAACTTCCTTTTGTTTTCCT
Source organism: Bungarus multicinctus (assembly GCA_023653725.1). Taxonomy (NCBI): domain Eukaryota; kingdom Metazoa; phylum Chordata; class Lepidosauria; order Squamata; family Elapidae; genus Bungarus; species Bungarus multicinctus. The sequence continues at coordinate 161,770,799 of CM042836.1, forward strand.
ATTTTGTAACCCAAAGTTCTAAAAATCTTTTTTTTTTTTAAAACAAATCTCTACCATGTTCATTTCCTTTTACTATCCTTTTTCTAAACTAAATATCTTGAGAAACTGCCTCAGTTTCTCAACTGAGAAATCAGCCAGATTAATGTACTGCTTTGTTTGAATTTACTCTTCCTGGCCATGTCATGCTGCCTTTAGTCTCTGCCAGTGTGGAATGGTACATACCTTTATCCCTTTCTCTCCCGGTGACCCTTTAGCACCAGGGCTTCCTGGGTAGCCATCAGGACCCTAAAAGAAAAAGTGGGGGCACGGGAGGATTTAGTTAGAAGCCATTTCATTTAGAAAAGTAGAATGTAAATAATAGGAAAATATTCTGTGATTGTAGACATCATAGCATAATAATATATTATATAATAATATAAATTTTCACATGAGGTGTGAAAACTCCTCATGATATCCATCCTGATGCATATTTTTTCCCCTGCTTTAAGTAGATGGCATTTTAGAAATGTACCTGAGAGAATTCAGATAAGATCTAAGTGGAATTATTTGGTGGCAGTGTAATAGGAAAAAAAAGTAAAAAGATTCTGCATAGATATTTGGAGGTAGATTTCACCCTTCTCAGAACTTTATATGGTACAAATCTGAATGCTGAAGATGGAATCCAGTAAAGTAGTAAACATGATGGCTTTGCTTACATATCAGTTCTGCCAACAACCAAAATTACGTTAAACTTTTTACTTTCCAAAGTGAAGCTAGTTCCCGTGTCTTTTGCACAAAAGGTGTGTAAAGTTTCATACGTTTTATGAACTTTAATAATGAAATTCACAGCTTCTGTTCAGCATATTGGTGTAATTCACATTCTGAACTTTAAAAAAATATGCTGAGAACTGGACACACTAATAATAGATCATTATTCTAAAGTAGAAATTGAAAAGATGGTAAAATTTGTGAATTATTTGTGAGCAGAACAGATTTAAGATCCAGCAATTGCTAATACTGCCTACCATTCTGGCATTAATCACATGCCACAGATGTCGATATATAATACTTATTGTTGTGTTATTTTTACTGTACTTATAATCTGCATCCTCCTAAACATGTCCCAATCAGCTAACGCTAAAGCAAAAGGTAGAAAAATATTATCAAATCATGTAAAAACCAAATAAATGTACACATTCCCTATAAAAAGGGAAGACAAGTTGTATCCCACCCATTGATACATACTTGAATTTGCACTGCTATGGTACAAGCAGTTTGACTAATGTGACTGAGTGTGTTGTATAGAGATGTGATTGTTGGTGGATGTTACAGTATTATGACTGAATGATTACAAGCAACTGAAAAAAAGCATAAGCTACCTATATATCCATGGTGTATTAAACATTACTGAATCATTTTTCCCTAAGGGATTTCTATTGATCAGTCTTTTTTCCTCTTTCTACTATTAATTCATTGACTAATTTGCTTGCACACTCTGAAAGTGCTCTTTCAGAACTCTCTGTATCATTATATTTTATTATTCACCTTGAAGAGTTGTACAGAATTTGTAAATAAAAGTCACCTTCTTTGTTTCAGGTTTTCATTTGTTTTTATTGACAAACAAACCAATGCCATTTATATAATTTATTTTCAAGGTATGTTTTTCTTTAAAAAAAAAATCCTAATATTTTTAAATCATCCATAAAATTCCCAAGACACGTTGAGTATAATAATCGCATACATTTTATAAGAATATGAAAAAAAGAGTTGACATAGTAGAGAAAGCACTCCTACCCTTTCTCCTGGGTCACCCTTACAGCCAAGTGGTCCAATCCGCCCCATCATGCCCTGAAAGCATTAGATATAAAAGGAGAGATTGTGAGCAATATTAAACAGGGGTGAGGTGGAAAACCCACAAAGCAACTTAAATTTCTTCTTCAGTACCCTCCACGAGTAGTTCAGGACCTCTTTACTGAAGGAACTGGGGAGAGATTGAACCGGGAGGACTGAGCTGCATTTCAGAATGAATAAAATAGAATCATAGGCCTTTCATTGAAAAGGGCCTTTCAGGCCTTGTAGTCCAACCCTCTGCCCATGGCAGGAGACCTTGTATCAGCATTTATATTTTTTTTTACATCCTCCCAGGAGTTACATAAGTGTAAAACATCTATGTTAAAATTTAATTCATTTTAAGAGGGGTTTTTTAAGCCATTGTAATAAAGGTTGTCATTTTTCCACTGAATGTTAATAGCATTATTCTGGTAAGCTGCAAAAAGTAAGGCTGGGAAGTTGCCTGAGGCCTGTTTTCCATGAATTGCCTTACTTCGATTTAACAGTAGCAGCCAAATGCCAAGAGAAGAGCAGTAACTCCAGTCTAAAAAAGTTGTGATAACGCGATAACTCATAGGGGCTCCACTAATTTCGGATGCATCTCAACTATTCAGGATCAATACACAAGATGGTGTTGACAAATTTTCAGACAGGTCAAATGACTTTTTTTGTAAATTAAATAGTTATTTTCTTCCAATTAAATTAAATGAAATGAGGATGTGGATATTAGAGTACTTCAGGAATGAGACAGAAGAACTTACCAACAAGCAATGAATATTCAGTTACAAAATGAAAGGGAAAACTAATGATCTGTCTGGGCCACTCTCCTGTTTTAGATTGCCAATTAAAGCTTATATTTAGGGAACTCATTCTCCTTTAAAAAGGCATTTCATCAATGTAAACAAAAGACTGACATTATAGTGCTAAAAACCAGATTACCTTCTGTCCATCAGTGCCATTTCTTCCAGAAGTACCACCAGCTCCCTGAAATCAAAGATCAAAAGCATTAGAGACAGCTTTTTCCATAAGACCAATAGTGAAATAATGTCTTATGTTCCTCCATCAAACCTTACCTTCCGTCCATCTGCTCCAAACTCTCCCTACAAAGGATATAAGAAAACAAGACAAGTCAAGCCCTGCTTCCTTTAAAAAGAAGTCACAACAGCATGGCAGCCAGTTAAGAAATTATCTGGGACAGAGTGAAATAATTCTGTATCATTAAATATTACTCTAGAACAGGGGTAGGGAACCTTGGCTCTTTTATCACTTATGGACTTCAACTCCCAGAATCCCTGAGTGAGCCATAAAAGGTTCCCCATCCCTGGCCTACTGGTTTTTCAGTTGTGGGGGAAATCAATTTTTGACTGGAATGGGACTGTTTAATATACAAATGTAGGACATATTCTTTATATATTCTTTATATGTCCTACATTTGTATATCAAACAATCCCATTCCAGTCAAAAAATGATTTCCCCCACAACTGAAAAACCAGTAGGCCAGGGATGGGGAACCTTTTAGTCCATAAGTGATAAAAGAGCCAAGGTTCCCTACCCCTGCCCTAGAACAAATGACATGGAAGGTCTTCCCTACTCCTATATCCACCACCAGACTTCAGTTGCAATGTTAAGCCCTGTCTGTCCAATTGGGTGAAAAAGAAATTATTTAGGGATAGAAGTTTTACCAAGGTAGCTCACAATAAGAAAGTCACAAATGATAACACCAAATAACCTCCCAACAATTAGCCAAATAATATTAAAATCAAAATACAATTGCAGTTTAAGAGCATTTCAGTAAAGCACAGGACCGCTGCTTATTTGGTAGTGATTCGGACTGAACAGTGCTTCCAACACGAAAACCAAAAGTGCTTCAGGCATGTGGGGGAGGGGGGATCCTCAAAGCACCTCTTTGCCACTCCTTCAGTAGCTACCCCTTTTCATAGCGCAAACCAGTAACAGCCCAACCCAGAAAAGGCTGCTTTGGGTTGAAAGAGTTATGCTAGAGAATATAGTTCTGCTTTCCAATCCAAAGCATTGCTCTGTCCTAGTGGCAGAGGTTCTCCTGCATTCCAGGAACTTGTTTCAGCCCAACCCAGGATTGTAGGTTCTGCATACAGGGGAAGGCCTTTTGCCTTTATCCAGGGATGGGCTTCAAAAATTTTAGCAAAGTGTTCTCTGTCTGGTTGCTGGGTGGGTGTGGCCATGGTGGGCGTGGCTTAGTCAGCCTCCTGCATTGTGGGGGGATGTTTTTGCCCTCCCCAGGCTCCGGAGGCTTTCTTCGAGCCACTGAGAGGGCAAAAACGGCCTCCCGGGCTCCGGAGGCCTGTTTTTCACCTCCCAGAGCCTCCACACAGGCCCTGCACCTACCTGCATGCAAAACGGGCCACGTGGTGGCTCCTGGGAGGGGCAGGGTGGGATAGGTGGGGTCAGCCAGGAGTGGAATTTGGGAGGTTCTCTGAACTGCACAGAACCTTAGCTAGGGGCTCTCCCGAACCCCTGTGAATCCCCAGCAGCCCAGCCCTGCCTTTATCTCCAGGAAGGTGACAGGGGACCCATTGCTCAGGGCTCTCCTTGAAATGCAGAATTATACTAAATGAAGCAATCCAATCATAAAGCACACTTCCCAAAGTTTTCTGAATGTGTAAAACTGCCTTACCTTTTCTCCTTTTAGACCAGGAATACCCTGGAGAAGAAACAGAAAGTGCTTTCAGTTAGTCTTTGTGGATATAGTATAGTCTTAGTTCTGATATGCTACTCTGACTAGAGTGAATTGACTTAGATTTGTTAATTAGTTGATTTAAACAAATACATTTAAGTAAATGATTAGTTTGGAATTTATGCTCTCCCAACTTGCCTCAATCTATCTTCTCCTATGTCTTGTCCTGCTTGGCCCGTGGCTTTGACCCCTGGCTTAGACTTTACACTTAAGGCTGCTTCTGCAGGCTATCAGTTAAGGTGGAAGAGTCACGCTTTGCAAGCGATTCCCACCTGATTCCCACCCGGTTTTCACATTTCCATTTTTTGTTTCAGTGCTCAGAAAATCTCTTCTAATTTCTCTATTGAATTCACACAACTTTTCATTTTCTTTCTATCATCCAGTATTTCTCTCAGCTGGTGCTTTTTGGGACATAGTTAATGTTATTCAATGTTATTGGGAGGGGAGATCCACATTTTTCTTCTCAGTCTATAAAAGATGAACTAATTGTTCCCAATTCAGGAATTTTTAGGTATTGAACAGGATAAAGGAATTGATACCTCATCAGCCCAACAACTATTTTCCTGAGTTAATTATCTGTCCTATTTTGATAAAATGGTTCTGCCCCAGGCGCCTGATGGACCCAGATAAGTTCCTGATGGAGCTTGGGCCTTTTCCCGAGGTTCGCACACACAATTCGGTTGGGGACTTGGTGGACATCTGGGACAGGGTGGCGGCTGAGGCCCTTGACTGGGTCGTACCCTTGTGGTCTCTGACTCGGTGCCGATCCCAATTGGCTCCTTGGTTTTCCGAGGAGCTGAACGAGATGAAGCGCCGGAAAAGACGCCTAGAGAGTGGTTGGAGGGCCAGCCGCTCCGGATCTGACCGAACACTATTACGGTCCCATATTAGGGCCTATTTAGTGGCGATAAGGGTGGCAAAGTGTTCTCACTTTTCTGCTCTTATTGCGTCTGCAGAAAATCACCCAGCCGCCCTTTTTAGGGTAACCCGCTCCCTTTTAGATGTGGGAGTACGGGGGGATCCCTTACAGGGACGGGCTGAGGATTTTTCAATATATCTGCAGGACAAAATCGCTCAGATTCGGGACGGGCTGGACTCTGACTGGGCAACTCTGGATGGGATGACTGGGGCGGATCTTGTGAGGTCATCTGGGGTGAGTTTGATCCTGTGGCCCTGGAAGACGTGGACAGGATACTGGGTGGGCTTAATGCCACCACATGTTTACTGGATCCGTGCCCTTCCTGGCTGGTTTTGGCCACCCGGGAGGTGACACAAGGTTGGTTCCAGGGTATTATTAACGCTTCCTTGAGTGAGGGGCTTTTGCCTGCCGCCTTGAAAGAGGTGGTGGTGAGGCCCCTCCTCAAGAAACCGTCCCTGGACCCAACATTACTATCGAACTGTTGTCCAGTCTCCAACCTTTGCTTTGTGGCGAAGGTTGTTGAGAGTGTGGTGGCACGACAGTTCCCTCAGCACCTGGATGAAGCTGTCTATTTAGATCTGCTTCAATCGGGCTTCAGGCCCGGGTACAGAATGGAGACGGCATTGGTCGCGTTGATGGATGATCTCTGGAGGGCCCGTGACAGGAGTTGTTCCTCTGTCTTGGTCCTGTTAGATCTCTCAGCGACTTTTGATACTATCGACTATAATATCTTATTGCAGCGGTTGGGGGGATTGGGAGTGCGGGGCTCCATGTTACGTGGTTCTCCTCCTTCCTCCCCTCGTTCGCAATTTATGTTGGCAGGGGGGCAGAGGTTGACCCCGAGGCCCTTGATTTGTGGGGTGCCTCAGGGGTCTGTTCTCTCGCCCCTGCTGTTCAACATTTATGTGAAGCCGTGGGTGAGATCATCCGTGGTTTTGGGGTAGAATTCCATCAGTATCCCAGGCCACCCCAACAAAGCCATTGAAGTGACGACCCGGTGCCTGGAGGCCATGTGGAGTTGGATGGGTATGAACAGGCTACGACTCAACCCTACCAAGACCAAGTGGCTGTGGTTTCCTGCACCCAGATACAGCCAGCTTATTCCATCGCTGGCTGTGGGGGGAGAAATTTTGACCCCCACAGGGAGGGCCCACAATCTTGGTGTCCTCCTGGATGTACAGCTGTCGCTGGAAGATCACATAACAGCCGGCGCCAAGGGGGCTTTTCATCAGGTCCAACGGATCTGCCAGTTATGGCTTCGCATGGTCACTTCTGCCCTTGTCATTTCCCGTCTTGACTATTGCGATGCTCTCTACATGGGGCTCCCCTTGAAGAGCATCCGGAGGCTCCAGTTGGTGCAGAGTGCGGCTGCGCGGGTGATTCTAGGGGCTTCTCGTAGCTCCCATGTTACACCGCTCCTGCGCGAGATGCATTGGCTTCCGGAAGCCTTCTGGGTGCGATTCAAGGTGTTGGTGGTCATCTATAAAGCGCTCCATGGCTTGGGACCTGGGTACTTACGGGACCGCCTTCTGCCACCATCGGCCTCCCGTCGGCCTGTGTGCTCTCACAGGGTGGGCCTCCTTGGGGTGCCGTCAGCTGGATGATGTCGGCTGGCGACCCCGAGGGTATGGGCCTTCTCTGTGGGAGCACCCTCCCTTTGGAACGAGGAAGCTGCCCCCGGAGATACGTACTATCCCTGACCTGCGGACCTTCAGGCATGCATTGAAGACCCATCTTTTTCAACGATCCGGTCTGGCCTAGTAGTATTGTGGGGTTTTAAATTTGTTGTTTTATACGCCCTTGTTTTTATTATTTTAATTTCAGCCACTTATTTAATTAGTTTTTAAATTTCTCTGTATTGTTTTTTAATTTGGCTGTACAAGCGCCCCGAGTCCCAAATGGGAGAGGGGGCGGTATATAAATTAATTTAATTTATAATAATAATAATCAAAATAAATTTGCTTTCTGCAGCTTTAATGATTATTGGTTACACCAAGATCTCTCTCCCTCTCTCCCTCTCCCCACCTTCCCCTATCCCTATTCCCTCCTTCTCTCTCCTTCTCTCTGGAACTGTCTTACTTGATCAAGTTCTAAGCACAAGAATGAATGCTTAAAAGTGAGACCCAAAATGATTTACCTTAGGCCCAGGGTGTCCAATTGGACCTTCAATTCCTGGATCACCCTATATGTAAAAAGAAAATGCCATTATTCCTTGACATAATCTGCATAATATGTTCATTTACCTTAGGCAGGAAAATATGTATTACTTACATTAATTTGAACAAGGTAATAGTTGCATTATGCAATATTATCAATTGTATTTTTGTAAAATATAGAAAAATATTTTAAAAGAGTTGAAAGAATTGTTTTATAGTTTTAAAAGCAGTGACGATTATATTTCTTTTGCCCTATCATTGCAGTCAACTACATCAAATGTTTTGTTTATTAGAGGTCAGTGTGGAATGAAAGCAGCAGGAACAAACTATACAAATAGCTTTCACACGTTGTAAAAAAGATACAGGCTTGGTTCTGATGTATTGTTAAGCTATGCTGAGGTACATTAGCAAGTTGGAGAGTCAAATGTACACTTTCTCCTCATCTTCCCTATCCATTCACAAGTTCTGATTGCCAGAATTATCAATCCAACGTATGATAAAGTGTGTGAGACTGGGCAAAAGAAAGTCACTGAAAGTCACACCATGTTACAACATAACATCTGGCTCAAGCTGTTCTTCATTCTTGTCCTAACAGAAGGTAGATATAGATGGAAAGCTAATAAATGAATGAAGGATGCACCCATTTCTTCCAGTTGCTTTCTACATGCACACATAATATATAAATAAACACACACACATCTTCAGTATCATTATTAACATTGGCCCATATAGGACAAGCATATTTTTGCTTTGAGTGGAAATGGTCTGTTAGAGCACACAGACTATAGACATCAGTATAATAACATGCCTGTTGAAGTGATTCTGGGATGCTCACAAAATGATAAACAGAAAATAATAAAAAAATAAAATCAACAAAGATTAAATAGAGACTAAAAGCCAAGAGGATGGATGACACAGGGGTAAGGATCTTCTCTCTACTCCGTCAGCCACTCTCAGCATAGAACATCCCTGGCAAGACCTTCAATAAGAACAATATGAACCTTATTTAAAGTGCATATTTAGATATGGGGAATCCTAATCTAGAAAGTGCCCTCCCCAGCATGGCTAAAATGGGCTTTAATTCTTTGACCCCTAATGAGGATCTAATTTGTTTTTAGAAATCTGATGAATTCCACTTAAACTTCTATTATTAAAGAAAAAAAAAGCAGAGAGAGAATCTGTATCATGATTTAAAAGAAAAACTAAATAGAAGCTTTTGATTTTCTTTATGAATTAGGGGATAAGAGCAGCGTGATAAATGAATGTACACAGATTATATAAATAAATAAATTCTCATTAAAGCAAGTTGAAAATCCTATGACCAAAATAATATACTGACTGAACCTTCTGAAAAGAATTCAGATACTGATTGAGTATCACAGGGTAATTTTAGAATTAAATGCCATCCTAAAACTGTTGTGTAGGTGAGAGTCTGATTCAATATGATCTTGTGTACTCCATGTTCAAAGAAACAGCAATTGTATAGTACTTATTAGAAGTCTCCCTTTTCCCAGTTACTTACTTGTCGTCCTTTTTGCCCAAAAAAGCCTGGAATTCCCATGTTCCCTTTCGCACCCTAAAAGTAAAAAGTAAAAGAAAATGATTAGTTCAGAGATTTCCCATTAAACAAAAAATTGAATCAACTCCTATGCTCACACATCATTTCCTGTGGCTTGTTGGCTTGGGCTTTTCATATTGTATCTTCAGAGACTATTTGCTATGCTTCTTGTTCAACCTACAAATCTGGAAGAAATCCTATCCAAATCCTTACGTTTGCAAAAATGTAAGAAGCTGAATTGCTTATACTCTAAATACAGCAAAGGTGTCCTCAAATACTAGAGAACGGTGAAGCTGTAGAGGAAGCAGATTTATAGGGAATAGACTGCAATTCTCAGTTACACAACTATCTAAATTATGAATGTAAAAATCTGGTACAGTTTAAGAGCAAAAGTTGACTCATCAGTTGAGGCATGAGTCTATCGTTCTTGGCTCAAGGCTTTCATATAAAAGTTATGGAATAACATACAGTATATTACAGAAAGTTGTATATTAGAATAATGATTATTAAACATATTTGTCTATTAATCCTCTTTCCCCATAACTCAAAAAGCAAAAATTAATATCAGAAGAAGTAGCATTAAATGAAATATAATCAGGAAAAGTTGTACACAGAATTTTACATATTTGTGCTATATACCATATTTATAAAAATGTTGATATTAAGGGAATGTATATTAAAAAAAAACAAAATGTATTTTTCTTTGCAATTTTTAGAATTCAAGTTAATCTGTATATAGTCTAAAGATAAGTGACTGTGCTGAATTAGTAATAAACTGTGATTATTGTATAGATTTCCTAACTTCATTTCCCCAAAGCTACAACCCATGAATGCATGATAGTCAGTCACACTCTTGAAATTGTATCTTTGGTATTTTTAAGTCATTAATGTAGGCTTTCTGTTGAAATCCTTAGGAAGTATAATACACCATCTGCTCTTTCTTCTTACATGTATATTGTCCCTTTTGACCTTATATCTTTACCTTTTGTCCTTGAAATCCCTTTGGACCATGCGGGCCTTGAATTTCAAGGCAGCTCATTTTATAGCACTAAAAGAAAAAGAAAATACAGGTTAAGATTTCATAATGAATTATATGGTTTCTGTTCCTCTTCTCCAAGGATATCTTGGAAATGTGTGGGGCAAAGTTATATTTAATAGGAGGATCATCATATTTAATCAGCCTCATTAAATAACTCCACTAAAAGCACTTCCTGCTCCTCTGTTATAATATTTCTTGAAGGAAGGCTGTCTAATCTGATATCATGCACTTGTGGGTCGCCTTCTGGATATGTGAACTGCACACCCTTTTCTAAGGATTTTGCAATAGGAAAAATAATTCCATTTCTGTTCACTTTTTGTACTCTATCCCTTTGTTAATATTTCTGAAGACAAATCCATAAAATAATTAAGCTGGACTGGATAGATTTCTATGACACTGCAACTCAAGCCAGAATTTATTTTCTAATAAAAGACATTTTATTTTCTAATAAAAGACTGCATCAGAAGGGGTCTTCTTCTTCTAAACAGAATGCACAGTTGGCAGTGATTCGAAACCTGCAGCTGCATATTGTTTCCAAAAGTTCCTATTCATAATATTGTTGTATGGACACAACCTGTACACTTACCTTTGCAAAGGCATCTTGTTTCTGTTAGGGAATGAACAAAAATAAAAGAAAATTATAAAACTGAAAAAAAGAAACCAGCATAGCTCTTTCTTTTGAATCTGTCTGGTTAAGCATATTCCAACAAGATAGCTCCAAGTAAAAATAGCTTTTTCTCACCCCATTTTAAAGGAGATATGCAGATTGTATGGCTGATGAGAATTGTTGAATTATCAAACGCAACAGATGGAGTAGGGCTATTTTAGTAATAATGACTGATATTCTACTTAACTTAAGGTTTTTTTCTGCTTGATCCTACTTGCAATCAAACCTCAGGCTTCAGATTTTTCATTTTGCCACTTTGACATGGAAATCCTAATGCTTTCAAAACTGGGTTTTAGAAGCAGAGAAAATGATACAAAATATATAGAAGACATAATTTTGTGGAAGAAGTCCAAGATTTGATCCTGGAATTTTCTTCTGTGGCAGACTATACTAAAGGGCTCAGATGACTGTACAGCAGTGTGCAGCACATGGGAACAAACAGGGAGAAATTAAAATCCTAGTATGGAGCAGATGGCAAATATGTTATTGCTAGTATTGCTTACTCTTAGTGGGATGGGATTTATGAATGGAAGGTTATGGTTTGTTCATAAGAAGCAGACCCAACCAAAAAAGCCACATTATTCATAAAGGATTACTATCTCTATATGGGAATTTATGACACCAAGACAGGGGTGAAATTCAATTTTTTCCCTACCGGCTCTATGGGCGTGGCTGTGGGTGTGGCTTGGTATATTTGGTATAATAATAATAGCAACCAGGGGTGATTTTTTACTGATTCAAATCATGCCTACCACCTCTCCCAAAGTGGGCCAAGAGGTGGTTGAATTTCACCCCTGCACCAAGGTAAAAATCCTTCTGAAAGCATCTGAGTTAATACTTCTCTCTATATACCATTATATAGTGTACAGATAAGATTGCTGGAAGTGATGCACAACAATCAGACAATGAATCTTTACTTTGGTCAAAAATCTGAATTATATTCCACCTATTAGTTGCAATTATTTGTAAGCAGCCTAGGAAGAACAAGCATTATTATTAGAATCATAGATCTGGGAAGAACCAGGATGAACATGTTGAAACCAAGATAGCCAATGGCTTTCATCCAACAATTATAAAGATGCTTGAAATGCCATTTCGTCTATTTCTGAGAAGCAGGGAGAGCTACCTGCTCATTTTCCACAAGGGGATTATAGCCAGAGTTTGGAAAAACAAAAGGAATTTTGGGAAGAGTTTATGTACAAAATCTGGGCTGGCTACTCCATTTTTAAAAATTATTATTATCTAAGAACAAAGTCAAGCATTATCTTAAATTCTGGAGCAGGTCCTGGAATCCTGCATAGGAAATGCTTCCTTAGAGGTATTTTCAGGTAGCAGGAACAGGAACAATCTCCTTTGGTGTTGTTCCTGTTCATTTCTTCTCTAAAATATTTTGTTTCTAATGATGGCCATGAAGTATTTTCATGCAAATTAAGCCAATTAGCAAATTAGTGAAAACCATAGCTTGCAGCTCCCACCTTAATAGACAGTCGGTCTACGAAATGATCCAGTAAAACAATGTTCTAAGACAATTCTTAGGCATCAGTTCTTACCATAACTTGGATGATCCTATCCATGGTCTCAGTATCTTCATCAACACTACCTTTCTTTAGGGTGGCATAGTTGTTCAAGAAAAGCTCATGTGGAAGACTGGCAATTTCCTGGAGACCATGCTCATAGATTTTCTGGCTAGGGGCCACTGCAAAGAGCTTGATCCCTGCATCTCGTGCTCGATCAGCTTGCTGCTTCAACCCTCCACAGGGATGACCTGTCACGTGGCCATCAGTGATCACAATGGCATAATTCGCCCCCAGCGTATTGAGAGGCATCTGAGCCGTCATGTTGGAGAGAGCACAATCTGTGAAAGTACCCCGACCAATGTAACGGATGTTTTTCAACTGATTATTGAATAGCGCCTTGTCTTGGGTTAAAGGACTAAAGATTTTCACTATATCTGAAAAATGAAGTCCCCCAATTTGCCAAGTTATGGATATTTGTTGTTGGTAGACCTCCTTGGCCAGCTTATCGACGAACTGAGCAACAAACTTCTTGCTGTGGTTCACTAAACTCTCAATAGGGTCAGTCTGAAGGGCAACGCTCTCAGATGTGTCAATGACAAAGTACACTGTGATAGGACACTCAGTTTTATCTGTATAAAGAGAAAAGGAGAAAGACTGTGGTAAGGAGACTAGACATGTTCACATCTACAGGCTTCCCAGATGTTCCTGGGGAATGAAACCCTTGGAATTTGTATAGCTTTTCATTCCCATGGTGCAGTAGCTGAGTTAAGGGTCAGTTCCTGAAATGACTCTTATAGCTTCATGAAGACATGAGGTCTCTCCCTCCCTTTTTCCCAGGTCACATTATCCAAGAAGAGATGATCATTCTGGTCTCTATTACTGGGTTAGCATCAATATGTAACATACAGAATATTGCATGAGCCTTATTTATTTCCTCTTGGAACATGTATCCCTTAAACCAATGAGGCTAATCTAAATTTACAGACAGCGAGTACCATAAATGAGAGCTTTGATCAATACAGTTTTTCAGCCTAAAATAATCCCATGAATAAACCTCAAGAATTAACAAAATTATTAGAAACATAGTCACACTTATGCAAATATCTACTGTATTTATTAAGCCAAATGGACTACTGGAATTTCTTTTTTCTACCCCAGGTACATCTCCTACATCCCTTCCCAGACCAAGTTCCTAGATGTGATGTTCCTCTTTTTAAGCAGGGATCCACAGTGTCTGAAATATAACGAGACTGCATTAATATGACACACATCCTATTATAATCATGATGTAAATCCTGCCCTTTTGTCATTATATCAAACCTGTGATGCCAGTGTAAGTCAATTATTTCATCATGGCATCATAATGAATGCTTTATGCTCTTCTTTCCTGAAAGCCCACAAATACAATCTAAAGGCAGTCTATGCTGCTTTCAGTAACAACTTCTTGCTTCATCTTTGGAGGACAAGTTTCAGATATGACCCGAATTCAAGCTGTAAAGATATTGATTCAGGAGTGGGATTCAACTGGTGTTACTATTACATTTTGCATCACAGTCACAGAATTCTAGAAAAAAATGTAACTGCTTTAAGGAATTAGAGATATATGAGTATACTGTATGATCGATAACACCATTTTGCCTTTAGGTTCAAAACACTGCAGAATCCTAGATATTCAAATATAAGATTTTTAGACATGGATTGTAAACATAGAACATCACTAAGATTACTAAATTATTTCTTCTATTAAACTTACAGCTTTACATATTTTTAGAAGGCATGGCAGAAGGAAAAAGCACAAAGAAAGAACAGAAGTAAATTGAGAAACCGTGGTTTTGTTTTTTTTTACCTGTACAGAGAGTTTCATCACCATTTTGAGCATGGAGGGGGACCACAGCTGTGCAGAGCAGAACAGCTAAAAAGGCTTGTGGGAACATCCCCACAATTCTCCTGTCTGCTTCACGTGCTGCTAGGATAGAATCAGCACAAAAAAGTTTTTTTAAAAATTGAATTGATTAAGACACAAAGTATTGGATGCTGGAAAGCTGCCTTATACAGAGTGAGATTTTTAGTCTACCTGGTCTAGCAGAATTTATATCAACTACCAAGAAAAGCTGGACAGACTGTAAAGAGAATAGAATTAGAGCTGGAAGGGACTGTGGGAAGTCTTCTAGTCCAGACCCCTGCTTCAAGCAGGAGAGACTCCTCAATGGCCTGTAAGTTCAGCCACCTACTCTTTGGATCCATGCCTCTCCCATCTGGTTAAAGCAGCTCAGGGGATGTTGTGTGAGTGGGTTCTTGCAGTGATTAATTCTTCCTTGAAGGAGGGGGTTGTTCTTTACCTCTTAAAGAGGTCATGTTTGCTCCCTCCCCAAGAAGCCATCATTGGATCCCAGCATACTGGACAAATATCATCTAGGATCTCACCTCTCTTTTCAGGGGAAGGTGATGGGGGAAATGGTTGTGCAACACATTAGAGGGCCTTAGAGGAAGCAGATTATTTGGATCCTCTTCAGGCAGAATTCAGACCTAGCAATAGGATGGAAAAGGCTTTGGTCACGCTTTTGTATGACCTCTGGCATGGGTGGGATGGAGGTAGTGTATCCATCCTTGCCCTACTTGACTTCTCAGGCTTTTGATACCTTCAACCATAAAGTCTTCCTTCTGGAAGAGCTCAGAGGATTGAGGGTGGGTAGCAGAGTGTTGTGTTGCTTGTCCTCCTTCCTTTGGGGTTTGTTCCAGTCAGTGATGTTGGAGAAGAGAGGTCTGGCTCTCGGCCCCTACTATGTGAGGTGTTTTTATCAGTACGCTGATGATACCCAATTATATATCTTCACCTCTGGCAAATTAGTAATGATGATATGGATAGCTTATCTCTCTGTCTGGAGGCTATGAGTGCCTGGATGGGGAACAAAAAGCTTCAGCTGAACTCTGACAAGACGAAGAGGCTTTGAATTTTGGGGCCCACAGATTCCATCTTTGGTGCTAAATAGTATTGCACTACCCTAGACAGAACCATTGCACAATCTGAGGGTCCTGCTAAACTCACAACTCCTACTTGATGGGTAGGGGATAGCTATGACTAGGAGGGCTTTCGCATAGCTTTGTTTTGTGTGCCAGTTTTATCCATTCTTGGATCTGCAGCCCTGCTCAGAGTCATATCATTCATGATTGGACTATTGCAATACACTCTACATGCAGCTGACTTTGAAGAGCGTGTCTAGAATTTTCAACTGGTACAGAATGCAGCAGTATGGCATGTGCACTCCTAGGTCAGCATGGGTTATATCTCTGCTCTGCCAGCTGCATTGGTTGCCAGTTTACTTCTGAGTCCAATTCAAGCTACTTTGAAGTCTTTTATGGCATTGGATCAAGCTATCTGAGAGACCAACTCTCTCTGGTTAAATTAGCCTGCCCCGCTAGATCTGGCAAAGAAGGCATACTGTAGTTGGGATCAACTAAAGATCTACATTTGATAGGGCACAGGAGTCAAGCTTTTTCTGCTGTGGCACCACCTTATGAAATCTCTTTCATTTTAAATCTGCTACCATAGAGTTTTGTCTCTTTGTCCCATTTTTGACTGAGCTTGTTCCATAAATTTACCACACTTTTATGGGTAGTCATAATGAAATGAGAAAAAAAACCCACATTAACTGGATGAATGTGGAGGAAGGGGATGGAGATGTTTTATCATTAATCTGAAATTTAAATCAGGATATTTATTTCATTAGTCTTGGGGAATACCTTGGTTTTAGTGGAAGTTATCTGGTACAAATCCAATATGAATGTGGTCTGATGGAAGGACTATTTTATTTATATTTATTTATTTAATGAACATATACAGCCACCCATTGCCCAGAGATTTCTGGATGGTGACAGAAATAAAAATATTAACCAAACTACACAAATCCATTAAAAATAAAGTGGGCCAAGGTCCTAAAAATCCCACCACATTTAATACAACTATATGCATACCAGAACTCCATCATCATCCTGGCCTGGTGTCTAGGGAGCCAAGTCTTCACAATCTTCTGGAGGATCAGCATGATTGGGGTATCCATATCTTACTTTATCCTAAGTTAAACTAAGTGTGCTTCTAGTCTATAGCTAATAAAATAAATATAATGAGGACTCCCCCATACAAAATATATTTTGCATGAAACATTGGGGTGCAAACAAAATGGCTGTATACATAATGGCAGACTTCATGTGATGACATCATGGTACAGATTTCACCATTTTGGTGTCTCTGGTTTGTAACAGATGCCAAGAAAAAAGAGTATAATTACTGCAGAGTAGTGTTACTTCTCTCATTAGCAGTTGGGGAGAAGGGAAGTTTTCTATGATATAGCAGATATGGATAACTGGAAAAAGTATCCATAGTGCTGTATTAAGTGGCTGCTTTTGTACCTTTTCTGAGAGATACCACAGCAGAAGTTTAAGGATCTATATTTGTGGGATTCTCTAAAGCTATAACAGTGCTTTTCATTCCAGCTGTAGTGTTTTCCGTGTACAAGCAATAGCAATAGCATTTAGACTTATGCATATACCATTTTATAGTGCTTTACCACACTTTCTAAGCAGTTTAAAGAGTGAGCATATTGCCCCCAACAATCTGGGTCACTTTACCTACACAAAACATGTCAAATATTAAATCATGGCAACTGGACCAAAGTTTATTAAACTGAGAAGTTTCGTTACTCATCCAAGTAAACTTCTTCAGTCAAAATGATACTTTTTGGTTAGGCATAGAGAATCGTTGGAATGAACTAAGTTTTGCAGGGGGTTCTATCCAAAATTAAGTGCAGTATGTAAATATAGACTCAATCATTGAGGCCAAAAGCATGTAGAAGGTTAAATCATGGCAACTGAACCAAAGTTCATTAAACTGAGATGTTTTGTTACTCATCCAAATAACTTCTTCAGTCAAAATACCTTTTACATGCTTTTGGCCTGGATGGTTGAGTCTACATTTACATACCTCCACAAAATTTCAACATGGCAGTGAAAGAGTCTGGCCTGATTCACTAACATTGAAATATATTCGTTGGCATTGTTTCTGGTGTGTACCATCTCAGCATGCAGGGCTTATTTTCATGAATAGTATTAAATAAAGTGTCCACCCTCCCTGAGAGCAATGTCCTTTATATGTCAATGGAAGGAATGGCATTTGTTTGGAAGAGCATCCCATCATGCAAGCAATCTCCCTGCTCACACTGAAACACAGTCGTGGATTTCCCCAATCCCCCCATGTTCCCAGCCTCATCAAGAATCAGCCCAATGACTTGTCCCCATCAATGAACTCTGGAGGTGAGTAGAATTTCCCAACTGCACAATCTCTGCATCAGTGCCCAGACCACATCCTGTTCAAGACCAACCTCCCAAGGTTGTTCTAAAAGAGGAGTGGATACCCACAATAGGAAGGTATTTTCCAGGTGGTCTAAAAATGCAGTTCTCAGCAATGTCTTTCTGATTTCATTAGATATTAGAAGCTTCACAAGTTTTGGGGGTTCTTTTTTTTTTTGGCTTCCACACAGTCAGTTACACTTAAGAAAAAATAACTTTAAAATCTATATCTAGATTTTAAAAAACACTGGATGTTCCTGAAGTATTTTACTTAAGAAAAACAATGAAATCATAAATGAGTGTTTACCTGTTAGAAACTCTGGTATAGTCTATATATTCACACATTATAAATACATTCTTCTACAGTTCAAAATCAAGAACATTTTGCAGAGACAATATTTCAAAAGAAAGGAAAATAATCATGATTGCAAATAAAAATTCTTTCCCAACTCTGATATTAAAGAAAGGCAATAGACAATGAAGTCTTTTTCAAACAGAAATAAATACTAAGATGCATACAGAGCTGTGGCTTCTCCCCATAACTTGGGTCTCATAAACCTTAGAGCTGAGGAATATAAGCTGTTAATGAAAGTAACATATTACCCCTACAAATCTGATTCGATCTGCAGCCATTTTAATAAAGTCACTACACTCTCGGTTCTTAGGTTTAAAATGCTTATATTTATGATTAAACACATCAGGCCTAAAAATCAAGGAATTCCAGCTGTAGTTTGGGTCTCTAAATTGCATTGTGAATTTATACAGAAAACAGATTGTATAGGACAGTTAGCTCTCCTTTATGTTTATATTTCAGAAATATGTGGAATTTAAAACAACTTTTTCCAGTATGCTATAGTAGATTACATTTCTTTGCTGAGCAAAAAGCATAGTAATTATGTAACAACAAGCTACTATAGGTGCCCAGAGTGGAGACATTTTTAAATTTTCATATTAACAGCTAGTCTTGATTTTGTTTTCTAACAAATGTTTTCTAACATTGGCCATTATTATTAAGAATATCCTATCCTATCCTATCCTATCCTAATTCTATCTTATCCTATTCTCATTCTATTCTATTGCAATTGCTTTGCTTGCACTTTCTCACTGTATTTCATGTTGTTGTATTAATGCTCTCTTGAAACATATGACATTTAGCCTTAACTAAAAACCTGGATATAACTTTCCTTACAGTTTCCAAATCATTCAGCAGATTAGCCTTATGCAGAAGAACAGCATATTCTGTGGTAGGTCTAGACATTTTGAGGATCCAAGACATCGATCATATCAGAGTCCTTTCTAAAGTACCATGCAAGTTTGGGCCTCTCTTGGCACTGCTGCTTGTGGTGATACCTTTGTGAAATGAGCTGTGTTTGGACAGAAACATGTTCTCAACTAATAGCTGAAGGGAGATTCTTGATGTGTAACTGTTCAGAATATTCTTCCTCCCTGCATTAAGTTCTGCTTTGCATTCACGTCCTTCCACAAAGAAGATGGCTGGGCTGGGCTGACTTCTATAAACTTAGAGACCAAGGTCTGAACTCTAAAGCAGCAAAACCAAGAACCAAGCATGCTATTTGCTAAGGATGCTACTATGTACTTTTGTGTCAAATAATACAATACAGGTTGGACAAACAGTGTTGATAGGTAAATTATTCTTCTATCAAGTTCTACACACACACACACACACACACACAGAAATTTCAATTTGTCAATCAAACTCACTAGCGAGTACAACTGGTAAATCTGGAAATAGTCAATGAATTTTGCACTTTCCTTTGTGACACAATGAAAGCAATATATCTAGAATGGTAGGATTAAAAGAAAGAAAACTAGACATCTTTTAAACGTTAAAAGCATTGCAGCATCTAACTGTATTCCTAGATTATTAGAAGATGAAAAGTCCTCACAATTAGTACAGACCAAATGTTCTACAGTTTCTTAAGCAGAATTAAACCAGAGAGAAAAATCCCGAAGTGGTTAAAAATAACAGAATGATCATTTGTGCTGATATGATCCCAGAAACAATACATATTCTGATTAATTCTATGTTACCCCCCTCCCCACGTCCGCTTTGGTGGCTAAAAGAAGAACGCAACTGTATTCTTGAAGTCATTTTTCCAGCAGGCATAAGATCTTCTGCTGAGAAAAAGGCTTTGAGAAAGCATAGAGGATTAGCTTTGCCTCCCTATAACTGAACATCCAAGCAAAAGTTCAGCAAAATTTCCTGTTTGTGCAAATATATTATTTGCTTCTCTTGATAAACAACAGTGTTTCTAAACTTGCTTGTTTTCTGATAATTATTAAGAAAATCACAAAATGGGCAGGAATACAAAGTTGTAGTCAGCTTACCTGCAAAACACTGAGATCACTACACTTTTCGAATGAAAAGGGTAAGATGAAGACGGGTCTTGTTAGCCTTTGGTTTCAAGAGGGGGTCTGCATCTTCAGGGAGAAAGGGTTTCTTTCTGTTTCTCAGTTTTTGAGTGAAGGAAAGGAGCCAATCGGGTGTGGCGGCGCTTTCTTCAGCTCCAGACTGTAACTTCTCTGATGGAACGTAACAGCCTACTTCTTCATTCTCCTCCTTCGAGTCTTTCCTTGGAAGAAAGCTCCGAGCAGCGTAGTCACTTATCCAACTAACCACCAGGTGGCACTGTGGGTCTATCAATCCTTACCTCAGAAAAGGGCGGGGTGCGCACTAGTTGGTGGGACGTGAATGAAGGCGGGCGAGGGTGGAGGAGGGTTGAATTTTTGAGTGAGTTACAAAGCCACGACAGGAGGGGTGATCGCCTTTGGATGACAGAAGCTTGTGAAAGAGTGGGTTGTGTTGCTCTCGTTAACTTGCTTGCTTCCTGCTATGTCTGTACTGTACAGTATTCCGACCCCCCGAACCTCCTCCCTCCCGCACCTCCTGCTGAACTTACTGGGGAGAAAAGGAGATTTTGTAAAATTGCTCAAAACGAAGCCTCAGACTTCAGCGGCAGCCTAGCTTGGCTATTTTCAAATAAATTCGTCTTGTTCTGTCTGATTCCAGAGTTTGATCGGTGCGAAAGGGGCACTAGGACAAGCAAAATAAACATTAACACCATCAACAATAAAGACTTAATAAGAGCGCAGGAAAAACGAACGTTTCTTTTGCAGGCACAACTTTAGACAATGAGCCCAATCCAGTAAGGCGGAAACCAAGCCTGTCTCTAATTAGTGAAACGGTTGGCTACCGATCCTCATCTTCTCCATTTCCCTGCCATAAATTCTGTGGTGAAATTGTTATTTCCCAAATGGACCCTTGCACCCTTTGTTCAATTTCATGATACCTCTCTCTAAAATACACCACCCACTTCTTTTCAATTTCAATTGGAGTACTTTCAGTCAGTTTTATCTTTCATGTGTTTTGCTGGAGTCTCTTTAATTCGCTTCAACCACTGTCAAGACAATGTTATAGTTTAACAGAATATAATAAGAATTGGAAAGGACCTGAGAGGTCTTCTTGTTCAAACCCTCCCCCTGCTCAAGCAAGAGACCCTATACCATTTCAGACAAGTGGCTGTACAGTCTCTTCTCAAAAGCCTCCAGTGATGGGGCACCCACAACTACTGAAGATAAGCCGTTCCTATGGTTAATTATTCTGGCTATTAGGAAAACAATTGCATTAAAAGCACTCTGCCTTTTCTCTGCCTTTTAATGCTTTAGCCATTTCTTTTGCTATTGACCACATTCCTTTTTCTTACTATTTTATACAGTATCACTCTATCCTGTCCAAAAAGTGAAGATGGAGACAAAGGTGTGATCGAAATTCATTCTATGTTTGTCAGATCACAAAGCATACTTTCTGTCTTGGCTTTTCACCTGTTCCCTGTACATGCCCTTGATACACAGGTACAACACTAAGTAAAACCAAATAGCAATATACTTGCGAAGTTTGCTGAGAGATGACAGTCTCTTTGTACAATACCAACCTCTGCAATGGATCCTTCAGGAGACAATACATGTTAAAAACACTGTACATTTTTACCACAACTAACTCTGTCCTGATCCTTACTAAAATTGCTCACAGCCATTTATATACTATAGTACTAAAACTCTTGTGGATGCATGTCTGCTTGTAACCTTCAATTGGGTGAAACAATGCATCACGGGGAAACAATTTTTGAATGAAGATACCTAAATTGGCTAACCCCCCATTTATGGGGAGAGTGCATGGGGTGCATGAGAGGTGCTTGTGGGTTAGAGGCTGTGCAGGGATGCTAGATGGTACATGAGAGACGCTGCATGGGTGCTACTTCAGGGAGGGCGCATGAGGGTGCATGATAGACACTGGGGCAAGTACATGAGGGATAACTTGGGATGGAGCTGCCCTATCTATGAATTAAGGCAGAAGCAGCTTGTCTGCATTTTAACACTTCACCACGTTTTAGCAAACATCTAAGAAATGGAATCTGTCTAAATATTATTGAGGGACTAAATTGAATAAAAATAAATTATCTTCTTTGGTTAACAAACAAGGAATTAAGAAGTTGGTTATGTTTCCCTGCAAAATTTATTTTAAAAATAGACTTTATACTAAGGTGATTCCATTGGGATACAAAAGCAACTGAATCCTTAAGGGTGACCTAATATGCAGTATAAAGCCTTGGGGATTCTTTTGAAATAGTTTTGAATTACTTTGCTTGGAAATTTATATTTTAAAATATGAAGTCTTTAAGCCATGAATGAACAGTTCATTAATCAAAATAAGCAAATATGTCCTGCACAGATGATACCACTGTAGACACATTTAGAAACTTACAATATTTATATGAATATAATATACTTTACATCTATATGTAGTGTTCACTGAGACATCTCTCATTTTGTAGAATTCTTTATTGCTTGGAATCCCGTTTAGATTCAATTTTTTAATTTTTCAGGGCTAGAGTGAAAATCTGAATTTCATTGCAGGCTTATTTAAGCAGTTAGGACTTTGTTTCTTCCCCATTGACTGTATTGCTCCCTCTCTCCCTCTGACATATCTATCTTCTGTCTTTCTGTCTCTCTCTCTTCTGCCTGACATTTAAGCATAAATGTATTGAAGGCCATTAAGAATTCAAGTAGAGCCAAGATGTATTGCAGCACCCCCAACCGGACTCCATCAGAGAATATTTTGCAGAGACAACATTTCAAAAGAAAGGAAAATAATCAAGATTGCAAATAAAAATTATTTCCTAACCCCGATACTAAAAAAGGCAATAAATCCTCAGCGGTGGCTTCTCCCCATAACTTAGGTCTCATAAACCTTAGAACTGAGGAATATAAGTTGTTAATGAAAGTTTCTCAATAACTTTTCTCAAAAAGAGGTGGTTGGAAACTGGATGAAAGTTGTCCAGCACCCATAGAAGCAGTGATATTCTCTTGAAGAGGAGACTTACCACTGTCTTCTTCAAGGAAGACAGAACCATCACCTCCCTCAGATAAAGTTAGCACTTAAACCCACTACATGTCAACTCTTTGCTAACCACGAGAGACAGGAATGTAACAAATACATGACCAGGGTTAACCATCCCAAGGAATAAGACCCCCTCAAGTAAGCCTGCCCAGACAGACTGACTAAGCAGATCTGACTGTTTTTATCTCTCAGATGTCTAGAATATTCTTCACTATGACTCTAGATATTCTGGGGAAGGAAGGACAACTCATCATCTATCTGCTGACATGATAAGAATAGCAAAATAGATAACATTTTGCCTGACTTACCACCATGGTGTAATTCTTACTGAAGAGTGTTATTGAGTTCCTGGAGTTTCTTGTAAAACCAATGAACTCCCTGAGAGCTAACCAACATTAAACCAGCATGCCTGCATTTAGATAGTGGACAATATCTTCCAAGAATGAAGGGTTGAAAGACAGCTGTTTCAGGCAAATAAAGCATCCTGAGATTAAGATTCATTTGTTGTTTCATAAACTATGACCATGAAGGCAGAAAGGGCTTCATGAACATAACACAGGCAAGAATTTGTTTCCAATGTTTGAAAGCTGGTGTGGCATTTCTTTCAAGGACAGGGTGCTGGCTGCTCAGACTATACTAGGAAGTAATGGGCAGAGCCTTTAGCACAGGGGTGTCAAACTTAAGGCCCAGGGGCCGGATCTGGCCTGTGGGGTACTTAGATCTCCCCGCAAGGCTGCCCTGGAAACAGTGAAGGACCAGCCCATAATGCCTCTGCTAGCAAAAATAGAGCTTGGGAGGACCAGGTGAATTCCTTGCAAGCTCTGTTTTCTCTGGTAGAAGGTTACAGGATGCCGTCTCAACTGAAACCAGAGCTCAGGAGCAGGTTTTCGCTGGCAGAGCACTTGGGCCACCACAGGTGCCTCGAACACGAGTGACATCATGCTGGCCACGTCCATCCTGGCCACACCCAACCTGGGCCTCTGAGGTCAAACGCAACCCTGATGCGTCCCTCAATGAAATCGAGTTTGATACCCCTGCTTTAGCAGGACAAAGAGGCAGCAACATCTGAAGGAATCTGATGATAACAACCCAGAAGTACCAGGGATTAAAAATGAAGTGGAATATCCCATAATCTGCTACTGCTTAATTTAAATGATATTCCTGGCCTTTGAATTGAGTTTTGGTTCAGATAAAGCCTTAGGAAACATTTTCTTCTTTTATATTAAGAGAATCAGTTTTATCATGTAGAATTGATAATTGGTCTGTTCCTAAAGTAAGATAAGAAGGCTAATTATCCTTTTGGAATGGGCAATTCTTTTTTTTTAATTCTTCTTTTAAAAACATTCTGTAAAAGCAGAGGTGGTATTCAGCAGGTTCTGTCCAGTTCTGGAGAACTGGTTGCAGAAATTTTGGGTAGTTCGGAGAACTGGTAAATCCCACCTCTGACTGGAGATTTTACAGTATCTTTCCCCTGCCACGCCCACCAAGCCACAGAACCGGTAGTAAAAAAAATTGAATCCCACCATTGTGTAAAAGTATATATATATATATTTAAAAAAACAGAATGGATAAACCTGATGCTCTTTCTATCTTTTCCATTGCCATGCGGTAGAAAAAGAGCAGAGGATATTAATACAAGCTATACATTTAATACATTCTTGTGCTTTTCCACATAATATTAGTATGGTTTGTGGGATGAGGTCAGTAGTCGGGATTGGAAAATTCAGCTGTATTTGCTTATTGTTTTCTAGTCACCAGAGTAACCAGAAGAGACTTGTCTCTCAAGCAATCCAACTGAGTGTAAGCAGCAAACATGGATTCTCCTTATGCCTTGCTCAAAGATGCCCTGACACAGGAATATTTTCCTTAGTAGCCTATTTTGGCAATTCAGACATGGTGCATCACCCTTTCAAAATATACTTTTTACACATTTTGCATATTCTTTCCTTTATCCAAACATCTTATTTTGTTCTGCATGACTCAAATAATATTCCTTGGAGAAAACTTCTTGGCAGAGAAAAATGTTCTCTGTTAAACTTTATTGGTTGAATGAGTAATGTTACATTAGTACACAGTAGTCTCTGGCATGCATGCATTTATTTATTTATTTATTTTATTTATATTTCATGTTTCTTAACTGCCCATCTCGTTCAGACCGAGCGAGCTCTGGGCGGTCTGTATTTGTGTCTGTGTATTGGGCGACCTCTCACTGAACAAATGATCATAGGTCAAGGAACAGCTCTCTCTCTTTCACACACACGCACATACACACACTTATAGGGGGCAGTGTGTGTGTATGTGTTTGTGTGTGTGTATGTACGTAAATGTATGTATGTGTGTGTGGTATATATAGTGAATCCAAAATAAGGAAACACTCTTTGAATTCCCAAAAGTAAAACTTTATTGGATACACCATGTTGGTACTGAAGAAATAAAACTAGCTCTGGTTTTCCCGCACAAATGTCTAGTTAAACAATAGCTTCTTCTTTTCCTCACACCTGGGTGATCACATTGTCACACTGGCATCTCACCATCTCCACTTACATTCTCAGTATTCCACTTCCCCTTTCTCACCCCCCTAGTTCATTGGCAAGTTAAAAAAAACATTAAGGTTTGAGAGAAGCAAAGTGGTTCGATCTTGAAATGCTAGCCCCCTAAAGGAAAAGGGCACCTGGAAAATATTGAGCATAGTGTCAAGGCTCCGACTAATGAACCCAAGCAAATCAGAACTCCGAGACTTGGCTCCTTCTCAAAGGTCTTCTTTACTGAGTACATCATTTTAGCACAGCTTCAAATAGAAAACCAATTCTAAATCTTTCTTGTGGTTTCAGTATAATTAAACTAGGAAATAACCTCAAGTGCCACAAGTCACATTGGCCAATTGGGATAATTGGGCATTCCTTCCCCAATATTATCTGTTGCCAGTAGAAATGAGCTTGGTTTCTCACAAAAAAGCGCGTTGTTATGTCTAGTAATGCATTCCAACCTCCTTCCCCCTCTATGTGGCAATTGAGGAAGAGAAAGATGGCTGAGGCCAGGTTCAGTTCGAAGTTAACACATAGATTAATACTATTATTTAGGTAGTCTTAGCCTTCACTAGTCTCTTTGGTTGCTGAGGGTATTTTATATGGAACCTTCTTACTAACTTGTCTGGGCTAACATTGTGGGCACCTACCCACTTGGCATCAGCTGAGGGGTATCCTTCCACTGCACTAAGTATGGTCCTTTCCCCTTAAAGAACCTTAATTCCATATCATATCTCTTTTATCTCATAGTGTTTCTCCCCACTACTAAACAGGAGGCAGCCTTTGACTGGCCTTAACTTGGAGACTCGGAAGGGTTTCAATAAGCTACAGTGGAACACTGGGTGGACTTGTCTGAGTACCATGAAAAACTATCATTCCACTATAACTGGGTTTATAATTTGAATAATTGGGAATGGACCTATGTATTTGGGACCCAGTTTCTTACAAGGTTGGTTCAGCTTTAAATATTTAGCAGACAGGTATATTTTCTCCCCAGTCCTGAACTCCTTCTGGAGGGCACTTTCCTGATCTGCCTTTTTATTTTGTGACTCCTTCGTTTTATTCAGATGTGCTGTCTGCACATTTCCCTAAGCAGCTTTCAGGATATCCATTCATTCAGCTAATGTTACTGAGGGAGGGGAGTTCCCTCAGGAATGCTGGCATTGGTATAAACACAACTCTCACAGTCACTTTAAAGGGGGTGAATCCTATGCAACTATGCAGTGAATTATTATAGCCACCTTTGTGAAAGGTAGGAGCTCCATCTAGTCGGTTTGCTAATAGTTTACATAGCAACATATTGCTCCACTATTGTAGTTAGTTCATTCTACCACCCCATTGGTGCACAGATGGAACCCTGAACTAAGTCCCTGAGATGACTCTATTTGCTTTATGAGCTCCCACCAGAACTTTGTTGTAAACTGTGTCATCCCTCCCCCCCCCAGTCACTTCGATTAAAGTACTAAACCGATCACGCTTGCTTAGGGGACAGTTTCCTTGGGGTCCTTAAGGCTTCTAAATTCTTGTGGTCAGTCCACACTTCAAACTGAATCTTACTGCCTTCTAGGAATTGCCACCAAGTTAGTAGCATCCATCAAATAGCATATGCCTCCTTTTTCCATGCTGCCCAATGTCTTTCAGTGTCGGTCAATTTCCAGGAAGTGTAGGCGCAGGGTTGTACTTCTTTGGAGCAGAACAGCCACCACCACCACATCACTAGCATGAGCTTATATTACAAATGGTTCCTCCAGGTTCAGGTATTTAAGGGTTGGCTCTGCCACAGAAAGCTGTTTCAGCTTTTTGAAAGCTGCTTGGCATTCCATAGTCCAATTGAGTGGCAGTCTCAGTTTGGGTTTCACACACAACTTGCCCATTTTTAATAGTTAAGTGATAGGCAGAGCTATCTGTGTAAATGAGGAGATGAATTTGCGGTAGAAGTTGGCGAAGCCCAAGAAACTCTGCAGTTGCTCTCTGATTCGGGGAGCTTCCCACTCTAGAATGGCATTCACCTCCTGGGGACCATCTCCATCCCCTCACTGGACATGTGGTATTCAGGGACGGAATACAAATAAAGTTGCCACCGGTTCGGTGGGCATGGCTTGGTAGATGCGCTTTGCACGCATGCACACACTTTGCGTGCACACGCGCACCAAACATGCACTTTGCGCAGGCGCAGAGGCATTTGCGCAGGCGCAGAGTTGTTCTACCTCTCCTCCTGCAAGCCTGCACGATGCCGGTTGCTGCAGCAGCTGCCGCGCAGCGCTATTCTGTGCCATGCAAAGCAGCTGCGCTTTGAATTCTGGCCATAAAAGTGAGTATAGGAGACCGGGCGGGCAGCGGAGAGAACTGGTTCTCTCTCTGCTGCTCATCGCTGCTACCGGCTCTCCAGAACTGGGCAGAACTGGTCGCATTTCACCTCTGGTGGCATCCCAAGTAGTCCATACTGATTTTGTGGAAATTGCAATTAGATAGTTTAGTGTAAAGCTTGGCTTTGGATAGTTTTCTTAGTACTTCCCACACTAACTTTATATGGTCTTCCATTGTTTCAGAATAAATGAGGATGTCATTCAGGTACACCAGCACCCCCTTATACAGGTACTCATGCAGTACTTCATTGATTAATTTCATTAACAATGCAGGTGTTACAGCCCTACAGCCTGAAAAGCATCACCTGGAATTGGAAACACCCTAAGGGACAATTGTTTTCAACACAAACACCATTGATCCCCTGAAAATCCACGTATAAACTCAAAGACCCACCTTTCTTTTCTTTGAAGAGTAGCGGAACTGCCATCCTAGATTTTGCCAGTTGGATCAAGCCCTTAGCTAGATTTTTATCCATGAAGCTTCTGAACTCCTCCATCTCCCTTGGTTTGGATAATTTTGCCCCAGGTAGTATTTCAATGGCATAGTCAGTGGGGTGATGGAGAGGGAGTACATCTGATTCCTGCTTGCTGAATGCTTCAGCTAGGTCCTGGTATTCTCAGAATAGAATGACCTTGAAGGTCTTCTAGTCCAGCACCCTGCTCAAGCAGTAGAACCTATACAATTTCAGATAAGTGACTGTCTAATCTCTTCTTAAAAACCTCCAGTGATGAAGCACCCACGATTCCTGAAGGCAAGCTGTTCCACTGGTTAATTGTCCTTACTGTTAGGAAATTTCTCCCTAATACCAGGTTGCTTCTCTCTTTGATCAGTTTCCAGCCATTGTTTCTTGTCCTACCCTCTGGTGCTTTAGAGAATAATTTGACCCCCTTTTCTTTGTGGCAGCCCCTCAAATACTGGAATACTGCTATCATGTCACCTCTAATTCTTCTTTTCTTTAGACTAGCCAAACCCAAATCCTACAGCCTCACTAGAGGGAGAAGAGACCTCCATGACTTGCTGCATTGCCTTTCTCTTCCTTCTCCTTTCCCTTCCTTAGCACCTTCTTGGCCTTTTTGGATGGCTTGGACCCCTTGATGCTGACATGGGCTGCAGGGCTTGGCAATTGGCTGCTCGATTGCCCTCTTTCCCACACTGAAAGCAAGCTTTGGAATAGTGCCATGGACTCTCCTTTGGCGTAGCAGGAGGGGTTGTTGGTCCCTTCTGTGTTGGCAGGTATCTCTCTTGACTTTGTCGGGGGTGACCCTCATGCATCGCATGATGCCGGCACTCCAACAGATCTAGCTCCATTGTGACTGCCAGCTGGGATCCCACAAGGCAGGCAGTTTTGGTACAGCTCCTTGTTTAATTTGCCTTGGAAGTGGTAGGTCAGCAAGCATTCCAGCCACCTTCTCAGCTAGCCAGCCAGGCTGTAGAACTCCCAAATGTATTCGGTTACTGACCTACTCCTCTGTCTTAGGTGCGGATCTCAGGCTCTGCTCAGTGAGCTTGCGCCGGCTATACAAAGCTGGCTTGAATCCAGGTGGGCATCCACATTCCCCAACTTTGGTGCCCCTTTGTCATGGAGGTACATCACCCAACCTGCTGCCTCTTCTTTTAGATTCAGCTGCCTTCCCCACCACCCTCAGCCATCACATCTTCGGGTCAAGGAAAATGGATCTGGCCACAGCTCCTTCCTCATGCACTGGCAGCTGCTCCATCTTCCCCACTATCACCTTGGATTGGGTCACCACCATCTGTGCCCCAAAGTCTGCTTGGGTAGGTGCCAGTGCCTCCTGAGGAGGGAGTGATCCCAGCTTCACTGCAGCATCAATCTTTTGCTCCATTCCAGACATTGTTACGTTACAGCTCTCTTGAAGGCATCCCAGTAGGCTGCATTAAGTTAGGGAGAACTAGTTTGATATCAACTATCCGACAAGTGAACCCAAAATAAGAAAACACTCTCGGGAGCTTTGAATCCCCAAAAGTAAAATGTTATTGGATACACCATATTGATACAAACAAAACCAACACCTGCAGTGGTGACCTTGATGGTTTCCAAGCTCTCACGATCTCCACATACATTCTCAGCATTCTATTTCCCCCTTCCTTCCCCCCAATTCATTGGCAGGTTGAAAAGTATTAAGGTTTGAAAGAAACAAAAGCAGTTCAATCTTGACACAGAGTTCCAGAAGGACAACATCACTGCATCCTTCCACGGATCTGGGCTTTATGGCAAGGTTAGATGGAAGCCTTTCCTCAATGTAAAACACATGAAAGCCCGCTTAGAGTTTCTTCCTCACAATCTGAAAGTCCTTCAGGTGTTGTTGTTGTTTTTCAAACTCCAAGTGGGCTTTCATGTGTTTTGCATTGAGGGGAGGCTTCCATCTAGTCACCTCCGGCTGCAGTGATGGTTGTCCTTCTGGAACTCTGTCCCATCTCCACACAGGATCTCTGGAGCTCAGTCAGAGTGACAATTGGGTTCTCTTACAAAGGCCCTTCTCCCCTGATTGCTCAGATTGACCGGGCAACCAGCTCTTGGAAGAGTCATTGTTGCATTAAACTTCTTCCATTTGAGAATTATGGAGGCCACTGTGTTTTTAGGAACCGTCAGTGCAGCAGAGATCTGTGCCTTGCAATAATCCTGTCTCTGAGCTCTGCAGGCAGTTTCTTTGACCTCGTGGCTTTTGCTCTGCTACAATATGCGTTGTCAGCTGTGACGCCTTCTATAGAGAGGTGTGTGCCTTTCCAAATCATGTCCAATCAATTTAATTTACCACAGGTTGACTCCGTTCAAGGTGTAGAAACAAGTCAGCAACCATCAAGAGAAATGGGAGGCACCAGAGCTAAATATAACTAAAGGGTCTGAATACTTATGCCAACGTAATATTTTTTTAAAAAGAAATATTTTTCTCCTTAATAAATTTATAGACATTTCTAAAGTTTTCCCTTTGTCATTATGGGGTATTGAATCGAACTAGATTAGTGAGAGAAAAAAACAATGAAGCAAGGGAGGCAAAATTCAAGGCATTTCCTGTGCAGGGTCCTCCTTGAGAATCCCTCCCATCTTCTAGAGAAGATTTTCTTTAGCATCAGAGAATAAGGAGCAAAATGGGGAAGGAAGGAAAGTTACACCCTAGAGCAATTATAATTGTGTTTGGGTTCTGCCGAGAAGTGGTCACAAGAAGGAGTTAACTCAGTGGGAAGGACGTTGCAATTGCAAACATGTCTAATTTTTTTTTCCTGAAGCAAAATTATACCTGCTCATGACCAGTTGGCTCGGCTAAAGAAATGTACTCTCCAAGAAGGAAAGGTTGTGTTCTGATGACTAAGTCATTGTGTGACTTTTTCCACACTTTTGGAGAAACTTTCCATCATCCCACATGGAAAAAAAACCCTGTCTTTTGAGTTCTTGACTCTCATCTTAGTAGCTTGCCTTGCCCCTCTGAATTAAGGTTCTTAGTGAACAGAATTTGGCAGATGGCAAAGGAGATCCTACTTGGCAAGCTCTCTCTCTCTTTTCCCTGGGGCAGGGCCACTCAACACCCTGCTGGGAATACGTGCACTAGAAAAAAAAAAGACTGTGGTGCAGAAATAGAGTCCCCAGTCAAGGTCTCCATTACAGGGAACAAAGTGTTATGAGATCTTATAATTATTTTATATTGTACAGGAAGATGACTCATGCCCCCCTCTCCCCAATAATTAGGTGTGAATAGGGGAGCAATAAGGAGGGAGGAGGATGTGTCCTTTCATGTTCTGATGGGTTTCTCTGTATAAAGCAGTTCATATGTATGAACAGAAAATAATGGTTTATAGGTGCAGATGGGGATTAATTTGTTGGTGGGGCCCCTTATTTTATAGGCAATGAACCACTAGTCATTAATTTAGATTTATTTATGTCCTGGCCCTGGAATGTGAGTTTGACACATGTACACCCAGCATGTGTGTAGAAACGTAGACTTTTATAGGAGAAGGAATATCCTACTATTCAACTTTCTCACAATATATCTGAGCATATCCCATGATGTTGCTTGGAAATGGTCTTTAAATTTAATCTATTTGGTCAGGAAATTATCTTCTTTTAAATAATAATATACAAGCATAATCCCTTTAAGTATATGAAACATTCTCTCTTTAAGTAAACTATTTATCCAGTTGAAAACATTATTTATCTTGGGAGTTCTTTTTCTGGCAATGAAAATGTAATCTCTCTCTTGACTGATTTAAAAATAGCTACTTTTGTGATAGACTTTTCTCCTATTAAAATACAACTGCATTAAAGCTTTATCAAACTTGCTGACAATCTATTGTGTGGTTTCTGATGTGATTTGCACAAATTGGAAACTGTATGCATATAAATATATTTGTCTGTGTATTTACATGTATATGTGTAGATTATTGTGATTCTGATAGAAAGACAAACATTAATACTGTGTTTTCTGCAAAATATGACCTACCTTGAAAGTAAGGCCTCCCCTGATTTTTTTGGTGTGGGCCTAATGTATGGTTTACCTCAAAAATAAGCCCTAGTGAAGGAGGTGGGCGTGGTCATCACAGGAATCAGCCCTTCCCTTCCCCAGTCATCTCATGGCTGCTCGACCCCTTAACCGCAGCCCGCAGATCAGCTGAGCCAGCTGAATTGCAGGCAATGCTGTTTGAAAGAGTTTCCTCTCTGCCGTTTCTTTTTCTCTCTCTCTCTCACATACACACACATAGATATTTGATGAGAAACG
Source organism: Bungarus multicinctus (assembly GCA_023653725.1). Classification (NCBI taxonomy): domain Eukaryota; kingdom Metazoa; phylum Chordata; class Lepidosauria; order Squamata; family Elapidae; genus Bungarus; species Bungarus multicinctus. The sequence goes on from CM042836.1 coordinate 161,803,561, forward strand.
GCAGAAGGCATAGATGGGTTACTGGTTCACGTATATGGATTATTGATATTGTGGGCAAAGGGGATGCCTACAAGCCTCCCATAGGTCATCCATGTGTGGAATGCAAAAGGTCCAAAATTGTATTACCAGGCACTTAAAATAGAAAAAAAATACCTGCATAGAGAACTAAGCTGTATCAACAATTACATGTATGAGAGAGTCTTCCAACTGGAAGGAGTAAAAATGTGGATGATAGAATTAGGTACATTCTTTATTGTTAACACTCATTAAGAACCATGTAAAAAACTGTCTTAAGGTGTTCTTGAAAAACTGGGTTTCTACTGAAAGGAGAAAAATTTGCTTCAGAATGCAAAAGTTCAAAAATTAAAAAAAAGAAAACAACTGAGGTCATGGCACCCAGGGTCATCACTTCTTGGTAAATAGAAGGGGAAGAAATGGAAGCTGAGACAGATTTTACAAGAGTACCTCAGTACTCATTGTTAATAGGTTTCTGGGAGGGGCAATGAATGCAAAAAATGATGAATACCAAATTTTCGTAGAACCTAGTGAGTCACAAGGTGCTGACACCAACAAATTCTAGCTTGTGCATTGAGTACCAAACAATGAGTACTAGGACATTTTCATATCAAAATGCATTGAATACCAAATTTGATGAATTTCAAAGCAGTTTAGTAACAAGGTGCCACTATATTTTCTTGAGCTGCATGTACATTGCAGACAGTTGACTGCAGCCATGAAATTAAAAGATGTTTGCTCCTTGTGATAAAAGCCATGGCAAACCTAGACAACATACTAAAAAGCAGAGGCATCATCTTGCTGACAAAGGTCCATATAGTTGAAGCTATAGTTTCCTCAGTGGTAATATGCAGTACAGCTGTGAGAGTTGGACCAAGATGAAGGCTGAACGCCAGAGTGGAGTTGGAGCAGGTTCTTGAGAGTTCCTTGGATTGCAAAATCAAATCAGCCAATCTTAAAAGAAATTAACCCTAACTGTTTTTTGGAGGGACAAATACTGAAACTGAAGTATCTGTCCTTCCAAAGTATCAAAATGAGGATTCATTGGAAAAATCCTGATGTTAGGAAAGTGTGATGGCACAAAGGCAACAGTCACATAAGAAAGAAAAGTCTCTTTAACACCTCCAACTTTGCTCACAATGTCCAGTTACCTTCGGCTGTAGAAAAAACGCTCCCAAGAACAGTCTTTAAATGAAGGAAATTCAGTCCGAAACCAAAGTACAGATAAACTGTAAATAAAAATCCACACAAACCACACTGCAGCAATTAACTGAGGACAGGACAGGATAAGGAATTGCAGACTTCAAAGGCCAACAAAATACACTGAGATAAGCCTCGACCATAAAAGATAATTCAAGATTTTCTTCCCACAAGTTGCTGTGCACAAACTCCCTTTTTAAACACTGTGTTCCCAGCTGCAGCTAATGAAGGGAATCAGGGCCCTCTCCTCTCCCGTAAGCCACGCAACTCATGTTGCTCCCTTCTCTGTTCCACCCTGCATGCCCTAGGATGAAGAGGGGATGGGTCTGGATCTTCCTCTGAATTCCCTCTGCCTTGCTCTACCTCTCCCCTGCTCTGCCCAGCCGGACTCTGCCCTTCCCCAGTTTCTTCCACAGCCACCAGATCCACACTCTCACTCTCTGTCAGCTGCTCAGCCTCCCCCTCGGAATCAGAATCCGACAGGGGCATGACAGAAAGATTTAGGGCAAAAGAAGGGGACCGCAGAGGATGAGATGGCTGGATAGTGTCACTGATGCAATTAACATTAATTTGGGAGACAGTGGAGAAAAGGGGACCATGGCTGGCTATTGAGATGAGGTCAGATACAACCAAAGTCTGATGAAGAATCAGATATGACCTAGTGACTGAACAACAAACAAAATTATTTGTATGATGTCTTAAGCTTTATCAAGTGCTGCATCTAAGTATCAAAAAATTATACGTCTCAAGAATGTCAAGGCCTGACCAACATCATTGGAAAAGAGGGAATAAAGACCACATTTGTGGAAGCCAGACAATACAAACGGTAGGCTAGGTTGGGAAAAATTTTGACAGGAACACAAGAAATACAGCATACCAATTCTGGAAAGATTTAAATTTAACTTTATTGTAATGCACCTACATTACAATTCTTCAAAGATGCAGCAAAAACTGATTCCCCTCTCACTACCATCAAAAGATTGAAAATGATTATTTGATTGTTCCTCTAATCTTTGTGGAAAGATTAGTTGGTATTTTAAAATAGTAATTTTAGTCTATTTTTGATAATGTTTTAATGAATTATCATTATGGATTGTCACAGCCAGCCAAATGTTTATACTGGATTTTCATTTTTATCTGCCTATCTAGTCCTTCCCAAGAACCTGGGGGAGGCAAATGTGTTTTGAATTGATGCTGTTAAAGGTATCATCTCAGGACATAAGCTATTCTAAGTAAAGTTGCTTTTTGCAATTGACTGGGAGGTCATTTTGTCAATGCTGATAGTGTTCAAGTGGTACTCCAGTTGTTTTGGGATTGCATGAATGGTGCCTGTTACTATTGATATAACTTTGCTTTCTTTTGCCACAATTATTTATTACTTCTACTTGTAGGTCTTTGAATTTTGTGATTTTCTCCAGTTCTTTCTCTCTTCCTTCTTTCTCCAGATACTGCCATGTCCATTATCCAGAAGTTCTTATCAACCTTTGTTAAATCTGGGGTCTTATGTGGCAGGTGATTGTCTATTAGAATTCCAAAGTCAGAAGCTTCTTTCTATTTCCTTTTATCTTTATCTTTCTCTTTACTCTGTATCAATTGTGGTTAATTTTTACACTCTTTGTAAAACTTTTACTAATTTTTATATATGAAGAATTTAAGGCTTTTTAAATGTCATATATATATAAAGCCAAATGAACAAAACCTCCCATTAGTTACCATCACTTTTATAATTTAAGACTGATGTAGAATCACTTTCCTTTCCATCTAGGAGGAGAGTTGTATTAGTCAATGGTGGAAAAAAATCAAGAGTTTTGGAGCCCCCTTTTCCAACCAACAAAAGGCACCGAAACTATGGAACAAAATTTATTTGCAAAAAAAATCTCAAAAGTGAACATTTGTCAGTAAAACAAAGGAATAAAATAAAACAAAGTGGTAAAATGAATATTGATTACAAAACCATACAAGCTGTAATTCTGAAAACAATTGCTTCATTTTTTAAAAACCATACTGAATTAATAGCAACAGCACCATTGGAAATACTACATGAAACCTGTCCAAACCAAGTTTGAATATGTAAACATATCAATAATATAAAGCTCAATTTGTGAAGTGAGTGTAGCACCTTATCATAGTATCATATTGAAAAAAAAAGATCCTCCGACAACAAGAGTTCTGTATTGGCTTCCAGACAATTTTATTTAAAAACAATTTAGATAATGCCAATCTATCTTCGCTCTTGCTGGAGATTTTTAAGAAGAGACTGGACAGCCATTTGTCTCAAATAGTATCGGATCACTTGCTTGAGTAGGGAGATTTACAAGGTCCCTTCTGACTTTTGTTAATAACTCTTTCAATCACATGTGTGAGTTCATTGTATCTAAATAATATCATGGTTGATTAAATGGCTTGTACCTTCTTCTCCAGTTCTAGATTGGGCTAGATATTGTGAGCTTATTATTGCCAAATTATCACCACCACCGCCACGTTTTGAAGCAGACCATTCACCTCATGGACCCCCAAGTGACAATTGGAGGCAATAAATATTCTTTGGAACTTCTCTTGTTACTAAGAGCAGAATATTTTTTCAGGAACTGCCTAGCTCAGGAAATGCTTACTGTACTGTATTATATTGTACCTTTTTAGTTACAAAATTGAAAAAAGGCAATGAATCATGTGGCAGTTTATTCTGAAAATAAGATCTTTATATTCATGTGAGGAATACTATCGATCTTAGGGATAAAGACAGTGCATTTAACATTCCCAGTTAGCCTGGTTTATTGCTTGTCAAATATGAAACAGAATTCTTCTCCTGGTTACAGTTATGAACTAGAATGACAATAAATCAATTTTTATTTCTTCCTGTAGGCTGGAGGAATTCACGGACAATAAAGAAAAAAGGAATGGACAGGGATAAACATAGCACGGCCTGAAAGCATGGACAAAAGATTATGGCTCTGTATAAAAACAATTGGTTCCATGAGAGGTTAACAATTTATTCCTGAAGTCATAGAATATGCACTAACTTGCTTCTCTAGGAATCACCTCTTCAGGCTATAGCTAGTTTTCTGGAGACAGTTTGATAGAATACACCTTTCAGCAAAGATTGATAATCGGGTACTCTGAAAAGGTGGCGCTCTCTGTAGGCTACATCTTCCAGAGCATTTTGGGAGACAAGCAAACGTAGGTTGGGGTCATTGACTTGAGTGCCAACAGCAAGTACATAGATTTCAATTTCTGCCTGTTGAGCATTTTGGACTGCTCTGTTGATGGTAATTGGAGTGATACCTTGAGAATTTCCATCCGAGAAGATCAGCACCCTCTTCTTATTAGCAGAACGAGGGGACCTCCGAAAGAGGCTGGTGACGTAGTTCAAGGCTGCAACAACATCTGTGCCATCGTTTATAAATTCCATTTTGTCAATTATATCAGCTATCACTGTGTAGTTCCGTAGAAAGTCCACCTCCAGTTTTTGCTGTGTGCTGCCACTGTACTGGACAACAGCGACGTGCACAGAAGCCCCTGGACTTCTATCAGCTGTTATGAATCGTTCCGCAAGGCGTTTCACAAACTTCTTGGTGATATTGAAGTTGTGGGCCCCAACACTGGTAGAGCTATCCACGAGAAGGGTGATATCAGTTGAGTTAACAAAAGTAACTGAAAAGAGAAAAGGTTATTTTGGGGATATCCCTCCTGCGTAGGTTTCAACAGTTTGCTTTCAATAGTTGCCTCCAGTGCAAACCAGCTTCCATCCATACTTTCCCTTCCCATCTTTGCATATCCCTGAAAAGTTTCTAGAGACAGCTTAGGCTAGAGGTCCTCAGGAGACTGAGTCATACTCTGGTGAACTGGGAAGGAGCTCTCTTCCAACGCTGAGTGAAAACACCTGAGGTAAATAAGCAGCGTTTTCATTGAAGCAAGAGTCCTCTTGCTGATCTGGAGCAATTTTCTCTTTCCCGCAGCTCTCTGAGGCCTATATCCCAGAGGTTTGGGGGTGGGTGGGAAATGTTGCCTTCCCCTGGGCACTGATTGTATAATCAGAATAACATCATGGATTAAGGACTTAGCTGTTGTTACACAATACAGAGGCACGTTGACTCTATCTAATATTCTAAAATTCAATTTCTTGGGAATTAACTGATAGGTGTTACATATGGTTAATATTGACAAGAGGTTTGTAGCATTTGATTCATATAGTTAAAATTATGTTTCTTTAGTAGCATTTTTACATTCTTATTAGGGAGGCTGGAGCAGCTGCAAATGAAGCTTGCGCAAAGCATGTCTTGTGCTTTTGTGATTTTCTTCTCTATCATGCACAGGAAGTGAAATTGGGACACTTAAGACTCAACTTTCTCTAATCCTGCTCACAATGGTTTTGGCCAGAATTTTAACAGAAACCTTTTTTTAAAAAGGCCAAGAAGTATTGGCTGGGCAGACATCACTCTGGTAACAGGAATACTGCCCAAAATGGCTGATAAACAACAAATTGCAGATGACTACAATTTATTGTATTGCTGAACATGCCCAGATGGAAACGATCCAGTCAGGCCCCATGAAGCAACCCAGCAAAATGTTTTATTAAGTAAGGCAATATTAATTTTATGCATGGAGCAGAGAAATCAAAATAAGGTACATACAATAGTATGGGATACTCACTTGGACAGGTATAGTCGGGACATTGTTTTTCTATAAAACAAAACCAAACAAAAATCCCATTAAAGCACTTCTAAATACCAATAGAATGAAATAGATGTTTTGTAATTCCTCACCAGTCTAAACTTCTTCCTTGTAGTTAGGACGGTACAGCTTAGATTGCCACCGTAACTAAATGGCAACTAGCTATGGCTGTTTCATTTTATTGGTTTTATAAATGGCTTTTCCTATAGACAGGTCAATACAGTACATAGTTTCCCATCCTATCTTTGATTACAAATGCAAACACAATTAATATTTGGTTAATATTTAATTAATTAAAAATGTTTTGCGGACATTAGCACCCAGCAAACTATGCAAGAAGATGTTTCTTCTACATCAACATGTACATTTAAAATAGTGCTAAGATAACCACATGCATCCCACAATTGTCATCTTATTTTAAAATAGTCAGTAGTCCTTTAACAAAGTTGAAGAACCAAGAAGATAACCAGTTTGGGGCTACCACAGGTGGGCTTCACAACTCCAGACAATCATTAGAGAGCAGAAACAAATGACGCTAACCTTTTGCACCCATCTAATGGTTATGCAACAGAGAGAAGTAGAGGCCAAAGGCAGAGGTCTGGAAGAACTTTGGGAGCATGGAGGGATGTAGAAGGCAATGAAAAGTGGTGTGGAACAAGCACAGGACAATGTGGGGGAAAGGAAAGGACATTGCAGGCTTCATTGGACATGCTAGAAGGTTGTGCTGTTTCACTCCTGTTTTAGCTAAACCAAATTAGCAGCAAATTAATTTATTCACTTACCTCGACAAACATAAGAGGTAACATTCTGAATGAAGGTGTCATCCAGCAAGGCAATATACTCTGGTTGGGTAAATGTGAGGCCTCCACAGGATATTTTACTTAATTTTTCAGAATCTGGAGGATCTTGGAAAACATCACTAGAACCCACAGGGACAACCTAGTAACATATATTATAATGAAGGCAAACAATAACAGGTATTGTAATGTTTACATTTAGATAAATGAGTGTTATAAAAGTTCTCTGGTACCTCCAAAATATGAATGAAATTTACTCTTCAACTTTGTGGGGAGAATACAGCAATATTCCTAAGATAATAATACTACAGCACAAATATTTGCAGATTTTAGGTGAAAACACCACCATATTGTAAAGCCAAGAAAGCAGCCGTTTTTAGAGAGTCCAACATCAATAAAGTCTTATCTAAAATTCCAGGGCACTAAGCATATATACAGATTCTTCAAAGAACGTGGAAGGGAAGGCCAACATTACCTTCTCATCAACCCCCATCACATCTTGATGGTTTCTGGTAATTTACTTACAGAAGTGCTGTTCTTATACAGTCTATATCTTTTGTTCTTATTACAAAGACATATGGTCTCATTAGCTTTTATTTTATCTATCTATCTATCTATCTATCTTTCAATCAATCAATCAATCAATCATTTACTTACCTATCATCACTAATCTTGCCTTTATTCCTTTATTCCTAAGTAACTCAAGTTGGCAAACATACAGCATATAATACTCCTTTCTCCTCCCACATCAACTCTGTCAGATGGGTTGCACTAGAGAGAGCAACCAGCCCAAAATCACTCAACCAGCTTTCGTGCCTAAGGCTGGATTAGAACTCATAGTTTCCTGGTTTCTAGGTTAGCACACCTATCACTTCCCCAAACTTATATTGATTTTACCTTATTATCTTTTTCACAAAGAACATCAATGGGTGTTCGATCATGTATTATGTCAGTCCGTCCATCTGTGATGACAATGATAACTCTTTTGTGAGTGAAAAATGGGGGAATACGTTTTTTGGTGTAGTCAAGAGCCTCTCCAGTAAAGGTGCCACCAGCAATCCAGTGAAGATTCTTCACAGCCCTTGCAATAAAACATCAAAGGAATCAGAGTCAGCAAATTGTACTTCATCCAATAAAGCCTTATACTTTATAGGAAGATTTTTTCATTCTTTCTTTCAGAAAGTCTAGTTTGTTTTCATTCCAGAAATTTGAAACTAATACAATAATAGCAATAAATTAGTTTAATCTATTGTATGAAGCTCAAAATTCTTGTGATAGTTACTTAATCTGTTAACAAAGCAATGTTCCTAACTTGCCAAGAGCCAACCACAAATGAAATATTTCATTGGCTATTTCTATTTAAAGCAGAGAACATCTGAGCAGAATATTTTTCAATGGGGGGGTAATAATAGTATGGAATTAGGAAAGGTTCTAGAATGAACTATCCAACAGAACAGATGTCCTTTTTCTCTGGAATGAAAGCAATAAACTGGAGGATATTGTAACTTTTTGTCCAGAGAATGAAAGTGGTGTCTTTCCAGAAAAAAAAGTAAATATTTACATGAACAGCAGATGCATATAACGAGAGAACCCAAAGAATATATCTTTGTCTATGTGAGCCAAATAACATTAACCAGCTAGTTCTTCTTATTCATCATTTTGTTAATATATACTCAAATGTCATATTTAACATTATTTACATTATTCATCTTTTGCAGATGACATGACTATGTCAGGTGTTACTGGCACAATACGCTATTCTCTCAATTATTTTGCATAGCATCAACTGGAGAAGCTAGTTTTTTTCTTTAAAACTATGGATTTTGTATATAACTTACCTGTATACAATACTCCTAACACTTATATTTTTAAAAACTGTCCATCTTCTAATCTTCTTAAGAATACATTTCTATCATGCTGCAACATATGCATGCAAAGACATTCAACCTCCTCAGACTTTTGAATAGAGTTCTGGTGGAATCCATGCAGCGCTGATTGTTTATTTTATATTGGTTCCATCTTGCTGGCTGATGGCTTTTCAGACTCATAGAAATACATATAAACTTTCTTTTGCATCCCTATCAGCTCTTTACTAATGTAATCAATCCAATTGATTGATCAATTGACAATCAATTGTGACCCACTATAGTAGCTGGATCTTTTCATAGCTTTAAGACATTGAAATGTTGTCTCCAATATACTGTACATTTCCGCCAAATCCAGTTTTTTTCCTTTCTTCCCTCTAAGGAGCAAGGCAACCCACAAAGTGTCCAAGTGCAACTCAAAAATGCTTTTAGATTTTACTAATCCTGGCATATCATTTGACAATCCCACCAAAAGAAGGCTATAATTGTTTCTCATCCACAGAAGCATGTGATGGAATCCTAGCAAGCAGCTTTTTGCAAATAGTAGCTATTAATATTTGAAAATATTTTTTAGAAAGTTAAATAAATACATCACAATAGGCATCACAAAGAAGGCAAAAAAATCCCAAGAATTCTTTCATCTGTTATGAACTCACTCCTTGAAACCTTGAACGTCTCCACCTTGCATGAGCACCAATTCCTCAGTTCCACCATGACTATACTGCACAATAGCAAGATTGGAGTCTTCTCTGGAAAACTGTCAAAAAAATAGTATCCAAGGAATAGTTGTAACAAAAACCAAAAATCAGAGATTACACTATCTGGATTATGGTAGTTTCAGAGAAACGTGGCTAAGAAGTTTCATGCATTAACAATGCATTACTGCATGTTGTTCAACAGTTACTAATTATTAGCCTTATTCATACAGATTCCATTAGGCAAAAACTTGGAGATAGAAACCAGGGTACTGCTCAGCAGAATGGGCAGGAGGACCCAATTGATAACACTGCCAGTATCACAAGACTGAATTCAAAGTTGCAACCATATTTTACAATAGTCATTAAGCAAATGCTATGGTCGTTAAGTGAACTATTTCCCCATGGGCATTTTTGCCAGAAACTAGAAGTAAACATTGGAAGTAGCAAAAAATAGCAATAGCAATAGCACTTATATACCGCTTTATAGTGCTTTATAGCCCTCTCAAAGCAGTTTACAGTGTCAACATATTGCCCCCAACAATTTGGGTTCTCAAAAAAAAGTCATAAATTATGGTCACTTAACTATGGGAGACTACAATCAGCCATAAAAGGTGACCTAGTTACCAAGTACCCTAAATACAATCATGTGACTGCAGGGCCATGTGTAGCCATCACAACTCCAAAAACAGCTTGTATGTAGTTCTGGGGAGATCTGTTGTAACTTTGACCAGCTGTTAAACAACTGGTAGTAAATCAAGCAATAATTGTACCAAGACTTACCGTTACATGTTCTTCTGCGCGCAGCCTGTCAATAACTTTAATTATAAAATCCTTTGCAATACCAAAATTCATTTCTCCAATACTCTCAGAACTGTCTAGTACGAATATAACATCAATGGGACCACACTTACATTCTGTAACAAAACACAGGTTACTGTAGAGGCACACACAGAAGTGTGAAAATTTTATTTTCAGCAGCTTATTCACCAATAGCATTTATAGCATCAAGAGTCAATAAAAGGTCTCCTTGATAATTTAAGGTTAAATTCAGATATGTCAAACAGCTTCTGGAAGGAAATGGCAGCCTGACAATGTCCAGAGCTCTCCATAGTGAGAAGAGCCACTGCAGCTTTGAAAGCCACCAAAGAGGGGATTTCTGGTCAGCATTTATTTCCTTAGGTTAAAGGGAGATCAAGAAATTAACCACATCAGATTTGAACAGCGGCTCCTTTTGATTAACTTGCAGAAAAGTTTCTGCAGTCAGATTAAGGAATTGTGTTACTGGGACCCTGGATTTATGCTCCTAACTGCAGCAGAGTCCTTATGAGGTATACAGATGTATTTTCACCCTCTCTTAATCAATTTAAGAAGTAATCAATTACAGTTGCAGATTTCTTTTGCAGCAAAGAAAAGACTCCTTACTGTGAGTTAAATACAAGAGAAATTTTAGCTTAAAGATTTAAAATTTATTGGTAAGTAGCTCAATTAAGAGAGGACCTCTGAAAGGGTTCAGCAACAATGTTTATGTTTTAATCTGCTATTTTTTATTTTTACAGGTAGACCTCAGCTTATAACCAAAATTGAGCCCAGCATTTCTGTTGTTAAGTGAGACATTTGTTAACTTAATTTTGTCCTATTTCATGACTTTTCTTGCCACAGTTGTTAAGTGGATCTGTAGTTAATAACCCGGTTGTTAAGTGAATCTGGTTTTTCCATTGATTTTGCTTGTCAGAAAGTCACAAAAGTTGATCACATGACCTTACAACAGACGCAGCAACAGTCATAAATATGAACCAGTTGCCAAACATCTCCATTTTGATCACATGATCACGGGGGTGCTGCAAAAGTTGTAACTGTAAAACACTGTGCTAAGTCATATTTTTTAGTGCTATCGTCATTTTGAATGGTCACTAAACAAGCTGTTGTAAGTCAAGGACTATCTGTACTATTTTTACTTTTGATGAAAGCACTTTGATACAAATTATTACTAAGTTAGTGAAAGAGAATAGTTTAGCATGGGAATGTCTGTCAATTATCTCTAAATTTTGCATAAAAAATGATAAGGCACCACTTATGTGCTCTAGCTCAGGGGTCTCCAACCTTGGCCACTTTAAGACTTGTGGACTTCAACTCCCAGAATTCCTCAGCCAGAAGTGCTGGGGATTGTCCAGATTGAATTCTGGGAGTTGAAGTCCACAAGTCTTAAAAGTGGCTAAGGTTGGAGACCCCTGCTCTAGCTTATGACTGGAGACCTGATGTCTGAACCCAATGGACAATCCAGTTTGTATTTTATGTTTTTTTAGGGTGACGTATGTACAAAAATAAATGTATATGTTTGTGTGTGCATGCTTGTGTGTATGTATGTACATAAAATCCGAATTGGTGTTGTATTTGGGGTTTTTTTTTTGCTTCTGTTTTCTTCTGGAGGATTTTCCAATCAATTGCATTGCAACTGCAATTGGAGGCCAATCAATTGCCTGCAACTAAGCTAATTTAAGACTTCTTGTCTATATTTAAGGGGCAATTCAGAAAAAGATTACAAACTATTTAGAATGAACCCATTCAAGAGTTGGAGCAGGTAAACTAATTCTAAATCAGAACTCATTAACACTCATACTTTGTATATAAAAATTAACAAATATTTCTATATAAACTTGCAAAGAACTAAATAAAGTCTAAGAAAAAGCATTTAAAATAATATATAATTGCCTCCCAATATTTGTCAAATCTCAATCATCACACACAAGGGGATGTTTGCTTGCAATATGCATATAAATCTCAAAATAAGTGACAATAGTGGATAAGCAAGGCTGAGTAAGCAGTGTGATGTTTAGACCAATATTTTGATTCAGTTGGTCAATTGGGGATTTCTGAATATGTATTTCAATAAATGTATCATCAAAATATCCTTCTCATGACTAATACTGAGAAAGAACATGTCTCGTCTGGTTCTCTTTTAATCTATTTTTAAAACTAGATAATAAACCTAGTGAATCCCTGGGACACCATAGCCAAACAGATCTGGTGATTACTTTAAAATTCTTGCAGCAGGTAACTATAACAATAGATTGAAAAAATGATGATGCCAGCAGGTAGTCTTACAGAAATTAATTCTAGGACTGGCCGCTATTGAAGAGTGGGCTAAAGAGTGAATTTCCATCTAATTTTTTATATATGTGGTGAAAGAATGATAAAGAAATTGCAAATAGGAAACTTACCACAGCAAGCTGAGGTGGTAATGGAGGGGAAGAGAAAGAGAAAAGATGGGGGGAATAAAATGTATTAAGAAACAAACTTGGTAAATACAAAGAGTGCTGAAATACACCCATACTTCTGCTGTTTAGCTAGGACACCATTTAAACAGATTGGAAATGTTTCCCTTCATATTGGCTGGCTATCTATCTATCTATCTATCTATCTATCTATCTATCTATCTATCTATCTATCTATCTATCTATCTATCTGTCTATCTCTGTCTGTCTGTCTGTCTGTCTGTCTGTCTGTCTATCTATCTATGTTTCCCACATTCCAGTTGTTTAACATACCGCTACATTAAACAAATGAAAATATAAGGAATATAATAAAAATGCTGAATACCTTTTTCAACGTGTATACCTGTATTTTACCTGCATGATATTACTGCATTTGCCCCCCCCACCAATTAAGTTAATTTCTATTTAATTTCCAATATGCACACAAAACTTCATTTTCACTGTTGGGAATGCAGCAGTTGAAAACCTGGATACTTATTGTATAGTTTGTGACTGTGATTTGGTAAAACTTATAAGCTGCCAATTCTTATAACACTTGTTAATCAATGATACTCTTATTAACTGTGCAAGGGCTGAAATCAAATACTTACAACACATTTTCATGATGATATCCAAAATTTCACATTCCTAAAAACAAAGGAAGAAAGGTTGATCTCACTGAGACTTTGGAAATGTAGAATGAACTGGGTCGTTTCCTGCAATCTTGCAGAAAATTACCTTCGATATCTTTACAGTTAATTTAGCAAACGGTTCAGGAAATTTACAGTTGAACTTCAGATTCTTTCAACATCCTAGTTTAGGGCTGAGAAAGAGTGACTGCCATCTGTATCTATTTACACACAGGCACATACACAAACATACACATACATACAGACTTTTAAGATTGCCTTTTTATTGTTTAAAGACTGCAAAAAGTTGCCGTGTCAATTTTTGGCAACTGAATTGCCAAAATTTGCTGACATTATCAAATGAGTCTTTGGAGCTTATGAAAGGGGAACCGGAAAGCATGGGTGATCTATTCCTGACATCAAACTTAATATTTGTATTTGTAGGATAATATTTGTAGCTCAGGGTTAAAATATAAATGTAGGGGTCCCTGGTGCACTCTGAGTGGGTTGTTTTCTTGCAGATTTTTCACCATACAAATTAGGTAAGATGATCAGTGCTAATATGTAATCAGCACTTTTGATATTGCCTAGTTTGGGTAATGAAACATCTGCAGGAAAACAACCCACTCAGAGAGTCTCATGATATGTTTACATAAGCTTCATTAGAGAGGATGTAGCATTTATAGGGAATGATTTGGTATGCAGGAAATAGTGAAAAGATCTCTGACATTTTAATCTGTAATTGAAGCTAAATCTTGATATCTGTGAAAAGTGGATCTAGACATCTGAACGTACATCTGTACTGAAATAATATCAAAAGCAAAGCAGATCAATATAGTATAGAATTAAAAACTATTTCCATGTTTTAATATTACCTTTATTGTCTTTATAAATAATTCAAGGTTGTGAACAAACCAATCCTGCTTCCTCCTCTTATTTTTCCCTTCAACAGCAACCCTGAAGTGGATTGGGCTGAGAAAAAGTGACTGGTCCAAAGTCACCTAGCCAGGTTTCTTGCCTTAGGCAGCGCTAGAACTCAAATCTCCTGGTTTCTAGCCTGGAGCCCTAACCATTAGAGCAAACTGGCTCTCTCATTTGTTGGTAAAGGAAAAAAGGAGTCCCGGCAGATTTTAATCCAGTAATCCTTTAAGAAAGAGCGCTCATCTGTTTCTTTAAACCATTGAGCCAGCTTGTTTGAAGACATTTCTGCAGTCATGCGGTCAGCATGACATCACGCTGCAAAGAGTACAGTGAAACGCACAATACTTTACTTTCCCACCAAAGTGGTTTATCTACTTGCATTTACAAGCTTTCAAATTACTAGATTGGCAGGACCTGAGGTAAGTCATAGGAAATCTTTGCCAGTGTTTTTTAAGCTACTTGTTGGTATATTTCACAAATTGGAACGAAGACCAAGAAATGAGTAAAGCTTGGGTATCCACGAAAAAAAAAATTAATACATGAATCTAAGAAGGCCTACTAAAAAAAAGAAAAGGTTTCTCTAAATAATTTTGAGAATATTATTTTCTGGACTTAAAAGAGACAAGCCACTGACTATGGAACTAACCTTCCTCCAAGCAGCTAAATGTTATATAAAATTGTCCTAAATCTCTCATATCTGCAGTGTTTTGCTGTGCTAAGCAGTTTACTCAACTTTCCATGAAAACACCTGAATAGTGCTTTATTGTGTAGGAAGAAGATATACCACATAATTTCAGTCCTACTCACATCTGGCCCAGGGGGTCCTGAAGGTCCTGGGGGTCCCTAGGAGATAAAACCATGGTAAAGGCAGTGAGAAAAATTCTCAGTTACATACAGAAATTCCAAAGGAATAGAAAGGTGGCTGTGACCTATGGTTGCTTTTGGTGAAGCTCAGACTGAAGAAGAAATGAAATATGCTAAAGAATTATGGCTGCCAGCTATTGAAGATCCCAGGTTGCTATCTTCCCCATTACCCTAGACCAGTGTTTTTCAACCTTGGTGGTTTGAAGATCTGTGGACTTCAACTCCCAGAATTTCTCAGCCAGCAGAGCTGGCTGAGGAATTCTGGGAGTTGAAGTCCACACATCTTCAAAGTACCAAGGTTGAAAAACACTGCTAGACTATGCAACTGCTAGCACATTATTTAAAATATAGTTGTTCTCTAAAATTCATGAGATAAAATGACAAAGCAAACTTTTATTTTTCATCATGAACAAAAGCGATCCTTTCTCTCTAATGCTGCAGTCATCCTTTTCGACCAGCTGGAAGGACTGCAGTCTTCAATGATTCTAATGATACTAAAACTGAATGTTCTAGTGAACTGAAGGTTAATTTTTCCTGCAGGTGAGGTCTTTCCAGAAAAACTCCTTTTTTAATAGAAATCTTAAAAAGTACCGGTCATTTGTACCAGTCAGAGGCTAAGTTTGGGAAACCCTATTCTTCCTGATAGTATCATGGTAGCATAGCCTATTACTTTCCTTAAGATCTAAAATGGAAGGAGAGGTGAGATGTTCTATTCTTTGTGATATTGGAGTTAATAAGAAGCTTATTTTGCTACTTACTGGCTTTCCTTCTGATCCCCTGTAACCTTTAGCACCTTTCTTGCCTTTGATCCCAGGTTCAGTTATCTGGAAGGGGGAAAAAAAGGAAAAACAAGGCAGTTTTTCTAAGCGGATGGTGGTGCTACTAGCTCTTTTCTATTAGAAAACAAGAAAAAGGCTCCTTTGCTTCCTTTTGTTCAAATTTCTAATTACAAGAATAGAATTGAAAATTATAAAAAGGACTTAATAGATAATTTGGTGTTAGTCTAAACCTCACAAGAGCCTGGGAAGGTCTTGAAACAGCTATGCTGAGCCTCTAAGTAATTATTTCACAGCTTCAAACTACAGAGGTGCTATAAGAAGATTCACCTCTAGAGAAGTGTTTATCATTTTTTAAAAAAAACTAAAATATCACATTTGATATTCAATCAGTATCAGCTATGATCATCATCCTGCATCCAGCCTCATTCACTGCTTTCATGGCTTGGTGACCAAAGACTTGAATCTTTCGTTGGCTGATGATCCCAAAGACAGACTATACAGAAGAGTATTTCTCAACCTCCACAATTTGAAGGTGTGTGTGGACCTCTATGTTTACTCCCACAGGGTTTTAGGCTGAATCACAATTGAGTTCCTTCTTTTAACTTCTAATTTTGCTGCGGCTGAACAATTCCCCCATCCATTCCAGTTGTTTCTAAACTCTAATGCATGGGTCTGTGCAGAATAATACCATCCATCTAATGTTACTACATAATTCTCATTTCAAATAAATAGGTAGAATGGGATAAAAAACATTGATTACATTATTATCTAAAGGAGTTGATTCTTGACAAATATGCTCTATCCCATTTTTTTACCTACTTGTTTACCAGGCTCTCCAATTTCACCATCATCACCTTTGGGCCCAGGGTAGCCTTTGGTGCCCTAAAGAAGACAAGGCAACATTTAGGAAAAGCATATAAAGTATGTGGGACTGGCTCCTGCAACTGACAGTAGATAACTCCATTCTCCTAAGCCTTCTTCAGAAAAGCGGCACTCGTTATTTTATTTTATTCATCAGAATATTTAATTGTAATACCAGTAAGATTTTGGTTTCATTCAGTGAGCTGTTTTTAAACTAATTATTGTATCAAATAGGACTGAGGGCAAAGGAAAGTTTTTCAGAATAAATGACAAAGTCTGCCCAACTCATCTCAATACAATTTTACAATATTTTGTGAGAACCCTAATAATCTATCTATAGAAGAAGGCTCTTTTGGACCTGTAAGACTTCCCTTCAGTGGCTGTTTCCCAGCCTCCAGATGTCTTCATCTACAACTTGAGATGTGCATCACTGGACAGGTGAAGTACACATCCAATAGTGGTCAGGGTAATCCTGATGTCAGCTAAGAAGGACAGAAGGCTGGTGGGATGGGAATAACGAAGACAGAGAATAGATCTGATCTCAAATCCACTTGCCCTGTATATCAGTATTTATGAAAAGGTGCCAGAGAGACACATCCTTGAGGTATGCTGTGGCTCCTGCTGCATACAATTTTGTAACTCTTTGTTCCCAAACATGGCCAAAAATGCATTTTTGAGAAAAATCCTGCTTCTGACTCCTTTCAGCTTCCCATCTTGAGGCACCTCCTTACAATATTATGTCATGAGGCAAAATTATTACAGGAAACAAATAGCTTAATTGAAGCTTCTTTTCTATCTTATAAATATATACAATTGAGAAATCCAAATGCTGCAGAAATGAAGAGGAGGATGACTTTTTCTTGCTTCTTTACAAAACAAACACCAGTTTGTCAGAAAAGAAACCAGGGGTTCTCATTTCACCTGTTCAGTAAGATAAGGAGGAGAGAGATGCTTACATTAATTCCACGGTCACCTCTGATTCCGGGATCTCCCTGGAAAAGTAAAGGAAGATTGTAAAGTAAAATTGAAACAGCATAAAGAGAACAAATTCTGTTTAAACTTTTGCAGTATGAAATGAAACTTACTGGAGCACCAGGATAACCAATGGTCCCATTTCCGGGTGGGCCATCATCTCCCTAAGAGGAAATCGGGAGATTAATAGAAGTGTAGCATTTGAACCTATTGGCAATTAGTTATTATAATCCACATTGACAAAAAAAAGCAAAAAATGGGTAACAAGTGGATAACAGTGGATAAAATATAAAATTTTTGAACACAATGAAAAAAAAGAGCAAGTTGAACTGATGTCTTGACCAAGAGGCTCAAATAGTCTTATTCATTCTTTCCAATCCATTGAGAAGGACAAAAATGGGGGGGGGGGGGGAAGAAAGCTACAAATGAATGATTGGCTGGACAAATGAAATGTAGGACACTGGGTTCAGGTTATTGGGATTGAAGATTTGCTGGCATAATATAGCTTGCACCTTAGAAGGGCTGGCAAAAGTGGCTTGAAACTGAATTCTTGAGGATATTGGAAATAATCTCCTTAGAATATCCATTTTTAATGAATATTTCTGCAGTGTAGAAAGAGAACAAGTGTTTTATCTTTAATGGTATCCATTAAATTCCATTCAGTACAAAAACAACAACAACACCCCACCTCTACAACCAAACACATTGGTTCATCGAGTTAAGACATTAGTTGTCTATAAACTAATACTTAGATTGTGGCAATTGACTCAAAGGCACTTGAAATATAGGAAGCAATATAATTGAATAAATGGAATGGAGAGCTGGTGGAATGATTCCCATGATTACAGCTAACTTATATTTGTTCAATAGGGAAAAAAAGAGGAATTGTGCTATTGTTTGTTAGAATTATTCATCCTTGCTCAGAAATTGAAGTGCTGATTGCATAAAGAATTTCTGGCTTAAAATAAATACAGGAACAAATATTAGTTATTGGTGTCTATTACTATCCAACCAGCCTAGGGGAAAATGCAGGTACAGTATTTCCCAACAGCAAACCATTGTTCTTTCAAAGAAGTTTGAAGGAGGAATAATTGAGGACTTTAATAACTGTAGTTTAATAACTATTCCAAAAGAGAGGACTTGAGCCAAAATGTTCAAGAGTCAAAATGGAAGCCCAAAAAGCTTAGTTAAGATCTGAAAATTACAGAATATTGTAGAATCTGAGGACAATAAATCAACCTTATTTAGTTATGTTCAAAATAAAAGAGAAAATAATATACCAGCTGCAAGATGCCTCTGACAACAAAAAGAAAGACAGTAACTGCATTCTTCCTTTGGCACAGTTGTATGGTATATGATCTACTAAATAGTTGAGAAGAACAGAAGGGGAAGTTATGACTGAAGTTTAAGATTAATCAGAACAGAGAATAGGAATTTGGATTGTTTTAGATCTTTAGTATGCTTAGCTCACTTGAAAATCATCTGTAAAAAATACATAGATACAGGATGATTCTTGACTTGGTCCTTAATTGTGCTCATGAAAAATATTGGAATAATAGTTGATTGCAGTTGGGTATGAATTAGTAATGTAATATTTCTTTAAAAACAGTTTTATGCTTATCAAGAGAAATATAGTTTCCAAACCACATGGGTGGATGAATTAACTCTTTACTCTGCATTGGCCATTTCCTATTTTAAACATTGTATCTATTGTCTAGGCAGTGCATTTTAAGACTGAGTTAGACAAACAGAAATACACTGTAGAAAAATAATCAGATGCTTAAAACTAAGCTCACTGAATAGAGAATTAAAGAACTAAAGAAATGTTAGCTTTGCAAAGACTGGGTAAGTGGTGGGTGGGGAAACAACACAGTTTTTCAAGGATACTGAACAATGTTAGATGGAAGATCATTACTTATTTCTTTCATTCCAGAGCACTGGGCAAAAATCTGTCACGATGTTTTAATTTGCATTTGTGCACTAAGCAGGGGGTTGGAATTTTGCTGGCCTCTTCTTTCCATTCTAGAATCCTATGATAATGAGGAGAAGGTAGCTACAACCCTATGAGATTTAAAGGCTTGAGGGTTAAATGATCCCTTTGAACTCCAGTTTTCATGAAGCTCAACCATGTAGGATTATGGCCAGGATGGTCTTCCCTGGAAATAAACACAATTGGAGCACCAGCCAAATTAAAATTTAGCATTCCCAGGTATTATATCACTCACTCTATCACCCATCAAGCCAGGGTTTCCAGTTATTCCGGGTGGTCCAACCTGTCCTTTAGGACCCTGAAAAGTGAAATAGCTACATTAATATTTAGTATTAATTTAAATGACAAGACAATCATCATTCATTTTCAGGAAAATAGCTATATGTCTACACTACTATTACTGTTAATCTTGTCATCACTCCTTATCACCCATCCTCTCCCACTTGTGACTGTATGACTGTAACTTTGTCGCTTGTATACTTAAGATTTAGATTGGCTGTTTCCTAGTATGATTGATTGCTTATTGTATCCTATGACTATCATTAAGTGTCATACCTTATGATTCTCAACTCCTGATGAATGTATCTTTTCTTTTATGTATACTGAGAGTTTTTACACCAAGACAAATTCCTTGTGTGTCCAATCACATTTGGCCAATAAAGTATTCTATTCTATTCTACTCTACTCTATTCTATACAAAATCTACAGTATACTATAGTATCTTAAGAGTCTAACAATGTATTATTTTAAGATGCTGTAGACTCTAACAATTAATGTTTTGTAGGTTTATGTTACATTGCTTTCCTCTTTTTAAATGAGCCTGATATATTGAAGGATAGTAGTTATAAAATCCAGAAATATTTCAGGAGCCAACTTTTTTATTCTTATTTTTTCTGTGCAAAATTTAGCACTTGTTTTCCTGGCCTCACAATATGAACATCACACAACACCAACTGGTAATAAAATACTCTTAAATATTTTAAATATATAACTTCACATCTAAAAATGCACAATTCTTTGTTTTAGTTGACATCTGTATGCATCTTGTATCACAGTAGATCTGAGAAATATGTGAGACAGAAATTCAGTGAAATATAGGATTCTCTCCAACCACAGCCACTAACCTCTGGTCCAGGAGGGCCTTCATCTCCTCTAAAACCCTTCGGTCCAGGTGTGCCTACTTCACCCTAGAAGAAAAATGTTAGTTCAGTGGTTTCATCGTTTGTAATACATGGTCAGAACCAACTAGTTTTGCAGAAATCACAAATCTTCTCCTGCAACCTCACAAAATGATCTGAAAGGAGTTTTCTGAAGCTGCTGTTCATTTCATATCCTTCCTTCCTTCCTTCCTTCCTTCCTACCTACCTACCTACCTACCTACCTACCCACCTAATTTGGAGAGGGAAGATTTAGGAAGGAGTTTGATTTAGAGGCCTCAAATTGTTTATGCTTTATTGGTATAACAAGACCCAAATTCTTTCGTATTGCTAGTTTTACAGGGACATTCACCATCTCAAGGGCATTCCACTAATTTGTATATGCATTATTTATTAGAGAAACAGGACAAATCTTTTTCTTTAAAAGTAACAAAATTCTGCTACATTACGTGTAAACTTTCCGCACAAATGTTTGCCAATGTTCTTTGATGGTAGGAATTAACTTTGCTTTGTTTGTTTTACTGCACTGAATGTATTTTTATTGGTCAATGATTGAAATAAAATTTATGTTTGTTTATATAATGAGGAAGAGAATTTTTATATATTATTTTTTTTGAAAATATATTGCAAGTAAACCTTTTAAGTTTATCATCCCTTATACAGTTTAGCTGTTGTTGGTAACTCATATCAACATTTTAGCTTGGGAAACACAGAGGTAGATTATATGCTGCCTGATTTGTCCCAAATTTAGAGGCTAACAATATGTTATGTAAGTTAAGAAAGTACTGTCCCCTGCTATTGCTCATATTTCATATGGACAATTTCAATGGTTTGGGTTCTTTTTAGATAATTTCTGCAAAGGTGATATTGCTTCATTTTTTTTTGTCAATCAATTTATCAAACTGTCAAGTGTTTCTATTTACAAGCAGCATTGATTACATATTTTACGAGACTGGATCAAGAATAGGATTTGAAAAGCAACCAATTATCTAACACACAAAATTAATAGCTGTAAATTTTTAGACTTTTACGGAAAAGGATGTGCTTGTAAATATTTGCTCTGAAAAGAGATGTGTTAGGGGCTAAATCCAATTACTCATCCCTTTTCTTTGTCTACCACTGGGTTGTTGCAATGAGAAGTTTCCTTACAGTGAAAATAATTAGCCAGTGGAACGGCTTGCCTTCAGAGGCTGTGGGTGCCCCACTGGAAGTTTTTAAGAACAGACTGGCCAGGCACTTGTCTGGAACGGGAAATGGCTTCCTGCCTGAGCAAGGGGTTACACTAGAAGACTACCAAGGTCCCTTCCAGTTCTGTTACTCAGTTAAACATTTTTTTCTGGCATGGCTCTCCAGTGTTGTTGCTGTTTGCTGAATGCTGGAGCTCTGGGTGTATCAGATCAGGAGTAAAACTTTACAAAACAATAAATTCAGATCCAATCTCTTTGCCTTGGGTAAATGAAAATTATTCAGATTCTCTCAAGTGGCTTTTACCAGGTTTGGTACAAACACTGTGCAAATGCTAGGAGTTATATATGTATTTGGCTGGTTAGATTTCAAAACTTTAATTGCATTTTAAAAATGAGAATCCGTTAGCATGTGGTTCAGATATACTTGCATCCAGTATAGATGCAAGTCTGAACCATTATTTATTTATTTATTTATTTATTTATTTATTTTTCGTATTTCTATACCGCTCCCTCTCCCAAAGGGACTCGGGGCGGTGTACAGACTAAACATATAAAAATAGATACAGTGAAACAGAATTTAAGATTGAGTCCCATCAGATAAAAATTAAACCCTTATTAAAATTTAAAATTTAAAAACCCCAAAGACTCTTAATTGGCCAGGCCGGCCTGTTTAAAAAGTAAGATCTTAACTGCGCGCCGGAAGGTTAGGATGTCTGACATGGCTTGTATCTCCGGGGGGAGATAATTCCAAAGGGAGGGGGCTCCCACAGAGAAAGCGCGTAACCTCGGGGCCGCCAGCCGACAACGATCAGGTGGCGGTACTCCAAGTAGGGCGACCCTGTGGGAGAGTACTGGGCGGCGGGAGGTTGTTGGTGGCAGCAGGCGGTCCCGTAAGTATCCAGGTCCCGAGCCATGGAGCACTTTAAATACTATCAGTACCACTTTGAATCGAATCCGGAAGGCTACAGGAAGCCAGTGCAGTCCGCGGAGAAGTGGTGTTACGTGGGCGTCCCAAGGGGCTCACATATGCAAGTAGTCCTCTACTTAAGAACATAACTGAGCCCAAAATTTCTGTTGCTAAGCAAGACATTTATTAAGCGAATTTTGTCCCATTTTACAACCTTTCTGGCCCCAGTTCTTAAGTGAATCACTGCAGTTGTTACAGTAAATTAGTGATGTGGTTAAATGAATCTGGCTTCCCATTGACTTTGCCTGTCAGAAAGTCACACAAAGGTGAACACACGATCCCAGGACACTGCAACTGTCATAAATATGAGTCAGTTGCCAAGCACCTGAATTTTGGTCATGTGACCATGGGGATGCTGCAATGTTTTAAGAACAAAAAATGGTCATATATCACTTTTCAGTCTAGTTATAACTCTGAATACTCACTAAACGAAGTGTTGTAAGCCAAGGACTGTCTGCACTTGCACAGCAAAAGGGGTGCAGAAGCCTGATCTTGCAACATTTTAGAAATGGAGGTTACCCATGAACATTTCAGAATATTTTATGGGAAAAGCTAAAGTTTTTAACTCATAGAAAAAATAGCGTTAGGATAAGTATGACTTATTTCTATACTTAAAAGCACACTTTCATCCTTGTCATTTAGAACAAACTATAAAGACAATAATCATCAGGGAAACCGTACAATTTAAATTTTAGTTCTGTGCAACTGTACTGTCTAGGACAGGGGTGTCAAACTCAAGCCTGCGCACCGGATCCAGCCCATGGGTTGCTTAAATCCAGCCCATGGGGCTGGCCTGGAAATATATCAAGGGAATGGCCCACGGTGCCTCTGGTGGCTTAAACGGGCCATGTGTAGCCCCCCCACACCTCATTTTCACCCTCCATAGCTTAGTGCAGCACTCTGCCGGCCAAAACCGGACTGAAAAACGAGCCAAAAAACAGCCTGAAAACAGGCTATGCAGCCCATTTTCAGCCAGCAGAGTGCTGCAGGTGGCCATGGAGGGCAATAACAAGGTGCAGGATGGTGCATGTTTTGGCCAGCAGGGTGCTGCAGGAGGTATCCGTCCCCCCTCACTGCCCCCTACCCCACCCCTGCTGGCCTGCAGAGGAGAACTACAATGCTGATCCGGTCCTTGAAGAAATCCAGTTTGACACCTCTGGTCTAGAACATGCAGTATTATCAGATAATTTGTCAGGCTTTAGCTTTCCCTCGATCCAAGAAAAGCCCTGTACTAGCTTAAGAACCAAAATAAATAGCTTTAAGAACTTCCTATTCCCACTTGTTATATAGCCCTTTCTAATTTGTTTTTCCTAAAAGAGGTATCAATTTTCATTATTCTACTGATGCCAATTTATTTAACAATTTGTTTGTTTTTTAATTTCATTTACCTGAATCCTGAGTTCCAAAATGTGATTCATGGCCATTTTGTACTCTACTTAAGAACAAATAATTGTGGACTCCTTTTTCTTCTCTTGTAAAAAAGTCTGTTGCTTTAAATGTCTTGAGGAACTTTTGCTTGGTCACCTTGATGTAATATGTTCCATTTTATATAGAAAAACACAGAGGGCTCTTATAGCAGGGAAGGCTCTAAATGGGATTTATGTCAGCTTTTATGCTAGCTGCTGTTTTCAATTTGCCATTTTGGTGCAGAACATCTGCATTTCATTTTAACAATACGTGTTGTTTTACAACTAGAAACTAGACTAATAGAACAGAGCAAGAGGCCTCACTTTGGAGCATTATGGGATGGAAATGTCCTGGATCTGCTGAAGGACATTTTTCCTCTATAGCAGGAATACACAGGCCAGTAAAAGTATGTGCAGAGAAAATGAATGGAAAATATGAAAGCAAAATATCTACTGCAACCTATATGCATGGTTTTATATGAGAAATTATAAGAGGAACTCATTAATAATGTGTTTTCTTATTCAATGTATATTTCACAGCAGTACCATCTGTTCTTAGTAATGTTATTGATAACGTTAATGACACAAGGATACCACTTCCTCACACAGAATCAAGGCCTTTTTGACTGTCTTAATTGCTTATAGGGCTCTTTGCACTACTCCCATGAACATAAATTACATTGATTGATCCTCACTGCAAGAAACTTATTACTATGAAACTAAAATTAATACAGAGCCGGGGCCTTGTCTAATATTATCTTCCTTTCCACTCATTGGTTTACATTCTCGCTCTGCCCAACTGCGAGATCAAGGATGCAGAAGAATTAAGAGCATCTTACTGGCTCTCCTGGTGGTCCAAAAAGTCCCTCACGGCCTTGTTCTCCTGGTGGACCTGACTCACCCTAAAAAAAAGAGGAAAATAAATGAAGCAATACTTGCAGAGTAGAGTAAGTAGAAAAGCAGAAGAGAAAATATAACATCTACAGAGTTAAATCACACATGTTCTAATATACTAAATTATATCATGTTTTTCTTATCATCAACACAGGAAAACAATATCAAGCAAACATTATCAAAGACGCAGATAATCTTAAAATCCATGGATTACTTACTCAAAATCTCATTTAAAACAAAAATCATATCTTGCCCAGAATTCTCCAGGGATTGAAGGATTTTTGGCATAATTATACTGTATGTCGGATCCATTGCATCATATTGTCATGAAAGCCAACTATTCCCAACATTCTTGCCAATTTGCTTGCTGAATAAAGAGTACTGAGAAGTTAATGGCTCAAAGGGGATGAAGGCAAAGCAACTATAAGAGTAGCCAGAAGAAAAGACTTGTTCACGTATACCCTCTTTTGCCTCATGAGTTGATGCAGTATCGATGGCCTGTCAGGAATGCCCAAAGGCTACATGGGACTGAAACTGACAGTTGGGTTGTGGCACTTCTAGAATTTCTATCTGCTTGGTCCCCGCTTGGTGTCTTGAGTTCTTGTCATCCTCAATCAGGGACACTAGCGTCCCCAAACTTGGCAACTTTAAGACTTGTGGATTTCAACTCTCAGAATTCCTCAGCCAGCTTAAAGTTGCCAAGTTTGGGGACCCCTGGTCTACATCATGGCAAATAACAGCACTGCCTCAAAGAACCAGCAGTGAGCAATATTCCTTGTGTTTCAAATATTATCACTGGGCAATAATTTCTTTCTAGACAGTGCCAAAGTATGCTGTACTCATGGGACAGTAGCACAACAGAAGAGCAAGAAGCCAAACCAATGAGGTGTCTAACACAACAGCATACCAAGGGGTATTACCGCATTACCCAATCTTAATTAAAAGGTCTTGGGAAACACAGGGAATCTGTGGGAAGCTAGTCTGTGAGAACATTAGTGAAGGGCACAGTGGAGAGAGGGCAAGAGGAGAAACTGCTGCTTGTCATCCCATTTTCTGAGAAGTAAAAATATAAGAGCGGTCAGAGCCAGATGAATTGAGAGATTTCTGGAGAAAAATGTTTTATTCGTTGAAAAATAAATATAGTATGGAAGGGATATACCACAATCTCTTATGTGGTAGCACTCCTCCTCCTTCTGTGCCAAAACTTTATATAAACAGAATACTTGGTTCATGTGAAGAATTAGGAAATGTCTCTGCTTTATTTGGAATGAGGTAGATCAAGAATCCCTTTTCTGAAAACGCCTGCTGCGCTCACAGCTGAAGATCTGGACTTGAACTGAGCAAAGAACGATCTTAACAGAGACTTTTTCAGAGACAGTATAATAATGAAAATTATATAATAATCAGAATTTGAAACAGATATACTGTCTTCCCAGAATGTCAGCATGTTTGTTTCATTGCAGACACAAAACTCACATATTTAATTATTCGTTAGCCTTTGCCCTATTGATAATAGCATATTTTTAACTGAAAGCCAGCAGAAATCAGCAGCTAGAATATCAACATAAGCCTGGATTCAAGTCCCTATTAACTGACAAATATAATACTACCATGTTTTATGGATAATGACCTTTTTTGTTTGACTTAGATTCCAGGATTATTCCCTAGAGAAAACAGGAAGGAAGTGGTTGAACATTCCACCACGGATAAAAGGGTATAATATGCTGTAATTAGGTCTAATGAGCAATTGGAACTTTATTCCTACTTAAACTAGATATTATCTTAATAAAAGGTCCAATTTTTTTTCCGTAGCAACATTCATATAAAGAAATGACAAATTTTGGTTGATGCAAAACTGTCAAGGTTTATTTGGAATATATTTGTCTCTGTTTTGATTTCTTCTAAAGCATGTTACCTGTAAAACAAGAACTTCCTTTTCCTTTGTTCCCATGAGGATAGAAAGCTCAGTTGCAAAATTTTTATCAACACATGTTACTTCCTCCATAATCCTTACTTGTTCTTTGGAACCATAAATATCTATCTCTTAGGCCTGCTGCATCTGAGTTGAAAAACTCTGGAAAATCACTAGATGGCTTAATCACTTTAAGTATCATACTTTGGACACATTATACAAAAACCTAGCTCTGGAAATGGCTTTAATGTTGGAAAAGTGGAAGGAAAGAGAAACAGAGGACAATCAGCAGGGTAAAATGAGGACCCAGATTATAGAAGGCAATATGCTGACTCTGTGAGCCACTTAGAGAGGGCTGTAAAGCATTATAAAATGGTATATAAGTCTAAGTGCTATTGCTATAATGGTTTGATCCAGTTACAGTTATGGTAGGTGCACTATTGGAAGACTGGAAAGACCAGGCTACAATGAAGAATAACAGGGTTGGAAGGGACACTGGAGCTTTTCCGTTTCAGCCTCCTGCTCATGAAGAACATAGACCATTTATCAGGGGTGGGATTCAAAATTTTTAACAACCGGTTCTGTGGGCGTGGCTTAGGTGGTGGGTGCGGCTTGGTGGTCACGTGAGTGAGTGGACATGGCTTGATGGTAATGTTATTGGCTGGGTGTGGCCAACTCAACATCACTCACATCGAGGCACGCATCTCCTCGCTTGGCCTCTAATGACTGTGGGGATGCTGCAATAGTTGTAAGTGTGAAAAAGGGTCATAAGTCACTTTTTTCAGTGCCATTGTAACTTTGAATGGTCATCGACACAAGCGAAGTACCAGCAAAGGAGGAAAAAAAACCTCCAGAGAAGTTCCAGAGACAGGAAGTCTAGGCCTGCCAAGAATGTAATAAGGGTTAATAGAGAGGCAGTTTCTATAAGCAACACCTGCCTTCCTTACAGGATTAGGCCAGTAATTTCTTCTAACAACCGGTTCTCTGAACTGTTTGAATGTTAACAACTGGTTCTAGAGAATAGGTGCAAACTGGTAGAATCCCACTCCTATCATTTATAAACTTGATTGCCTGTTTGGATATACCAAGTATTCCCTCTCTCATATAGAAACCACTTCTATCCACAGAAATCAGAGGTGGTATTCAGCAGGTTCTGACCAGTTCTGGAGAATCGGTAGCGGAAATTTTGAGTAGTTTAGAGAACCAGCAAATACCCCCTCTGACTGACCCCATCCCCATCTATTCTCTGCCTCCTGAGTCTCAGCTGGGTCTTCTTTTGTTGCCCTGCACAGGAGAATGGAGCTGGAAAGCAGGTTCTGGGAGGGAATGGGCAGTAACCTTCCCCAGGAGTGGGAAGGGAATGGGGATTTTGCAGTACCCTTCCCCTGCCATGCCCACCAAACCATGCCCACAGAATCAGTAGTAAAAAAAATTTGAATCCCACCACTGACAGAAATGAATACAGATACAAACATGTTATTCCAACAGAAACAGCAAACAAAATAATAGTAACGCTTATAAAAGCCAGGACTGAGAATACAGCACCAGGTGGCAAGTGCTGCCTCTGCAAAGAAGCTGAAGAAACAGCGGATTACTTGAAGTTAGCTGCTTCAAGAAGGTAACACGTATTGTTTGCAAACAACGTCATGACGAAGAGCAACAATGGTGCATTGGAAGATCTGCAAGAAATACCATTAGCCCAAGGGTGGGATTCAATTTTTTTAACAACCGGTTCTGTGGGTGTGGCTTAGTTGGTGGGCGTGGCTTGGTGGTCATGTGACTGGATGGGCGTGGCCAACTCAATATCACTCATATTGAGGCACGCATCTCCTCGCCTGGCCTCTCATGACGGTGGGGATGCTGCAACAGTCATAAGTATGAAAAACAGTCATAAGTCACTTTTTTCAGTGCCACTGTAACTTTGAATGGTCACTCCACACAAGCAAAGTACCAGCAAAGGAGGGGGAAAAAACTCCAGAGAAGTTCCAGAGACAAGAAGTCTAGTCCTGCCAAGAATGTAATAAGAGTTAAAGGAGAGGCAGTTCTGTAAGCAACACCAGAATGTTTCCTTCCTGCCTTAGGCCAGTAATTTCTTCTAACAGCCGGTTCTCCGAACTGCTTAGAATGTTAACAACTGGTTCTAGCGAATAGGTGCGAACCTGTAGAATCCCACCCCTGCATTAGCCTACAAGCAAGAACTGGTGGGATCATAAAATAGAGAAAATCGTAGAAAATGAAGAAGCTAAAATGCTTTGGGACTTCAAAATTCAAACAGACAGGCACTTGCCACATAACACGCCAGACTTAACAATTGGCAATAAAAAAGACCAAAAAATCATGGATAGTGGATGTGGCAATACCTGGAGACAGCAGAATAGAAGAGAAAGAACTGGAGAAGGTAACAAAATATGAAGATATGCCAATAGAAATAGAGCAACTATGCAAAAGGAAAGCAAAGGTAGTACCAATAGTAATAAGGGTTTTGGGTGAAATCCCAAAACTGGAGCACCACTTGAAGACCATCAGCATTGACAAATTCACCATCAGTTTGTTGCAAAAGGCAGTTTTACTCAGAACAGATTACATCCAGGGATGATAACATTAATACACCCACATCTGCCTATCCCAAGAGAAGAATTCAATAAGTGGATAAAAATGCCAAATCCAATCAGAACATCTGGCTGACTATGCAATGAACTACAATAGCAATACCACCACCATGATGTGGATTATTTAAGGGAAACAGAATATAATAAATGCGGGGCATAACAAAAATGTAAAACATTATTTTGGAACCGAAAGGTAAGACATAGAATATAGAATAATGTGTGTGTGTGAGGGAGGAGGAGGGAGAGAGAGAGAGAGAGGAAAACGGTGATTTACAAAGTAATGTGGTCCATAATTTTACAAGTATATTTCTGAATTTTGTGATGCATTTCTCTGCCCAGACAAAGCAAAATGTGTTCAGAATGTTACTTTATGAAAAAGTGTTCTTTAGTTTCTGAGATAAAATATATAAATGTCTGTATTACCCATGAAGAGACCAATGAGAGGGAGACTGAAACTACAATACATTATTTTGGTACAATCCTCAAACTCATGAACTGCAGCACTAACTTTTCTCAATATATCAGAACATTTAAAAAAATCTTCCTTCCTTGTTTCCCAATTGGCTGCTAGAAGCTGAATTCTTCTAGTTGCCCAATTTTACATTTTTTGGTTTGAGACATAGTAATTTCCCTTCTCACTCCCAACTTTCTCATTAAAAGAGGCATTGTTTTCCTTTCCCCTTCAACTAGCTCAGGGCTGTCAAACTCGCGGCCTAACAGGCCAGATGCATCACGTGCTGGCCACGCCCATGCCCAGTTTAGCAAAGAGAAAAAAGTCCCGATACATCACGTGATGCCGCAAGTTTGAGACCTATCAGAGGGAGATCCAACCCGGAAATAAGAAATTGCTCGACAGTGAGAACTGGCAATGAAACAGCTTGCCCTCTGGAGTTGTGGGTCCTCTGTCCGTGGATGTTTTCAAAAATAGATTGGACAATCATTTGTCTGGGATGGTATAAAGCCTCTTGCTTTGGGCAGAGGGTTGACTAGAAGTCCTGCAAGGTCCCATTCTATTCTCCTCTCATTCTATTCTATGTCTTTTTCTTAAATTTATAAACTCAGTCCATTCTACACTGAGTCATGTGTATCCTCCAAGTTTCAGCTACAAAAAATTCACCACAAAAACAAGTTTTAACAGAACCAGTTAAGAGCACAGAATATCTTTTTCTGCATGTTGGGACATTATTAGAAGTATTTAACAACACTTAAACTAGATCCATTTCTCTAAAAAGATCACCAGGCCTTAATGGCTTGAGTTTTCATTTAAAACAGTAAAGTACTTCTTCTTCTTCTTCTTCTAAACTACTTGTGAATATCACAAATGAAAATTTACCTTTTCTCCTTTTGATCCACGAGGCCCAGGGACCCCTCGTAAGCCTTCGGATCCAGGGCTACCCTGTATGCAAAAGGATGATGATGATTTTATATTCTAGCTCCAATAACAATCCTGCAAAAGGGTGGCAGAGGGCTTTTAAACATATTTCTCTTCATGAAGAAGCTAAAGGAGAATTTTATATTAGAACTTGTTCTAAGAATCCAGTTAGGAAGGATTCTGAAGGCTTGCTAAGGACTGAAGGAATTCCTAAACATTTTCAAAGGTTTCCCCGTGTTTACAGTGTTGAGGAAAGCTCTTTATTGATTGTATCCCATTCCATATAAATATTAGAAAAACAGCTTTAAATAAACCCATTGAATTTCAGCTTCAGAGGCTTAATGAAGACCATTTTCTTGGTTTCCAATTTTGCTACCATCTACAGGAAACATCACTGAAAACAGTAATCTTACCTTTGATCCAGGGATACCATCAGAGCCAGGACTTCCCTACAAGAGAACAAAGAGACAGCAAAATGGATTATCATGTACGTAAACTTGCTCCTTCAGGCCCATAAAATCTTTATATGTGTACCTCATCTCCCCATTCTCCTTTTTCTCCTTTGGCTCCCACTTCTCCAGGCTGACCCTAAAAGATATGAAAAAGTAAATATTTTTACCATGAGCTTTTGAGTATTCATACAGCAGTTGGGAATCGCATAGTGATCTAAACTTAAATGGATAGAGATGTCAGAGCAATGTTATTACTGCTCTTCAAAATCAAAATCAACTAGCTTGCCTTTCAAAGACAAATAACATCTTTATATAAATACTATCTGCCAGTTTAAAAACAACTCTGACTTTTTCTGATCCCATGACATCAACTGCATTGAGGAGCTGAGATTATTCAGTTTTGGCTTAGATATAATATAGCTGCAACAAAACCAACATTTTAATCATTATTATTTTGAAATATGGTAACTCTTTACATCTGGTTGGCAGTCATTTTTCCATCAGAAGGATTTCTTATCTTCAGCAACAGAGTGGTCAATGTTTGGAATACTCTACCTGACTCTGTGGTTTCTTCCCCAAACCCCAAAAACCTTAGACTGTTTACTATTGACCTCACCCCCTTCCTAAGAGGCCTGTAGGGGGCGTGCATAAGCGCACCAATCATGCCTACCGTCCCTGTCCTATTGTTTTTTTTCTTTCTTATAAGTATCTATCTCATGTATTCAAAACTATATTTATTCTTATACCTGTATCTTGTAAGCGATTGATAAATTAAATAAATACTAAATGCTTATCCCCAAATGTTGGTTCCTGAGCTTTAGACTTCCCCTAAAAGGTCCTTGAGGGGAAATAATGGCTTAGAAGCTTCAAAGTCTTCATTTTTTTTCATGCAACTAGATGAAGGCAACATGAATTGAGGACATGGACATTACTCCAAAACATCCTGCAGCTGAGTGGGAGCAGTAATTTTTTTTTTTTTTTGCTCCTTATCATCAGTATACTAAAATTGGATGATGATCACACATGACAATTTGAAACTTTCTGATGGTTTGGGAAGCAAATGAAGTGGCAATGTAGAAGAGGTCAAAGTTTCTAAAAATCATGATTATTTCATATACTTCTTCTATGATGAAGGAATTTTATTCTTAGGTTATTCTTGCTTGCAACTGGCAACTCTGTTGGTAAGTGCTGAAATTGCAAAGCAAAACATCCCATGACAGAACCAATTGTTTTGGTTGTTAAGCAAATCATTGAAATCATTAAGTGATCATGACTTGCAATTTCACATCTGTGGTCTCCATTAATTGTGCTTGTTGAAACCAGGTTGTGAAGCTTATGGGATAATACTACTGTTATCAATGCATACCGGTTGAAAAGCACTCGAATGGCAATTATGTGACCATGGGACACTATGATGATCCTAAATGTAAGGTTTGGTCACAAAGCTATTTTTTTCCAGCTCAACTTCAAACAATTGCTAAATGAAGTAGTCAATAAGTGAGGAGTACCTGAACAGTCTTTTATAAAGAACATTTTCCGTCTCCATCTAGGCTGCATGGAATACATGTGCAAGAGTACAGATGTATAAAATCCAGGAAAAGTCCAAGAGAAGTTGCAGTATCTAGTCAGTTTCATGTTTTGTGTCTGAGCAATTAACCCAGGGGTCTGCAACCTTAAACACTTAAAGAGCCATTCGGACTCATTTCCCACAGGAAAGAAAACACTGGGAGCCAATAATTTAGCAACCCATATGACTCACTCCCATCCGGTCACCTCCTGCTCTGGAATATGTAGCGAGTCTCCATCTCCTGCCATCACCCTTACCTTCTCAGGCCAGAAGAAGAGTGATGGGAGGGAGGGGCGAAGCCAGCCAGCGGTGGGATCAGCTGACAAGGAGCTGCAGCAGAGAGCCAAAAGAGGCGCATGTGGCTCCAGAGCAGCAAGTTGCAGACCCCTGAACTAACCAATATTCCTAATCTGGAAAATTACCAAAAGCCAATTTTGAAATCAGGAAAGCTCAAGTGATGTTAGTCTCCACCTAGTAAAGTGAGGAAGGCTGGAAAATCAGTGATACCAGCTAGTCTCTTCCTCTGCCAGCTTATCTTCTGGCTGTTCACCATCTTCTAATGCTGTGCTTTTCCTCCCTTAGTTCCCCTTTTCATTACCCCAAACTGCTTATCAGAAGCAGTTATCACTTATCAGAAATTCCATATTTAAATGTCCCCGCTGTCATTTGAGGCAATTTACTTAGAATAGGGAAGCTTAGAGAAGCACTGCTCTAATGGATCTACTAGTAAGTTGTGGGGGACCTTCACTCAGCCCTGCTATTTACCCAATTCTGCTAACTTCCTTTATCAAACAGTATGCAAACAAACAAAAATCAAACAGGCCAAATTATTTGACTTAAGAGTAATATCTAGCCCAGTGTCATACATTTGCTTCTCAGTAGCATATTAAATATAAACAAACATTTATCACGAAATGCACCACTCCTTAGCATCAGTGTTGTTTTTTTAATCCCAACAAGTAACACTGGAGAAATCGGTATAGCATACATAAGACTGAAAGATCTACCCAGTGCTTAAAGCTGGCCAAGCAGAAAGAGTGTGAACGTTCTGGCTACTGCCACTTTCCCCCTAAGCTAGTGGTGTTATGTTGGGGGAGGGAGCAATGTCTATGATCCACCTCCAGCTGTCTGAGTCTGAGATGCAAGGAAGGGAAGTGGGGGGAAACAGGGCATATGGCCAGGGACTCTCCTCCGGGCAACTAACAGTAGTGATAAAAGGGGAAGGCCAAGAGATGCACAATTACAACTATACCTTGTCACCAGGAACTCCAACTTTTCCTTGTGGGCCTGGATCTCCTTTGGGTCCAGGCTCTCCCTTGAAGTAAAGAACACAGAGACACAAATAAGTTTAGGGAGGAAAAAAGGAATCCAATTCCAACATCCTAAATGACATGACATACAAGTGGGGGTTTGTCTTTGATCCCTCTCTCCCTGTGGAAGTGAGAATCACTTGTAGTCAAAATAGAGAAATCTAGAGTTTTATCATCGTGATAGGATCAAGCATGTCAGCCTAAATGAGAAACATAAAAGCAGAATTTCCAATTCTTTCAAGACCATTATATTTAAAAATCCTGTTATGCATGAGCAAATGCATATGCGTATATATGTATATGTATCATATGTATGTAAGTATGTATGTATGTATATATGTATATTGTATGTATGTATGTATGTATGTATATGTGTGTGTGTGTGTGTGGATCTTTGGTTCTTCGAGTTTTCTCCCGCGTAGAAAACCCGAAGAACCAAAGATCCACATACAAATACCCGTGAAAACCTCCGAAAACAAATATATATACATATTCAGGTCTTGGCATGTTCGGGTCTTTTCCCGTGTAAGATTGAGAGTATCTTGGCGACGTTTTGACGAGGTCCTACTCACCATCTTCAGGCTGGTACTTTCAGCTTCGTGCTTGTGCGAGCAAAGCAGGAAGCCAAAAGCACCAGCCTGAAGATGGCGAGTGGGACCTCGTCAAAACATCGCCAAGATACTCTCAATCTTACACGGGAAAAGACCCGAATACGCCAAGACCTGCATGTATATGTATGTATGTATGTGTGTGTGTGTGTGTGTGTGTGTGTGTGTGTGTGTATATATATATATATATATATGGATCTTTGGTTCTTCGGGTTTTCTCCCGCGTAGAATTGGAAGTATCTAGGCGACGTTTTGATGAAGTCTCATTCATCATCTTCAGGCTTGTGTCTTCCTGTGCTTCTCGGAGTAATGTGAGCTTGCAGCTGCTTCTTCCGAGAAGCACAGGAAGACACAACCCTGAAGATGATGAATGAGACTTCATCGAAACGTCGCCTAGATACTTCCAATTCTACGCGGGAGAAAACCTAAAGAACCAAAGATCCACATACAAATACCCGCGAAAACCTCCGAAAACATATATATATATATGTATGTATATGTATATATATATGTATATGTATAATTATAAGTAATACGTTGAACATTACAACATTGAAAAAACAGTGTTGCTAAGATCAACACCATAAACTTAGTAGTACTTATTGAGGATTAGTACATTGCTGATTTGGCTTCCTCTCACTTCAACTTACTACAATAACCTACTAAAACTGCTTCCTTGGACTTTTTGGATTTGCATGTGTAAAAATAATTTGTAAAATGAATCTAATGACGTATCTAACTAGTATCTTTATTAGTATTAATACTAGTAAACTAGCATTTACCAAATACTAGATAGATTGATCATGGTATTTATATGCTGACATCACAAAGAGTACAGTATCCAAGTCATAATGAGAAAACAATGAATTATGGCTAACCTTTATCCCTTTGAGTCCATAAGAACCAGCATCCCCTTTTTGTCCAGGAGGTCCTTGTAAGCCCTAGAACCAAGCAGTTATCAATTAGCTCATGACAATGTGTTATATATTTTGGTGTATTACAATAATCTCCATCTGGTTGGGCTGAATTTTTCCATACTGTTTTCCACCTATTTGTACTCTATATTTTTTCTTTCATCTTTCAGATGCTGCACTTTGTAACTACCTATATTTACAGATTTGCTTCCACCACTGCACCCTGAGATTGCCTGTTAGCAACCAGAATGGATAGATGTGTAATCTCTTGCACCGACATACATCAAACCCAGGAGATCCTTTGCATCCTGGTAGTCCATGATATCCTTGTTCACCCTGTGAAGAAAGAAAATATTTACATGACTATTATGAATCATTGGGAATTATTTCCTTTTTATCATTAGAGGATAGCAATAGCAATGACACTTAGACTTATATACGACTTTGTAGTGCTCTGCAGCCCTCTCTAAGCAGTTTAGAGAGTTGCTCCCAACAATCCGGGTCCTCATTTTACTTTACTACTTCACCGATGGAGGGCTGAGTCAACTTTAAGCCGCTCAGAATCGAACTCTTGGAGTGAACAGTGAGTTAGCCTGCAGTACTGCGTTCTAACCAGGGGTGGGATTCAAAATTTTTAACAACTGGTTCTGTGGGCGTGGCTTAGGTGGTGGGCGTGGCTTGGTGGTCATGTGACTGGGTGGACATGGCTTGGTGGTCATGTTATTGGCTGGGTGTGGCCAAGTCAATATCACTCACATCGAGGCATGCATTTCCTCGCCTGGCCTCTCACGACTGTGGGGATGCTGTAACAGTCGTAAGTGTGAAAAATGGTCATAAGTCGCTTTTTTCAGTGCCATTGTAACTTTGAATGGTCACTCCACACAAGCAAAGTACCAACAAAGGAAGGGAAAAAAATTCCAGAGATGTTCCTGAGACAGGAAGTCAAGTCCTGCCAAGAATGTAATAAGGGTTAATGGAGAGGCAGTTTCTGTAAGCAACACCAGAATGTTTCCTTCCTGCCTTCCTTACAGGATTAGGCCAGTAATTTCTTCTAACAACCGGTTCTCCAAACTGCTTAGAATGTTAACAACTGGTTCTAGCGAATAGGTATGAATTGGTAGAATCCCACTCCTGATTCTAACCACTTTCTTCATTAACTTCCTTAAACCAATACTTTTGTTCAATTGCAACCCTCTAATGCAGCTTTTTTTAAGGCATAAGGAGGGAAACCACCCTCTGCATGCAAATATAAACCATACCTTGATGCCATCAGCGCCATCTATGCCATGCTTGCCCTTCTCTCCCTGTAACAGAAAAGAAGTCAGGTATATAATATATAATTCATTTTCAAAAAGATAATGGCATCATCCCCCAAACAAAATCTAAAGACATACCTTGCCTCCTTTTGCACCTCTTGAGCCCTGTAGATAAAAAAAGAAGATTTAGAACAATGTACAAGTATTTACTGGGCCTATATAGAAAAGGACATGGGACATGGATGCTTTTAGAGCCCACTATGTAATTTAAGATGTTATATAATCTTCTAGATAATCACTGATGTTATATCAGCAAAATACACCGGCTGTATCATATCCTAATACAACAGCCTAAGAACAAACTATATGTCCTTTTGAACTGAACTGAATTAGCCTTTTCACTTAAGAAACCATATATTAAATTTGCAAAATATCTTAAATCTTATCTGAACCATTCCCTGTCTTTGCTCTAGTTGTCTAACTTTCTAGTGGTCACAGAATTGCTATCCCCATGATAGTAGGATAAATAATCATAATCGTAATAGCCCTTGGAGCAATACCCAAAGGGTTGCCTAGATACATGGAAATTTTGAACTCATCAGACCTAAATATTCTGACTGCAAAAAGCCACCTTACTTGGAACTACCTATATACTCAGACATTATCTTAACAGCTCTTAGGTCCTTGGTTAGGACTTGAACTGTTAAGTTTTTACCAGTCCCAGACTATGAATCAAATTGAAGATTAAATCAATAATAATAATAATAATAAATTAAAGATTAACAACAATACAATTACTACTACTAATAATAATTGAGAAACAGCTAGAAAAAGTATCAAAATATTGTGATTTTCAAATTGAAGTTGAGCAACTATGGAGGAAGAAATCAACAGTTGCACCTATAGTAATAAGAGCCCTTGGAGCAATACCCAAAGGTTGCCTAGATACATGGAAATTTTGAACCTAGGCCTGAATATTCTGACTTTGCAAAAAACCACTTAGTCAGAACTGCCTATATACTCAGATGCTATCTTAACAGCTCTTATGTCCTTGGTTAGGACTTGAACTGTTAAATTTTTACCAGTCCCAGACTGTGAATTGAACTGAAGATTAATCATAATAATATTTTTAAATAATGTTTATATAAAATATACTTTAATATATTTTAATTTATTGTTTTAATATATTGTTTTTATCCTTAATGTATAGTGCCCAGAATCATTGTTCGTGAGATTGGTGGCCATATAAATTTGATAAACAAATAAATAAATGTGCAAAATAGAATCCAAGATTTGTTTCTTTGCCCAACAGTTCTAGTGGGAATCTCAGATCCCCACAATTCCAAGTAGTTCCCAGTTCTAGTGGGAATCTCAGATCCCCACAATTCCAAGTAGAACCAAATTAATTTAAATTTCTTATATCCCCTACTTGGTTTATAGCGTACATTTATTTTATTTTTTTATTTTATTTTGTGAAGCCATTATTATTAGGTATAAGTATAAACATGGTTAGGAATACATGAAATGGATACGAATAAGAAAAAAAAGAAACAATAGGACAGGGACGGTAGGCACGTTGGTGTGCTTATGCACACCCCTTGATCGAGATTATGTACATCTAGATCAAGGCTATATCTTGTGATATTTTGACTGGCCCTAAACATGGCATACTCTAACACTGAATTTTGGAGTCCCGACTCCTCCCGCCCCCCAATAATTCAACACAGATTCATTTGCTTTTGTAGCACTGTTAATCAACACAACTCACCTTGTCCCCTCGGGTACCCTTGTCTCCCTAAAAATGAGAAGGAGAAGGAAAAGTCAGATATATTACAAATAAAATTATGAGAAAAAAATATCAAGAAAGCAATAAGTGAAACTATACTTGCCTTCATCCCTTGGTAGCCAATAGGTCCTGAGTCACCTTGCTTGCCCTAGGTAAAGAATAACATTCAAACAATAAATCCCATTGCACTCAAATCCGGTTCTTCTTTCAAGATTGTAGGGAAAATAATTTTATCCATAATATTGTGTTAATTGGATTTTTGACAGTTTCTTACAATATGTTTAAATCATTTAAGTCCTTTGATTTGAAATCCATCCTTGCTTTCCCATACACAGATGTGAAAGCATATTTGTGCATATATCTTAACAGATTGATATACAGTTGGATTAAGACATACAAGTAGAACAGACTCATGGCTGGATCCAACCTTGTTTCTTTAATAATGCAATTTTAGATGTGTCTATTCAAAAGTAATCTCTTTTGAATTCATACTAGCTCAGTGCTCTCAGATTTCATATTAAAACTTTCTGTGCTGTCCCAGCCAGTCTATGGAATGGGTTAGTTACTTAGGATTTGTGAGCTGTCCCCTTAAGGGAATGCATCATAGGAAATGTAGGTAAGGGTATCCTGGGAAACGTAGTTTATATCACGTGGCCACATCTGTAATCCTGATTGGCCACTAGATTGACCCTCAAGGGGTTGAAGGAGGTTGCCCTCCATTCTTACCTGCACTCATTACTGATAACATC
Organism: Bungarus multicinctus; assembly: GCA_023653725.1. Classification (NCBI taxonomy): domain Eukaryota; kingdom Metazoa; phylum Chordata; class Lepidosauria; order Squamata; family Elapidae; genus Bungarus; species Bungarus multicinctus. The sequence continues at coordinate 161,843,220 of CM042836.1, forward strand.
GTTTTCTTCTATTGATACAAGATGGGTTAGGAGATAACTATTTTCCACGTGCAAGGCAGATATACAAAGGATTGGTCATTGAAAGAGGAACTTCGTCACAAATGTGAGTTACGAGGATACCTGATGTACCAATAAATGAACTTTGTTATGGAAGCTTTGTTGAGTTATCTATCTGCATTTGCAGAGCTATAAGTCTATCTCTGTGAAGGCATGACAGTGGAAAATAGTTATCTCCTAACCCATCTTACTTTCTATGTTATCAAAAACACTTCAGTGACAAATGTATTAGTGCCTATCAGATGTGATCTCTTGACTTACATAAGGGTCTTTTTGAAGACTACGGAAGATTGAAGATTACAGTTCTTTGTGAAAATTATAGAAGTGTCCCCTAGTTTTACTCTATTGTAGTGGTGCATTAAATTCTAAAAAAACTGGATCTAACACTGATGATCTGAGAAAGAATCATGAGATGCTTTAACAGAATGGATGGGTGAAAACAGGCTGAATCTCACCCCTCCTTGTAACTTCATTGGCAATTTGCAATTTCAGGAAGATGCTGACATACAGATGGCGTGTCTACAAAATTGATTAATGTTATCTCACACGTCTTCACATACGGAAAACGTTCCTTGGGAGGAATGCAGCCCTCCAACTAAAAGAAAGTACTCCATATTTATTCAGAATATACATTAAAAACTCAGTATTACATAAGATTCAGCTTTACTTTGAGTAACTTCCATCCAAAGTCAAATGCATTTTCTACTTACGGGGTCTCCAGCTTCTCCTTTTTCTCCTGGCAAGCCAGGTCTCCCTCTTTCTCCCTAAAACAAAATATCAGTAAGCATTAGATTCTATTTCCAATTTTCATTTAACTTTACATTTCAGGTAAAGTTTAGCTTTTAAAAACCACAGAAGAAAAGGAGTTTTGTATGAATGCTCTTGCCATAGTCCAAAGGACAATTTCAAGTGTATTGCAATATTTGGCATTTGCCCAACATTGCCCTTTAGTGTTGGTCAAAAGCCATATATTGCAATACACATAACATTAATTTTTAACATATCTTTTCACTTTTTACAAATGTTTCCAAAGCAACAACAGTAAATAGTTACAAAAGTCTAACAAAATTCTACAAAATGTAGAAAAATGTCCCCCCAAAGACTATTCTATACATATGAGTTAGCAGGTACATAAACAAGAAGAAAGTACTAAAGGGAACCGAGAAGCCTTTAAGGCAGAGGTCTCCAAACTTGACAACTTTAAGACTTGTGGACTTCAATTTCCAGAATTCTGGGAGTTTCGAAGTCCACAAGTCTTAAAGTTGCCAAGTTTAGGGACCCCTGCTTTAAGGAAAGGACTCCCTTAATCTGGAATGAAAAGTTTTGTCCAGCTGTGTCTATGGGCAGAGAAGAATGAAAGTGAATACTGTATAGCTTCTGATGTCTCTGTCAATAGGAGGATGGACAGGAAAAGGCTTGGAATGAAGTATTATTATTGACAAAAGTGCACACCGTAGAAGGTGTCATTTCACAGAGGGGAGAACTGGCTGGCTTCAGTTCTTTTCAGGTTGCAATCTAACCTGAAAGAAATAAACTTTTCAGTCAAAGGTCCTATTTTTAAATGCAAGGCCATTTGTCCATAAGGCAACTCTTAAATGAAATTTTGAATGAACATATTGGTCTAGTTCAGATAACAGAGATCTATATGATCACATGACTGCCCCCTCACTTGAGGACTCAAATAGGCAGAGCTTAACTATACATTAGCCAGATTACATCAGGCTGATTCATACATTCAAAATTAAATCCTGAATGGCAGCAATTATCATTCTTGATCTGGGTTTGATCATCAGCAGAACAATTCAAAGGGCTGCTCACATGAAACCATGGTAAAATGGCTGTGAGCCGTTTGCAAATGTCTGATCTTCTCACCCCCATAAATCACCTCCTTCCATTGCATGACTCCCTTTTAGGTGACAGTAAATTCTACCAGATGCCTGGCAGTCAATCTAAATGTAGCCTTACAGAACTGATAATGTGAGGAAAACACCCACCTCTTCTCCTGGGTCCCCAATGTGCCCTGGAGGCCCTCGAGGAGGCTAAGAAAGAAGAACCAAAAGTTGGAATTAGAGCACAGGAATGTAAAAGGCAAGATTTTATATACTGCTGGGCTGTCAGGATAATAACACTCACCTGGCATTCATAGGAACAGCACTGTTGACAGAATAAAAGGACACCATTAAAAAAGTTACCAAGTTTACATTTTAATAGATTGAATACATTTCTCTTTTGTTCTAATCTAAAAGCATTCCTTCATCCCTTCATTTTCAATAAGCTAGAACAATTGAGACACAGTTTCCCACACAATGTTGGTGAGGAACTGAGGCTGTGCCACATGACATAATGCTTGAAGCTTCTAGATTAGTTTCCTGTCCATTTGAACAATCATCAACAAAAAACCAACAGTTATGTTGCTTGGATATGCCTAAATGTGTTAAGTTAAAAAAATATAAGAAAAATGTTGTGTGGACTTATTTCAGGGGACAAACACAAAAGGCAGCATAATAATTACATCAAATAGTTTGCTCTATTTTCTCTTCAGAAATGTTCTATGTTGATGTAGGACCTGTCAATATGCAAATATCCAGCATGGTAAGAAAAGAGGAAAGATAGCCTTAAGAAGTTCAGCTATGTTTCCATTATTCTCTGCTTTAGGATGAATCACTTGTGACAAAAGGGAATGCATTAGACTGGGCCAAGTGCCAATGTAAATGAGACACTTTAGAGCAAAATGCAAACTATCATTCAGCTCCAGGAATGGCATACTTTTGAGTTACTGAGCACATGTTGGAGCCTCCATTTTGAGACCAGTCTACTGCAGTAGAAGGTTGAAGCTGGATCAGGTTGACAAACAGCCAAAGAAATGTTTTTAGTAGAAAACTACACAAGTTCTCTTTGGACTGAATCTTGTGGCCCAAGACCATTCATGCTTAATGCCTACACTTACTCAGAAATACCCCCCCCCCCAACAAAATAGATGGATATAAATACTGACTTGCCGATAATTCCACTTTTTATAAAATAAGCTTTTAAAAACTATTTAAATTCTTGAATATTTACATTTTTCCAGAGCTTACATCAGTGCTAAGTTTTAAATAGGAGACTAAGATTTTGAATCCTCCTTTGTGATCTGAGCAGAGCGCTGTAAATTTGGTGCAAGATATGGTTCTTCCTTCTACTCCTTGGGACAAAAACATTTTGCTGTTCCCTTCTTACTAATATAATCATAGGCAATAGGAGAGAATCCTGGCATTCAGATTAACATTGGTATGATTAGTTCATGGTTTACTAAGAAAGAAATAGTGACAAGAAATTAGAAAATTTACAATTTATTTTTGAATGAACAAAAGGGGATCCAAAAAACTCACCACTTGCTCCACATTATCTTTCTGAAAGAAAGAATAAGGAAGAAAATGAGCAGAAATTATCAAGATAGCATATCCAATGCATGATACATTTACCCAACAGGAAAATATTTTCAAATATAAAATTATTGCTGTACAAAAGCAAATTAGACAGAAGAAACTTGAGTATTACTGTATTTTTATATCTTCTTTTCAAGTAGATCTAGTAAATAGAAAAGAAACACTAAGACTCACAATCATTTCAATCATGGTGTCAATAGTTCTAGGAACATCGCTTTGTGGTACAGTTGCTGTGAAATTGCGACGATAGTCATGGTCTGTAGCAATCACATTTAATCTGGATTCCTAGGATAAAATAAACCAAATCAAAACTATGTTTTCACTCCAATGTCAGCTTGTAAATTTAGCAATGAGCTTGATCGAAATGCTGCACAGACTGCTGGTACTGTAATCTTCACATGAAGATCCAAATATAATTCCACTCATCTGTGTTGTTGTAGGCTTGGTTATAGTTATCTTTGTAATATGCCAAGAAATGTACTGACCTCCTCCTGCAGGGGAGGAGAGGCACTTGGGCAGCTAACTTTAGCTTCTAACATATGTGCACTATTGTAATACTTGAAAAGACTTCTTTTCCACATACGCCTTTGCATGTTTTCTGCAATTTTCTATACCTACTTGCTCCTTTCTGCCAAATGAAGCACAGGTCAGTTGAAAGAATGCATAGAAAAGTTTTCTTAATGATTGACCCACAGCTATCAACTATTTTTTGGGTGAAGATTTGCTACTCACTGAAATATCTGAGCAGCCATTTAATAAGAATTGCCAATGATTCTTTTTAAAGATTACGCAAGGTTGTATTCATTTTCACACGTGTACCTTATCTGACCTGGCATAATTAAGCGTATGATACATTGTACCTTTAAAATCAGCAAATTTTGAGTTATTATTATTTTCACCCAGCTTAAATCAGAACCAATATAGTTTTAGGGAATGCTGTACAAAGATGGCAGCATCTCTGATTATTACATTCCAGGGTTAGAGCAAAGAACGCCACTTCTGTGGCTGGCAACTTATGCAAAATCATAGGAACAAGCACATCTCCCAAGCAAGAGCTGTCACTGGTCTATTTATTGACAGTGATTGCTCTAATATCATCCTTGTGTACACATTTCATACCAGATGGTCTGGAGATACAGCAACAGCAAACACTTTGATCCCCTGGTGCTTTGCTTCATTGGCAGCATCTTCTAGTCCCCCACAGGGCTCTTTGTAGCCATCTAAGGGATGTCCATCTGTCACCACAATAAGATACTTATTTTCCCTGTGATGAGATCCGCTGAAAAAATTAAAATCAGCCAATGAAAAACAAACCATATTACATAAGCGTGCACTCTCATCACATTACAATCCTAAATGGTTGCTCTGGAGTTTTATCTTTTCTGCTAGTGTATTATGCCCTGAGTTGAGACAAAGACAGACACAGAAACAGAGTCAGAGAGATAGATAAGGCAAAACTGGGATAATAATAATAATAATAATAATAATAATAATAATAATAATAATAATAATAATAATAATAATGATAATGATAATATAATGATATCACATAGTTATCTCGTTTGCTGTGTACACTGTCATTTTTTGTGTATAATAATAATAATAATATCACAAAATATTGTGATCTTGCCTCGAAATTACATGGTTATGGATGAAACATGTAACAGTGATACCCATTGTCATAGGAGCACTTGGTACCATGTCCAAGAATTTTACAAAACACATCAATAAATTGCATCTTCCTGTTATAACACAACTGCAAAAAACTGCGCTACTCGGAACATCGTATAGTTTTAAGAAGAGACTTGGTTGATACTTAGGATACTGGCAGCAACCCATATAAACCATTAGCACCAGTTACTGGTATTTGTGATACATTTTTAAATGTTCGGTTGACTGAGTTTCATGTTTAATCAATAAAAGAGATAATCATCATCATCATCATCATCATAATCATGATAATATTTGCTGTTATATCAGTAAAATCTTAAGTAAAAGCTAAAGGGGTTTCTACCTTATAAATCAGAAAACTAGTACAGGTAGTTGTGGGATGGCAGCCATGACAGGCATCAATGGAGAAAAAGAAAGGACTACATCAGAAAGACAAGGTTCAAATCCATGGATTGAGGTGGATCCTTACTAAGTTATAACTTTGTTTGCCCTGGAGAAAACCTTCAGAAGTCATGTGATGCTCAGTACAGAGGTGGAAGTCTCAGTGAAACATTTTAAGTCATTTTGAAAGACATAGTAGAGTTCATATTTAAAAGTCTATCTGAATGCTATCTAAATCTGATTTTGCAGCATGAGGAGAGATATACTATTATGTTTCCCCCAAAATCAGACCTGATCTTATATTTTGGGGGGCTCCAAAATAAGCACTAGAGCTTATTTTCCGGAAAACATGATTTCAGGTTGATCAGCCCAGCTGGGCACCCTGCTCCCTGGAGCGCGGATAAGAGATGGCAGCTGCAGCCCGCTGGCCCCTTGGTTGATGCACTTGGACTGCACAGACCATGCAGCGTAGGTGAGTTGATTCCCTATCCAAACAGTAGACGGAGGCAGAGGTACAAGGGGGGGAGGGGCGAGACAGGCAATCTGGATGCACTGTGCAGGCCGCAGGAAAGCCAAAAGTTGGTGGGCCGGAGCGGGTTGCCAGTTGCAAAGGCTCGTCTCCGCGCAGTGGCACTGGCAGCAGGTGGAGACAAGCTTCCCATGGCTGCCCACTTGCTCTAGCCCACTGACTCTCATTCAGCTTTCCCATGGTTCACCTGCCTTCCCCTCCCCCCGCGCTTCTGCCTTGGTTTGCTGCCAGTGCCATCACATAAAGATGAGCCTCCCATGGCTGCCCACCGGTCTGGCCTACCAACTCTCTGCTTTTCTGCGGCCTGTGCCATGCATCCAGGTCATGCGTCTCCCCCTGCCTCTGCTCCACCTGCTGCTAGGACAGATAATCGGCTCACCTGCACTGAACAGGCTGCAGCTGTTGCCAGACACCATCAGCCCATGGACACTCACTGCCTCCTGTGCTGGCCAAACATCCCTTCATTAGGCCTTATTTTTGGGATAGGGTATATATTAGGTGCACACTTAAAAATCAGACCAGGGCTTATTTTGGGGATAGGTCTTATTTTTGGGAAAACACAGTAGTATTCAGTTGCAAAAGTACATGCAGATACTTAGTTCTTCATTCATTGTAATCTCAGTTACTATTATTTTATAGTACTATTACAGATATGGCTAGTTCCATAGTCACCTAATAAATGATAGTCATTTCTTTCCAGTCTTAAAATTAATAGAAATATTTTAAGTATCTGAACATTTTCTCCTCCAATTTTCCATGTAATGGACACACACATACAAGCGCGCGCACACACACACACACACACACACACACTTGTAACTGTAACAGTTTTATTTGCTCCTGATACTTCTACAACTTTCAGAAAATGATAACGCTTTGTTAAATTATGCATAATTTTATTGTAGTTGAAATAGAAAACAAAAATAAACTCCACTCCCCAAAATAAAGAAAGACAGATCATTAAGTAATATTAGACCAAGGACAAATATTTAATTTGCGAATAAACACATACATGCAGAGATGGAACACATTCCAGCTCAACATTTCACCCAGGACATGGATGTTTTCTTTTTTAACAGAAAAAAAATCCATTTCATTCATTGACTCACATATAAAAGCTAACATGAAAACTGCTTCCTCCATGAAAGACTACCTGAGTTTTCCATTTAAAAACATAATTTTGCTGGGAAGAATACAAATGTGATGGAAAATATGTATGTGATTATTTCTATTTATGGTTGTATGCATACATCTTAACAATGAAAAATTATTCTCATCTTGCTACAGATGAGATTTATGGATACAGAGACATCCTGCTGTTTACCTTGAAACATGGCATATTATTGTAAACACTTCAATGTAAACACTGAAATTCTTGGGTTCAGCTCCTGCAAAAAGTTTGTGGAAATGTGCAAAACATCTGCCCTTCCTGCATTTTTAAAATTTCTACATTAAACTTATTTTCCATCTTGCCCCCTTCTGCTCCAAAAGAGCCAATTTCAGCATAGGTTGTGCTTGCCCAGGCCTGCCCCCCCCCCAAAGATCCTTTAGTGGACATCTTCTTAGGATCATCTAGGGTCATATGATTTTGACGTTTCCAAGGGATTGGTAGTTATCTATAGTGTGTAAGAGTGAAGGGGATGCAAGTACATTAAAAACATAAAAACTGGTACTGATAAAAATTAAAGTTCTGTAAAACAAATACTATGTAAAGTATCCCAAGCTTTTCCCCATGCAACAGAATAACAGAATAAGCTGGAAGGAACTTTGGAGTCCAACCTAATCCTGCTCAAGCAGGAAACTCTACATCATTCTTGACATTCTTGCCCAGAAGATCACTGGTTGCTCTCTCCCCTTTTTGGAAGAGCTTTATAGCTCCCGCTGCCTTAAGAAAGTTTGAAACATTCTCAAAGATCCATCTCATTCTGGGCACCCTTGTTTTTGAACTATTACCTTCTGGCAGACAGTATAGAATATAAAAACAAGGACAAATAGGCTGAAAAACAGCTTCTATCCCAGGGCAGTAACGCTATTGAATTCTACTGTATAGTGGAAAATTAATGCAGTATCAGGGGTTTTCAATTCAATGTATAGAATGTGAAAGATGTGTGTTTGTGTTTATTTTCAGGCATAATGTACACTGAAGATGGTATTTAATTTCATTGTACAAGGTGCAATGACAATAAAGTAAAGTAAACAAAGCAAATGGCTGTCTCGTCCAATCCTTTTTTTAAAACCTCCTGTGATGGAGCAAGCTCATACATTCAAACACTATGGGTTGTTTTCTTGGTTTTTTTTTGCAAGAATATACTGTAGTTGGAATTCTCTCTTAAGTCTCTTGTTTACTATAGTTGCTGGGCCTCTAGAGTTAGAATGATGGTATCAATGCTTAAGGTCTCTGTCTTCTAAAGGTGCGCGGACTTCCAAACACATTTTTCCTGCTCTCTATTGGTGCAATGAGAATTATGGTTTCCACTTACCCAATGAGTAGTTCTTCAAGCCCTGCCTTAATGGCACAGTCAGTATAGGTGCCTTTCCCAATAGACTCTACTGAGGACACGCGGTTCTTCAATTCTGCTCGCCCACTGGGCATCCGGGTAAGTTTCTTGATCAGTTCCACCTCATCACTGTAATGTAAGGCACCTGCATTCCACACTAGATTTCGGTCACACCGATAGTATCTGTAAAAAGAAGAGGGAGGGGATGAGTGGGAAGAATATATCCCTTTTTTCCTAGACATGTTTTTTGCCTCAGTAATAGTAAAATATTAGTTGTTTTAGCAGATTCCTAGTAAACAGGAATCAGAGAAAATGAGAAAGTGGAATATATCAGAACAGTGAATATGGATGAAGAATATGGATGTTATAGAACTAAACCAGTTCATTTCACAGGAATGAACCCCCTCCTCAGTTTAAATCAGATGATACTGAGCATTGGCTGGATTCTGTTGGTTATCCAACAGCAGCCTATATTTTCAGTTCTATAATGAAATGGCTTCCAGCAATCATTCTGCAAGTAAAGAAACTTTCCTTAGCTTTTGAGGATCCATAATGAGGCAGAACTTCAGCTATGATGTGATATTCCCATGCACCCTATTTTCAGCATTAGCAATGACAAAAACAAATAGCCTATTTTATTTGTACTACTGCAAGGCAAGTAACCCTATTCCATACATGATTCTGTCCACTGCAGCTAAGCCCATATAGGAAGCATCTGCTGAGATTCGTCAATAGTTACTTCAGGACTACAGTACAGGTTCCATCAAATGCTAGTAGCATCTAATCATTGTGGTTGGAATTCTGTAGTGGTATTTAAATTGCTATTTTGTGACCGCTTCTTCCCGAGTGGGGAAAAATAAGACTTTGCTTGATTTCTGTAGCCTTAGCTTTTGCAGCACAGAACCAAACTGATGGTAGTAGAGTGGTTCGTTTGTTTGATCCTATTCAGAAGTTTTCTTCACACTAGTGGAAAAGATCATTCAGATCCTTTTCATCTAAAAAATGGTCCCCTAACATTTTTATCTCTTTTCTTGCCAAAGCTTTAGGTCTGTTCCAGTCACCAGAGAAGACAGATATCTGATAAGTATCTACTACCACCTTTGCCTCTGGTTGCTCCATCTGTATGCTCCCCAGAACTGTTCTACCTCTTTTAGTTGTTCATCTCGTTCCTTTCCTTCCCTGACACTCAAAAAGTAAACATTAAAACACAGGAGCAATGTTTTGTAGACACACTGCCTTTATTCAGCCCAACGAAGCATAAAAATTGTCAGTAAACTTCTGGAAGGTCCAAATGCAATTTGGAGAAAGATTGCTTCTTCTCATAATGCAGCAATATATATTTTTTTAATTTTGAGCTGGGTTTCTTGCATTTCAATACTATGTGGGTCACCTAGATAGTGAAAAAATAAATAATAAGCTAGTTAGGGTTGTGGGGTCAGGACCTGGCCAAATCCAAAACAAGGTTCTATTTTCAAATATACTATTTTAAAATATACAATATTGGAATTTCTATTACAATTGCCTTTTAAAAATTATTTCTATTGTTGCCTCCTGACTTTAAAATTCAGCTCCCTTGAACATTTTTCAGCACAACTTCCAATTCAGAAAGTAACTACAACAGTAAAAAGATTGGCCCAGGAATATATGCAAAAAAAAGTTTTCCTTGGGTGTGGGTTTTTATCAATCAGTGGAAACAGCAAACCCTGTAAAATAAATGAAAACTAATGACTAGGGAATTTTTTGAAGAAACGTTTTTAGAAGGAACACTATCATTATTATTTGCTAATTAGGGTGTAAAAATGAATGCAAAAGTACTGCTTATTCTAATTCTTAGGAAAATGTCAGATCCTTTTACAGTTATTCAAAAATATTAATATTCATCCAAAAGCTTCTCTGTAGTTCTGTGCAGGCTTCAGCAATCTCTGATTGCCCAGACATTGTAGGCCCATTTTAATTTTCAAGATGGCCTCTCTAGAAATCACTATTTCTTCTTCCTGTGCATGTCTATGCATGTTGGAGGTGTGAGAGAGAGAGAGAGAGAAAGGGCAGGATAGCCAAGAGAAATAGCTTTCCAAATCAGTATAATAATGTTTTTTACAATAACTTCCACATTCAAGAAACTTGAGTATACAATAAGTACCTGTCATTTAATCTATCAATGAATAGATTAGTGAATGCTTTGATCTTGTCAACGTTGGCTCTACCAAAAGGTTTTACCCTTAAGGAAACGCTCTCAGAGGTATCCAGGACAAAAAACAAATCCACTGGGCAATCTGTTAAAATTTAGAAATGGGCAGTTTAGAAATAAAATTTTAACATGTTTACATTAAAAGATTCATCAGAAAGTTTTCAATGCATCAGGTTATATATATATGAAAGGAAGCTTGTAGTCACAGAACACCGCAGTTTTATTCAAAACTAAGATCTCCTTTGTTCCTTATGGCTTACTCACCAATGCAACCTCAGCAACAAATTATATAGGCTTGTTTTTGCTCTGAGATCACTTGGTGGCCTAGACAAACCAGGGTCTCTTAGCCTCACTCCACTCTTAGAAAACTGGTAGGAGAATAATCACTACATAATCTATTAATATATTTGCAAAATAACGCATCTAGATATGCAGTCAATAACACAAGGAGCTTTGGAAACACAGGGAAGGTGAAGAATATAACTATATAAACTATATAATTTAAGAGAATGTAATTTCACCTCCAGCATCAAACATAATTGACACAAACCACTAGAATTATGGGGATGTTAATATGGCTAGAGACCTACCAACGGAGGATCGAATTGGGGCTATATCTGCTGATTGCCCTCTCAGCATGGCAAAATCCTAGGCATTTAAAATTATGTTTGCATACATGGGTTGCCTATTACAATCTGATCACAAAATTGACAACCTTCAAAATCAGCAGGTAAAAATCACATATTCCAGTGGAAAAGTTGGTTTCTCAAATGAAAATTTGCAGTAGTTACTCAAATATGGTAAGTTACACATTGACTATTTTAAATGTACTTTTTAAAAATATACTTACAGAAAAACGTTCTTAATTATTTCTTCTCTACTCCTTTGACTTTATATTTGGGACTTTTTAATTTCCAACAAGGATAGAAATATTTTCTTCCCCTTTTTAATTTACTATCCATAATTCAAAACTGGTCACTTTCCTGCATTGTTTTTCAAGGAGTTGTTTTTGGTTCTATAAAATAACGTTCTTTATTTTGCTTATCAGTTCTGCCTATTTCTTCAGCATAAGGTATTAAAATTACTTGCCGTGCCTGTTCAGTTGATCACTGAAATAAAAATCTTGCAAGGCACACACACATATTGCTTATATTTTGGAATGCCTACCAAACTCATATTCTTTACACATAGCTCTTTAGATATAGCTCGCATTTATATTATAGTGGGACACAGAAAGTTCTTTCCCTCTCTCCAAAAACTGCACCACGGATATTCTTTACTTACCCTGGTGGGATGCACATTGCTACCCTTCATCTAATTTTCTGTTTATCAAATTCATATGTAAGTAAAAGTTTAAACAAAATATCACGATCAAAAATCTGTACTGAAAGACTACGGCAAAGGTGGAGTTGGGTTACGATTAACAGCTTAATCCTTTCAGTCCATTAAAGCAGGCATATCTGGGGAAACCAGAACCATAGAAACATATTCTCTTACCTTGGAAGGCTATTACTCTGTTGGATATTTGTGATCCCTGAGCGAGAACCCTCTCTATTAAAAAACGATCCTGAAATAGGAAAATAAGGAAGATGCAGGCTAACTTCATCTTGCACGGAGCGGAGTTAGCATTTGGTGAGATCTGAAAATGCAGAAGAAGCGCAGCGAGAGAAAGTTCAAACCGAGTTTCTTTAGTTGCTAATTTTTGTGAAGTTTCTATCCTTTCCCTGAGTTTCGAAAAGAGTAGGAAGGAAAGGAAAGAGGCGGAGGCGGCTTCGGCCGTGGACGTCGAAGGGGCCAGAGAAATCCTTCCAGAGGGGAGGGAACAGGCGGCCTCTGCTGCAACTGAACTCTCAGCACCAGCTGGTGAGTCATGAAATACCCCAGTCTCCTTGGAAGTAGCTCTTTTTAATACAGTTATTCTTCTACCTTCCTCAAGTAGAGAGGAATGTTTCTACAGGATCTGAATTTGCATTGAAGCATCTCTGACTTTAATTGCAAAAGTATTTCTTGTCTGCCTTTCTATATTAGCAGGGAGACGTAAGACTTGGTGCCCACACTTTCAGTAAGGTTTTTAGATCACAACCCACTAGAGGAATGTGAAAAACACTGTAAAATGGTGTGTTTTTTAACATGCAGGATGTAATGGAAAGGTAATGCTGTATCAAAAGAATGTCGAATGTGTAAAATTCGAACTTGTGTAATAACAAACTAGTAAATTTGAATAGTGGCTATTCAGAAACAAACATAGCTCTCCCTCCACTTGCAGAGTAACAGTACAACATTTTGTATTGACTTAATGATCAGTATTTGATAGATGTTTGCTGAGTTCATATGTAGTTTATTATAAGCCATGATAGCTGAATTCATAGAACATGTTAAAGGATTTACAAATTACAGTGGCTGGATTCAGATGCCATGTTATGCAAAATCAAATTGATCGTTCTATAGTTTCATGTTGCACATGAATTTACTCTTTTGCTTGTTTTAAAGAAGATAAGATTAAATAGTAATAATGGGGAAAGTCCCTTTTTTCCTGCCATCTACTAGGCCTCCAGAGTTTTGCAAGCCAGATGTGGTAGGCCTAAATTAGTAACAAAGTAAGATACAGATTTCTCTGCAATGTATTCTGACACTCTGGAGCCTTGTTTTCCATAATTATGGAAGAACTACAGAGCAGGAACAAGATCAGAGCAGAAAACTTTTGTTTCAGCATTTAGACATAGTTTTGTTTTATTTTCTTGTAGTTGATAGGTGATACAAACGCTGAGTTTCTATGCATCAAGATCAAATGGCAGTAAGTGGAGAGACTGAAAGGTGGAAAATGTTATCTGTGTCTTAGAAAAATTCCACCTGCATTTAAATGTTCATGGGTTGTGGCTGTTCTAACCTTGCTATTAATTCTTTGATCACAGACAGTTGTATGTCTGAGTGAGCACTAGCTGGGGAATTCTGGTAGTTGAAGTCCATAGATCTTAAAGTTGATGAGGTTGAGAAACAATGTCTTAGAACAATGATCTTCAAACTTTGGGTTTGAACTCTTCTCAATGTGAAAAATAAATGAGGAATTTATTAGTAAATATGTTTCACATAACATATTTTATTAGAACAAAACATTACAATCAATATTGCAATAACACAATATAAACAGAATCTGTCACTGGAATGAAACCCTGAATGTTGCTTGCGGAATCTAAGAGTTCCAGGAAACACAACTTAATATTATGTTTTAGATCATTTTAGACTGTTATTTTTTCACTTTATAGGGTTACCAATCTCCGGTTTTCCTTCTGCCCATGAAAATCCCAAATCATCAAGTTTTGTTCTCATTATTTTAATAAAGTTAATATTAATTAGGTGCTAAAGTAGATGTGATAGAAAAAAATCTGGGGTTAGGGGAGAACAAATTACTTTGCTCTGCAAATGGTCCCCAAGAATTCATGTTGTTTACTTTCAAGGCAAATTATTATTTTTTTAATACGGCTTACTTTAAGTAAATGTTCATAGAATTGTAGTCCCAGTTGCTCTGTCTTTCATGATCCACATACTTTCCCCCAGTATTGCAAGAATCATTTTCAAGCTTTCTTATGTATTAAAATAAGATCACTTACACTAAGATACATGTAGTCCTTGATTTATGACAGTTCATTTAGTGAACATTCAAAGTTAAACGGATTGAAAAAAAGTGACATGACCATTTTTCACACTTAGGAGCATTGCAGCATCCTCATGATCAAAATTCAAAAGCTTGGCAACCAACTCATTTATGACAATTGCAATGTCCTGGGATCATGTGATCACCTTTTGTGACCTTCTCACAAGCAAAATCAACAGGGAAGCCAGATTCACAGTGCTACTAACTGAACAACCGCAATGATTCACTTAACGAGTGTGGCAGTTAAAGGTTGTAAAATAGGGTAAAACTCACTTAACAAATGTCTGGCTTAGCAACAGAAATTCTAGGCTCAATTAACAGAATAACAGAGTTGGAAGGGGCTTTGGAGGTCTTCTAATCCAACCCTTTGCTCAAGCAGGAGATAAATGGCTGTTCAGCCTCTTTTTAAAGGCCTCTAGTGATAGAGCAGCCTCAACTTTTAAAGGCCAGCTGTTCCACTGGTTTATGGTTCTCACTGTCAGGAAATTTCTCCTTCATTCTAGGTTGCTTTTCTCCTTGGTTAAGTTTTCAAACATTGTTTCTTGTCTTGCCTTTAGCTGCTTTGAAAATAGGTTGACCTCCCTTCTTCTTTTTGGCAGTCCCTCAAACATTGGAACACTGCTATCATGTTGCCCCTAGTCCTTCTTTTTACTAGACTAGACATACCCAATTCCTGCAACTGTTCTTAATATGTTTTAGCTTCCAGCCTCCTTGCCATCTTTGCACTTTTGAAGTCCTCGACTTACGACTACATTGTACATTGTAATCATAAGTCAAGGGCCACCTGTATTGCTTCAAACTACCTGAAATTATCATAGAACCATAGCATGTAAGGATTGGAAAAAGCCCTGGGGAAATTATTTCTTAATTAGAAGCTGAATTCTCATGGACTCATCTGATCCAACCCTTGGACTGTGAAAGAACCCGCTATTATGGTATCCCTATCTAGCCACCTAGCCCCTGCTTAAATAGAAGAATAGTTCACACACACACACACCCCTTTGGTTGTTGAGCATGCATATTAAGTAGGACATTTTTTAGATATCAAAATTTGCTTCCCTGCAATTTAGACCCCTGTGCCTAAAAGAACAAGCTATATGATGTCCCTCTGTAATCTGCTCTTCTCCAGGCTAAACATAGTCAAAGCTTCCAGCTGCACTTCTCACTCACCTTCTAGATTCCTTACCATCTTGCATGCTCTCTCCTAGATACACTACAGTCTGATAGTGTCCTTTCCAAAAAGTATGAAAAATGGTAATCAGTCATTTTTTTTTCAATGTCATTGTAACTTCAAATGGTCACTAAATGAATGGTTATAAGTCTACCTGTATTGCCTTTTTTGTAGCTGAACATACTGTTGGCTGATGTCCAGCCTTTAAGTTCCCCCCCACTCTTTTCACTTGTATTACTACCTAGTATGACTTCTCCTATTGTATGCTTATGTCTATAATTTATCCTATTCAAATTAAGGCCTTGACATTGTTGAAATTCATCTTGCTGACTTCTGCCCATTATTCTAGCTTATTAAGATCTTGCTGAATCTTGATATGATTCCTTCTTGTCTTTGGTTGGTGGTGAACAGATTGCATGTATGCAGTTAATAAAATAATACATAAATGCTTAGAAAACCATGAAATGCTTATTATTAATTTTTATTCTTATTTTCAATTTATATTCTTATCAAGATGGCATTTGCCCTCACAAAACATTTGATTAAATTTTAAGGTATACTGTACAAACAATTAAGATCTGTGTCTTTTTAATGTGCTTTCACTGAATTAGTTCTTGTTAATAGGTACACTATGCCCTTTTAATTTTTATTTAAAACACAAATTAAAATAGGGGCTTTTGACTGAGTAAAGAAGCTCTTTGCTTCAGCCTTTCTCCAGTGCGTGGAGAACAGTAGGCCAAGCAAGAGCAAGATCTGTTTCTCAGGCAAAAGATATTGCAGGAGGAACCTTAATACTTCTGTGGTTTGGGGCAAATCTAAGATGGTTGCTTATCCCATATCAACTCTGTTTTATAAAAGGAATTGAATTTGGACATGAGGGACTCTTGTTAGCCATTGTATGTGTTGGTACACTGAGATAGGGCAATAGGGAATGGCCAATAAGGGAAGGGCCAATCCACATATCATGTTAAGCCATGCTTGCTTTTAGCCATGATTAATTACATATGGTATTGCATCCTGGTATATACAGTGCCTTCAGAAAGTATTCAGACCCCCTTCACTTTTGTCAATTTTGTTATGCTGCAGCTGGATTCTATAGTTGTTGGATTCTATAGTTGTTGACATTCATTTTTTTCTCATTAATCTACATTCTGTACTCCATAATGACAAAGTGAAAACAGAATTTTAGAAATGTCTGTAAATGTATTAAAAAGAAAAAAAATGAAATATCACATTGGCCGTAAGTATTCAGACCCTTTGCAACTATATGTTAAATTTAGCTTTAGTGCCTCTCATTTCTCTTGATTGTTGCTGACATGTTTCTACACCTTGAATGGGGTCAACCTGTGGTAAATTAAATTGATTGGACATGATTGCACACACCTCTCTATAGTAAGTTGACAATGCATACTGTAGCAAAGCAAAAGCCATGAGGTCAAATGAACTGCCTGCAGAGCTCAGAGACAGGATTAGTTCAAGGCACAGATCTTGGGAAGGCTACAATAAAACGTCTGCTGCACTGAAGGTTCCTAAGAACACAGTGGCCTCCATAATTCTCAAATGGAAGATGTTTGGTGCAACAAGGACTCTTCCAAGAGCTGGTTGCCTGCTCAAACTGAACAATCGGTGGAGAAGGACCTTACTAAGAGAAATGACCAAGAAACCCAATGGTCATTCTGACTGAGCTCCAGAGATCCTGTGTGGAGATGGGACAGAGTTCCAGAAGGACAACCATCACTGCAGCCCTCCACTGATCAAACTGATCAAACCCCACTTGGAGTTTGCAAAAAAGCACCTGAAGGACTCTCAAACTGTGAGGAACTAACTCTAAGCGGGCTTGCATGTGTTTTGCACTGAGGAGAGGCTTCCATCTGGCTACTCTTCCATAAAGCCCAGATTGATGAATGGCTGCAGCATAACAAAATTGACAAAAGTGAAGGGGGGTGGGAAATCTGAATACTTTCTGAATCTACTGTATATTACACCCCACAACTTCTGGGTTTACACCAAAGCAACAGGTTAACACCAAAGCAACCGATGATTTATCTCTGTGAAGATGAGCCTATACTACTGAACAAGGATAAAAGCAGGGGTGCACTGCTGGGGGTTTGCAGGTGTTCAGGAGAGTCCTTAGTTAAGATTCTGTGCAGTTTAGAGAACCCACAAACCCCACCCCTCCGCCCCTCCCAGGAGTCTCCACCTGTCCCTTTTTGGATGCAGGTAAATATAGGGCATACGTGGAGGTTTGGGGAGGAAAAATGGGCCTCCTGGAAGTTCAGGAAAGCCAGAAATGGGTCCATTTCCAGCTTCTAGAGAGCCTCTGGAGCCCCGGGAGGCCGTTTTCGCCCTCCTGGAGGCTCAAGGAAAGCCTCTGGAGCCCAGGGAGGGCAAACACGCCCCCCCCATGGTGCAGGAGGCAAACTAGGCCACACCCACCATGGCCACGCTATCGGGCAGAGAACCCTTTGCTAAAATTTTTGAAGCCCACCCCTGGATAAAAGCTATGTGTAAAATCTTTACATTATCTAAAATCCAGAATCAAGATGAGAGAAGAACTGACATAGCACAATAGAGAGGTAAAATAAATTCGGTAAAGTGCAGGGGTAGTATTCTACCGGTTTGGCCTGGTTCGGCCCGGTTTGACTGAACCGGTAGCTCCGAGGATCAAATGTGAGGAAACCAGTTCGCTCCGATGATCAGCTGCTGGGCCTGTCCTCCTGACTTTTGTTTCCTGGTTTTCAAGCTCACTGCTTCACGTGGCACAGCGGATTGCTGTGCGTCAGCTGTTTAACACACAGGGAGAGTGTAGGATTGCAGGAGAAGGTCAGTAGCAAACCCTCTGTGCGTGCAAAGCATGCGTGCATTCCCACAAAGCGTGTCCACCAAGCCACGCCCACAGAACCAGTGGTAAAAAAATTTGAATCCACCACTACTAAAGTGGATTCAATCATAGTATAGGGAGCAATAGGCAGACATATTTTTAGCAGAATGAAATTGGGTAAATCATGATACATTTAGAAAAGTTGCATCAGCATAGATGAGGGAAAGTTGCTTGCAAACTATATAAGTGTGAAATGCATTTAAAGAAAGCATACATGGGTCAAAGTACATATATATTGAATTAATAGGAGAAGAACAAATCAATGTATTTAGCAGAGATATATAGTGTGCCCAAAATCTCCTTGGCAACAATGATAGGTTTTTGGAAGATTGGAAAAAACCTTTTTCCCTGGAAAATCTGCAGTATGAAATAGCTGCAGCATAATCAGGATTGATTTGTCAATGATTTGCAAAGATATAAAGATATAGAAATGATTTGATCAAAGAAAATGGAGCAGTAGTCTTAACTGTACCAAGTCCAACATTAAAATCTAATTCATACTTATTAAGGGAATCCATTTCCTATATTAGATAGGTACCTGCTGGTTTCATATAGTAGATGTTATAGTTAAACAAATAGATACCAAAATGAAATTTGAGAAAATTTTTCTGAATAGAATTTGAATAATTAAAATTCTGTATTAAATAGTACTTATGTACCACCAAGTAATTTAAAGTCTTTAACCGATACATCATAAAGTCAATGGGAAAATTAAATAGTAAGACTCAAGACAGAAATATTGTTGCTATAACTGAGATTTGCTTCATTTGCCTCATTGTAAAAGTATCCCACAAAACTAAAAAACCAAGATGATTTTAGTTTAACTTCAGTAGGAAGCTAGATTCAGACTTGAAAACTCAAGAATGTATGCTAGTTATCACTGGAACATAGAACATAGAATTTACAGAACACTCATTCAAGGCCAATATATTTTAGTGCACTTTCTCTTTATACCCATTATTACTGCTTCAGTTTCTCTCCATATGTTTTTCCTGAGAGTATTCGGCCAAGTTCTCCAACAGCCAAAGAAGCATTCTTCTTCCATTAGGGGGAGCACTGAATCCAAGAAATATAACTTTTTTTCTTACACTGTGTAAAGATTTTTGGGATAGTACGCTACGCTGTATGTAGAACACTGGATTAAGTGGCAAGGAACCTTGTTGAATTTGAATTTCATCCCTCTGACTCTCTCCTGCCTTCAACCCCCTATTCTCATAGTTATCTAGATAATTACAGCAGAAAATGACAAGACACCCCCCTCCCCAAAGCTATAAATTCTGTTATTCAAACTCTGGATGAAGCCAACTTACATTTATTATTTTACAACAGCTGCTTAGGTTCATTGGAGCATGAATGTTTAAGCATGAAAAAATAACATTTAAACAGCAGGGAGAGGCTGATACATTATAGTCTTTTCCACCTTTTTTTTTTGTAAAAGATCTGTAAGAAAGTTTGTTTTAAGCAGTATATCTTAATGATAATGGCATGATTTTTGCTGGGTTTTTTTTTACCATATTTGGGAGGGTTTTTTTGTTTTGTTTACATCTGGTAGACATCAAGGACACATGTTTTTTTCCCCCTAAAGGAATCACAGCTGGGCTTGATCCCAGCTTCCTTCAGAAGGGAAGGATTTTCTCAGAAAGAGCCACAGCCCCACTCTTGGCTATAGATCTTGGTTCTGCAGCCGGTTGCTTAAGCACACTCAGCTGCTTCAGGACAATGTTCCCCACAACTTCAACAACATTTGAAAAATGAGTCACTTCAAATGCCATTTAGCTACAGAGCTCTGTATATTTTCTGCAGAACATACGATTCCTTTAGAACACAAATCCTCCCTTTAGAACTTCAATCCAAAATCTTTATGCTCAAAAGTTATCTGATGAGCCAGCCTAGTCATCCCCTTGTTTGGAGAAGAGACTTGATTTGTATTCTGCAATGGCAATAATTAAAGTATTTTCATAACTACAAAGTATCTTAGAATAAGGAAATTTAGTGACTCTCAGCAAAATGAGTGTTATAAAAAGAACAAAAAGAAAAGGTAAATCAGGAAAGAACATTTACCTGAATGATAGTTTTCTTCATTGTCCTTAAGGGCAGTGGTGCAGGGGTGGGATTCTACCGGTTCTGTCCACCTTTGTAGAACTGCTTGCTCTGAAGAGCAGCAAACAGAGAGCGCACATAGAACCGGTTCTATGTCTGCTGCTCTTTTGGCCCACCCAGGCTCTTACCTGACCTTTATTTCCTGCTTTTTCAACCGCAGCTGCTTTGCGTTACACAGCTATGGTTGAAAAAGCAGGGGAAAAGTGCCGTTTCAACCACTGCGGCCCCCGCGCACAGCGCTGCTCAGCTGTCCAGACAGCTAGCTGACGACGATATACATGCATGTGTAAAATCACCAAACCCGCAGTTATTCCAGTCGGATCCCACCCCTTGCAGGGGTGATATTCAGCCGCTTCGCACTGCATCGGGCGAACCGGGAGCAAGGATTTGGCGTGGGTTGCCAAATCAGTAGTAAGTTCTGGCTGGCCACGCCCCTGACCTGGTTGCCCTCCCGCCCAATGCTCGCTCACCCTGCCCGACTGACGTTTGCCTAAGGTATTTTTTTTCCTTCCCGACAATCAGCTGTACATACAATTAGCTGTGCTGGGATTCCCTGTGCTGAGGCCCAGGAAGGCAAAAAATGACTCAGAACCTCCCATTTTTTGCCGTCCTGAGCCTCAGAGGAACCTTATGGGAGCAAAAACACCCCACTCCCAGAGGCTCTTCTGAGGCCAGGAAGCTCCCAAAAAGGAGTATGGAGGGGTGCTGCATGCCTCTCCCATGCTCTGTTTTTTTTTCTTCCTGAGCCTCAGAGGGAGTAAAAACGCCCCCCCCCCCCGAGGCTCCATCTAAGGTCCAGAAGGCCCCAAAAATTGGGGGAGTGGCTGCAAAACAGCAAAAAAAAAAAAAAGCCACACCTACCAAATCACATGGCCACACCCACCAAGCCACGCCCAGAGAACCGGTAGTAAAAAGTTTTGAATTCCACCACTGCTTAAGGGGATAAACATTTCAGAATACAGCCAAATCTACGTACAAACATCTAATTTTATTTAAAATAAAATGGCCACTTAGTTGGAGAAAAAGGCATTGCTGCTATAGTTAAAATAGGATGATATTAAATTAGCTGAGAACAGGCGACAGAGAGTGGAGGTTTCCATCATTAGCCCTTAAGGATGCCTCTGAAGTTGGTGTATTAAACTACCTCCAGCACATTTCAGAATAGATGTTAGCAGCATAATCAATTCTAAAAACATTTTTTAAAAAAGACCTTGCTTGATCAAACTGGAAGACCCATCTAGTCCAACATCCTGAGCTCATATTGGCTGTCCAGTTGCCAAATGAAGGACCAGAAGCAGGACTTGAATACAATTGTCCTTGCTCATTTGTGTTTTTTCCAGCTATGGCTACACAGAGTCCTACACTTCGTTCTTTTATTATAGCAATATATAGCTATCCTAATTAGGAGCCATTAATATTCTAAGTCCAGGACAGAATTAAATGTACTTGTTTTCTTTTCAGAAGAAAACAAAAGATGTACGAGTATACAATATTGTACAGCTTAGAAGAAATGCATATGCAAAGTATAGTGGAGTAGAAAATGAGACTGCATTTAAGAGTACAGTTGCCAAGTCAAGTAGTGGATTTTGCTCTATTCTGCATGTCTGGACTTCAACTCTGGTCCTGTTCAGGTGATTCCTTCATATATGGTGCTGAACACACAAGTAGTGGTCAAAGCCCATGTTTTTTCAGGATTGTATCCATGGGCTAAAATCCCCAGAAAGATTTCCATCTCATTTCAAGTTTCCAGCTCAGGTGAGATCTTGGTGACCAAACAAAGCCTGCTTGAATGCATATAATGGAACTGTCTAAACTGGGCTGCTCATTAAGAACAAGTATAAATAAGGACAGCAAGAATTAGCGAAGGAGAGACTGAGTGCACTGGATTTGTTTAGTCTTCAAAAAAGATGACTGAGGAGACTTTTCAAGTATCTGACTAAAGGTCACATCTTGTTCTCTATTAATCCGTGGTATAGTGTTAAATTATAGAAAGGCAGTTTTGGTTTAGTGCTAGGAAAAATATCCTAATGTCAGAGGCGTTTGACCATGGAACCAATTATATAGTGAGGTGGGGCTCTCCTTGGCCAAATATGTTTAACAGCAACTGAACAGACATTTGTTGCGACTGATATATTTTGGATTCCTGCAATGAGCAAGTGGTTGGCATTGAGGGCATAATTAGCTCCTTTCAATTCTACAGTTCTATGAAGAAAAAAATCCTGGTTATATGCACATCTTTTATGGTCATTAGACGAAATGCAGGAACCAGCTCCCCAACTTTTGAACCAGATTCTTACCCCGAGAAGGGTTTTTTTCCCCTTTAACTCTTAAGAAAAAGGCTGAACATGTATAGCATTGGATAAAATATTTTTTTTGAAACTCGACCTTCCCACTAATAAATTAATACTCATCAAAGAGAAATCTACTTCACATGACACACTAACAGGGGTGGGATTCTACCTGGTTGGACCAGTTCTATAGAACCGGTTGTTATGATTCTGCACAGTTCAGAGAACTGGCAAATTGTGCCACTGGCTGGGCCTGCCCCTCCCCACCCACTCCTTACCTGGTATGCTCGCCATCAAACTTGCCTGCTAAGTTGCTATTTTTCCTTCCCCCCCCCCCGGCCCCCCCGACCATCAACTGTTCTGCTGTGCTGATTTAGATTAGCTAGAAAACAGGAAATCATTGAATGTCTTGCTTTCTAGTTAATCTAAAAGCAGAGCTGAACCTTCTTTAGGACTGAAGCTTTTATTTTTCAGTGCAGACTTAGCTACTAGATTGGAGAAAGATAGATCTCTGAACGAATCTGTAATTCTGTGAGCACTCAATCTGCCTGCCTGCTTTGCCTGATTTTGGGTAAAAGTTGCTCTTTTTTTCAAAAATAAAAAAATCAGTATTTACATATATGGTGTGTTGTGAGTTAATTTTGTGAGTTTGCTTGCTAGCAAATTTTATGAGCTTGCTTACAAGCAAATTTTATGTGACAGACTCAGCTAGCAGGGTTGCAGAAAGATAGATTTCTGAATGAATCTGTGATTCTGTGAGCAACTTTGCCTGCCTGCCTGCTTTGCCTGATTTTGGGTAAAAGTTGCTCTTTTTTATTAAAAAACTCAATATTTACATAAATATTTATAATATTTACATACAAGCCACGCCCACCCAGTCACATGACCACCAAGCCAAGCCCAGTCAGCAAGCCACACCCAGTCAGTCACATGACCATCACACCACACCCACAAATTAGGCTACGCCCACAGAACCAATTGTTAAGAAATTTAAATCCTACCCTTGCACACTAAGCCACACTGTGGTTTGTTTAAGCTTGTTGCTTGAAGCCAGAGTAATTCTACAAGATTTCCTAATGTGAGAATGCCTGTGATAAGGACTAACATAGATTATTTTCAAGATGAATTTGGCCTACATCCAGAATGATCTTTTTCTAACAGGAGATCCAGGAAGTCTAAAATTGTTGTGAATTTTCAAAAAGCAAAACATGACTTGGTGTATTTGCAGTTAATATTAAGGGGTCATTGATCTTTTTGCATTCCACATAGAATTCCAAGGAATTCTAATTTCAAGCTATAAGGCATCATCCAATCATGCATATTTATTACATATTTATTCTTCCTTAACTACGGTAAAAATGGCAGGTGGTTTTCATTCCTCCCCACCACTTATTTTACATCCTTTTCTCCCCCAATACTTCATCTTTACTAAGAGGGTGAAATGCCAACATCTTCATGCAGTATTTGATTCAAGATGAATTAAACAATTGTGACATATTGGTGTAACTAGCAGTTGAGTCAGCCTGTACTATGCTTCAGTAGTCACGGTGTTGGATGGGTTAATATTTTTCCAGTTAACTCATGTTGGCTTCTGATTATATGGAAAACCTCAAAGCATCTGGTAATAATTTATCTTTAATAGCTGTCTGCCTTTATGGAAAAGTTTGACTTGATTTCCTTAAAAATGAGGATAGATTTGGTTTGAAGAAGTGCAATACAGAAACACTCTAAAAGTAGATAGTGTACAAATGAATCTCCCCAGACAAACAATATGCATCAATTTAATTAAGAAAGAGTTAGATTGAAAAAAACACCTTTCCTTTTTCAAAGCTTGTAGTTTAGGATAGCCAACTTAGGTTAACTACAAGGAAATTGCACAGTGATACTGTTTTTTAAAAAAGGAATGCATGTTTAATAGGGACGTTAAAGAAATAGAAAATTTTATAGAAAATTGGGAAGTGTGATTTCAAATATATAACATTGGATTTCAGAATAGAACTGGGCATAAGTAGCCTTTCAGAATTTTCCAATAATTTAGTGGAGAGAGAAATTGGGTAGATAATTTCTCTGAAGGAGAAATTCTCCATAAATTTCTCAAGAGCAGGATTTTACATTCACAATTGTGATAGCTCTTCTGAAACAGCTCATCTGGCAGAGTGTATCATGGTGATTTATTTAGAAATCAGGAAGATGAGAGGGCCAATGAAAAGGTCACTGTATGCTGAAAAACAGGATCTTTATTCTTGCAAACCTTTCATTTAAATAAGTGTAAGAGGATAAATTGTCTGTAAATATGTTTTTTCATCAAAGAGAATTGAAAGGAGAATTTCACTGCCTAGCACTCAAAATCTCTTTCAAAATGCTTCATGTGTTTAATTTTATCTTTATTTATTTGATGCATTAGGTGGTTCACAGTGCGTAATAGGTAAAATCATCATTCTAAAACATCACAGCAGCAGAAAAAAACATACAGCAGTAATAAAAACATTTACAATATTATAAGAAATTGATTAAAACAGTATTAGCATTTAATATGTTTTTAAAATTGCATGAAATATTTATCCACATTCCTCCTTTTTTGCTGTTTTCCCCC
The DNA here is from genome assembly GCA_023653725.1 of Bungarus multicinctus. Taxonomy (NCBI): domain Eukaryota; kingdom Metazoa; phylum Chordata; class Lepidosauria; order Squamata; family Elapidae; genus Bungarus; species Bungarus multicinctus. Next base: position 161,868,654 of record CM042836.1, read on the forward strand.
CCAAAGTACCTGCAACCAAATCCAAAAGTTTGTCATTCATTCTGAAGTATTTTGGTTGGTCCCCACTGAATTTTCACATTACATTGGTTGGAAAACATCCTTGATGATTTACACTCAGTGGTGGGATTCAAATTTTTTTACTACCAGTTCTGTGGGCGTGGCTTGGTGGGCATGGCAGGGGAAGGATACTGCAAAATCCCATTCCCTCCCCCCCCCCACTAACCTGCTTTCCAGCTCTGTTCTCCTGTGCAGGGCAACAAAAGAAGACCCAGCCGATCAGCTGGGAGTCAGGAATCAGAGAATAGATGGGGGTGGGGCCAGTCAGAGGAGGTAGTTGCCGGTTCTCCAAATTACTCAAAATTTACGCTAGCGGTTCTCCAGAACTGGTCAGAACCTGCTGAATACCACCTCTGTTTACACTGTAATCTCAAAGAATTGGACCCTTTTCACATACATGTTTTGTCTGATAGTGACCATTTTATTTGCATCTTGGTAGCATAAAAATGTTTGATAATTTAGGACTAATCCAGACTAAATGGACACAACAAAAACTTAAATTGCTCTTTTCTGAGATAGCTTCCCAGACTTTATCTACAATAATTGAGGTTACGTCTGAGAACTCTGTTACAGAGCTATACCAAACTTATTCAGTTCTTCCAGCCAGCATTATCTGTTCTAATATCAAACATAAGAGTTAAGGCTTCCTGACAGTAAGGCTTACTTCTGTCGTTCCTGATTTAATCCTGAGTGCCTTGATTCCAAAATTTCATTGGTTGGGCAGTTTAAACCATATAATGATGATCCATTCCATACACCATTCAGGATATTTTACTACTAAGAAAGCAGTAGAAACGTTTATTGTAAATTTTGAAAAAGAGAAATTTCTAGGATCTTCAGACAAGAATTAATAATGGCATCACAGTCAGAATCCAGCCTTATTTTGGAGTTTTATTCAATTATTAGGGCCTTTTAATTCTCTTATCTGTTATCAACAACAGTCTGTGAGGATCATTTTAGGGCATTACATGTGCAAAAAGATTTATGTGCATTTGATCTAGGCCTTGATAGTCACTTTCTTTTCTGATTCTTACCTCAAATTCTAAAGCAATACAAATAACTTCTTAAAACAAAGTAAGCCTGGTAATGTCCCAGGAAGTGATAAGTCCAGTGTAATAATTTGGAATGGTGGATTCTACTCTGCATGTTTCTTAAATTAGTTATTTGGTTATTGACAAAATGGGCTACTAAAATTTGCCTACCAATTATTGGCCCATCAGCCTTCAAGTATGCGTTATGAAAAAACATTTACCTAAGTATCTGATTCGATCAATTCTAAACATGATTTAGCTGATAAGCAAACTAGACACTCAAGTTTTGATTACACCTTTATATTGCAACTTGTGGCTGAAAAATAGAGTAGATTAAAGTTTTAAAATATGTTATAGCTCTACGAAATGTAGTGAATATTGGCACTATATAATCTAAAATGCACAAACATTAATGGCAGCGATATGGTCCTTTCCCAGGGGCATGGCATACCTCAGCATATTAAAGCTTTATTTGGATAAGCCATAGCAACTTCTTTTTGATGCTCAGTTAGGACCGTACAGCTTCTTTGCCCTTCTGAGAAGGATTCAGCCTAAATTCTAAGGACTGTAATTCATGTGATCCCATATATACCTAATGTGGTATTAAGGAAAGAGCCAGGTAGAAATGGGCACATGCACTCTTGCCCACTGATTAGTATTACTGTTTTTTCCAGAAAGTCTGAGCTCTTGGCTCATTGCAGAGAGTTCTAAATCAACACGGAAAAGGAATTTCCTGCAAAAAAAATGGCAACATTGGGATTTCAAGAGGGGCATTCTGATGATGAGCTATGGCTGATTACATACAATATGCAATCTATGTGCTAGAAATTTGGAAAGCCGTTTGGATCAACCTGCCTTCTGAGTGCTCACAGCTCCATTTTTTAGGTCAGCAAAATGATTAAACCAATGTCCCTAAACTTTGGAGCCCTAACAGGAGCATTGGACTTTTGTGGAGAACAATTTATGAATGTATAGCGTATCTCCTCTTAGACTGTATCTTCTAGAATAGAGCTCTCCAACATTTTTGGCTTGGTGGACTGGTGGAGATGGCAGTGGCAGTGGCCAGGACAAGGGGGTGGTTTGTACTTAGACTTCATTAAGGGATTTGACAAAGTAGACCACACTCTATTTCTTGATAAGATAGAATATTGTGGAATAGACAATAGCACCACCAGATGGATATGCAGTTGGCTTGACCAACCACACCCAGCTTGTAGTCCTCAATGGAACTATATCTACAGGAAGGGAAGCATGCAGTGGGGTGCCTCAAAGTTCTGTCTTAGACCCAGTACTCTTCAACATCTTCATAAATGATCTAAATGAGAGGATGGAAGGGAAACTCATCAAATTTGCAGACAACATCAAGCTGGAGGGAATAACCAACACTTTAGAAGATAGATTCAAGATTCAGAATGATCTTTGCAAGACTTGAACACTGAGCCTTATCCAGCAAAATACAATTCAGTGGTGAAAAAGTAAGGACATGCACTTAGGGAAGAAAAAATAAATGCACAAGTATAGAATAGGATGTATCTGGCTCAACAATCACTTTAAGACTGATCCATGAGTCCTAGTGGACAACTACTATGAGCCAGCAGTGTGCTGCAGCTGCAAAAAAACTATTGCAGTTCTAGGAGATATGCAATGTTAGTACTGGTTTATACTTCACTAGTAAGATCATACTTGGAATATTGCATCCAGTTTTGGCCACCACGATGCAGAAAGATGTTGAGAAAGAGTGCAGAGAAGAGCACCAAAGATGATTAGGGGTCTAGGGGCCTGGATGCTAAACTGTACGATGAACGGTTGCAGGAACCACTATGTAGTTATAGTAATCTGACAAGGAGTTATATAATATAGTAGTTTAACAAGGAGAAAAACTAGGAAGACATGACTGTCAATGAATACTTCAGCTTCAGCCATAACAATACAAGAGCACGCAATAGATACAAACTCAAGGTAAACCGCACCAAACTTGATTGCAAGAAATACGACTTCAGCAACAGAGTGGTCAATGTCTGGAATATTCTACCTGACTCTGTGGTTTCTTCCCCAAACCCCAAAAACTTTAACCTTAAACTGTCTACTATTGACCTTTCCCCTTTCCTAAGAGGTCTGTAGGGGGCATGCATAAGCACATCAACGTGCCTATTGTCCCTGTCCTATTGTTTCTTTTTTTTTCTTATTTGTATCCATTTCATATATTCAAAACTATATTCTTATACCTGTTATCTTATAATTGCTTGACAAAATAAATAAATAAATAAATAAAATACTTGAGGGGTTATCACAAAGAAGAGGGGGTGCCCCTATTCTCCTTAGCATCTGAAAGCAGAACAAGAAGTGATGGATTGAAGATTATCAAAGAGAAATCCAATCTAGAATGAAAGAGAAATTTTCTGTCATTGAGAACAATTGATCCCTGGAATAGCTGGCCTCCAGAAAGTATGAGTGCTGGTGGTTTTGAAGAACACATTAGACAATTATTTGTCTGAAGTGGTAAAGCATCTCCCTCTTGAGAGCAGTGATTGGACTAGAAGACCTCCAAGGCCCTTTCCAACTCTGTTACTCTATGACTTCTATGACTTCTATTTGTAATATAAACTGTTCAGCTATTTTAAATATTTGTTTACTATTGTGGTCAAGTGTCCATCATGAAGATTATTTACAGAGCATGATTTGATTTTTTTTTTAATGGAATGTTAAAAACATTCTACAAATAGTTATCATTTGGGGGGGATCCTCTTAATGGCAAAAATGGATGTTCTTCCTACTGTAAATGATCTTCTAAGTTCCACAATCAAGAGTTGAAAATCCAGATAGGAGTTTCAATGAGTAAAGTTTGAATCCCAGCACTTGGAGAGAGAGGCAAGATATATCCAAGTAGGAGTCCATTCTCAATATGGCCCCACTGTTCCTCATACGGATTTGCAATTGCATCATAGAAAAAAGTTCTGAGGATACTTGTAGAGAACTGAAGGTCTTTCACCTATGATATATCCATCAAAATTTAATTACACAAACCACTCCCAGTTGTAGAGAAGGGTATGAACCAGTAACTTAATATTCAGTGTGTGGCTTATTCTGTTCCACTTCTAACTGATCCTAGCAGATCTCCCGAGATCTGGACGTAGCTAAGGAATTATAGGGCACTGTACATTTGAACACAGCCTTAAGAATAAAATTCAATTTAGCTTAGGAGTGACTGAGGATTTCTCATGATATGTATTCCTAAACATATTAAATCCCTCTTAATATGATAATCGGGAACATCAACTTGTGATGTTCCTGTTGTTTCCTTCACAATGATTGGGAGTGGATCACCATTGCTTTTTTCTGAGTTTGTTTTACTTCTTAGTCCTCTCTGCAGTCCTAGAATTCCTTGGTGGTCCACATCTAGATACAACAAAGCCTAATTCTGTTTAACTTTTTTTGAGATCAGCCAAGATCACAGTTATAGTCCTGATTGCTATTACATGCTGATCTGATCTCTGTCTCTCTGCTCCCTCCCTCCCTCTCATACACACACTCAAAACTCCTATTTTTACAGATCATACCTGACACATAGACTTAATCTCTTCCCTTATCAGGAGATGCTTAAAACCGCCTCAGTCTGAAACTGCTCATTCTATTGAGAGATATATGTAATATAATCACTACAAAGGTTACAAAATTCTATGGTTGAGCAATTACATTTAGAAGATGATGGGTGACATGAATGATATTGACCCACATTTCGACTGCCCCATTATACATAGTTACTCACATATGCACTTATATGCATTCTGTACCCCCAACTTTTCTCTTTTCCTCATACCTAGTTTAAGTCTTCCTTAATATTTATTATATCATATGTTTCTATAATTTTAACAAATCATTTATAAACATTTAAATGGAAAAAAAGTTGGTGATTTCAGAATATCATTTAGGAAATCTTACTTTTCAGATTCTTAAATTTGCTGTTGAAGAAAAAAAAGAGAAAAACGTATCCTGCTTTAGGATTGGTACAAGAGCTCCGTCTAGTGGTTACTATGATCATTTATGTTATTCATACATCAAAGAAAACCAGAGAAAACAAAATTGAACAAAATACAGTCTTTTTCTTTTCTTACAGGAGGCTAAGGGAATTCTAATTGCTATGTTTGGTTCAAGCAGCTAAGCCTGGGAATTGTCAATTAAATATTGTTCTCCAAATCAGTGAAAGTGAAAGTAAGATGAAACATTTGTAGTCACTATAACATAAAAGAGATACTGGGATTCTGGAAAGAGTGCAGAGAAGAGAAACAAGGATGATTAGGGAGCTGGAGGCTAAAACATATGAAGAACAGTTGCAGGAATTGGCTATGTCTAGATTAGTGAAAAGAAGGACTAGGGGAGACAGGATAGCAGTGTCCCAATCAGAGGTGGTATTCAGCAGGTTCTGACCAGTTCTGGAGAACCGGTAGCGGAAACTTTGAGCAGTTTGGAGAACCAGCATAAATCCCACATCTGACAGGAGATTTTACAGTATCCTTCCCCTGCCACACCCACCAAGCCACGCCCACAGAACTGGTAGTAAAAAAATTTGAATCCCACCACTGGTCCCAATATTTGAGGGGCTCCTACATTGATGAGGGGGTCAAACTTTTTTTCAAAGCACCAGAAGGCAAGACAAGAAATAATGGATAGAAACTAACCAAGGAGAGAAGCAACCTAGAACTAAGAAAAAATTTCCTGTCAGTGAGAACAATTAATTAGCGGAACAAGTTGCTTCCAGAAGTTGTAGGTGCTCCAACACTCGAGGTTTTTAGGAAGAGATTAGACATCCATTTGTCTAAAATGGTGTAGGGTTTCCTGTCTGAGCAAGGGGTTGGACTAGAACACCTCCAAGGACTGTTCCAAACTCCGTTATTCTATAGATTATAGTTTTTGAGGCATGCTATAGTGCATATTCTGTACCTCAAAGGTCCCTTCCAACTCTCTTACTCTGTTAAACCGAACCTAACACAGTTGGATATGCATTCTGAGTTATTTGGTTAGTCCCCACATTAAACTGGTCAGAAGACATCTTTGATTATACAATATGTTGTTTATACTATAATCTCAGTATAAACTCTCATCTCAGTGAGAGCAATTAACCCATGGGATGGCTTGCCTTCAGAAGTTGTGGGTGCTCCATCACTGGAAGTTTTCAGAAAGAGACTGGACAACCATTTGTCGGACCTGATTTTATTTATTTATTTATTTTATTTTTGTCAATTGCTTATAAGGTAATAGGTATAAGTAAAAACATAGTTATGAATACATGGATACATATAAGAAAAATAAAAAAGAAACAATAGGACAGAGATGGTAGGCATATTGGTACACTTATGCATGCCCCTTACAGACCTTTTAGGAAAGGGGTGAGGTCAATAGTAGACAGTCTAAGATTAAAGTTTTTAGGGTTTGGGGAAGAAACCAGAGAGTCAGGTAGAGTATTCCAGACATTGACCACTCTGTTGCTGAAGTCGTATTTCCTGCAATCAAGTTTGGCGCAATTAACCTTGAGATTGTATCTATCGTTTGCTCTTGTGTTGTTATGGTTGAAGCTGAAGTATTCATTGACAGGTAGGACATTGCAATATATGATTTTATATACTATACTTAGATCGGACCGAAGGCGACGTAGTTCTAGATTTTCTAGGTCTAAAATTTCAAGTCTGGTGGCATAAGGTATTCTGCAACAAGTAGAAGAGTAGAGAACTCTCTACCTGTCTGAGCAGTGAGTTGGACTAGATGACCTTCCAAACTCTTTTATTCTATGGAGTATATAGTTTGTGAAACATGCTATAGTGCATATATATTATGATAACCCTAATTTCATTCACATCAGAATAACTTTCATCCATCATTTTGAGGATTTTAAATTAATCACATGGCTGATGATTTCATTGTCCCATCAAGTAAACCATTGTATGTAAGTGTTCTTCAACCCACATGCACATGTCTGTCAGATGAGGATAAGGTTCCTAATAAAAGCCTAGAATGTATGAATGTTTGTTTCAACAGATTATGGTGCCCAAGACTTTGTACACTCTTATTTTTTTCAAATTATGCATAACAATAATCATCCGGCAATATACAAATGCATTTAGAGAGGTAAGCAGAAAGTATGTCCACTTAGTACAGCTGCAATAGAGAAGACTATTGATAAATGCTAGACCAAATTACAAGAGGGGCTAGATAAAAGATCAAGAAATGTAAAATAAATTAATCCAGTATTAGATAGGCTAGGAGTTTGAGTAAATGGAATTAAAGTAAAGAGAAGTTAAATAAGATGGGTGGTTGGGAAAAGACATTGTTTGGAATGACAGTGGGAAAGCTAAGTGAATTCTGGGGACAAGCAGTGATGGAACATTTTTCTGTCCAGTTATTAAGAATCAAATCCAACTCAATAGTGTAGAACTAACTATCCCGGTTTCTTTGTATATATATAGCTGTATTTATTTATGAGATTCATTCAAGACTCAGTTCTTAGATTATTGTGCCTAATGTGCCCAATTCCTTAGAAAATATGCTTATAATTGCATCCTTCTTTCTTCCCCATATGCTGCTTGTGAATACTTCAGCTTCAACCATATCAACACGAGAGCAAACAATAAATACAAACTCAAGGTTAATCACACCAAACTTGATTGCAGGAAATACGACTATAGCAACAGAGTGGTCAATGTCTGGAATACTCTACCTGACTCTGTGGTTTCTTCCCTAAACCCCAAAAACTTTAACCTTAAACTGTCTACTATTGACCTCACCCCTTTCCTAAGAGGTCTGTAGGGGGTGTGCATAAGTGCACCAACGTGCCTACCGTCCCTGTCCTATTGTTTCTTTCTTTCTTTTTTCTTATATGTGTCCATTTCATGTTTTCATAACCATGTTTATACTTATACCTGTTATCTAATAATCACTTGACAAAATAAATAAATAAAAATAAATAAATAATTACATCCTTTCTTGCCCACATGTTGCTTGTGTTTCTATATGATGCTGTCCCAGTTGACATTATAGAAAAATTTGCAAGAGCAGGGGCTCATATTCCGAGGCCACATGAAATAACTATAGTATGCTTTTACTTACAAAAAAACTAACTTAGCATGAAGCTGGTTTAAAGTATTTCATTAAAACAGCAAAAGAAGGCTAACATTTCCTTTCTACCAACAGCCATTATCACTGTGGAAATGTACAAGTCCTTTTCATTTATAATCTTTATAAGAGTAGATTATATAATTTTTCTGGTCACTCAGCTGGTGGCTTTCAAGGTAGTAGTAAACCAGAAATGTAGTTAATCAGCACTCTTCTGTTTCTTTGGGCATTTTATTGGTTTTTGATGGAGCTAAATTTACATATACCATCCGTGATGCATTGCTTGTCCTTGTTTTATTCCTTGAGCAATATGGAGACATGTCAAATATTTTGATGAATGGCTCAAATGCTGTTCTTTCTTTAGTAGTATACAAGACAACTCACCAACTAGCTTGAAGCTATTAAGGCACTGCTGGAATAACATTAGACTTGGTAACATGGTGCTATTTTAGAGCTTGGTACACTCTCCCAAGCTCATAGCTGCACTCCTTGAAAGAACTGAAACTATTACAAATAGCAGTGAAACCTCATCACATTATAATAGTGCCAGTATTAAGAGGGAAAGTACTGAAAATACTTTCAAGATGAATTTTCCACGTGGATTTTGGATGAAAACTGAACTTGGCTCTGAGCATGAAGTACAGATAGTTCTACTTCAGGCAAGTAAATGGGAGGCCAACTAACTGTGTATAAATTCTGCTGCCTACCAACATTGATCTTGAATCTCTTGCCACAGCTGGTCGGAAGAGAGAAGTAAATAAAGGCTGGAATGTGCAACTGTTAAGTAAACCCTAAGAGAAACCTCGCCTCACCCTTCTAAAACAGAACATTAAGAATAAAACTCTGGAGATGTTGATGGCCTTCAAGCTATCATGCTGGATATCAGAACTTCACCTTGTTCTGAGGACAGTGTGGGCTTTGACTTTCAGTAAATTTAGGAGCCTTGCCATTTGCAGATGCTCTTGCAGTAACTTTCCTAAACATTCCAGGAACAACAATAATGCTCCCAGGCCAGTGCTGAATCTCCTATGTGATTTCCTCAGAACTGTCAGCTCTAGCAGTAATACAGAGCACTACACCCTGGAAAGAGGTGGCAGGAATTATAAAATTAAAAGTCCTGCTAGGAAGAGGATGCAAATCTCCTCATGGACTCTACATAATATTGTTATTCTTATTTTGATAGAACTAAATAGAAGAAAGCTGCAGAAATTCCCTGTCTTTTGATCTGGAAAGCTATCTTTCTTTATGTCTTCGGTTTTAATCTATACGTATAAAAGTGAAATACCACTCACGCATCATCACAAAATCTCCAGAACCATAAAGCCTACAAAGTTGAAATTTGGCAGGTGTGTTTCTCTTGGCTTTTAGATGCTCACTAAGAAAGGATTTTTCGAAATGACCATCAGAGCATTAGTATTTCGTATATTATTATTAATATGCTCTGATGCTAAGGAGTTCTACTCCCCCTCTCCACCTGAAAAGAAATCTGTTCCAAATGCAAAACAAGCAGAGGAGAGGAGTTTCAGTTTCAGTTTCAGAGCAACAACCAGCTTTAGTACAGAATCAGAGATGGTATTCAGCAGGTTCTGACCAGTTCTGGAGAACCGGTAGCGGAAATTTTGAGTAGTTTGGAGAACCAGTAAATACCACCTTTGACTGGAGACTTTACAGTATCTTTCCCCTGCCACGCCCACCCAAGCCATGCCCACAGAACCGGTAGTAAACAACTTTGAGTCCCACCACTATACAGAACAGTTGAGCTAAACCATGGCCAGGCTCCTTGCTGTCTCCTTCTTGCTCACACAGCAAGTACTGTTTCAGTTTCCAAACAGCCCTCAACTCTCACACACTGACAGGATGCTACCCAGATGAATACTGATGGATGCTGGTAGGCAGAGGCACATTTTTTTCTCCTTATTTTCCTCCCCCAAAACCAAGGCAGATCACATAGTTTTGTAGAGAAGCACAGGTATAGAGCTAGTCAATGTATATTCTTAATTTCCCTAACCCAAATTGACACCACATTTTCCCTTCCATGATGAATCAGTCAAGCTTATTTTTCTAATTGTACAGCATAAGTACTGTAATACATCAGTTTAATATAATAAATACATCAGAATAAAGGAGTAAAAATGTCAAGCCCTACAGCTATGTATGTCATATGACATTATGTTGAAAAAGACAGGCCTCTTCTTCTAAAATCCATTACAGCACATATTCGGCACTCTTAGACATTATTACTCAGGGCTAACTCAGCCTCAGTGGCATATTCAATGGAAGAGGTCTTCTTCAGAGCAGCATCTTGCCTGCAACATGATAAAAGTTCTAAAGATATGATAAGGTTGCACTGCAGTTGAGTTGCCCTTTCAAAACCTCCCTCAGAGGAAAGGCAGCCAACCTCTCAAACAAGGAACATTGCAGGTAAAAAATAGTGGGGATGGGGCAGGAGTGGGATTCTCCCAGTTCGCACCTATTCGCAAGAACCGGTTGTTAACATTCTAAGCAGTTTGGAGAACCGGTTGTTAGAAGAAATTACTGACCTAATCCTGTAAGGAAGGCAGGAAGGAAACGTTCTGGTGTTGCTTACAGAAACTGCCTCTCCGTTAACCCTTATTACATTCTTGGCAGGACTAGACTTCCTGTCTCAGGAACTTCTCTGGAGGTTTTTTTTCCTCCTTTGCTGGTACTTTGCTTGTGTCGATGACCATTCAAAGTTACAATGGCACTGAAAAAAGCGACTTATGACCATTTTTTACACTTGCGACTGTTGTAGCATCCCACAGTCATGAGAGGCCAGGCAAGGAGATCCGTGCCTCAATGTGAGTGATGAGTTGGCCATGCCCAGCCAATAACATGACCACCAAGCCACGTCCACCCAGTCACATGACCACCAAGCCACACCCACCAATTAAGCCATGCCCACAGAACCAGCTGTTAAAAAAATTGAATCCCACCCCTGGGGTGGGGGTAGTTAAAGTGTTTCTCTGCAACAATATGGCTTATTGTCCTTTTTTTCTCTTCTTGCTGCTAAGGCTAATCAACCATCTAGTATTAAATATAGCTGTTACTCACTGAACACAATTAGAAAAGAGTATAATAATATGTCCCACATATCCTTCATATACACATGGGACAGACTTTCATTAACAAAATGGAAAGGGGACAATTTCCCTAGTGCCCTGTTGCAAAATCTCTTCTGAAAAGCCCTGCTGGATAAATTTGGGATAATAAAGTAGTCTGAAGGGGAAACAGAAAACGGGTATTTTGTGTTCTCATACTTACTTGGATGCAACTTATAATCACTGTTCTTTTTACATTTTCATTTAAATGCTCGTTTAAAATGGATAGATAGCATAGCCCGAAAAAGTAATTCCATACTGTAAACACATTTCTTAATGAAATTGTCAACGATAATTTACTCTAAATATTTTCTTTTCAATAATTCATTTTGAAAAATAAAGGACTTAATTAAAACCACAATGTTATTAAATTCAGCCAGAATTAGCATTCTTTAACTGAAAACGGGAATTATGCCCTGGAAAGTTTATGCAATAATTACTAGCCAGCGCTCACCTCTGACCATTTAAAAAAAAAAAAATTCCTTGCCTATTTTGATTTGCATTTCTTTTCTGTTCCTCATAGAGCAATGTCCAACAGGGTGGACCAATGAAAAACAAAGTTCTTTTATGGGGAAAAAAAGTTGCAAAATAGGAATGAAAGTAGTTCCACCATATTCCTTGTCACTATCTTCCCATCTTCTTCAATCAGCTGAGTGATTATTTCCCTGACTCTTCTGTTTCCACAAATAGCCAATTTGGAAAATTCTCTGGTCTGCTTAATGATCCTCCTCTCTTATAAACAATTTTTTAAAGCCAGCATCTGATCTTGTTCATGCTACATGTATAAATGGGTTAAGGATTAACATAAAACATAACATAACATCCCCAGCACCTGGATGAAGTTGTCTATTTAGATCCACACTAATCAGTTTTCAGGCCTGGGTACAGCACGGAGACGGCGTTGGTCGCGTTGGTGGATGATCTCTGGGGGGCCCGTGACAGAGGTTATTCCTCTGTCCTGGTCCTGTTAGATCTCTTGGCGGCTTTTGATACTGTCGGCCATAGTATCTTATAGCGGCGGCTGGGGGGGTTGGGAGTGGGGGGCACTGTTTTGAGGTGGTTCTCCTCCTTCCTCTCCGACCGTTCGCAATTTGTGTTGGCAGTGGGGCAGAGATTGACCCCAAGGCCCCTGATCTGTGGGGTTCCTCAGGGGTCGGTGCTCTCACCCCTGCTGTTCAACATTTATATGAAGCCACTGGGTGAGATCATCGGTGGCTTTGGGGAAGAGTTTCATCAGTACGCTGATGATACTCAGCTGTACATTTCTACCCCAGGCCACCCCAACGAAGCCGTGATGACCCGGTGCCTGGAGGCTGTGTGGGGTTGGATGGGGTGGAACAGGCTTCAGCTCAACCCAGCCAAGACCAAATGGCTGTGCTTTCCGGCACCCCGATACAGCCAGCTAGTTCCATCACTGGCTGTATGAGGGGAAAATTCTTGCCCCCACAGACAGGGCACGCAATCTGGGTGTCGTCTTGGATGTACGGCTGTCGTTAGAAGAACATATAGCGGCCGTTGCCAGGGGGGCTTTTTATCAGGTCCATAGGATCTACCAGTTGCGGCCCTTTGTGGATCGGGATGTGCTTCGCACAGTAACATCCGCCTTCGTTATCTCCCACCTAGACTATGCCAATGCTCTCTACATGGGGCTCCCCTTGAAGAGCACCCAAAGGCTCCAACTGGTGCAGAATGCGGCCGCGCGGGTCGTTTTGGGGGCTTCTCAGAGCTCTCATGTTACGCCACTCTTGCGCGAACTGCATTGGTTCCTGGTGGTCTTTCGGGTGCGTTTCAAGGTGTTAGTTACCATCTTTAAAGCGCTCCATGGCTTGGGACCTGGGTATTTACGGGACCGCTTACTGCCATCATCGATTTCCCGTCGGCCGGTGCGCTCCCATAGAGTGGGTCTCCTCGGGGTGCCGCCGGCTGGATGGATGGCGACCCCGAGGGTGTGGACCTTGTTGGGGGCACCCTCCCTCTGGAATGAATTACCCCCAGAGATGAGGATCACCCCTGACCTTTTGACCTTCCGGCGTGCGTTGAAAACTCATTTATTTTATCAAGCCGGTCTGGCCTAGGGTTTTATAGAGTTTTAAATTTGGTTTTAATTGGTTTTAGTCCTTATTTTTAAACCCTTGTCTCATTTTTATTATTCAGCCACGATATTTAATCTTTTTAATTGTTTTTAATTATTGTGTTATTATTGCATTTTTAATGGCTGTATACTGCCTCGAGTCCTGCAGGGAGAGGGGGGCGGTATATAAATCTTGTAAATAAATAAATAAATATTCTACAGCAGTAGTGGGTTGAGTGACAAAGAAGCTCTGAACAGGGATGAATAGGTTACTGTGGAGGGTTAGCTATTCCTTCTGGCCTCCAAGAGAAACAGAGTGCTGGAGCAGTGTCACCGGTGGTAGAATTCAGCCAGTTTGCACTGGTTCAGCAGAACCAATACCTAATTTTTTGTTGAGTTCAGGTTATGATAAATCTGCATTTTCTGGAACACGCCTGATTTTTGTTCAGCTTCCTTCCAGGTGGGGGAAGGGAACTCCCCAAAAGTCCAAGGGAGGAGTGATGGAAACCAAATGGAGTATCACGTTGATACTCAGGCAAAAACTGTCTTACTTTACAGCAGGCAGTGGGGGCAGGGCAGGGCCTGTGCGTAATGTGGCAGCCCAGGATCAAAGTGCCAGCAGAGCACCAGAGGGACGGGAAGGGTGATGAAGTGAGTGGGCGTCCTCCCTGCAGCACCCATGCCACCTGCCCCTTCCTGGCTAGAGCTGGAATGCCGCCGTGTGTGGTAGTTTGCCTGCAGCCAGTAGCAGAATTGGACAGTGGGGAAGAAAGGGGACCAGTCAGGGAGTCTGGAGAGGACTCGGACGAGATCCTACATCTGATGCAAGGATGGGGCCAGGACCATCTGAGAGTGGGGTACTGCCTTTGGAGCCTTCGGAGTCGGGCAGCAGTGAAGCAGAGGACCCAGGGGAGCCTGTTTCCAGTGCACATGTGCGCAGAACTGCTAGAAAGAGAGAGCAGCTGAAACAAAAGGGGTGACTCGGGAGTAAGGCTGGGAGGTGATTGTCCCTCCCATAAGGGAGAAAAGTCAGGCCTAAATGATAAAACTTTTGCAGGAAGCAAAATAGTTCGATCAGTTCCGAGTCATCCTTGAAGCTCTGTGTTGGTTTTTTCCTTGTACTTCGGTTGGTTTCTTTTATAGTTAATAAATACTTCTGTTTTTGGCAGCATTCCACAGAACTGAAAGGTGTGTGCTTATCTTGGGGGACTGTTTAAGATTAGTTCTGGTTGGGAATTCCCAGCGTTGCAATAAAATAGGTTTTGCTTTTAAAACAAGTTTGTGAATAATTACGATTTACAAAGCCAGGGTAAAAACACCACATCTAAATGCCGGGCTTCCCACCAGCTGCTGGAGAGAGAGATCTGATGATTCCCTCACTTACGCCAAGCATTTCTTTGCTAACCTGATTTCCAGCGCCGTCAGGTTCAATCAACCAATTCCAATTTTGTGAGATCTTTTTTTTTCCACAAGAAATTGGAATTGATTGATTGAGCTTCTTTTTTTAGTCCCACAAACTTTTGTTTCCCTGCACACGATGGCGAGAAACACGACGGAGAAATGCAACGGAGCTGGAAATCAGGTTAGCAAAGAAATATTTGGGGGAAGCGAAGGGTGGTGGTGGGTGAGGTAAGCTCTGCAGTGTGGTATTGTGCTGCAATGGAGAAATGGGAAATGGACCGGCCAGTGCGAGGGGAGGAGGAGGAGCAGGGGGAAGAAAGAGGGAAAGCAGCCTCCTCCTTCTCTGACGCTGACTGCTCCATTTCCCATTTCTCCATTGCAGTGCAACATCCAGGATCCAGGCAGAGAACCATTTGTTAAATTATTTGAATCACTCCACTGTCAACATAGTAGAACAAACCTGGGTGGGTGTTAAAATGGTATTGCTGAAGATGAATATCTTTTAATCTTTACAGAAAATTGATCCTATTGGCCATTAAGGGAAGAAAGAACAGAAGTATTACCTGTTCCTACAGGACAAGTATTTTCTTCCTCTTACTTCTCTTTTCTCCTGTCCTGAGGACCAAAACCTCAGAGATGCAGTTTCTCTATCATTGCATGTAATTTGGTAAATAAACCTGATCTCTTGCATCTTAAGCATCTGCCTGTAAATTTGCTTAATGAACTTTATTCTACTGAGTCACATACCATCTTCTAATTATGGATCCCAGTCAAAGTTATCTCAACTTTTTTCCTACAAAGCCTCCCTTGGCTGTCTCCAAAGAGATCAGGTGAGCATGAGTTTGTTCTGCCAGGAAACAAAAAAGAGCAGGGAACTGACAGTGTCCTAATTTTCTTTTCAGCACTTGAGTTCTCTTCTAAAATGGCTACTATCCAGTTCACTGGGTTGCTACTGACAATCATGCACTTCAAGAGCAAAAGGGGCACAGGATCTTCTATGAAATCAATCACCTTCTACGTCATGGGAAGACTCCTTAAGTAGGAGATGGAAGTGTATATACAGTACATGTGGATAAGGAAGAATGAAGTTGGGATCATATGGCTGTCAGGATTCCGGCAGTTACCCCAATGAAATCAAAAGGATTTATTGGGAGTTAAACTGTCCGGCACTGCCTGGGTGTAGCCGACTCTGAGACACACAATTCATTCTCACCCTTGACTCTGGTTTTCCCCCAACTCCCTGGGTGTATCGTAATTCATATTCTCCAATGGGACACATCCATAGCCAAGAGTCATCAATCATGCTCTCCAGTTAGAATTTTGCACGGCAGAAACTTCAGTCACCTAATTACTATCTTTGAAAACATTTATGGAATGCACTTTCAGTTGGCAAGCTGCCACATTGCTCCCCCCTCCCTTTCTGTTGCCAACTCTAAAAAGAGCATAGAAATATTTTATGAGTTGACAATGGCTCTTCTCTGAACTGTCAGGGAACTTGACTCTCTTTGCATAGCCTACATATTTAATCTTTGTGTAGGGAATGAGAACAATACTCCACTGTCACCATCCAAACCAGAATGTTTATCTAATGCATTAATTCTAGGAAAGGTGTCTCCATTATGCACAGAAGGAAGAGCTGTGCTTCCTCAATCTGTTGGCAATATCTAGCCCTCTTTATACAATGAGTAGCAAGGAGAGTCTTCGTGCAATGCAAGAAGTCTCATGTTAAGTGCAGGATGGGTTTTTCTTGCTGCATTGGCCCAATATTTCAGAGTGGGCGCCTGCACAATATTGGAATTAGAATTCTCTGGTGCAACCCTATTGCTTCTTCTATGTATTGGCTTACAAGGCCAGAAAGTGTTTGTAAGTAATAAGAACAGTACATAATACTGCCTATAACTTGGTGGTTCAGGATTCTTAATTATCTAGACGAATACTTTATTTTCAGAAACTGCTTATGTGATTCCATAATATTGTTTTAAGTCCAGAAAATTATTGTTCTACTAAAAACTGTCCAAAAGCTAAAGTAATTTCTTATCTAAATCATATTTCATTTTAAAAATGTTTTTCTAAGGAAAAAATCATGAAGCAACACTGAAATCCATGCATTTTAGAGGGTAGAGATAGATAAAACTGTCTAGAGAAGGAAATTTGTCATTCATGGAAAGTATGTCCATCACTTCTCAGCATGCAACATTGGGATCTTGGTGGGATCTAAAGGAGCATATACAGAAGTACTGTCAAGCATAGAATAAATCAGTAAAAGCAAAGGGTTTAATTTTTTTCAGGACAGTAATTGTCCAATTCATAACATCCTGTGCAGAGTAGTTAATATAGAAGTACTTTTTAAGGTCTCCTTCTCCCTTGGAACCCCATTTGCCACTTGCTGTGAGCTTTAATTGGAGAATATCAGAGGTTTGGTAGCATCTTTTCCAACAAATTTTATAAAAAAAGACAAATTTTTAATTATTTTTTTGAAATTAAACTCAATTAATTAATTAAAGTTAGAAAAGGTGCCACTGGACTCATTGGATTTTTTTTTTTTTTGCTACCATACAGTAACCCAGTTCTCCTACAACAGGCACAGAAATACTGTAGATAATCACCATGAATACACTGAACCCAGGTAATGGTTGTGACAGGAATAACAAGTTCTTCTTTCAAAATACTTTAAAGTTCAATTAGGACTGAAAATATCCACAGCAACCAGCAGAAAATATTTAAAGGTTGTCAGAAAATGCCTCTCTGATTCAGGAAGCTGTCTTAAAAATTATGTGGCTGTTGTTTCAGACGAAGCCTCTGTAATGATTGGCAAGCACGATGGAATTCTGAAGCTTCTACAAAAGAATCAAAGTAGGACGTTTGTTGGTGTTGGCTGTATTTGCTAGTTAGCCCATCCAGCAGTAAAATAGGTCCAAAGACTGCATGAATCTCTGCTGGTTCTGAACGATTATTTTGAAAAACATTCCCAAAGAGAGACTTTATTTGATAATAAAAAGTCAGAAAAGTCCTCAGTCATACCACAAGAATGTCTCATATCCTTGAATATTTGGGATAGCCTTACACAGAAGTTATCACATTATAGTGTTGTTGAGTCTCTTCTACTGAAATTACACAGAATAGATTAGCAAATACTGCACAGTTCATAAACTCTATTTCTTCATGCAATTAATCCTTCATTTGAAAATCTTAATAGGCTGCTTCAGCATGAAGTACATGCTAGTACATGGAAACTATGTGGGCTTGTTATTTCATTAAACCACAGATGTGTGGACAAATTTAGAGTACTATTTCTTAAAATTGTCAAGAGGTTTCAGACAATCAGTTTGATTTACAACTTTTGTTGCAAATAAAAAAGTTGGATCTTGATAGATCATCCGAATATTGGCAAATAAATAGATATTGCTTATAAAATAGTTGTGTTCAACCTATGAAAAGAAAATTTGAGACTATCCTAATGTTTTATGGCAGAACAGAAAAATGATCATTCTGTGGCATTTTCTTCTAACATTTCACAATATTTCAATATAGTATTTTTTTCTGTAAAACATGTTTTTAATATCCCACAAAAATATTTTCCGTAATGGTACCTTCAGCTTGTTTAAAGAAAAACAAAAAGCACTAACCACAGAAACTCTTTAAGAAAATTAGGGAAATGGCATGTATTTCTGGAGTTTATGGATGAAGTAAATATAGGGAGCATCTTTCTCCTTGCGTCATGCACTGGCCTCACCCATGTCCGGTTTAGCGAAGGGAGTGGGAAATCCCGATATGTCATGTGACACTACCATGATGACATGAGCTTGTCGTCTCTGGATTAGAGGAATGGAATTGGATGATTATAAGAAAGCTGAGATTGACATAATATTAGGTGAGGATCCCTTTGAGGCCAAGGATTTAGGACATGGAATTTGGAGGTGAGGATGAAGATTAGAATAGTGGTAGGCAGAAGGAATTACAGTAGGAAGTGGAATTGGGCTGTTTTATTCAAACCAGTTCCCACTTTCAGTCACCTGAACTCAGCTCAGGAACTTGTTGGAAACCTTTGTATCAGTGGTGGGATTCAAACTTTTTTACTACTAGTTCTGTGGTGGGCGTGGCAAGGGGAAGAATACTGTAAAATCTCCATTCAGAGGTGGTATTTGCCGGTTCTCTGAACTACTTAAAATTTTCACTACCGGTTCTCCAGAACTGGTCAGAACCTGCTGAATCTGCTTTGTATTATACTGTTTCCAGCACTTGTCAATTGAGATTTCATAGCATGGGTGCAAACTGCATTACCACTGAATTTTCAACTGAAAATGAGAAGCAGCCTGCAACTTCCTTAAATGGTTTAGGGACAATTATGACTATTTCTCAGGGCCATTTGATTATTCAGTGCGAAAAAAAGTGGATGGAATGGATTACTGGGTGATCATGTGGGCTTAGCAATTTCCTTCATGCCAAACCTTCAGAAAAGAACTTCAATTTTTTCCCAGATAGGTTGATTAGATTGCTCTGGTTTGAGCTAAACCTGTGTTGTAATTTTTTTATTAATTGCTTCAAAACATTTTAAAATTTGAGATTTGTGAATTTGTAATAGCTTAATTATGTTGGTCCAACATTTATTACAAAGATGGTCATTAGGAAAGAGGTAAAAACCAAGCTTTTGATATTGTTATGCTATTACAGAAAACTGTGTGGCCACTCTTGGAATACAATATTGTTTTCTGTTCTGATACTTGCACCTTAGAAAAGATATTGTCAGGAAAGATTGTGTTCTGACCCAGACTTTGTAAATCGTAATTAATCACAAACTTGTTTTAAAAGCAAAACCTATTTTATTGCAATGCTGGGAATTGTTTTCATTCTCAGCCAGAAGTAATCTTAAGCAGTCCCCCAAGATAAGCACACACCTTTCAGTTCTGTGGAATGCTGCCAAAAACAAGTAAGAAACCAACCAAAGTACAAGAAAAAATCAACCAAAGTACACAGAGCTTCAAGGAGGACCCGGAACCGATCAAATTACTTTGCTTCCTGCAAATCTTTCGTCATTTAGACCTGACCTTTATCCCTTATGGGAGGGGCAATCACATCCTAGCCTTACGCCCGAGTTGCCCCTTTTGTTTCAGCTGCTCTCCCTTCTAGCAGCTCTGTGCACACGCACATTGGAAACAGGTTCACCTGGGTCTTCTGCTTCGCTGCTGCCAGACTCCGAAGGCTATGGAGGCAGCACCCCACTCCCAGATAGTCCTGGCCCCATCTCTGCATCGGACCCTCGTCCAAGTCCTCTCCAGACTCCCTGACTGGTCCCCTTTCTTCCCACTGGCAACCGTCTGCACCGGCTGCCAGTGAACCACAACAGATTGCTGGGAAAAAACACAATCTCTTTAACACAATAAGATTTTGTGGACATGTAGATTCTTTTGAGGGCATGAAGTCTTCTATTAAAATAAGAACAGATTTCTTTTCAATTAAAAA
Source organism: Bungarus multicinctus (assembly GCA_023653725.1). Taxonomy (NCBI): domain Eukaryota; kingdom Metazoa; phylum Chordata; class Lepidosauria; order Squamata; family Elapidae; genus Bungarus; species Bungarus multicinctus. Next base: position 161,888,897 of record CM042836.1, read on the forward strand.
AAAAACGTGGACAGTAATTTGTGGACATATTTGGCCCTTGTTTAAGAATTTATCCTGCCAAATACAGGCAGATAGGCCTAAAGGATTATTTACAAACTTGGGAACATTGAAACTAACTGTTCATATGATCTACTATTCGTGGCCATTTTTAATTACCAAGTCATTGTTCACCCTGCATCACACAGATTTTCTCCCTGACAACCTAGTCTTTCAAGTCTTCCAATGGTGCACTCCTTGACATTGTAACTGAACCTATCCACCTTATTATTAATAGCTAATGGTTGTGAAAAACCCCAATACTGTAAAGATACAGGCATTATGTTGACTTATGTTGACACTGCAACTGTTATAAATGCATGCCAGTTGCCAAATATCTGAATTTTGATCACATAACTATGGGGATACTGCAACAGTTGTAAGTGTGAAAAATGATCATAAGTCCCTTTCTGGTCTGTCTAAGCAATTTATTCCTAAACTAATGCTCTGTTTTAAAATTCTGCTACAGGTACGGTAGTCCTCGAGTTATAGAAATGTAATGTAACTGTTGTAAGTCGAGGACTACATGTACTGGAACATCAGACAAGATAAATCGTGCTTCTTGAATTTCTGGTTTATTTGTTTGCTTGCTTAAATAGTGCCTGAAACATTGGGGGAGGGAGGAATGTCTTTATCAGATGACATTTATTATTCAACATATCCTGAATTCACTGTAATATGAACTGTCCCATCATTAAAAGGTCACTCCAATGGCTATATCTTAAGTTCTCTCTTTCCCAATCAAAGTGTGAAATAAATTGAGTAAGATAAATGATATACAAACCCCATTAACAAAAAAAAAAGCACTGAAATCAACATTAGCAATTACTAATAGCAAAGCTGCACAGGCTTTATTGAATTTAAACAATGGCAAACACAGCTGGCTCACATAAACTGGAGCTTTTCTAAGTCCAAAAGTCTGTGGGTGGCTTGTTTTCAGCAGTTCCTGCCACACTTTGAATTTAATTTAGTTTCATGCTCCTTGTTTTCCATATTTCAGGAAAAGGTTTTTCTCCTCTCTACCCCTGTTGTTATTGTTGTTGTTGTTGTGAGATTATGAGAAGGGCTTGTTCTGGCTATGCCACTGTAAAGTAGCAGGAGGAACCACCAGGGAACCAGTTAGATTTCCTACTGATGCTCACTGGTTCTTGCCTGGTCTGTTTAATGGGGAGAAACCATCCCAGATTCAAATGATACTTTTAAGGATGAGGCAGGAACCCATCCGGTTTAGAAACCAAGAGAATAGTGACAAAACTGAATATCTATTTCAAAGCAACTCTTGCTCTAAATGAGGCTCTGTCTCAGAATTACTGCAGGGGCTGAAAAACGAAAGCTGAGGGAATGAAGGTAACAAGGTCCAGCAAAATTGTGGCTAAGAGAATGCCTTCTCTGAAGAATTAAGGAAAGAAAAACCCCAGCAAAATCTATTTAGGTTAATACGCACTTTACATCTGAAACACAGACTGGCCTGGAGCATAAATTAAATTCTAAGAAAACCAGGAGCACACAATGGGAAGACAGTGTCTTATCAACATGAGCGTGTGAGTGTGGATGTGCATGCACACATTGCTTTTTGAAGAAAAATATTCTAAGAGGTAAAACAGGTATGTGAAGTAGTAAATATGCAGACTGTACAAGTTGAATGAAGAATAATTAATTTGATGGAGTCAAGTGATGTAGAATTAAAGATGACATGAGACAAATTAGAGTGCACCCATTCCAGTCACCTCAGACGTCAGCCTAAAAGAAATAAAGATACATACAGATGAAAAACAGCAGGAGTATTTGCAGTTTATGAGGAAGAAATCAAAGGACTTGTGTTTTATTCACCATGCTCCATCCTTCATATAGTGAGTTGTAGTTTGTCGTGTATGTCCATTCCTATTGTGTTCACAATGGAAATGGGCAGAATCTCAATACTTCAATTACAAATATCACATTCCTTGGAATACTGCATATACAAGTAGTCCTCCATTTACAACAGTTCATTTAGTGACAATTCAAAGTTACATCCCTGAAAAAAAGTGACTTACGACCATTTTTCACACTTACAACTGTTGCAGCACCCCCTTAGTTATGTGATTAAAATTTGGACATTTGGCAACTGGTTCATATTTATGACGGATGCAATGTCCCGGGGTCCTGTGATCCCCTTTTGCGACCTTCTTACAAGCAAAGCCAATGGGGAAGCCAGGTTCATTTAACAACCAGGCTACTAACTTAACAGCTGCAGTGATTCACTTAACGGCTGTGGCAAGAAAGGTGATAAAGTGGAGCAAAACTCACTTAGCAACAGAAATGTTGAGCTCTATTATAGTTGTAAGTCGAGGACTACCCGTATTACATTACAATCTTCAACTATCCTAGAACCTTGGGAAAAATCCAATAGTCAAAATTACCAAATTCAGTCAGAACTTTCTGAGAGAGGATGTTTAAAATGATAGTATTAGGCAATACTGATTATTTATATCCCATTTAAAAACTGTATCAAGACCTGTTTTTGCTGGCCGGCTTTTTTAGTAGTTGCACTACTGTATGAAAAAGTTCAAGAGGATGAAGGACCTCAATGAATATGACAATAGCACCACATTTGCTAAAATTGTCCCAATGTCCTCTGTAATGCCTATCCCTTCTGAGCATTGACATTTTTGGCCATGTTACCAAGATTGGGGACAATGGGCATCTTGCCTGCTTCACCTGGGTAAAGTTCTACTTTACCATGCAAATGCTGTGCATTCTCCACCTTCTGCTTAACTGAAAAACAAGCAGGCCTAATGTACCATTGTAGGACACATTCTTAATCCTTTTTTTCCTATCCAGATGTCAGGGGTGTCAAATTCAATTTCTTTGAGGGCCGCATCAGGGTTGTGTTTGACCTTGGGGAGCCAGGGTAGGCGTGGCCAGGGTGGGCACGGCCAGCTCAACATCATTCGTGTCGGGGGCATCTGTGGTGGCCCAAGTGCTTTGCCAATGAAAACGGGCTTCCAAGCTCCGTTTTCGGCTGCAACAGCCTCTTGCAACCCTCTGCCAGTGAAAACAGCTGTGGAGGGCTTCCTGCAGCCTTTCCGAGCTCTGTTTTCACTGGCAGAAGCACCACTGTTTCTAGGCTGACTCCGTGGGCCAAATCTAAGCACCCTGTGGGCCGGATCTGGCCCCCGGGCCTTGAGTTTGACACCCCTGAGATACGCCGTATATTTCTTTGCCTGTATATCACTGCATGTCACAGTTTCTCCACCATAGAAAATAATGGTATTGATATTTATTTATTTTTATTTATTTATTATTTCAATTTATATACCGCCCTTCTCCCGAGGGACTCAGGGTGGTGTACAGCCCGTCTAAAACCCCACAAAAATACAAAAGTTAAAAAATATTAAATTACTATCGGCTGATTTATAAACTAGAAACCCCACCCCCACCCTTAAAACCCCAATTTAAAATTAAATAAGATGGAGACCAAATTAAAACCATCTCAGCCCAGGCCGGCCTGCTCAAAGAGCCAGGTCTTCAACGCGCACCTGAAGGCCCTCAGGTCTGTGCCGGTACGGAGCTCCGGTGGCAGAGTATTCCAGAGGGCGGGGGCACCCACAGAGAAGGTCCTACTCCTCGGCGCCGCCAGACGACACACAGCGGCCGACGGCACCCGGAGCAGACCCTCTCTATGGGAACGCACCGGCCTGTTATATATTAGTCTTGTATATTAACAGATTGTTGTATCTTGCCTTTCTGCTATGACAAGCAATCTTATTTAATCTTGCTATTAGCAGATTGTCTTTTTTTTTTTGCTTTAATACCTATAAAGGAAATAATACAGGAACAAATGAAAAGCAAACACATAGGGAAAAGAAAAAGAGAAAGGAAACATTAAAAAGTTCAGCTTTAAGCACAGCATTAAACCTAATCTTGACCACATAGTAATATTGATTATTATGCTGATAAGCAATTAAATACAATCAATCTAAGACTGTAAATCTGGGAAACTCTTTCCAACATTTTTTCAGCAGCCCTTGCTCACTAATACCAAATAATGCATAAAATGATACATTTGAAATCTGGATACATAATTGAATTAGCATTCACATCTTTGAATAATAGTACTCTTCCCAAAAACATATTAATAAACATATAAATCAGAACAATGGCAGCTCAAGTCACATCATATAAATTAGGGTGCCCCCATCATTTGATACTCCAACATAATAAATTGGATATCCATTTTAAACTTTATCTGAAGTGTCCAATAAACATTTTTGCTGCATTAATCGTATTTTATGATTAAGAGTAACATTCGCAATATTCTTTAAATCCCTTAACCATTGGTTTAATATGGGTTTTCCAACACTGTTCCAAAGTTCTTGCAAATAAAAATTTGCAATTCAACTGTTAGTATGGCTCATAAGAAAACTTTTATCAAGGGCACTGCAACATAAAACAATGCCAGGCAAAATCATGTGCATATTTTTTAACTTACCAAAGTGTTTTGAGTTGAACACATTCAAATAAATTTAATATCAAATAAGCCTATTATTTGATATATGACAGCAAAAATGCTATTAAAAATAATGACTTATAATAGTCATTATTTATAATGGTCATAGTATCTAAAAAACTAATAATTTGATAACCTAGAGCTAGTAGAATCAACATTTATGATAATGGGAAATACACTTTTGGGAAGGAAAATATTGCTTAGAGCTTATTGTATTTTGTATATAAAAACATTTAATTTTCAAAGTTAAATTTATGGTACTAATTCCTCAGAAATGCTTATGCTATTCTCTTAATTGCTAAGACCAGAAGCAAAAAAGATAAGTTTATCAGATTTTTCTCTTATCTACAGTATGTAGACTAGTTACTAATAAACTTGCTATGAAAAACAGCTGTTTTAACTTCAATGTTAATGTTTTTTTTTATCATATCATTGTTAAAATGAAAAGAATTTGACATGGCTAAGTAAAATGATGAATTAAGCAAAAATAATAGCTATAAACTGGAAATTAAGAAAAGGAGACAGTATTTGATTTAATGCAATTAACTGAATAATCTGATAATTTACTGAAATCGTGTGCAATATCAATCAAAATGGTGGTGTTACATTAGCCAGGAGACTTACAATGTTAATATAGAATGGTAGTTTGGCTTCCTAAGGCTGTTTGGTTAGCCCATTTGGTTCACACTTGCATGCTTTCCAAAGTACACCACAGGGAGCAACCATATGTACCATTTTCAGTGGAAATAGGTTTCTAAAGAAATTGACTTCCTGGAAATTCTGTGATGCAGTGGAAATAAACGTGCTATGAGTATTGTAGCCACCTGGGCATACTTAACCAGTTATGAACAAGTGGATGAAGATAAGAATGAGGGTTTAAGGAGGAAATCTCACCTGGCGTTGATGAGGTATTGAGCAAGGCTGATGTTAGCTGGGGTTCCTGTGATGGTGATCTGACGCTCTGAGGAGCCTTCTGTGGCATTGGCGATTTTGATCTGGGCTCCAGACATCTGCCTGATTTCATTAATTTTGGTTCCTTGGCGTCCAATTATGCAGCCTATTAACTAGGAAAAGAGATATTAGGACTTTCTTAAACTAACTCTTACGGTATTAAGAATTGTGAACAACAAATAGCACAGAATTGACCAGAAACCTCAGTATTAGTTTCTCTTGCTTTGTTACTAACAATAAATTCTAACTATGCTTTTTCCTATAACACAGGGAGATTTTCAAACTACTGTTTTTTTAGCACTGCCCAGTTATAACTATGGAAACATCACTAATGGAGATTGGAGCTGCACGGCCTCTTTGATAGCTGGAGGAAGCTATGAATTATTAAGCAGAAATATTCCTAGAAGTTTCCTTATTTAAAATGTATTTCTAACTGCAAAGGGATGCTTTGTTGTGATGGAATATAGCACATATAGAACATATAGGAAATACAGGCATTCCTATATAGAAATTGAAAAACTGTATATCATTATTTTTAATCATTATTCTGCCTTTTTATACGTAACTCAAAGCAGTGAACATGCTGTACCTAATATTCCTGTCTCCTATGGCTGATTAGGGATTACATTGCTCCACAATGGAGCACTGAATATTCCCAGAAGTGGTTAATCTTAGCACTTATAACACACACAACCCATTGCAATCAGTCTCATGCCCCATTTTGCCTGTGTCGTAACATACACATGGTAATGGGCGGCCTAAGGTGAGGCCTGAAGGATCTCTCCATTTTGTTGTTCTACAACACAATCCCAAAGAGTGTTTGTTTTGCAGGCCCAGGCTTTATCCTAGTTCTCTCCTGGTTTCTGTCACCCTCTTACAGAAGGTGTAGAGAGAAGCTGAAGAGTTCTAACAAGTCTTTTTTCTCCTCCCTATGTGCTTAGAATGGTGTGGGGGCTTCTGCTCTGAGGAAGCAGCTGAGACAGGAGGGCCTATTAGTTGCTTAGTCCATGGTCAATGGACTGACTATTGGGCTTCTTTCTCTTCTTGAAGTGTTTGGCCTGGAGCTGAAGTGAGTCAATGGTCACAGGCAAAACTGAGAAGATTAATAATTCTACTATAAAACAACTAGGATTATATATTTAGTAATATAAATAATAACAGTAAACATCCAACCATCCTACATATAATCATAAATGTTTAGATGTAAAAACAAACAGAGAAAGGATGGAAAGTGAAAGCCAAGCCAAAACTTTCTTAATGGGCAAATTAAAAAAAAACTGACCAAACAAAAGACTTTTCAAGTTAGGTCTCAAACATAGCGACATCCATTAAAATTTCATAAAATATTAAATAGAAGTATTGCTCTTCAGAAATTGTTTTAAACATTTGCTTTCTCTTTTGCTAAAACTTAATTAACTGGATTTATGGAATGTGAGAATTGCCAGTGACAAAGAATTGTGGGGTCTATAGTCCAAATTATCTATTGGCACATCAAAGTCCTGGAGAAGCAATCTTCAAGACCAATATCAACTTCTTATCTATTTTACAATTTGTAGCATAGGTAGATACAAGTAGTCCTCAACTGGTTGCTTAATGACTGATAAATGTTATGATGGATTTGGAAAAAGTTACTTACACTCTGCACCACCCCATGGTTATTTGATTGCACTTTTGCTTCTTAATAACTAGCTCACATTTATGATCCTATGATTGTGTTTTGCAAAGGGATTTTTTTTGGGGGGGGGGAGGGGGGGTTCTGGCCAAAAAAGGGGCAAAAATGCCTATTGGATAAAGCAAAAAATGCCTATTGAATAAGCTGGATTCAGATTTAGGACCACTTGATTTGTTAATTTGCTTAATGACCATCATAAAAACAGCAATAAAATCAAGTCCAATTACATGGTCACTCGTCTTATGATCACAATGACTTATGACCAAAATTTCAGGCTCAATTGTGGAAATTGTAAGTTGAGGACTACCTGTAGATGGATACAGGAGACAGAAAGAGAAAGAGAGACAGAGGCAGGCATACAACCCTGACAGAACAAGTGGATTTTAAGAAAAAGCAAATTGCATCTAAATTGTAGATTTTCTTGAGCTGTGTAACGTAAGACCTACTGAAGAAAAAAATGCATATTTGTACTTCTGCAATTTCAGTGAACATTTTGAATTTCTAGTTAGAGTCAATTAAGAGCAGAAATAAGCTGTATTTGGTGAACATGTTGTTTGCTCATTAGTATCTTAGAATGTAGAATTTTGGACACGAAGAAATTAAGTATCAATTAAAACTTCTGGACTGATAGGTGCCCTGGAACCATATGGTCAGGGGTGGGATCCGACAGGGTTAACTACCAATTCCGTCATTTACGAGGTTCGATGATTTACTATATGCTTCCCTGCAAGCTGCCAGTGCGCGCCTGTAAATCGTCATCAGCATGCTGCGTGCAGAGAAGCAGCCTTTCAAAAAGCCCTTTTTTCCTGCTTTTTAAACTGCAGCTGTGCCTCGCACGGCAGCTGAAGTTGAAAAAATCAGGAAATAAAGGTCAGGTAAGAGCCCGGGTGGGCAAAAACATCAGCAGACATAGAACCGGTTCTATGTCTGCTGCTCTTCAGAGCTACCGGTTCTACAGAGGTGGACAGAACTGGTAGAAACCCACCCCTGCTTATGGTCATATACCAGTAGCTAGGAAGCCCAAACTGTTCTGAGAAAATTATACAATGTTTATGGAACATCATACTTGGATTTAGTCATCCCTAGATAGAGGTTCTTTGCTTTCCCAAAAAAATCTGTTTGCATATTCTTCCTTTCTATACTTTGGATTAATTACAGTACGTTGATATGAGGTAAAGTGAATGAACCTGCTGACCTTCTTTTGAATAGATGTCTTGATCTAGTGCATTTGTGTGTTAGAATTATAACTGCAACTTGAGAAACTCTATGATAGGGAGATTGTTCTTATTGTAATCTATTCATTCTGGACTTCATCTGAGTAGACTCACAGTGGCACTGTGGCTTGCCATCCTGCATTGCAATCTATTATTTTATAGGTTTATAAGACACCTATTTCAAATCAAATGACAACTAGAGAAACTCACAACCATTGAAGTTTCAAAGCCACAGTCAAGAATACTTTAAATTGAGTCTATTCTGTAAGTTAATTATACTCATTCTGTGGAAATTTTCTCTAACACTTCATTATCATTAGGAGCTGTGGTAGCGCAGTGGTTAGAATGCAGCATTGCAGTCTGACTTCACCCATTGCCTGGAATTTGATCCTGACAGGGCTCAAGGTTGATTCAACCTTCCATCCTTCCGAGGTTGATAAAAGGAGGACCCAGATGGTTGAGAGCAATATGCTGATTCTGTAAATTGCTTTAGAGTGTTCTGTAAAGCAACTGAAGTGGTGTATAAATCTAAGTGTTAAATGCTAGTGCTATCAGTGCTTTTACATTGTGAGGGATGGCTGTTTCTTTAAATTGCTAATCTTTTCACATATCCCGAACCAATTGCCTGTCCATATTGATAGCTACTGGCTTCATGACTAAGGTAAAAGTAGAACTCATTTCATAAATTACTGCAGGATAAATTAAACTACTTAAACACTGCAAGAAAATACCCATGCCATTTTCATGTCTATTTCTTCCGATACATATCATTCTAGGCTAAATCTAGAATATATAATTCTATTGTACATGTGATCCATCTTCATTTCTCTATATAGATGCCCTAATTTAGAATATAGAGATGTACATTATTTTTTGTACATTATTTTGGCTACTGTTAATGGAACAATGGTTTATAGCAGTTACAAGTTTTAACTTTTAAAACAACTTGAAATACATATTGGATTTATTATTAATTAATAAAATATTTTTACAATCATTTTACATAGAAATAGAAAAGAGCCATTCATTCTAAAACAATAACAATGATACCTTAGAATTGAGATTTTTTATTTTCACTTCTATAAAAATTAAGTAGATTACATCAGTCTGTCCGACCCAGTCAGACAGGGAAGATATGTTGCAGCTAAACAAATCCAACTGGTGGAATCTAAAAAGAGAGCCTTCTTTGCCCTTGCCCCCCACCCCCTGCCCAATGGAATAGTCTCCCCCCACTTTCATGGCCTTCTGAAAAGAAGTTAAAATATGGCTCTGCAGCCTCATGTGGGGAGTCTAGAGGAGTGAACAGCTGTGGGCCTCACTGAGAACCCTTCCCCTATCTTTTATTTAATTTTAAAAAGTTTTTATCATCCTCTCTCTCTAATTTTTTTAACTTAATATATTGTTTTTATACTTCAATACTTTGTTGTACACTGTCCAGACTCCCTACCTGAGAGAAATGGGCAGTTCAGGAGTGTGAGAAAAAAACAATCAAGTTTTTGAAAAACTTAGTAGGAGAACAAATCTTCACTAGTAATTCCAAAAGAAGTACAATATATTTGATTTCTTTTTTAAAACCAGTGGTTTGAGTTGCTTTGCCTATTTGTGTCTGAAATGTGGGACTATGACATTGACATGAACACCATTCCAATGAAAAAGAACTATTCTAATATAAGAGTACTCAGACATACAACAGATCCTTCCATCACAAAAGAAGGACCATAATGAGATGGATCAGGATTGAGATGGATGAGGAAAACAATTCCCTTCTCATATGGTAACATGGTAGGTTTTAGATATCCAGCTGAAAGTGTCAGATCTTTCAAAATGGAGTCCTTGATTCAAGCAACAAATGCTGTTGTTTATCAGGAATGTTAACCAAGCAAATTTTACAAGCACCATGAAAGTTAGCAAAAGCAGACCTCCCAAAAGCTTTGTTTTATTTCTCAGTTTAACAGCTTTATGTACCCACAAATGAAATTGCATGCCTAAAGTCATTGAAGAGGCTTTTTTGACACCATGTCACAATGAGAAGTCATTGTAGGCTACATACATTTATAAGATAAGCAGAACACGAGATGCGATACTCACATCATTGGGAATGGTGAGTTCATGAGTACTGGTCGCGGGATTGGCATCCAAACCTGAGCATATGTAAGAGAAAATGGTCACTGCTTGAGGAAAAAGTATTGCACTTTTGATGGCATTTCACCAAAATAGCAGATCTTGTGGATTTCCAGACTGCACTAGAGCCAAAGGATAAGGAAGGATGAAGGTTTCAATAAATAACAGATAAAAAATGGATCTCTGAAAGCAGTTGCTGTAATATTTCATTAGATGGCAATTTAAGAGATTCTAATGCAGTGATGTGTTCCTTGAATGCTGATATCCTCACCTCATTTTTTTGCCTTTTGGAATAAACTAGCTGGCCTACACTGCATTTTCAGTTTTCAGTGTTCAAAATGTCACTATTGGTCGATGAAATAAAAAATACAGCTGCTTAGAAACATTGGGGAGAACTTGTGGCTATTTAGGAGGCAAATTATGATACAGTGGTTATTTTAAATCGTGCCCCCCCCAAAGGATGAATTAATATCCTCTGTGCTATTCATTGTATATGAATGCCATTTGCAAGGAAGAGGAATACTGTATTTTAAACCCAGTTCTGGTGAAATAATGGAATTTTATAGAAAAATTACATTGAATTATATATCATGAATGACAGACACATTTTGGAAATAGGGAAATGGAATTTCTTATGATCTTGAGAATTAATAGCAAGGATTATTTATATATTTTTTGCAAAGTACGAAAACAAATTATTATAGGCAGTAAATCCACAATAGAATGAATGTTTTTAACCTGTTTAGATAACATATTCTTTGTACTGAAATTATAGAGATCCAAAGAGAAATGTGGACTTCAGCCAATAAACTGTAGACATCATAATCTGTTTTCTAAAACTCTGTTTTTTAAAATATACGGTAATACTGGAACTGTACTGTTACAGTTAATAATTTATAATTCCACATAATTCCCACAGGAACATATTGTAAAATAAATGTTTCAGAGTGGAGAGCAATGACCTAATCACTTGTTAATGTAGCCTAAATAGTTATATGCCCAAAACTCATGTAATATTTATTTATAATTTTTTTTTTCAAAATTCCACCTTTATTACTTTATAACTACTAAAGCCACCCAGCCAAGTTTTCATGCCTACAGTGGGACTAGAATTCACTGTCTAAAATCTAATAAAAAGTAATTCCTAATGAAACCTAGGAATTCTGCTTTTTAATAAGAGCCATAGAATGACAGTAGTTTGTCCAAGTATAAGAGTGAACACTATTCTAAAAACTTTGTTATGACAGTGCATAAAAATTTGGGCAGCCTGTTGGGCAACCTTTAACGGAACAGTATGTACAATATATGGCTTTCTGAAATCAATACAATTCCAAGATAAAGAATGAAAATACATTCTTAACCACCCTACAACTTACCATTTTTAAAAAATCTGTATTTATATAGTAAACTTCTGGTGCCTAAGTTGCTTCTTTTAGAACTTTATGTGCAATCTTAGCCATGTGAATAGATTGAGGATGCATATCTACATATGAATTAATCACAAGTTTTCCATGATGTAGGTTCATGCAGTAATTTTTTTAAAAAAATCTAAATGAACAAGTTCTTTGTTATGAATAATTCATAATATGCACAAATACAATATGTGAACAATCTTATGTATACCTTATTAAAAAACAGAGGATGTGTAAGATCTATAGTCTATGTAATATTCTGTAGTTATGAAACTTTCCAGATGAGATGATGAAGATTTGCTAGGCAAGACTTGGTATAATTCCAACTTCATGATCTCATTAATATTTATGTTAAATATTTATAAGCGTTGACAATGATAGTTTGCAGACTGACTCTCAGAGAAAGCACAGACATTTGAAAGTATGTTCCATTAAGACTAATAAGATTTACTTCCATGGAACTATGCTGGGATCAATCTAAATATGTTTTTGTATTACTGCCCTGTAACGGAATCTGGTTTTGAGCCTCTTTTTGAATTGTTTGAAGGTAACATACTCCATGCTAGATGCTGAGAATTGTCAGCATAATACACAATACTAACCAAAAACTAAAAAGAAAGGGTCAAGAGAGAAGCCATAGTCTGCTCTTTACTACCTAGGAAGAAATAAGCAGGAATCCGAGAGAAGAGAGTCACTATGTGATCACCCAAATACCCGTTCAGTCTGCTGAAACTTAGAAATGAAGCTTAGTAATGCTGAAGTCTGCACCCATGAATTTACAGATTTGATTTGTAAAGTTTTTTAACAAAGCCAATAAAAAATAGCTGTAAGGATTTTATGAGTCTTGGGGCCTGATCTGATATATGTGAGGGTCTGAGTTTATTTTAAATTCATTTATTGATGGCTGAATTTATTTTCAAAGATATTCCTAGTTCCAGGAGAAATTATGTGAATAATTAAGAAATTATGGGAATGGTCAGATTGAAAGAGAATGGGGCACCATACACTATGCTGTGGTAAGTGTTGTGTTATATAATAGCACAATAATATTAATGTCTTTCATTTGTAAGACTTTTGTATAATTTTATACAATAGTGATATCTTGATTATAGCATGGTACATTAAAAAATAAATATTTTTATACAGAAGTTTTTTTTATATGGAGATTATTTTTTACTTTGCTCATTTTTTTCTAATAATATCTAGCAAATGTCTTTTATACAGATACAAACATACCAAAATCCAGAATCGAAGAATGAGCAGAATGATTTTACTTGGACTTTTAATTTGTTACGGCTTCTGCTAAATCACAGTTTCCTTTAGAAAGAGTGTACGGAGTGCAATGGAAAGTGAAAGGATGCTGTTTACTCTAAGCCAAAATTTGGGGATGAAAGAACAGTTTCAAAAGCTGAAGAGAGACATCAAGATGAAAGAGCTAAAGTCTAAAAAGGAGCCATGTTAACAGTGATATGTCATTCTGCTGGAGAGTTATTCTGAAAAAGGATTAGATTGTCTTAACTGCTGCCATTTTTTATTGTAGTGTCATAACTATTATTGTGCTGTGTCTTGCCTCTTGAACATCAGTAAAACTATCTCATCAATATAATGAGAACAACTGCTTTATGTATCACTTTGGCAATGACAAAAAGAATTCTAAGACTGTATTTCCTGTATTCATTTTACCTGAGGATTGGCCCATCAGATTTTGAGCTTCTTCGGAGGAATGTAAGGGCAGCTTTTCTCCTGAAGAGCAAAGAAGAAATACATTTTGTTTTTATTTTTTTTTGCCTTCAAGGAGAGAAGCAATGTCACTTCATCTAGGAAGCTCAAAATATGATGAATAAAATGGCAGAAAAAGCAAGTTTTCATTCAAATCAAATACAATGCTATTAAAACATATGTTCAGTAACATATAAATAATATCTGCCATTCTAGTTTTCTACAGAAAATATTCCCCTTTTCTGACATTTCTGAGTTTATCAGAAATGATTTTCAGAAAATTAGTTGAGATAAAAGGCTGGCCTATTCTTAGTTTTCCATAAAAGCAGTGGTTCAAATGCTAAGCATTCATTAGTCATCTATATCTTTGACTCCTAGTAGTATAACTTAGAATATCAAAAACATTCAGAGACAAGTATGAAAAATTAACCTTTGCCTCTCAATGCAGAATGCATCCTGACTAAAGGATTGTTATGACATAGATGTCTTAAAGCAGATAATAGCAACACATAACTTGCAAATATATGTCCTGACCTTTTCTCAACTCTAGTATCTGTCTCTTGTCCTCTCTTAATATTTCCACTCCAACTACACACCCTATTTCTTTTAATTTAAGAAACCAAGCTTAGAAAAAGAGAGAACTGCATAGGTAAAAAGAGAAGGAAATCTGTAAAGGGAATTTGGGTACGTACCAGGGAAAGCAGGGGTGGTCTGTCCAAGGGGAGTAAAGGGGGTTTGCTGCATAGCCAACTGGTGGAGCTTGGTCAACTGCTGAGGGGTAGGAGGGATATTAGAACTAAGAAGGTTATTGTTATAGAATACAAGTCACACTGAAAACCAAGAACAAAATTATAATAGTAATGTTTTGAAGAAAGAAATCAGGAAGCCATGTGGAATCATGGCAACATACAGGTTTTATAGAAGGACTTGGCCTGGGAAATTATAATTGGTCAAATTCCTGGCAGATGTGCTCAATCAGGATCTGAAACACAGCAGCCTAGTTTTGGTGTTGTGTCTTTCCAGATGAAATTGTATATATGTGTTCATCACAAAACCTGAACCAAGTGGAAGAATATATGGATATTAGATTACCATCTCCCAAGGAGGTGCTATTGCAGAGACTATCATTGCTTCTGGAGCTGTAACTTGGAACTGGTAGTTTCTTCAAAATATTAAAAGTTTCATAACTAGTTAGATAACCCAATGAAAAGTCCAGTATGTGTTTTGGCCAAAATAGGTATGTATTTCAGATCCTGTTCATCCCTTCTTGCGCTTTTAGCGTTAGACTTCTAATAACTCATTTACAAAGAGGAAGGCAATTCCAATATATTTTATGCCAAATTTATATTGTTATTCAAACACCAAAATAAAACAAACCAAATATATTTTTAAAACCATGCTTTGTAACAGCCTGAGGTAGTAGAACGATAATTAGATTCTGATGTCATTATAGAAACTCCCCTACAGCATAGTAATTGTCTGTGGGAAGTTCCCCTAAAGCAGGACTGTGAAACTCCTGGCTCGCGAGCCGGATGCATCATGCGCTGGCCGCACCTATGCCCGGTTTAGCGATGAGGGAAAAAATCCCGATACGTCATGTGATGCTGCCATGACGCCGTGAGTTTGACATCCGTGCCCTAAAGCCATCCAGCCAACTAAACTATGAGGTTCTGATCTTTTGAATTCAGAAGTGAAAAGATTAAAATTAAAAAAAACCAAACTCCTGCTCTTATAGCATAACTGAGGGAAAGGGTGCAGGGAAGTCTGACATTGGTGTTATAACAGTTAGGTGAAGCATTGGAACTAGAATACCTGAGAGGCTGAAGAAGACAGAAAAGTTACAAGGAATTTGGAAAGAAGAGCTTTTATTAGTCAACCAAGAAGGCAAGCAAAAATGAGAAACAAATGCCATTGCAGAACCTATGTTGAAGTAACTTAACAGATTGGGGTATGTGTGTGGGGGAAAGAATCTAAAACAATTAAGTTTCTATATGAAGTACTCTGAATGACAATGTTCTGTTCTTCAAAAGTGTGACATTCACTTCTCTCTATGCAACTTTTACTATCCCTAATCACAAATTGGATATTCTTTAGGTTAGTATACTGTGAACATGGAATTTTGGAACAACAAGTAAGGAAAAACAAATCAAGATTTGGTTATTGCTGCTTAACCAGAACATTATCTGTAGAATCTTTCTGGCTTAATCAACAAATTATGGTTTTAATTTATAGTAAAGTGATGGGATATAGAACTTCTTTGCTGGAAGATTAAACTACACAATAGGTTTACACATCAGACTAAGCCATAATATCGTTACTTTACTTTAGTATGAAGTGTAAATAGAGACAGGAAGTAACACAGAGCTGCCCTTCTGATTTCAGTTATGATTGTGTATATTGGAGGAAATACAAAATTATGATCATTCCCACTGTGGGTAGGATGGGAAGATTTTGCTTTGCAAAAGCCACCATCCCATATATGTAGGAATTTTAAAAGAAAGCAAATCCATGGATGATTCAGCAGTGCTTCTTTCTTGTGGGTTTGTTTTGTTCAAAAAAATATGTTCTTCATATCTTTTTTACAGGGCTGTCTCAAATTTGGCATCACTCAATGAATATGATTCAGCCTTTTCTTCTTCTACAAGAAACTATGTGTTCCACCAGGAAATTTGATAGGAGCGGATGCAGAGGCAGGATTAAAGCTTGAAAATCATAGAAACTTGGTCAGGAAGTTGTTGGTGGTCAGGCTGAATTTTTATTCATTATATGTGAGACATTGGAATTGGTAAAATGCCAAATGACTGGAGAATAGCAGACGTTATCCATGTCTACTAAAATGGGCAAAAGGAAAATCCAGCAAACTACAAACCACTCAGTCTGACACTAATATAAGAGAAAATCCCAGAGCAGATGCTGAAGATCTTGAAATATTTTTCCAGACTAATCTTATCTCATGTTTTGAACAAGAAGTTTCCTTAATAGATTGTGAGCATGCTGCAGACATAATATATCTTGACGTCAACAAAGCATTGGTTAATTACTCAATGACATGCTAATCTAGTTAAGCATGGACTGAATGGCATGACATTTTGTAGCTGGCTCAAAGTCAACCGTGGCTTAAACTTAACCATGCAAGGAGTTAAAATGGTTAACTAGCTAAGCTAGTTAAACTTAACTATGGCTTAAAATTGCCATCTTAGCTAAGCATGACAGTTCATAGGTGACTCAAACTTCTTTAAAGAATGTTAATCAAAGGGTTCTTGTTAAATTGGAGAGAAGTATCAAATGGGGTGCATAAGGATTAATTATGTCTTCTATTTTTTGCTAATGATTTTATTAATGATTTGACTGCAAAGGTATAGAAACACTTATCTAATTTACAGATATAAACTTGGATGGAATAGCGAATATCCTAGAAGACTGAAATAAAATTAAAAAATCTTGATACAGGGCAGAAATGATCTAAAAGCAACAGAATGAAATTTAACAGACAAGTGCAAATCTCTTCATTTAGGAAACAAGATCACATACACAGATATACGATGTGGGATACCTACTTGCAAAAAAGATCTTGGATTAGTAATTGATTGCAAACTGAATTCATTGCCAAGAGTGTGATGTGGCTGCAAAGAAGGCAAATGCAATTTTAGATTGCATCAACAGATACTTAGTTTCCAAATCACAGGAAATAACCCACTCCATTCTATTTGATTATCTCCACTTCAAATACTAGGTTTACTTCTGGGCAATATACATTAAGAATTCAGAGAAATTGAACAGATTCCAAAAGGATCAGAAAAGAAAAAAAAAAAAGAATCAGGGGACTAGACACTAAGGCCTACGAAGAGAAATTAAAGAAGCTGGGTGGGTGGGAGGGTTGGACTGGATGACCTATAAGATCTCTTCCAACTCTGTTAATCTGTATTTATCTTTAGAAAGGATAATTGAGGAGAGATCACACACTGTTCTCTTGTGTTCCACAGAGCAATAGATTTCATAACAAGATGGCAGATCTTGATTGAACTTTAAAAAAAAAAATTAACAGAAACAGTATTTGATAATGGAACCAATTATCCAGGAAGTTGGTGGGCACCTCTTCATTGGACATTTTAAAGTGAAATCTAGGCAGTCTTCTGTTTTGAATAAAGTTTTTCAGAAGTGGTTTGCCTTTGCCTCCTTCCTAGGGCTGAGAGAAAACCAGCTCAAAATCAGCCAGCTGACTTCATGCCTAAAATGGGACTAGAATTTATAGCCTCCCAGTTTTGACTCTGATGCCTTAATCACTAAATCAAACTGACTCTCAAGTGACCCTTAAAACTGGACAAACAGAAAAGCCTTCTTCACCAACCAAGCTAATTTAACAGAAAGTTAAAAAAAATCAGGGAGAGAGATAAATAGAACATCTATGTTTTATGCATTTTCAGAAGGTGAGATGAATACTACACAGATCTGAGAAGTAGACAACCATGACCTCTGGTTACCTGCAATTCAAATGCCTGTTTCACAGTCTTCAGCTCCTGCAAATTTGGTATCATGAAGCAGAATTCCCTTCCACATATAGATTGCAATCAGAAGTCTATTCTGACAATTGCTTCCAATTTAAACTACTCCATTTTAAATTCATCTCTATAGATTCTCATTCACTACATTGTTCAGTATTGTAATGAAATCTAATTTTTCCATCAACAATTTTAGGATTTGGGACCCAATGGAACAATTTTTAAACCTTAAAACTGTGGTTTATTCACCATATTATACCGTATACCAGACGTTCAGAAATTATAAGTAATCCCTGATGAGAAGGGTTTGTCCTTTTAACTTCAAAACTTTTCTACTCCTAAGATTTTATGGAGACGTATCTGGGCTTCTAAATTCCATCCGATTCCACAAAACATAAATATGTTACAATAATTTAGTGATTTATCCATTATACATAAGAAGAAACAGAAGCTTTGGAAAAATAACACATGGTTCCTCTGTGGATCCAAAGTGAATTTCTCATCTCCAAAATGAAGTTTTAAATGTGCATATTTTTTCATTTCATTTATTTGTATCCCATCTTTATTATTTTAACAAATAATTCAAGGCAGTGAAAATATCCAACCCACCCTTCCTCCTCCTATTTTCCCCACCCTATGTGGTAGGTTGGGCTGAGAGAGAGTGACTGTCACTCAGCTGAGTGGTTTTCATGACTAAGGCAGGACTTGAATTCATGCTCTCCCACTTTGTAGCCTGGTATCTTCATTACTACACCAAACTGGCTCTATTGAGTATATATATTGCCTGAATATCTCTTTGTATTCATACATTCTTTGGTTAGTCAGATGCACTGAACTCAGTTTGGCTGATTCAGAAAGATTTTAGGGATGCCAAACTAAAATAGGCTTTCCAGAAATGGAGTGAATTCAGAACTGAAATATACAGAGTTCAGAATACATTCAGAGGATCTATTACGGAAAACCAGCTTTATTTTACCTGAAGAGACCAGAATATAAAACTCAATGAACTAATCAGAACACAATAGCTCCACTTCAAACCAACCAAACCAGTCAATGTGTCTTTCATGAATGATACTTTTCTCAGTAAGTTTCTTATATAAGGAGAATGCGGAAAGAAAAAAAAGATGGTATGATTTTTATTTTAGTAAGGATGCAAGCTATTTTTTTTAAATTAAAAATAAATTGTTTTAGATTTCTGGTTTTATTTATTTATTCATCAAATTTATATAGCTTCCCATCTCACAATCATGTGACTGAGCAGTGTGCAACAAAGTTAGAAAAGTTTTAGCTCCTTGGAAGACTTGTAACAGTGTAAACTTTGCTGTTTTGTGAAGTATGGGCTGGTAACTATCCTGGACATTCATCCACCAAATGTTCCCAGAGTTTCGAAAGCCAGATTGCAAATGTTAAATATTCCCTAGAAGCTATGTAATTTGTATAACCACTTATGTAATCATTTGGTTAGGCAAATTAATTACAGATACCTAACTTACAACAATAAAAAACCCACAATTCCTTTTCCTTCATTTACTTAACTCTCGACAGCACACTAGGGAAAATACATAAATATGCATATATTACAGATGTCTGAAAGACTGCAAAGAATATAAGTATCATTTTATAAAACCTTTTACATTAAATTTAAATTATGAAAGACCTGGAGACTAAAACATATGACGAACAGTCTTTCCTCTGGTCTGCCTGGGCAGCTGCTGGAGGGAGATGGGCCCATTTCAGCGCCTGGAGCCCAGATGTCCTCACTTCCCCCAAGCGTTTCTTTGCCTACCTGATTTCCAACTCCGTCACGTTTCTTGCCATCGTGTGCAAAAGTTTGTGGAACTAAAAAGAAAAGTTCAATCAATCAATTCCAAGAAGTTGGAATTGATTGATTGTAGGTTTTTTTTTAGTCCCACAAACTTGTTTTTCTGGTGAGAAACGCAACAAAGAAATGTGACGGAGCTGGAAATCAGGCAGGCAAAGGAATGCTTGGGGGAAGTGAGGACATCTGGGCAATGGTGGGTGGGGCAAGCTCTGTGGTGTGGCATGGCGCTACAATGGAGAAACAGGAAATGGAGCAGCCGGTGCAAGGAAGGAGGAAGCCGCTTTCCCTCTTTCTTCTCCCTGCTCCTCCTCCTCCCCTCGTGCCGGCCGCTTCATTTCCCATTTCTCTATTGCAGTGCAGCACCCAGGGAGGAAGGGATAATTTAACAACTGGTTCACCCAGGATCAGGTTGGCCATCGTAGGAGACTTGCCCTGCATGTGTGATAGAGCTGGAGGATGGGAATGGGCCACACTTCCCAAGGCAGCCAACCTGACCCTGGGCAAATTGGTTGTTAAATTATTTGAATCCCACCTCTGTTACAATCTAAATTGAAACTTTAGCAGCTGAAGTTTTTCTAAATTGATGAGATTTCTTGCATCTAGAAAGTGTTCTGTGTTGCTTTCTCTGGTTAAAGATGTACTTTGTAAGATGTGATAACATTTCTTGTTTGAGAAATAATGACATTAATTTCCATGGGCTGATCTGCTCTTTATTATTCCACTCCAGTTCATTGCTCTCATTTGGATTGGGACTGAACCAGCTGAGAACAAATTATTAAAATGCAATTATTTTTTTCATATAACTATATCAATTTTCTTTTTTACCTACTGCTACAAACAAGCTTGCATTTTCTCCTTTTTTATAATATTCATGAACTTGTTGAATTTTATTAAACTAAAGGAGAGAGGGACTGGCTTACCCACCTCCTTTGTAAATAACGATCAGTAGGTTCTTTTTCTGAAGAAGAGGGACCTTGAGTCATAGCTGCATGATATATAGTATTTTGATTGCTTAGGTGGTTAACTTTGAAGTTTTAATTTCATATCATTCGGAGTTCTGTATCACCCTGAAGCCCTTGTACAAAGATCTTCATTGTGGACAGCTATACTACTGTGAAAGACCAGCAGAGGTCTATAAGGATAACTAACACTTTAAAGGAGAATATTTGTAACTCAGGGTTGAAATAAGAGGTCCCTGGTGTTCCCTGGAACTTGGTTGTTTTCTTGCAGGCATTTCATTACCCAAACTAGGTAACATCATAGTGTGTAATCAGCACTGGTGATGTTACCTAGTTTGGGTAATGAAACGTTTGCAAGAAAACAACCAAGCTCAGGGAGCACCAAGGACCTCGCAACTAGCACTTTAATTTCCATATCCATTTCCCATCCCTGCATGAGAAGTAGGCTTAAGTTTGTTTGAACGTTTCCATATTTCTTCCATATTTTTATGTATTGTATATTTATTCTGTTACGTTTAGTGTTATATGCAGTTGATCAGATAAACATTTTCTAAGCAATTGTTATTTGTAACTGCATTTTATTACATTTCTCCTAAGACATGCATTTCTGATCAGAGAACAGTAATTAATTTCACATTCTCAATATTTAGGCTATATATTTTTTATTCCATCCATAAATACATAAGCAAGCAAGCATAAAGCCTAGACATTGAAAACAGGTAAAAATGAAGCCTCAATTTTTTTTCTCCCTGTATAAAATTTGGTGTGAGCATCCATTGGCAGCATAGAATGGGCTTAATAAAACTCATTCATAATCTTCACTTTGCAGCTGAAAGAGACAACAGTTGGTACCAATCTCATTTATGACAAGCATTTTCACAAATGTTATTTATATGCTTTTTTTAAAAAAAAGAAACATAAAGTAAGAGCTGTGCTGGCACAGTGGTTAGAATGCAGTATTGCAGGCTAACTCTGCTCACATTGCCAGGAGTTATATTCCTTTAATCCTGATCAGCTCAAGGTTGACTCGGCCTTCCATCCTTCTGAGATCGGTAAAATGAGGACCCAGATTGTTGGGGGCAATATGCTGACTCTAACTGCTTAGAGAGTGCTCTAAAGCACTGTGAAGCAGTATATAAGTCTTATTGCTAATGCTATTAAGAAAAAAATATTTTTTTGCTAAACATGTAAAACAAATAATGATGCCTACTTCTGGTTTGGCATGACAACTGGAGAACAATAACCAACTGTTCCCCCCTCTAAATTCTAAAAATAAAGGATTTAGTATCAGCAGAAATGTACTCTTTCATTATAACAAAAGAAATGTAAATGTCTTGAGCTCTTGGCAAAAGGTGGAATATAAATTAAATAAATAAGCAAAGACCAAGGAAAATAGCAAGAATTCTGGGTATAACCCAGAGGTGGTATTCAGCAGGTTCTGACCAGTTCTGGAGAACCAGTAGCAGAAATTTTGAGTAGTTTGGAGAACCGGCAAATACCATCTCTGATTGGCCCCACCCCCATTTATTCTCTGCCTCCTGAGTCCCATCTGATCAGCTGGGTCTTCTTTTGTTGCCCTGCACAGGAGAACGGAGCTGGAAAGCAGGTTAGTGGGGTGGGGAGGAAATGGGATTTTGCAGTAACCTTCCCCCAGGAGTGAGGAGGGAATGGAGATTTTACAGTATCCTTCCCCTGCTACACCCACCAAGCCAAGTCCATCAAGCCACACCCACAGAACTGGTAGTAAATTTTTTTGAATCCCATCACTGGTATTACCACATCATAAAATAAGAAGACACATAAATTCAGGTTGTTTATCTTATTAGCAGCATTATGGCAGAAAAAAAATAAAAGGAAAGGCTCTTTAATGGCTAATATCAGGGAACAAAAAATTTAGCAAAGGGATAGCACAGAATTTTTTTTTTCATAATTTAACATCAGGCCAAGTCCTCGATAGAAATATAATTGGATCCTAATTATTACCAGTACTACACATGGCCAATTATTTTGAGAAAAGAATATTAATATTAAATATTAATATTACTCATTTGGCAAAGCATGCAGGTAACATAAAATACGTTTACAAATAATAAAGAGAAACTCACATCTGGATGTGGAATTGCATATTGTCCTTGAATTGTGTAAGCCTGGGGGGAAAAAAAGCAGAGTAAGACACTGACACAGTGACCAGTTGCTTATAGGCTTCATTTCACGCTAGACATGTATCACTAATCTTCATAGCAGCAATACGTTAGGATCCGCTATAGTCTGCAATATTTGAGTCAGGGACATTGTTATAACACTGTTTTATACAGTGGGTGTAGGCATAAAGTATATAATAAACTGGAATTTAACTAAACCCTTTAAAATATATCTACCCAATGAAACTCTTTCTAATGTTGGTAGTAATTAGCCATTTCTACACTTCCTAAGCTTTTGCCTCTGGCTCACTTGGGCGAATGGTAGAGGTGGTATTCAGCAGGTTCTGACCAGTTCTGGAGAACCGGTAGCGGAAATTTTGAGTAGTTCAGAGAATCAGCAAATCCCACCTCTGATTGGAAATTTTACAGTATCCTTTCCCTGTCAGGTCCACCAAGCCACGCCCACAGAACCGGTAGTAAAAAAAATTGAATCCCACCACTGACTACATAGGCAAGTGCAACTCAGGAAAGACCCACCAACGGTGAAGCCAAAAGCTAAGACTGGGACCAGATGGTGCTTCCAAATGCCAGTTATGCAGCCTCCCTCCCTTCTTTATCGGGCAGCCTGAGGTTCATCCCTTTAATGCAAGCCTTTCTGCTAATTTTCCAGGGCCAGTGTTGGAGGGAGAAAATGTTTGAATAATTTCTCTAAATAGGTTTAATAGATTAAAGAGTTTTCATCAAGAGTGGTCCTTGTATGAGTAAAAAAGAGTGAGTAATTTACAACCTTACCAGTCCTCTCAGTTACTCCCTGTGAAATGACCTCACCTAAGTACCTGGCAGCTGAATAGGTAGCTGGGAAATGACTCACCTTAGCTCTTGCATAGCAAGAATGGCATAGTTGAAGGGGAGCTGAGTTACTGGGCATTTCTTTTTCAGAAAGATATTTGTTCTCATATAGGCCAAGTTTAAACTATTGCAAATCAGGCCCATGAGAATATCTCTTTTCATGCAATTAAGACGTGACCTTAATTTTCCTCTTAATTCAACTTTAAATTGTTTTACAACTCCATTAGGGAAGAGGGAGAAGGTCTTTGGCACAGACTCTGCCATATTTATGCCATATTCAGATGTAAACAAAAGTCCTTTCTGAAACATCCATGTCTTCAATCCGATTCTCCACTCTAACTTCTACCCAGAATAAATAGTTGTCTCAATTAAGCTTTGGACTGTTTATAGAAATAGTTGTTGAGTGACATTTGTCTTAGCCAAGGGGTAGGAACAGATTAGTATTTCCTTCTGGATTTCGCAGCTAAAAAATAGCAATTTTGATCAACCTTTGAAATAGGGACTTCAGGGAAAGACCATCAGAGCTAGTTAAGGATTGTGGATGCCTTATTTATTTGTTTGTTTGTTTTGTTTGTTTTATTTGATTTATTTGATTTGTCAATCACTTACAAGATAATAGGTATAAGAATAAACATGAGTATGAATACAGGAAATACGTACGAATAAATGGGGACAATAGGACAGGGACGGTAGACACAATGGACGCCCCTTACAGACCTCTTAGGAATGGGTGAGGTCTTCCATCCTTTCTAAGAGCTGCTTGACTGGATTCAATTGTGCAATCCTTGGGCAGCCATAATTTCCTGTATTGTAAAATTGCTGGGACTGGCAATAGGCACACAGTTGTGAGTGTAAACAGTGATTGCTTTGCAATGCCCATCTATTGCAACATTGTTGTAGGTAGGTCAGGCAAACAGTAAGATCTGACATCTGACAAGATATACTGTGGACAAGAGTTCTCTCTCTATATTTAGATATTATTATGGTTGGCCATACATTTAGTCAGATATTGAGACTGCATTTGGCAAATCCTTCCCAAGGATGTGGGATAAGCAGTTGTTGTTTGATGGTATTAAAGATATTGTTATAGAATGTCAGGTATTCTAAGTAATACCTTTCATAATTGAATGATAATAATTTTGTCAATGTCAATGATATTCAAGTGATTCTCCAGTTGATTATTATATAAAATTATATGGCTGATCACCAGACAGAATTTTACACTGGATTGGCAACCAAACTTATAATATTATATAATTTCATATAATTATATTATTTTATATATGTTATGTCAGATATTTTATATATGTTATGTCACTCATCATCTAGAAAGCTACATTTGATTGGTCCTAGACAGCAGGCCTTTTCTGCTGTTGCACCAGTATTAAAGAATCTTCTCACCTCAGATATAAGGCTGGCATCATTACTCCTAAGCTGAAATATTGGAACATTGGTATCATGTCAACCCTTGTCCCTCTTTTCACTGCACTAACCATACTCACTTCCTGCAAATGTTCTTCATGTTTTAGTCTCCAGCCCCCTAATCATCTTTGTTGCTATTTTCTGCACTCTTTCAGCATCTTTTTTATAATATGGTGACTAAAACTGGATGCAGTATTCTACGTGTGATCTTACTAAGGCTTCATAAAATGGTACTAATATTTCATGAGATCTTGATTCTATCCCTCTGTTAATATAACCTAGCATTGGCTTTTTTGGCTGCTGCTCCATACTGCTGGCTTATATTTAACAATAGCAATAGCACTTAGTCTTATATACCACTTCATAGTGCTTTACAATCCTTTCTAAATGTTTTACGTAGTCTGTATATTTCCCCCAACAATTTGGGTCCTCGTTTTACCGACCATGGAAGGATGGAAGGCTGAGTCAACCTGCTGGCAATTGTCAAAATTAGCTTTCAATACAGCATTTTAACCACTGTACCACCACAGCTCTTTTAAGTAATTGTCCATTAAGATTCCAAAATTGCTCTCACAATTACTGCTATTAAGCCAACTGTACATTTGGTTTTTCTTGCCTGAGTGAAAACGTTACTTTTCTTTATATTGATTTTCATTTTTTTAGATAGGGCCCAGTGCTCAAGATCGTCTCAATCTTGAGCCTATCTTTTAGGGTGTTGACTATTCCTGCTAGTTTAGTGTCATCTGCAAACTTGATGAGTCCTCCTTCTATTCCCTCATCTAAATTGTTTATGAAGATATTAAAGAGTACTGGGCTTAAAACAAAACCTTTGGGTATCCTACTGCTTACTTCCCTCCATATAGATATCTTCCCAGGTATTGATGTCAGGCTATAGCTTTTCCTTTTGTAAAGATGGGAACCACATCATCTCTTTTCCAATGTTTTGGTAGTTCCCCGGTGCTCCAAAGTCTTTGAAAGATATGGTTCAATGGTTCCGAGATCACATCTACCAGTTTCTCCAAAACTCTGGGATGTAATCAATCAGGCGCTACCAGTGACCTAGTAGGCTTGAGACCCAAGATGTGGCTTCTTTATTATTTACATCCAACCATGCATCATTTTCTTTACCTGTTTTAGGTCTGCTTCTATCATTCCTAATTCTGGTTAATAATTATATAACAGTTTTAACTAACAATTGTCTTATTCATTTACTGTTTTTTACTGGTTTGTTTTTCACCTTCCAGATCAATTTCTGTGAGATGGGCAGCCACATAAATTTGATTAATAACATAAATAAATATATTATATCTTATATAATATATTACATTATAATAATTAATAATTATATAATTATTATATATAATAATTGTGTTCTGGAGCATCACTTAAACACAATCAGCATTGACAAAATCATTTCATTGTTATTATTTCATCAAGGAATAATACAATGCAGAGAACAAAAAAAAATCACTTATTTTCTGTTGTTCTTTGGAAATTTGACTCTCATTGAGGTACTTATGCCTTTTCCAAGTAACATCATAATGTGACTGCTGAGGTAGTTTGCTGATTCACATTTGATATAAACAAATTATTTAGTTATTATAAAAATGTGTTTAATCTGTTATTCTGCCTAATGTGCCAATAAATTTAGAGTTGAGTTTTTTCATGAAATACTGTATCTTTTTCAATAGTTAGATTATTATTTTCTCATTACTATTACCTCTTCACACAAAGGCTATAATGGTACTCAATTGTATAGGTATGAATACTTCCATTGTAAAAAATGAGGAAGTCTGGCTGAAAAACATTTTATTTCCCAAGAGTGTATGGCTGCATTTCCAATACCTAATTTTGCATTTTCCTTATTTAGGATTTCCCAACTCTAAAAAATCTACAGTCAAATATTCTGTTTCTGAAACTCAAAAGACAAGTATTTGATAGAGGGATGTAAACAATGACAAGTACAACAGTAATAATAACACTGTAATCTATGACCTCATAAAAAAGAACCTGCTGTGAGATTTCTTAGTGCAAGATGCTTAGATTGGCTTCATATACTTTCCTTGTGATCCAACTTGTAGGGCTAGACTTTGTATCCAAGTCTAAGATCTTAAACATATTTCCCAGTACATAACAATATACCTTCTATTGTTTGGCTGATAAAAATGTGATATTAGCATGTTTCCACTTATGCTTGTTTTACACACTTCTGATCCTTTTTGTGAAAAAGGGAGAATCACTTATGTACATAAGGTAGTCGATTACAGTAAAAAACGCAACCACAATCACAAAACCCCTAAACTTCTAATTCTTACTAATTTTTTCCATTGAGGAGCAGACATTTTTCAACTCTTAGCTTTTTCTCTTTTGGGGATTTATAAATAAAAAGCTTTTAGACTATAAAACAGCTTTCTTTTTATTGAAAATTTGAAATTAAGAACACTTTATAAGCAACAGTAAATGTGCCAAAGGAAAGCATTTTTCATAAGCAATTTAAAGACATTTGTATTTAATTAGGCTAGAAAGATGAACAATCACACATAAAGGGAGAGTAAGAACAGCAAAGGAAAATGAATGAAAAATTTAGTTGAATTTCAAAATCAAACCAACTGGGTTCCTTACTGTTACTGCAGAGAAGTGATGAGATGGAGGCATTCTCTTTCAATTCATTGGTCTGGGGTTTTGTTTTGTTTTCTTCATTTCTCTTTTGTTTTAATACTTATATTTTATGAGTTGCTGTGTTTGAAGACACTGACACCAATTAAACAGGGGGAAAAATCAGCCATATAATATAGAAAAGTGTGTTGGCTTGCAATTAAGCAAAGTAATTCTCTATTTCTATTCCAACACGTTCCATCTTTTGGGTTATATATAACAGGGCTATTTTTAAAATAAATAAAGTCTAGATAAAAGAAGCAAGAATCTTTCACACAGATTATGACATATGGACAAAGATTTGCAATCTTATTTTTCTGTTACTGTTATCTTTTATTAGCAGGATGATTTATTTATGGGATCTTTACATTCTAGTACCAAAGCATTGGTACTGGCTAGTTGTAGAGTGGGTGGAGGTCTCATTTATTTTTATTTTTTATTTATTTGATTTATCAATTGCTTACAAGATAATAGGTATAAGTATATACATAGTTATGAATACATGAAATGGGTACATATAAGAAAAATAAAAGAAACAATAGGACAGGGACGGTAGGCACGTTGGTGTGCTTATGCACGCCCCCTACAGACCTCTTAGGAAAGGAGTGAGGTCAATAGTAGACAGTTTAAGTTAAAGTTTTTGGGATTTGGGGAAGAAACCACAGTCAGGTAGAGTATTCCAGACATTGATCACTCTGTTGCTGAAGTTGTATTTCCTGCAATCAAGTTTGGTGCAATTAACCTTGAGTTTGTATCTATTGTTTTCTCTTGTGTTGTTATGGCTGAAGCTGAAGTATTCATTGACAGGTAAGTCATTGCAATGTATGATTTTATATACCATACTTAGATCAGACAGAAGACGGCATAATTCAAGATTTTCTAGGTCTAGAATTTCAAGTCTGGTGGCATAAGGTATTCTATAAAAAGTAGAGGAGTGGAGAACTCTTCTTATGAAATATTTCTGGACTTTCTCAATTGTGTTAATATCAGATACGTAATGTGGGTTCCAGACTGATGAGCTGTATTCGAGTATTGGTCTAGCAAATGTTTTGTATGCTCTAGTTAATAGTGTGATATTACCAGAGAAAAAGCTACGTAGGATTAGGTTAACAACTCTTAATGCCTTTTTGGCTAGGTAGTTACAGTGGGCTCTAGCACTTAGATCAGGCAAATGTTTCTTTTTTCAACCCTGACATAATTTGCTACCTGAAGGAAAACTACCTATCAGTTGACTGACTGGTGTTTGACCCAATAATAAATCATTTTTGATGATGTCTCAGTAGGTCAGTTGTTGTGCAAAAACCTAGCTATGGCATTTCTCTATTAGATGGGTGAAATTAATTCTAAAGATTGTTGGCCTAGATTAAAAAGTAACGATTGTCATTCCTGCAAAATATATCTTGCTGGCTGCTGAATTGGATTTAGTTCATGCTGTGGTTTTTTGTTTTGCAGCTTGTTGGATTCTGACCTTAAGATTAGAGTCCAACAAATACCAATGTATGAAAATATAATATGAATTTCTTGTATTTAAATGGCAGCAGTAATGTTATTACTCCATTGTATACCGAATATTTATTACTGCCTCAGTGCTATTGGAAGAGGCAGGAAAGTTGATGTTTCTGCATTTCCTCCTTTGCCTTAGCCAACTAAATGAGCCCATAACATAAAGTATTAAGTGATGGAGATCCCTAATTGTTTCTTTCTATTGAGGCACTTCTACTCAAGGGACTTATACTTCATTTATTATAATAGTTCCTTCTGTCTTACTCTCCCTTTTGAAAAGCAAAAGCTGGACCCAAAGCTCTTTCACCAGATTGAGAGTTAAGAGTAAAGGCTGCCCTGAACAAATATTTCCAATTACAGTTGGCTGGGTTATTATAGCATTTTTGTTCTTCAGAATTGAACTTTAATTATTTATTTTTTAATATATAATTATAACCGAGGGGCTAAAGTTTTAGGTAAGCTAGGAATGGTCAATTAGTGAGGAAAAGTACATGATTTAGATTGAGAACAAATGAGGGGTGTGTGTTGTTAGATGATTTACTATTTAACAATCTGACTCACCCAAATCTCTGTCAGTTGCAAAAGAAAATATATAGGTACAATTTTGGTGAGATGGACCTCTTCTTCCATATTGCTACCAAATCCAACCCGCTCCACAGCATCATGAAAGCAGCATTTCAGAGAAGAAACGCCCAACACAATGTGTTCCTTAGCTTAATGCAACCATAGGCTCTGTTGTATGTTAGCTGTGTGTGGATGTATTTCAGATTGTATGTCTGTTAGTGATTCAACCATATTATTCACTTTGTTTTAAAATATTATATTTCCTGTTTTTAAGCACTAATCTTATTTGGCCACTGGAACTGTCAGAACATTTTATTTCATTAAATGAGAATGTACAATTACTTGTTATATGGAAAACCAAGATTCATCCAGATAAATTTTATTATTTAAATTAGCTAACAATCAAGACGGTGATGCATGCATTTCAAATAGACCTTGGTGCACTTGAGATCTTTTTCTGAAGTTAACACAAAAGTTAAGCAGTCAAAAAAAAAGATGTACTATTTGCGGTGACAAATTTGAGGAGAAGAAATGCTAATAACAGGAGACATTAACTACTTGGACATATGTTGGAAAAACATTTAAGACAAAACTGCAATGTTTCTAAAATTCTTCTATAGTCTTTCTGACTGCTTCATTGTCAAAAAATTGAAGAAGAAACAAGAGAACTGATGATCCTAATGAAGAGGGAAGAGTGTTGAAGTAGGGAATAGCTATTGAAGATGCAAAATCAAGGAGAACCTTGGAAAGAATTTTGATATCATCTTGGAGTTCAAGTGTTCCAGAAACAGATTGGAGCATAATCATTAATGCACACTACAAAGTTAATTTCAACAAGCAGAGAGAAACGCTAAGTCTGATTGCATTGGCAGAAATCCTGAGGTCAAAGGAAGTACAGGAAGGCTGGCACTGGAAATACAATAACACATCATTCCATTGAGGGGAAAAACAGGCAGCTTAGAAAACTGTTGTGGGTACATTGGGTAATTGAGAAAACAGAAAGTGGGTTGTAATTTCCAAGAAGTATCAGTAAGTAGTTAATATTTGCAGAAAGAAATCAAGTTTAAATTGCAAAAGTAAACTTCAACTCACAAGGGAAGCTGAAAGCAGTAAAAAGAGCTTTTTTGACTATTCTACCGTTTTCTCGGGGCAGTGGACTATCTCAATGTGAAAAAAAAAGAAGCTGACTCAGTGTAATTCTGTTGTGTTAAAATAGAAATATCAGGATGACTACTAACCTGTAATTCCTCAGGTCCTCCTTTTTCTTTTTCGGAAAATATCAGCATTTACCATCCTCCAGTTCTCTAACAATGTGCCTGGAGGACAGGCACATCATAATAGTCATCCTGATATTGAAACTGGAAAAATTCTGGAATAGATTATTAAGCATTTTGTGAGCATTTAGGAAAGAATGAAGTGCTTGGAAAGCTAGCAGAGGCCTATCAAGAATTATGAGGTTCAAAAAACTGTTCTTTTTTTTTTTAACTAACCATTTAGTTGATCATGGGGATATGTTGCATGTAATGTATCTTGACTTCAGCAAACATTCAACCAAGTCTCTCATGAAATTCTAGTAGAGAAGGCAGCAAAATGAGGACTACCCTATGTTGCCATTAGTAGATTACAGGTTGAATAATTGTACTGAACAATTCCATATTTGTGGATTGCTATTAAATTGAAAAGTAATGTCAAAGTGGTGAACTGCAAGACTCAGTTCTGTTCAATATATTTGAGAACCACTTTGGTCTAATGGTGAAGACATCAAACTAAAAAGCAGGAGACCATGAGTTAAATTCCTGCCTTATCCATGAAAGCTAGCTCGATGACCTTGGGCCAGTCCCTATCTCTGCTCACCTCACCTCACATGGTAATTGTGGGGAAAATAGGGAGAGGAAGATGCGTTGGATATATTCTCTACCTTGAGTTATTTGTAAAAAAATAAAAGCGGGGTACAAATAAACTAATATTTATAAATGACATGGATGACAAGTTGCAAAATGATACAAATATAGAAGGGATACCTTAGGGTTAGGGTCACAAGATCTTTGACAGGCAGGAAGACTGAGGAGAAACCGGTAAAATGAATTTCAACAAGGATAAATGCAAACTGAAGGCTCAAGTATAGGATAGAGGGACTATATTGGACAGCAGTATGGCAAAAAGAAACTGATAATTGTTAATACAGTCCTTGACTGCATCAGCAGAAGTAGCATCAAAATCAAGAGAAATCATTGTTCCTCTCTATTCTCTGATAATTACATAGCATCTAAAATACTGCATCCAGTCCAGGTCACTGCATTTCAGAAAAGAAATGAGAACAACAGAGGTGACTGGAAGTAAGAAACAACTGGAGGCACTGGTACATGGAGCTTGCAGAAGAGAAAACTGCAGGAAGACATGATCAATGTCTTGAACTATTTAAAGGGTTGCCATTTTGTTGGGAAGAGAGTGCGTATTCGGAAATAATAGATTTAAATGGCAAGATTGGACAGCAGGAAGAATTTTCTAATGTTCAATAATGAAAGTGACTGATGGTCTTACTTTTAATGGAGGTCTTTGAACAAAAGCTGCATAACCATCAATAGGGGCACTTTGGTGGATTCCTGAATTGGAGGTTTGGACTTCAGTAAATGATTTTCAAGATCTCTTCCAAATCTTACGTTCTCTGATTCCATGAAGAAGTGCTTCATGAGCACTGAGAACTAAATAAATGAATGTTGAATGTAAAAATAAAGACAAGCTTATGAAACTTTAGAACAAGATAAACGGGAATTACTTTCCCCCTATTTGCCAGCATCTCATTAAAATACTGTGTAAAGGCCATAATGTAATAGATAAACATGTGGCATGATTTGATGAATATTTTGCCCCAATTCTTTCCTTAGAAAAATGTTGACAAGTCACCCATTTGCTAGGTATTGTGACCTCTGAATGTTATTTTATGTAGAATCAGCTCACATATATCTATTGTTCTAGATTTTAAGTCTACCTTTATTATCTTATGATTTAAGTCATAAATCATATGACTGAGGAGAGTCTGCCTTGTGTGATCTAGATCCCTATTTCCTTTTGTTGTACCAGATGGCATTCATACTGCTTATTCATTGCTACCCCCGGTATTTTGCAAATAAAGAGCTTTGAGTCCACTTGTCCTGATGTAATGTGAATGGGATGACACCATGCAAGTGAAAAGGCAAGAAAACCTGAGTGCACTAACAGGCAGCGGCTGGTGCTGCAGTAAAAGGCTGAGGTTGGCAGTGGAGGCTGCAAGTGGGTCGGCTCTTACCTGACCACCTGCAAAAATGACAGGGGTGGAGGCAGGCTTTGGGCGATAGGGGATGGTGGCACCTTTTGGTGGGGACTAGGAAAAGGGACAAGGAGAGGGAGAGAGAACATTAGACCACGTTTCCTAAAACAACAGCAAAAAGAGTGTTAGAGGGCAACCAAACATGTACAAATCAAACCATACTGAATATGAACTGATAAAGTTAACTCTGCAAGGTTTTGTTACCAGACCAGAAACAAAAGACAGAATCATTTAGTGGACCATTGATTGTGGCCAGGTATTCACTTGCCTTGGGACTGCTGGGCACAAGTTACAGGCTCTCCTTTCCATCGATGATCTGCTTAAGACAGCAGCAGAGGGATTGTGGGTTTGCAAGATTTCCAGCCCTCTGAAGACCACTTCCAAGAGCTTTCTCTGAGCCTTTAGACCAAATTATGTCTTCTATTTTTTCTGCTGCCACAAAGCTGCCCCTTTTTATTTTAGTATTTTTAGACAATCACAAGATACATTTTAAAAACTATTGCAAATAGTTTAGTAATATAGCTCACTCACCCACTTCATTTTTTCCAAAGAGCCACCAATCTGGTATGAACTGTTTAGCCAAAAGGCATGAAAGTGGCTTCCTGAGACTTTCAAAAATTATTACCCAAATCTAATTTTTAAATAAGGGAGAAGAAGAAAATTACTAAATATATGATTGGAAAGTAACTAAAGTAAGTGTATTTAATGACATTTAACTACAAATAAAATCAAATTAAGTTTTAATGCTGGCTTTATTTACTATTTTGGGGGGCACTGCTGCCTTTAGCTACTACCCAGAAGCCAAATATGGCCCAAGAAAGAAGTGCACATTCCTGTGCTAAAGTTACTCATTGTTGGATTAACATTTGCTCCTCCACCTGGCAATCAAATCTAACTATGTGAACCTTATTTTTATTCTCATGTACTGCCTATCAATCTGAATAATTTTTACTTTCTTTCAGAACTTGTATATGCAATGGTTATATGTTTAATTTTTCAATTCCTCCCTAATATTTAGAATAAATGTGGCTTCTGATGCTGCAATAAATGAAGCACTGCAAGTCACAATATCTGGATATTCTAAGAAGACATGTCTAGGGCTGTAGCAGGAACAGAAAATAATACCAAATGTAGCAACCATTAAATTCACCGGTGAAGTTCGTGACAGTGAAATTCATGAAGGAAAATGTAAATCAGAATTCTGGAAATAATGAATCTTGGCCTGGAGCTAATGAAGCATAATGAAGTCATACATAAAAAGGTTATTTAATTACATGAAAAAATTAACATGTTGGAGATGGGTCTAGGTACTGTCTTAGCTGAAATATTCATGACATGTTACCTTGAAAATCTGCAATAAAAAAAGATAAAGCACTTGCTTTTTTGGATACATTCAGAAAGCCTCTTTTTTATTTCAGTGAGGTTTAAGCACTCTGCTCTTATTGTAGCCAGAATTGCTCATTAACTTCAGCGACTAGGAATCTGATCTTGCACTGATTTCTTCAACATTTTTTCATAACCATGAATCCACCTCCAAACCCCGCCTAATCCAATGTTATCAATGCCCATTCTTGTTTCTAGATTTTCATTCACTAACATATGCATTCTAGTAGTAATTCCAAAGCACATCACCTAACAGGTATTCATCTTTTGTTTTATTTTTGATAAAAGTGCTCTAAAATCAAGAGATTTTTCATTTGAAAGCAGAAGAAGGAGACAAATAGAAACTATGCGCTGGTCTTATGCTAGAAATATCCTTGACAATTGAAGAATAGAAATAACACCAGAAAGTTAATGAATTAGAAAAATAGAAGTGATATTATTAGCACACTCCTTTCATTCCTGTTTTTTTGGATTTCTGAAGAATGTAATTGTTTCATATTAAATCTGCAAAAATGTATTTCACTGCATCTTTTATAATTAAAGTATATTTAATGACAATATAAACCAAATGGGCTAGTAGGTATTGCAAGCCTCCATACTCCGTCTCCCTAAACTATTATTTTACCTTAAATCTTCATAGAATTATTTTCTCATGTAGCCACCCAAAGCTGTTTTGAACCCCAGATTGATTGAATGCTTGAGTAGGCAAGGACTAATAACAATCCATTTTCAGTTATTTACTTATGTTCCTTTATACTTTACCCCTATTGTTACAGATTGTACCTCCAGCATCACCACACAGATCTGTTTGACACACTGGATAATTGCATCGGGGGTCCCTGAAATGGTCACTGCCCTTTCTGTAGAGTTGGGCAGCATATCCCCTGCCACCTGAACCTGAGCACCTGTGGACTGAAGAAAGGAAACAGTTTATTTTTTCTGCACAGGCATTTAAACATCCTGGTATAATCACTTTTTGCTCTCTTTTCATATATATAAATGTGTGTGTTTGTGCGTGTGTGTGTGTGTGTGTGTGTGTGTGTGTGTGTGTAAAGCCATAAGAACCAACATTCTCTGGGAAATGAACAAAACGGTAAATAAATAGTAAATAAAGAATGGACAAACAGCGATGTTGCAAATAGGTCAGAGTAGGAACAGCACATGAGTAAAATAAAAATTAAAACCCAGTGAAAAGTTTGACATTAAAAAGATATGAATATAGGCCTCAAGTGAGCCTCTTTCAAGATGGCATTCAACAAGCCCACCATCCCTCCTTGTTTCAGTGACCTAGGCATGGAGGCAGCTCAATGAAAGCCTTGGGTAATGAATTGAGAAGGAAGGATACCATTCTACTTCAGTACCCTAGTCCAATGCTCTTTGGTTGGTTTTAGATATTAAACCAGTGGTAGTCAACCTGGTCCCTTCCACCTACTAGTGGCGTTGCAGCTTTCATGGTGGGCGGTAGGGGTTTTGTCCCCTACTTTATAAATCCCCATTACCGGTGGGCGGTTAGAAAATTTTACTACTAACAGAGATACAAAAGTGGGCAGTAGGTATAAAAAGGTTGACTACCCTTGCATTAAACCATCCAGGCAGGGGTAGGATGCAAATATTTTTACTACTGGTTCAGTGGGAGTGGCTAGGTGGGCGTGGCCATGTGACTGGGTGGGTGTGGCTTTTCTTTTTTTGTGCAGCAACCCACTCCCACCCCCATTTTTTTTGCCTCCTGGGCCTCAGGGAAGCTTCCTCGTGGGGGGGGGAGGTTGCTCCTAGGAGGCTTCCCTGAGGCCCAGGAAGGCAAAAAAACGGACCGGGGGGGCATGCAGCGCCCCCTATGCTCTGTTTTTTTGCCTCCTGGGCCTCAGGGAAGCCTCCTTTTGTCCAGGTTTTAATTGTATATTATCTGGAATGAGTTGCCATGTTGAATAGGCAGCAATACAAATCTAATAAATAAATAAATAAAATAAGAAATAATTAAATATCACTCTGCTTAACATGGGCTAACATTAGGCAGAGTGAGGCAATTGCCTCATGCAGCCATTTTAGACAACTGGCCATCACTGCTCCTGTCCGCTGGAATAGCATTCCCCCTGAGAGAAATAGCACCCCCTCTCTTGTGGTTATGGAAGTGTGTCCTGGCTGTGTTCCCAGGCCTGGGGTTAATGTGTTTGTCTTTTCTTGTTATTATTATGGCTGGTTTTAATCCAGACCTTCCATTTTGTTTTACATTTTTCATTGTTTTAACTACCCATTTAGATTCACCCAAATTTTACTAGAATGGATGGCCATAACAAATTTAGATAAATAAATAAATAAAAATGCATATTGTATACTAGTGTAGAGCCTCAGTGGCGCAGTGGTTAGAGTGCTGTACTGCAGGCCACTTCTGTTGACTATCGGCTGCCTGCAATTTGGCAATTCAAATCCCACCAGGTTCAAGGTTGACTCAGCTTTCCATCCTTCCGAGGTCAGTAAAATGAGGACCCAGAATGTTGGGGGAAATATGCTGACTCTGTAAACCGCTTAGAGAGGTCTGTAAAGCACTATAAAGAGGTATATAAGTTTAAGTGCTATTGCTATTATATTTTTGCTGGTTGCACAACAGTGTTATACAAAACAGAATGGAGCAGGTGGAGGGCAATTATTCCTAGAGAATGCCCAACTAAATTATTTACTTCTTTTAATGTATAATAATATATTTATAATTGGACTTCTGTCATTAATATTAACACCATTTCAACATAGTAGAGATGAACTTAAAGAGATTGTGGTCAAATGAAATTTTCTATAAGTGGAAACTCTTGCCTGCAGAAGACATGAAGGTTCTCAATATGATTCCTGCTTCACTTTATGACAACCGACTTCATGAAGATTAATGAATTAGAGAGGTTTAAAGACCACCCTTTCTTTTATTTCTCATAGAAAACAACTTTCTTTGCACATAGGGAAATGAGAGACTTACCTCCCTGATTTCTTTAATCTTGGAGCCTCCTTTGCCTATTAATGATCCACACTGGCTTGCTGGTACAACCAACCTTAATGTAACTGGTGGCTTACTTGTAGCTGTGCTGTTACTCATTGAGTTGATTATATCCTTTAGGAAGGAAGGAAGGAAAGGAGAGAGGAAATTTGAATGGTACTTTATTAAACAAGCCAAGCATTTTTATCACATTGTAGAACCGTGAATGAGCAAATGGGAAAATAGAATTGGTTTTATTCTGCCTAAGTTGTTAAAACTAGCAGATCTTTCAAATTTAGGAAATGTTTATCTTATATTTTACATAGTTCCTCATCTTTACCACTACTATTAGGGGTAGGATTCTACTGGTTTGGGCTGGTTGAGCCCTTACTCCGATGATCAGCTGTCTCTGAACCGGTTTGCTGCGATGAGCATGTGGGATCATAAAGCGCGCTATCACTGAACCAGTTGCTATACTGGTGGAATCCCACTCCTGACTATTACACATTTAGGACAATATCAAAGGAACAGGATATGAACAAACACATTTTCTGTTAATGTTCCTAATACATTAAAGAGCGCGATGGCTCAACAGTTAAAGACACTGACTGAAGTGAAATGAAGTGAGAGGCCTGGTGGATATATACCAATTGTCATTATTCCTATAATATTTAAAAAAAAAGCATTTTGAGGAGTTTTTACCAAGAAAGTGTTAATAGAAAATAAACATTTCAATAGCTGTTTATTACCTCTTCAAATTTATAAGCAATCATTGCAAACGCTTTGAAGATGGCATCAGTAGGGCCTGTAATGGTCACAATCCTTTCTGGACAGTTTCCTTCTGAGATATTGATTCGTGCTCCACTCTATAATTGAGAAATCACATCTTGTCATACATATGGGGGATGTTGAGAATATAATATACTGTATTCAGACTTCAGTAAGGTATTTGATAAAGTAGACATAGATGTTTTGGAAAAATGTGGGCTAGATGAATCCATTATTAAATGGATTCATAGTTAAATGAAAAACCATAGCCAAAGGGCTATGGTTAGGTTAATGGGTCTTTGTCCAGATAAAGGGTGGTATGCTCAGGTTCTGTCCTGGGCCTGTACACTTGATAAATGACTTGGATAAAGGAATAGAAGGGATGCTCATAAACTTTGCAGATCACACAAAGCTAGGAGGGAAGATAGCTAATACCTCTGAAGTCAGGCTCAAAATTCAAGAAGATTTTGATAAACAGGAACATTCTGCCCTATCCGTCAAAATGTTGTTTGATGTTGAGAAATGTAAGGTTCTGCACTTAGACTAAGATACATGCACAAGTACAACTTAGGTGATAATTGGTCGAACAATAATATTTGCCAGAAAGTTCTGGGGATCTTGGTAGACCACAGAGAACGGGTGAGCCAGCAATGTGCTGCAGACACCAAAAATGCCAATGCAGTTTTGAGCTGCATTGGTATGTCTATGATGTCAAGATGATGAAAAGTGGTAGTATTGCTCTACGCTGCACTGCTTCACTCCTGTAAAACTGTGTCCAGTTCTGGTGGCCACAATACAAAAAAGATGTTGAGGAACTGGAAAGAGTGCAGAGAAGAACAAAGATGGTTGAGGGGCTTGGAGCTTAAATCCCATGTCTATAGAGATTTTCTCCAGGTCATGGTTGTCCCAAAGGTGCTTTTTTTCAAGAGGCAACTGGACTTTCTGGATGTTTTCTTTGAAGATATTTCACTTCTCATCCAAGAAGCTTCTTCAGCTCTGACTAGATAGTGGGGAATGGAAGGATTTATACTCCTTGCAGACAGCTAGTCATTTGCATTCTTTTAACAGGTTGTTAAGGTCACCTGGAGGTTCATCTGTGTCATCAGGGTCAGCTGAGTGGTGCAATTGGGTGTGCAGCCTTCTTGGAACTGTTGAAAGGACTGTGATGTAGATTGGAGGTAGATGACATTGTATCCCTTCCCCCTCTGTTGCGAGAGGGCTGTTCAATTTTGACATAGATGGCCTCTTTAACCCCTCTTTCAAACCAGTGATCTTCTCTGTCCAAAATATGGACTTCGTTGTCTTCAAAGGAATGGCCTGTTTCTTTAATTGGACCGTGTGACTGACTGTTTGGGGAAAGGGAGAAATGTTTACTTTTAATTAGATGAAAACTGCGGGAATATCCAGAGTTGGTTTTTACCACCTTATGCCAATATGATATATCCAATAAATCAGTTCTTTGAGGAACCTACTTGCCTCGGAGCTCTGTTTATTATGGATGTATTACTTGGAACCCTGACATGGGAAAGAAAAATAACATAAACACATCAAGGAAGCCCTCATAATGTGTGTCTATCCCAAGTGGATCTTCATCAAATCTCAAAAAGGACCCTACAGGAGCTCCTTAGTAACAGACTATGATGAGACCAATAAAAGAAGCAACGTTGTCATTCTGTACATTGCAGGCATATTGGAAAACTCAGGAGGATCTTCAGCCAACGTAAGATACACGCACGGTTCAAACCCAAAAATACACTAAGGCAGAAGCTTGTACATCCCAAGGATAAAACATCCAGACAGAAACTGAGCAACATGGTATATGCAGTGAGCCATGTGCAGATCTGTATACTGGGGAAATGAAACAACCACTTCATAAATGCATGGGACAACATAGAAGAACAAACACATTAAGACTAGACTCAGCAATTCATCTGCATTTAAAAGACACAAGCCACTTTTTTGAAGACATCAAAGTCCATATTTTGGACAGAGAGGATCACTGGTTTGAAAGAGGGGTTAAAGAGGCCATCTATGTCAAAATTGAACAGCTCTCTCTCAACAGAGGGGGAGGGATACAACAGTCTTTTCAACAGTTCCAAGAAGGCTCCACATCCATTTGCACCAGTCAGCTGCCCCTGATGACACAGATGAACCTCCAGGTGATCTTAACGACCTGCTAAAAGAATGCAAATGACTAACTGTCTGCAAGGAGTATAAATCCGTCCATTCCCCACCATTCAGTCAGAGCTGAAGAAGCTTCTTGGATGAGAAGCGAAATGTCTTCAAAGAAAAACTAGAAACTCCAGTTTGGGACAACCATGAAGAATGATTAAAGTGATCCTATAAAGAGTGGTCTATATTTAGCTTAAAGAAGAGAAAATTAAGGGGAAACACGATAGCAGGGGAAACATGATAGCAGTATTCTGATACATAAAAGGATGTCACAGAAAAGAAGGAATACAGTAGATCAATTCTTGCTGGCATCTGAGGATAAGGTAAGAATCAGTAGGTAGAAATGTTACAATGCGAGATCCAAAGCTGTACAAAGACAAAATTTCCTGACTATGAATCTAATAAGAAATGGAACAGTCTATCTCCTGAAATTGTAGATGCTCTATCACTGGAAAAAAACGGACAGCCATTTATCCAAAACGGGAATGAGGAATCATAGAATCATAG
Source organism: Bungarus multicinctus (assembly GCA_023653725.1). Lineage (NCBI taxonomy): Eukaryota > Metazoa > Chordata > Lepidosauria > Squamata > Elapidae > Bungarus > Bungarus multicinctus. The sequence goes on from CM042836.1 coordinate 161,930,021, forward strand.
GGCTGGAAGAGACCTTGGAGCTCTTCTAGTCCAACTCCCAAGGCAGGATGAATGGTTGTCCAATCTTTTTTTGAAAACCTCCAATGATGGAGCCCCACAACTACAGGAAGCAAGCTGTTTCATCGATTGATCATTCTCACTGTCAGGAAGTTCCTCCTTATTTCCAGGTTGAATCATATTCTGACAAACTTCCACCCATTGCTTCTTGTCCTGTCCTAGCAGTTGGGAAGAATAAATTAATGCCTTCTTTCCTGTGATAGCCCTTCAAGTATTGGAAGACAGCTATCATATCTCCCTTGAGCCTTGTCTTGGTTAGGCTAAACGTTACTAGTTCCCTTAGTTGTTTGTTGTATAATTTAACCTCCACCGACCTCTTTATCATCTTTGTTGATCTTCTCTGCAGTCTTCAAAGTGTGACCTTACCTGTGCAGCATTAAGTGGTACTTTCACTTCTTGTGATTTTGATACTATCCGTCTGTTGATGTTGCCTAGAACTGCATTGGCTTTTTGACAGATGCAGAACACTGCTGGCTCATACTTAAGCGATGAGCAACTAGGGCATCTAGATTTTTCTTACAGTTACTACTGTTGAGCCAAATACGTCCCATTCTATACCTGTACCTGATTTTTAGGATCTGGTTCAAGATTTTAAGAAACTCTATACCTATGCATTTGGTTTTAAGATCCTCTACTGGGCAGGTGGTTGGCCTAGAAGACCTTTTATATACAGCAGATTCTTAGAAAATGTATAGATTTCATATTTTGTATTGGTTGTGGATTATCAGTTATTTTTATATGGGAATGTTTAGAATGGCATTTAGAACAAACCAGACACTCAAAATATATGATAACTATAATCAAATATAAACCACACAGGTTCTAACTCAAATTGCAGTCAAACAACAATGCATAATTAGTATTGGATTACAACTTCTTTTGACCTATGAAAAGAACTCTGTTCAGGCATTTAGAAATTCACAATAACTTGGGAGGGCCTGACAAGCTTCTTAATATCTATGTAGAAACAATTACAGAGCAGGATCCAGGTTTTCTCTGGTAGTTCAAAATGGTCATCTGTACTTTTGCCATAGGGAAGCTAATCTGCTTTCAACACTAAAGAGTGTGACTGCATGAAGAAAAACAAACCAACCCATCAGTCAACAAATTTCAAGCCTTCTCAAGGTAATGATGCTCACCTCCTCACGCATCTTTTTTACTGTCTCTCCTTTCTGTTACAACAAGAAGAAAAGAAACAGTTGTAATAACAAACTGACTAAAATATCATTACTCTTCTTGCGACACAGAATATACAGATAGTTACTTTTTGTATGGTATCTATGTAATATTGATAACCACTGCCAATCAATAAAGTTGTATTATGAAAGCAAGGTAGAATGTTGAGAAATTAGAGTGAATTTGAAAATCTTGGAACTCATAATACTGAATATGCACAATTTATAATCAATTATGAAATATGATTTGAAATCTGAACAATTCAAGATCTATATAATTAAAGGAATGTAAAACTTGTATATAATTATAGAAATAGAATAGTGGGCATTTCGATGAAAATGGCACCCTGAACTTCATCTTTAGAGATAATTAATTTAAAATATTTTAATGACTGATTTTATCATTACAGCCATGATTGGTAAAATGAGTATTTTTTTTTCTCCAAAATGATGGAAATGCAATGAACAATTTGGTGTTTTTTTCCCATTCACAGTAGCAATGTTGCAAAGGTCAACAATATTGGAAATTAATTCATTGTAGAATGGAACAAATCTTTAAAGTCATAATTCTGTTTCATGAAAAAAATGTAAGACTTCACCAAACCACACTTTCCTTCAAAATACATAGAATTGGCATTATACATGGTAATGGTTGCATTATATGCTTTTTATTGGAAAATAAATCTCCAACTCCTCTATGGAAGAATGGAAGAATTAAACTGTGGGAATATTCTTTGATATTTTGAAAAACTTTATATCTAAAAAGTAAACCTTATGTACATTTCAATCTTATTTGGAAACTATTTCTGGAATACAGGTCTGTAAATGGAATTGTGTCACATCCTGCACAAGAGTTTAGAGTTATTATTTCAATCTGATATACAGTTTACAGATTATTTATAGTGTTCTTTCAATGTATTTCTTTTCTATTATTGATTTAACTTGTGTCAAACAAATATTTTTACAATTCAAACAAACATATTTTGATTAGAAATTGAATATGAAATATCTTAGAGTACGCTTAAGTTGTTAATTGTGTATTGCAGTATATTAGCCAAATGATATTTTAGATTTCCAGGTTATTCAAGAATATTTGATTATCCGCCATCCATATTTTACTGCTTATCTTGTGGTTTTTTTATTACTATATTTTTCTATAGTTTTTGTATATTATTCAGTTAGTGATGATTGGAGCCATACAAAGTAGGTTTTAATTCAGAGAAAAATAGGCATCAATTTTATCTGATTTATTGTGGACCCAGATACTTTTGCTTTAATATGGAAATATGTATATAAAATTTTCCTGAAATAACAACCTTTAATAAAATCTCTCTCTCATTCTCTTTCTCCAACTATATGGTCTCCTTTGGTGTATTAGTAATAAATCAGTATATGAATATTTGAAGACCATTTCATTGTTAAGATAAATAAATATATAATTCTTATTTGCCTGATAGCTTTATAATGGCTATTTATATGTTTTTTGTTTGACAGTAACAGAATATTAGCTTTATTAGATTAGCTGCATCTCAGAATTCCATCACATTTGATGTGAAATAGAAAGATTTTTATTTTCAATGAAAATAAATATTGATTATATTTTGTTCAGGGATCCTTCTAACGAGTGGAGAGCTCAGAAACAATAACAGATTGATAGAAACAAAATCTGACTTTTATCAAAGGAAATTGACCAACAGAAGTATTTTCATACATTGGTTAATTGCTGTGATTATTTAACTGGTGTAAATATTATAATCGATTGAGTCTGATTCCATGGACGTAGCTATTTCGTTTTCTTGGAGAGTGAGTTGCTTGATATTAGGAAACTTATTTCCTCAAAACATTTTCAAATCAATTTCCTATATGCAATTATTCACATTGTTCCAGGCTTTTCTCCAATTAATGACCCTTTGTTTATTATAGATATGTTCTCAGCATTTCATAAGCTCCTATTGAATATCTGCATTTTCCTCCCACATCCCATCTAAGTGAATGCAGGTGTTGCTTGATCAGTCTCTGCTGCCTTCTGCTTTTAATAAGAAACCAGATTGGCAAATAGCTCAGTGGAGAAAGCTGTTTATGTTTAGGGAAAAGGGAGATGGCTGGGTGCATAGGCTTCTATTTTACCAATTATGACTTTCATGCTCTAATTATATGCAGCTCTTATTCTCTCAAGAACTAGCTAGGAAGGAAGAGGGAGAGAAAACAAAATCTTCAGCCTCTTGCTGGTCACTTCCCACATAGCTCTACCCTCAAAGAACATGTATGAGCATTCAAACGTAGAGGATATTACATTACCTTCCCAATGATGCTTCCAACTTCCTGTTGGAAAGAAAATGGCAAGAAAGTAAAAGCTTTAATTATCAACAAATCTTATTTATTTTGCTCATAGTGTTTATTAATTTCCAATCGCACTTGCATAAGTGTAATAATTTCTTTATTAGCAAGAATATAAAACAATGAAGAAAAGAGCCATATGTGTGGAGTTCCAAAGATTTTAGGACAGCAGATGTTCCCCTGCCCTGATAGCCTCTCTTGGACTTCTAGTTCTTGCTTTTGTGACTGGTTAGCCATATTTGGAATTAATTGAAAAATTATTACTGTATATTAATGTTGGCTAGGTAAAAACCTAAAATGAAAAATGCATTGGATATTAAAACAGAATCTCTGCCATCCTTTGATATCAATTAACAAAGATATATGTTAGTTACTTAAATCAGTAGAGGGTTTTTTTTTCCTTTCATGAGACATTCCCTCTCCACCTCTACTACAACAAGGTTTACATATTTGTACCTTGTTAGTAGATAAGAAAAAGAAGAATTTTACCATGTAGCTTTCTCCCTCCCCATTCAAGCCAAACATTAAAAAAAATTGAATAGCCATGCCAAATACCCTAACCACAACCTTGTCCAGGATTTATCATGCTGAGTCCGCACCTTTGCCCATATTTACAGTAAAATATAATGCATGAACAGGATTGCAGCAAGCAGGAATGTTAGTGAACCCACTATATCACAATTTGGCAATCTGAGGTTCATGGACACTTGGTTTAGTTTTCCTAACATATGGCATTAGCATCAAGTCTCGTTTTAATTTCCCCTGAGCTTCCTATTTAATAGAAAGGCTTATCTACATTAATGAATGATGATCAGAGCAGTATTGATACAGAATAACTCAGATGTGTGGGCTGTCTGTCAAAAAATATTTTGAGGTTTTATCTCTTGCTTAATATTATTGTATTCAGAAATCTTGCTTGCCTGCCTAGAGGGGGAAAACAAAAGAATTTCCAGGAGCAAAGCAGTGGTGCTATTCCTTTTGTCGAGTATCTTTATGCACAACTGAAGAGAGGTGGCTGCATATCTCCATCTCCTGTACTTGGAGAAATTCCTGCAAGAAGTATTAAAGTTATGCTTGCTTTTTCAAATAATTGCTTAATTATTTATTTAACTCATCTCATGGCAGTGATTCTGGGTAGCGTACAATGCCTAACCCAAACAATCCAGAACAACAATTTCTTTGCCAACCAGAGCCATTTATTTGAGATGGGCAGCCATAGAAATTGAATAAATTAATAAACAAATCCAATTAAAAATGTTGGAGATTCCACAAATCATGGCATTTACAGGAAAAAAACCCAAATTAAACAGTTGGCAGGCACAATTTGCTCAGCCTCCCAGTCCAAATGCAGTGAAGAACCAGATCTTTAAAGCCTTACACAAGGCTAAATGAAATTACCCTTGAAGTTTAGGACTTCAAAGATAGGGACATCAGTTTATACTCAGGGAAATAGTCTTCATATATGAAGACATACCTAACATTTGAGAACAAGAGGTTTTGAGAAAACAAGAGAGAACATAAACATTCATAATCAATTTGTTGCACTTATATATGAACTAGCCAACATTTTTGTAAGCAGTTAACGCTGTTTTTACGTGATTTATTACTTATTTCATCTTATTTCACTACTTTATTACTGATTTTAGTACAAATAATATTCAAACACTATAATGCTTCTCCTCACTTTCTGTGTCCAAAGTGGATATAATCTGGATATCATCACTGGTGAAGACTACTAATAATTTGTCCCAAATGACAGTTATTATAAACCTATGCACATTATAAGGAATACCGATATGAGGAGATAGTTACGTGGGTCAAACAGTACAGTATAAAAATTAAGAATTTCACCTGCAGAAATCTAAATCAGTCAAGAATAAAGGAAAATATTACCTGAAAGATCAAATTGGGATCAATCCAATTTACAGTGTGTGCATTTCCCATAGGATACAATTTGAAGATTCTAGAACCATATCTGTAATATTTGCTTCCCAATAAAAGGATGTTCCACATTTAGGAATCATGCATTACATGTGTTTTTCAGGGAATAAAAGTATGGCATACATGCACAGTTTTTGGATTTATATATAAACAAAGTCAGCCTTCATTATTATGCTTGAATTAAAAGAGATGACATGAAAACACTTCAGTACTGCTCACCTTTCCATGCATCAATAATCTGATGGTGAGAGTCACATTCAGACCTCCTTCAGAGACTTTAGATTCCATATTTTGTCTTGGAATATTATGATGATGTTGAAAGTTTGGAGACTCAAAGAAATAAAGATGTATCCCCACAGGAGATCACCTGCTAGTGAAAAAACAGATGTTCCTTTTGTAGGATAAACAAATAAATAAAATAAATATTTGTTGCCACTCTGCACATTAGCTGCAGCTTCAAATCTAAGGATAAGGATAAACTTTTATTCAGCAATTTCAATAAAATGTTGTCAGCATGTGAACTTCACTTAGGCTCTCTTTATTCAGTGCATCAATAAACCCTCCTTGCCACAGAGGGCACTTGGGCCTCTGCTTTTGATAGATATATAATATATATATAGTATAGATCTCCCGCCATCATTACTCAATTTCTCATATGTGAAAGCATTTTGTACTATACAAGAGTTGTGATTCTAAGTGTTCCTTGCCTCAGGTGTTTTTAATTGCAATTTTTGAAAGATTTTTTAAAATCCACCTTGATTATTTTTATCAATAACTCAAGTTGATGAACATATTTAATACTTCTTCCTCCTCTTGTTTTCCCTCCAACAATAACCCTGTGAAGTGGATTGGGCTGAGAGAGAAGGAGAGATTGGCCCAAAGTCACTCACTTGCCTTTCAAGGCAGGACTAGAACTCCATCTTCTGTTTTCTAGTCTGTTCTCTTAACCACTAGGATTATCAGTCTTTGGTAGTGGAATTTATTTTGAAGAAAGACACCCCAATTCTGGGAAATGTCCACATGGACTATAGCAGCCCTTTTGTCTGTCTGGAAAATATAAAGGATGAAAATCAAGCTGTTATGTAAATATATCCAATTGATTGAAAAAGTAGGTCATGTGTTAGCCAAATGCTCCCGGCTTTAAGATTTATCATTGCTATTAAATTATACACGCTTCATGCTTCAGCATGCAGGAGAGCTACATTAGCCTTTTTTCATTGTGCTGGTGAAATATAAGCATTTTTGTCAGAACATTAATGGACATAGGAGCTACATCGATACATATGTAGATATAGATACATATATAGGAAATAGGTTGAAAGCCATTTTAGAAAGTGTTTTTTAGTTACTTACATTTTCTAGCTTATACTAGAGATTTTATTCTTTGTATATTTCATTATCATGTACTTAATTTTAAAGAAATCATGAAATGCATTATTAGACTTTGATTAGAAGAGGCTGAAGGTCTGACTACTGGATGCATATGCTGGGAAATACTGGGATAAGATTCATATAATCAAATGTAGTTTAGTTATTTTCCATCCCTCTTTAATTTATAGTCTTCTTAATTTCTATTTGTTTATTTCAGTTAATTAGACCACTACAGAAAGTTCAAACACTATCAAGAAAACAAGAGCAAGGAATATTCTAAATTCACACTTCTTGAATACATATTTTGTATATAATTTGCATGCAAATATATTGACATCTATATTATACCTTTAAAATCCTACTAATACAGATAGTCCTAGGTTTACTACCAGTCACCTAGCAAAGTTAAGCTGAATCTCCTCAGAGCTATTTATGACTCAGTTTCAAAGTTCTACCACTAACCCACCCCCGGGATATGTAATTTCATTTTGTGTGCTTGGCAACTGACCCACATTTATAGCAGTTTTCAGTGTCAGACAGTCATGTGACCTCAATTTATGTTTTTTTTTTTCAAGAAACTGGCATTTACTTCTGATTTCTGGCAAAAACACCCATTGGCTGCCATGGGTGTACTGTGGCGTTTGCTTAACAACTGCTGTAAAAAAGGTCATAAAATTGAACAAAGTCATATGGTGACCCGCTTTAATGACTGCCTAATTCCTAGTTCAATTACAGTTTGAAGTCAAAGATAACCTGTACTGAAAAATTTGAACATGTACTAAACCAGTTAGCTGTTTTAATGTAGACAACAAAACGAAACCTGGACATTCTACTTCAAAGTATGTTCTGATAAAAGATAAAAGACACCTACTTAAGTCTTGTCTAATGTGTTTCTTATATGGGGATAAAGTACATTTTTAATTAAGATGGCATCATAGTTGGATAAGTATCAGTCTTTTCCATCGTCTTCTGTGATATTTTTATATTTAATGGCAACTAAAGGAACTGAAAAAACAGCAGAAAAAACAATTACTACCAATCTACCTTCAATCGAGGATTTGTATACTGCACGAGTCAAAAAGAGGGCTGTGAAAATATTTACAGACCTCTCACATCCCGGACATAAACTGTTTCAACTCCTTCCCTTAAAACGACGCTATAGAGCACTGCACATCAGAACAACTAGACACAAGAACAGTTTTTCCCCGAACGCCATCACTCTGCTAACACTGTTCAACTATTACAAAGTCTGCACTAGTATTGTTAATCTTGTCATCACTCCTTATCACCCATCCCCTCCCACTTGTGACTGTAGGACTGTAACTTTATCGCTTGTATCCTTACGATTTATATTGACTGTTTCCTAGTATGATTTGATTGCTTATTGTACCCCATGACTATTATTAAGTGTCGTACCTTATGATTCTCGACTCTTGACGAATGTATCTTTTATGTATACTGAGAATATTACACAAAGACAAATTCCTTGTGTGTCCAATCATACTTGGCCAATAAAGTATTCTATTCTATGATGACTATTTTATATTTTGATTTTTTCACAAAGGGTCTGTAATTATAAATTAAATCAAACTGAATGTGGCTATGAAAAGGACATCTCAGCTGGAGCATCATGAGAAGTCAGTTAGTTTGTCTATAATTTTTACCTGATTAACTTTTACCTGAAATTCCCTGGAATTTTATTCTTCTGTGAGTAATTTATATGTAGTTGGAATTATTGCAGTAGAGGCAAAAGATCAACAGTGATTCTTGAGGATATTTTTACACAGAAACAATGGTCTTTATCTGAAGATTATCATTAGATTTAATATCTCTCATGAAGTTCTAGATTCTCATTTTCATATTGGTTAGTTGTTTCAGGCATTCACTGAGAATTTCCTTGGGCTTTATTTGAGAAATGACATCTTACTTTCAATTTAAAAAAGCCTGTTTGTGCTTTATTGCAATAGAAAAATAAAAATATTCAAAAGAGTCATTCCTTAATATACCAAGGAAGTTCAAAATGTAGAAAGAGGTTTAAAATAGCATTGCTTGAGAAAACAATCTTCAATAGCTCATTAAGGTTCCATCTATTTTTGTTCTACATCTATCCAACAAAATATTTCATAATCAGGTGGAAGGATGAATAATAACCTATCTCTTTCAGATTCTCTTGAGTAAACTAAGATTTTTAAAAAATCATGTTAGTATGGCTTATTCTGCCATATTTGTATTCAGACTGCTGAACATTTTTATATCTGGTTCCTAAATAAATAATTGCTTGTGGCAGCTGAATGCTTTTTGCCACATAAAAAGATTACTAAATTTCTATTGCAATCATACTTTATTTTCTTTCTCCCCATTTCTTCCCCATCCCTTTGCTCTCAACATACAACCATAACTGAGAGGATCTTATATTGCTAAGTGAGACAGTTGTTAAGTGAGCTGTGCCAAATTTCATGTACCAGTTACCAAGCACCCAAATTTTGATTACATGACCAGGGGATGTTGCAAATCATATATGTGAGAACTTTTGTAAATTACTTTTTCAGCACCATCGTAACTTTGAATGGTTGCTAAACAAATGCTCATAAATCAAGGACTTTCTGTATTGCTTTTGTTCTAAAGGTGCCCTCACTTGAATTATATACTTTAATAAATTAATCAGAAATTTCTTTTTTCTTCTTCTTCTTCTCATTGATTCAAATATTATGCATAGGGAGCATTAAATATGTACTGCAGAATCTTTGACTGCTCATCAGAATGCTTAGATTTTATTTTTAATTATATTTAAGTTTTCTTATCCTATTGTGCTCACTTGTTGGGGAAGTAGGGAACTGATATTTTGCTAGAACATGAATGAATTTATTTTTCTTTCCTCTTGCTCATTTTTAAAAAATTGATAATATTCAATGACAGCCACCTTTGTAACCTTGAGGTTTCAAACTATATATAGACAAGTACTGAAAAAAAATATGAAGATCAATCAGAAATTAAATTGTTCTTTTTGCAAGAGACTCATAGTCTCCTTAACCTATACCAAAAGCTCGTGTAAAATTGTGTATGAAAATGGTAACTATAAATATGCAAGAGCAGTTTCAGCTTTGATCAGAAGAAACTCTACATTGATTGTTAAAAAAGAAATATCAATTGTGGGAGGTTTTTTTTAAGTAATTGTCACAATGAATGATCATTATCTACCTCTTCTGAATTTAAATTGCCTCAACAAATTTGTAATTGTTTTTCATATCTTCATATTGACAATATATGAGGTGATTTGAATCAGACATTAAATTCCTTTTCATACAGCAACTTGCCATGACCTGTATTCTATTCTCAGATTCATAATATATAGATTATGTGTCTAGATTTAATGTAATGGATATTTAATATTCTATTAATTTGTATGTTTCATTTTTTGATGGTGAACAGTTCTTCGTTAATACTGAGTGTTTGCGAGACTTTCCTTATTTAAAAAATGTTATGAGATACTAAATCATCTGCATATCAACCTTCAGGGAACAGGTTCTTAGGCAAACTGGGCAGCAGGGAGGATATTTGACAAGACTTTGCCGTGCAAATTAATATAACGATTAAATAACAAGGGGGCAAAATGTAGTTTGTGCTTCAATAATTGCTCATAATGATCTACTGGCCTTATACCATAGGGAAGAATTATCATATCCATTTTGGAAAAGCAATTATTCATATTTCTTCCAAAAGTTAAGACGAGTGTTATCACTCAAATAAAAAAAACCCTTTTGATTTATGCTTTTCAAAATGTTCCACATATGTTTACCACCAAATGAAACTCATGGCAGCATGTTAGGTGTAGTCTCATTACCCAGAAACAGACTATACATAAACTGTGCTTTCTTTGTTTTATTTTCATTCTATATTAGCACAAATGGAAGTGAGTTGGATCTAGGTATTGATATCTATCTCTGTGCTCCTCTAGGGCTACAAATTTCATCTAATCTGACTAAAAGCAAAAGAAGAATTGTAAAACAGTTGGGAATTTCTTATGACATTCAATAGGAGAGATAAAGTTTAGATTTCTAAATCTTCTAATTTAGCATTGAATGGAACCCAGGTGCTAGATCAGTGGTGGGATTCAATTTTTTTTACTACCAGTTCTGTGGGCATGGCTTAGTGGGCGTGGCAGGGGAAGGATACTGTAAAATCTACAGTCAGAGGTGGGATTTGCTGGTTCTCCAAACTCAAAATTTCTGCTACCAGTTCTCCAGAACTGGTCAGAACCTGCTGAATACCACCTCTGTGCTAGATCATTCCAAGTTGAGCAGGACTATTGGCATATTCCAGGTTCCAAACTAAATGGTTCCAATTATCTGAAGGAGCTTATCACTATAAATATTCAAAAGGGTTGGAATTTGGAAAACGTTGGAAAGATTTTTTGATCTGCTCTAGGTATATTCTGAAGATGTCATTTCAAAATTTGGGTCTTATTCTGATGCATTTTAATTAAGACATGTTGTATAAGAAAGGTCTCAAATGAACATTCAGTCTCTCAAGCTCTCAGAAAGAGCTTCTTTGTAGGGCTAAAAAAGAAGCAAGTAGAATTCTTACTCCATCAAATCTAGTTTGATTCTGAATTTTATATTTAAAAAGGGCAGCCTACTTTCAAACTTATCTCATTCCAATGCAAGAAAATAAAATGAGCGGGAGTTTCTTCAGCAGAAATTCAGTAGATGACTATTGAATCCCTCCAATTGAAAAAAAATAGTGTATTATTCATTTTTTAAATTGCAAATAAAAATTGCTGTTGTTTGTTATAATGGAGAAAATGTTGTTTTAAAATGTTGCTTTTTGTGCAAAATTTCAGCATCAAAGTGCAAAATATTTTATTAGAATACACACACGTGTGTGTGTGTGTGTGTGTGTGTGTGTGTGTGTATCTGTCTGAGCAGTACTGCTATCCTACTGAGCCAATTATCAGCAGAATGTCTGTCCTGTGAGATTTTGGTTTTTTCCCCATTCTACGGGCTAGAAGGGAGATGAGGTGTCAAGCCAGAAACCAGGCATTCTGAACCCATTTTTCAGTTTACAATTCAAGATTTATTCTGATACCTGTTTTTAACTAAACGTAGTACATGTCTTAATTAAGAGAGAAGCTAAGTAATATCCTAAAACTGAAGGATGCCTTCTATGTATGATTAGGGTTTAGTTAGAAATTTACCTTTTGTAAAATAAGTCTTTGTGCTAACTCCACTTACATATACCGTCTCAAGCTATTTGAGTCTCATATCCTTCCCAACGGATTCTGTGCCTGACCATCCATTGCACATTATGGGAGACTGGAATTTGGGTTGCGTTATGTTTTTATGAACACTAAACGCCTTATTCCATCCTGTTACCAATGTTTGTGTATTTAACTAAGGTAAAAAGTACATTCCTTTTTCTTGTTGATTTTCAAGTAAAAGTAATGCTTTTCTTTCAGCTCCTCAAAAGGAAAACAGGTTGGTATGGCCTCAAAGGTTCTGTGACTAATAAGCAATGTTACACTATTTAATGTTTCTTGTTATTTTAAAATTATCATTACCATTATTGCTATTGTTGTGCCCTATAAGGTCTTGTCTCTCTTACAAGCCAATGTTAAGGGGAAGGGGCCAAATCAAGGCAGTTCCTCTCTCTAGGAAGAGGAGCATTTATAGTACTATGCAAGTCATTACCAAAAAGTTAGACAAGGCAAAAGGAAGATAGAATCCCACTAAAACAAACATCTAAAAGCTATCCACTAGCATGACAAGCATTCATCAATCTGTTTCCAAGCAGCCCTGATTTCTAGAAAAGGGCGAAAGAGGGAAAAATGGAAAATACACACCTTGTACTTGTTTTGATTTATTATTATTGTTGCCTTTGCAAGAGAGCATAAACAGCAAACTTAGAAAAACAGAAAGAGTTATAATAATAGTAATGCAAGAGCTGCAATCATCTTAATATTGTACTTATTCTTTGTAAAATAATGCTAAAGATTTAACTACAGATCTCAGGATTTTCAAGCAGATACCACAGCAGACAAGTGCAAACATTTTTCACTTTGTATCTTACCGAATCATGATACTAATCTCAATTATATCTATTCATAAAGTTTTGTTATGAAATCAGAGGTTCACCTAAACAAATTCTATAATCTATTTTGAACCCAAGAGTTCCTGAACTCTCACAATGGAATCTTGTCTAATCTGTACACAGTACTTTCAGCCAGAATTGGGGCATAAGTTGGTTCATAAGCGCATCAACGTGCCTACCGTACCTGTCCTATTGTTTCTTTTATTTTTTAAAAAAAATTTCTTATATGTATCCATGTATTCATAACTATGTTTTTACTTATACCTATTATCTTGTAAGCAATTGACAAATCAAATAAATATAAAATATAATATATAATATATAAAATAAATATAAAAACTTGATTTTGAATACACAGTGATTTGTTTTGAAAGGAATACACCTGGGTCAAACTTTTCTAGGTATCCGATGTTTTTACAGTACAGTACAGTACTTAAATACCAGCATGTGAAGATTGTATTTTTTTTAAGTAGAAAGAAAATATTCTTCCTCATAAACCCTAGTATAAACCAGTTATTACATATAATACTAGTGTAGTGATGAGTCCTAACTATGAAGTCATAATTTGGAATTGAGATCTGGTGAACCCTAATTTCAATACCAGATAGCTACAACCACGACAACGTTCCTGGACCAAGCTGATTATGAGTCACAATGGAATTGTGTAAAAACTATTAAAGAAAAGGTTCAAGAAATACCTGGACAATGTATTGGCCTTAATGAAAGGCTGTTAACAGACCAGGACAGTGAGTTCATGTGGGAGCAATTGAGAGTGAGCAAGATATGGCATTTCTGTGGGACATTCTGAGCAGGGGAGCCAAGAACCCAAGGACCCAAGAATTGTTGGGGACAATAAGCTGACTTTGTAAAAATGCCACTTGGGGGGGCCAAAAGCCCTAGTAATAAGCAGGCATATACAATGGAATGAAGGCTATTGCCAAGCACTTAGTATGGTACTCCATAGACTGTAAGCCGTCCTGAGTCTCCGGAGAAGAGCGGCATATAAATGTAATTAAAATAAAAAAATAAAAAAAAACTGAAAAAGAGAAGGGGAATGTCCCTCTCCCAGACCAAGCTGTAAGGCTATAGGCATCTGAAATACCTTTAGAAACTGTTTTCCTGTTCTTCAATTATAGTATGTTCTAATAAAGTTATAGCAATGGATTCAGGCTAAGTTCCATTGATTCCACATGACTACATATGGATTCTAGCAGATACATCTAAAAATAAAGTATGTTTGTATGTAATTTTATTTTTATGATCTCCTCAGTGCCTAGGACAACAAGAGCCTTGGGCTGCAACTCCCTCTCTCCAACTGACCATCAATTATTATGAGGTCCAACAGAATGGGAATTTCTCTTGAACACTATCATGCCATACATTTCAGATTCCCAATATTGTGGCAACTTGTACTTTTGCCAGGCCTCTTCCCCAGATTGTGTTTGCCTTCAGTGAAAATAGTGCAGCCGTGAATATTCTTTGTATAAAATCTGCCACAGATCATGCTATAGATCACTGTTCTGGATTTTTTTAAAAAATATCCACATTTTCTCTGCAATTTGTACATGCAAAATGGAGTGTCATTTTTCCTATGCACCCCAGCAAGAGTTCCATTTGCTAGGACAACTGAATGAGTTGTATTTCATATTTAACGCTATCCCTATTACCTTTATATTATCAGGACATAATTGTGCAGCCAATCAGTGGCTTCCACATCTGAGAGTCTCTCTTATTCATTCTGAAATCATTCATGGTGCTTGCTTTAATCCTAGGCAGAGTATCGATAGAATAATCAACCCCGCCTTCAATCTGTTGATCTAGTCCTGTTCCTCAAATCCTCTCAGTCCAATAGCAAAGCAATCTCGGTGGCCTCATTTCATTTGCAGATTTGCCTTGTATTTAATCTTTTGAGATGTAATGTTGCATTTGAATGCATGTGCTCTGTGAAAGTAATCAAGATATGGCTCTGTATTTAATAATCCATGCCACTCATGACCACAGCATAAATTTGTGTCAATAGGTAATATTTTAAAACATCTAGAGATTGTGATCATTGTAACCTGACCTAGATGATTTGAAAATATGTCATATGATATAGTGAATATTTTGATATGCATTTTTTTATGTTTTAAGTTTATTTCCTTAATAACTATATTTTATTTCTATCACACCTCCTTTTCCAAATAATTTCCTTAACACGGTGCACTATTTTATATTGTTTTCATTCATATATGTATTTTATACAATGTTTGCCTGTAACATAAATATTTTAAAAGATAAATTAGTGTACATCAAAAATGCCAGAAAAATTCAATTTTTGATTGATCACTAGGTTTTTGCTCATGTATTGGCTCAAATTATCTTCTTCAAATGTAAACTAAACAAATTTTTTCTTCATTTTGCTTCCAGAACTACAACAGGAGGCAAGGCCAGTAGGACTACACACATATAAGTTGTCAGTAAGCCAAAGTGGTGTTAAACGAAGACTGGGCAGACCCAATGAAAGGCCTACTCTCAGCCATACTATAATGTTTTCTTATCAATTCAGCCTACCTCATAGGATTGTTTTTATTTAATATCTTCATAATTTTTTTACAAACAACTCCAAGTGGCAAACATATTCAACACACCTTCCTCTTATTTTCCCCACAACAACAATGCTGTGGGATAGATTGGGCTGAGAGAGAATGACTGATCCAAAATCACACAGCTAGTTTTCATTGCTAAGGAGGGACTTGAATTCATGGCCTCCTACTTTCTTGCCTGATGCCTTAATCACTTGACCAAAGTGGCTCATTATATTATGGGGACAAAATGAAGATACCCAAGTAAGTTGCTTTAAATCTTTGGAGAAAAGAGACATATAAAACTTTAACAAATAGACTTTGATATCATAGAATGGCACAAGGCAGATGTGTGACTGATCTGAAGTAGGAAAACAAGACAATTTTGCTCTAATTGTTAACCATAAGTAAAAAAAAACTAATAGTTTTTCTAAATTATATTGCTGAAGTGAATTTGGGGCATGTGTATGTATTTATGTCACCTAAATCGTACTGATATTTAGATAAATAGTCAACCTTTTCAGATTTTAACAGACACCAGTAATCAGTATGTATTCTTCATATATTTAACCTTCATAAACATATCTAAAGGTGTCATCTAACACTTCACCTAAGTCTCAAACTGAATTAAAATCCTAGTGAGTCTTTGAGTTTTAAAATAACCTGCTTCCAAAGCACAATTAATTCTGCTTAATTATCATTCATTTCAGAGAGCTTCATTTTGTGTAGGATTGTATATATGTTTCAATAAGACACAGAAATATACATAAAATGAAGCATGTTATCAACTGACTGAAGAAAACCACTGTGCCATTGATTCACTAAATTAAGTATCTATAGAGTAAAAAACAAATAAAATTCAGTCAACTGATAATGTAATTTTCCTTGATGATATAATTGTATGTGTACTTGTTATTACCGTATTAAAATTTGGTTTGTGTCTAAATGAAATTTGCTGTGAGCATCTGGACAAACTTCATTGTCATTCACCCTGCACAAACCATTTGAACTTGTGTGTGTGTCTTAGAGCACACAGCTCGCTGTAAGCTGTGCCTAGATAACATCTTTTTTGATAATGGTGCTAGTCATGACTAAAAGACTCACTTGATCTGTTAGAATCGGGGTATGATTTTTTTGCTGGGAATCCATATTGGCCAGGAAACCATTTTTCATTATCAAGTGCATTCCTTTGCTTTAAGGTGCCTGCTCAGATCTATGCCTAAGGATGATACTGACCTGCATGGTGGGGCACTGGAAGAAACACCAACAAAATGGATGTGAAATACTTTGAATGTTCCAGCAATACTACATCAGCAAGAAGAAGGCAGGAACAATTTCCAAGAGAGGGGATAAACAACTTACTCTACTAGCAATCCCAAGATCCAGAGGAAATCCTGAGATTTCATTGTTTTCTTTAAGAAATCAAAAACTAAGAAGCTGAAGTTCAGGAGAGTGGATGACAGGAACTATTCTCAGGAACGTTTACCTAATTCCCTTCTTGGCTGAAAGAATTTTCCAGGCAAGGAAGGCAGTCCCAGCCATCCTTAGCATAGCCAAACTTAAAGCAAACAGCTCTAGAGCTACTTCTCTCAGAATACCCACCAGCATCACTCCATATGAACATATAAGGACTCTTATTATTAACAGTGTATAGGTTCTGTGACCTAGAAGTGAAAATTCATCTTTGTCTAAAGACAAATGTGTGCATATGTATTCAGAGAAGTGGGGAAGAATGTGAATGTTATATCACTGTTTTAATTTAAGACATAAAATGAAATGTATTATAATGAATTCTGTTATTTTAAATAAAATATTTTAAAAGATGTGTGTAAACGCTGTCTACACCAGGGATTGCCTTTAGATATTTCTAAGATACCCTACTCTTCATGCAACTCATCTCCAAAATCTGAAATGAAATGTTTGCATCCCACCTGTCAGATTAATCTCTAGAGTTCTCCATCAGTGCTGCCATATCTAAGTGCATCAGTGTTTATTTATAGATACGTTTTATAAGTACATGATTTCTATATTTTCTATGTCTCTATACGCTTTAACTATTCACAAAATCATATTTAGAGTTTGAAAACTTAAGCACTAAAATGTTTGAGACTATTTTATTATAATTATCTGCCATATTCTGATATTGATTCTTCTGCAAAATAACTAAAATGCCATTAACTTAATTACATTCAGGAATGAAAAACAGTTTCATATTTTCCTTTGCAATTATAATGTGAATTAGTCTGTAGGTGTTCCAGCAGATTTGACAATAGAAAATATTTGCTTCCATCTCTGTTCAATTTCTATTTTATTCTATTAAAAACTGATATTAGATGAATAAGATAAGGATGCCATTTTGTATTTGAACTTCAAGAAACCTCTCATTTTATTTCTGCACTAGCACTGATACAAATAAACCCCAGCTTTCTTTCTAATATTTCATCCGGATATTTAACGTATTCTTTAAACTGATACTTTAACCATACTGACAAGGAATTAAGCTTTAAACTCAATCAATCTGAATCCAGATTAAGGCACAGGAATTTGTTTCCCTGATTTTATAGAACCACAAGAGTATAGTTTGTTCCAAGAAACAAATAACATTCAAACACATACAATTGATTTTTTGGGGGGAGGGGGAATGGAATTTTTGTATTTATAATTAATTTAATGCTACAGTCTTAATTCCGGTTATTAGATAATAAGAACTAACAAGATTAATTAGTATTGTATTTTCTGTTATATAGTATAAGATATAATATATCTATTATATATTATAATTCTTATGCTTCACTGAAATGGAAATGAGTATATGCAGCTCGAGCATTTCTTTACAATGTTTGGTTTAGATTAATTTGTTGTATGATATTTTAATATCAACTGTCTAAAGTATTAAGGCTTTAATTGATTATCAAATTATCGTAGTATAAAAAATCTCTCTCTCTCTGTATACACACACACACACACATATACACATACATACATATATATACATATACGTATACATATACATATATACACATACATACATATATATAATACTTATCTCCCCATGTTACAATTTCTATTAAACATTTAAGTAAAAATTAAGTTAAAATTATCATCAATTTTAATCTTTGTTTAACATTCTTCTGATAATATAACTACTGAGTTTCTAAATTTTATAAGATACATAACATTAAATTCATTTAAGATAACTGTGTAACAATAAAAATGATGAGTGAAAATTAAATAAAGGAAAGGAAATGTCAAACAAAATACACATCTGAAATTTGATATACTAATTTCCAGCACACTTCACAAAATAATTACTCTAAAATTATTTCCATATTCATTGAAATCAATATTACCCTTGTTTCAGGTTTTTCAGGTAGCTCTTGTGAGATATTAAAACAAATACCCATTATCAAACTGATATCATAACTGTAGTTTTTGAAATGTAATTTGACTTCATCAGGAAATTTTAAAAAAACACCCCCGCCTCCTTTAATACTAACGGGCATGCTTTCTCCCATAAAGGAGATTTAGGGAACAAATAAAATGCTATTAGTCCCACAGATATTGCAGCTTTCTGTTATAATTTTGTTTAGATTTTGTTTCATAACTTCTTATTTTTATCAGTTTTGTAAATATATAATTTACAATAATATGCGTTCTATGTTTAGGTTAATCATATATGAAAACATGTTAAGTAAGTATTTTATCCCTCATTAATTTAAACATAACATACCATATTATTATTATATTGCGTGAAGAAACTGAATATAAAGGTGGGTATGCATGGACACGCAGTCTATTATACCAAAATACGAGTAGAAAGAATGACATTTATTCATTTAAAGTATTAATTCTTTTCTGTTTTCTTTTAAATATACATTGTTTTAGATTTCCTGCCATTAAAATTTTGAAAAAAATATTTAGAATACCTTTTAGAAGAATTTAGGACCCATCCTTTCATACTCCCTAATAATACCCTCACTCTTTTTAAGAGAGGCATCAACAACCACCATATTCTATCAAAACAGTATATGCAATCTTCTTACCTCCAAAAGGAAAAGCTGCTTTAGAAATTATTTAGATTGATGTGGGTTTCAAACAGATGGTCACTCTTTTCATATTGAGAAAAGATGAAAATGTGAATGGATAAAATTATCTTGTTCAAATGTATAAAGGTCTAAAAACCTCATTGGCCTCTCGATAGTAAGCATGTGACGTGAGATGAAGTGCATGTGACCTATTTTCTCCCAAATCCTTTAGGTTCTTTGAAATGAATTGTAACCAACAGTGATGTTTTTGTCATTTTGCTGACATCTTTTAAAAGCCACTGAGCAAATAACTTGCCCTTAGGCCAAGAGGCTTCAACATATAGGAGTTTCCTATGATTGGGCAGAAGGATCCAGCAGTTAGCCAAGGATGATTTCTTCCTCATTTTCAATGTTCAAATAATCAGATGATAAACATTCTAAATTTGAACATGTATGCGAAATAGGTAGCAGGCTCACTGCAATAACCATGCAGTTCTAGCTAAATCAAATTTTGCCAGTAGTGTCATGTAAAATGCCTAATTTTCCTGAATATGAACATCACCACCATCACCATCTTAACTGAAATTCTGATTTATCCAAATGTATGTATGTATGTATGTATGTATGTATGTATTGTATGTTAAATAAATGTTAAATGTTAAAGCACATCACAATTACATTCTCAATGAGCAAATATGAAACTATTTACTCTATTTACAAATTAAAAGTCAGACTGTAATTTCAATACATAATAGAGTTGTATACAGAAAGACTGTGGGGTTTCCCAGAGGACGTTGTTCCACAATATGTCACAATGTCCACTTTGGAACACCACAGCTGCATTCTGAAGAGGAAAGCTTGCCCCATTTACAGAAGAGACTGTGCGCCTGCCAGGTTGAGCCTAATCCTATTGAGGATTGACTAGGTCGAATGGGGTACATAGAATCTAGCTGGTTCAGCTGCAAAGCAGGGAATTTTGTGACATTATGGAAGAGCAACAGAAGAGCATCGAGGCCTGAACCAGATTGAAGTGGTTATCCAGCAATTTTCTGGCTGTCCTAATACCGTATGTAGATGTCTAAAGCAAACTCTGTTGTTTATAGCATCAGTAATATCTGCATGGATTGGCAGGGACTATTACTAATTATTTTCTTATACTCTCATATAGAGAGTTTTGCCTTCATAAATGTGGTGGAGGAATATGGCTCAAAACTGATTAACAGAAAGTGAGGATTATTGTACCCGATATGATGTGCATAGTGTGATTCAACTCTGTCGATCAGTCTGGTATGGCTATTATTTATCAAGACTGGGGAACAATATTCTGTTGTTGAAAAGACAAGGCCAAAAGCTGAAGATCACAAAGTGGAACCCAGGCACAACCTCAAGGCAAATACATATATATTGTTCATATAAAGTCAAAAAAGGTGAATGAAAATATTTCATGATTCGTTAAAAAACCATTGTTTCCCAAACAAAACAGCCTCCAGATGTGTAAACTTTAACTCCCAATGATAGCATGGGCATTGCAGGGAATTGTGGGAGTTGAAGTTTACACAATTCGTTGTTGCCGAGTTTAGAAAATATTGCTGGTATAAGTATATCTTTTCTAAGACGTATTTTCTCTACAATTTATTTTGAATCCTGCAACCAATAGACTGAATACCCTAATTATTATTTTCTTGTTCCCTTCACATGCTCTTGATTGACACCTTTAAAATCTGTTACAGGGGTCTATGAATGTGTATTCATAAAGACATAAAACAGCAGCAAAAGAAATCTTGTGATTAGAGAATTTCCAAAGAATTAGGGTTCATGTTGCAATGTTCAATACTCAAAAATCAGAGGGCCTCTATGTATCACAAAAAGAAGATCCGGAACAGATACATAAATTATGAAAATTTAGAAAAGTATGCAGTGCTTGACAGAACTCAAGGATTTAATTTATCAAGAATAAATTGATGCCAAACTAATCTGTTCTCATTTTTTGACTAAATGACCAGTTTATTTCCTATAGGAAATGAGATTGATGCAAACATTAGAAAAAGCAACAAAGAAATTAAAAAAAATACATAAATTGATAAAACATAAAAATATAGCAAGCACAATGAAACAAGGGGTCTTTCTCCGCCCCCACCCCACCCCAGAAGGCCTGAGTGAAAGGTCAGCATTTCATGGCTCTGCCAAACGCAGAGTGGGCGCCATCTGGATATTGGGAGTAACCTCATTCCAGGGACAATTGCTGATACAGAGAAGGTGTGTTTTTTGGGTCCTGACAGATGGCTTGTTTCATTGAAGGAAAGTGGAACACCCCAACCCTGCATGGTCAACTGGCTGGGCAGATGCTGTGGGAGACAGGTCCTCCTTCAAGGCTTTATGATACCAAAGTCTGTCTCAAATTGTAGTGTTAAATGATGCTATAGTACTTGGATGAAGGGTTAGAAAACATGGTTCTCAAGTTTGAAAATAACATAGAATTAGGGGAGATTTGCAAACATATTGCAGGATTACATTAGAATTAAACAGCCCCTTGATAGGCTGTGACAACAGGAACAAGCTATGAAAATAAGTTCTCATATGCTCAAAAGGAAATGGCCTGGTACCAGAATGGGTTGGCAAAATAAGGAATAGACAGGAACTGTCTATCCCACTCAGTCACTTCTAGTCTTCTATACCATATTGGTGGGAGACACAAGAATGTGAACATTAATTTCAGAAAATATAAAACAAAACATGCCAATTCCTAGAATTATTTAATAGATCAATCAATCAGAATAGAGCTGGAAGGGACCTTAGAGGTCTAATCGAACCTGCTGCTCAAGTAGGAAACCCTATATCATTTCAGATGTGGCTGCCAGTCTCTTCTTAAAAACCTCCAGTGGTGAAGCACCCACAACTTCTGAAGACAAGCTGTTCCACTGGCTAATTGTCATCACTGTTAAGAAGTTTCTCCTTAATTCCATGTTGCTTCTCTCCTTGATTAGTTTCTATCCATCATTTCTTGTCTTGCCTTCTAGTGCTTTGCAAAATTAGTTGACCCTCTCTTCTTTGTGACAGCCCCTAAGATATCGGAATATAGCTATGGTGTCATTTTTAGTCCTTCTCTAGATTAGCCATATCCAATTCCTGCAACCCTTCTTCATTTGCTTTACTCTCCAGGGCTTTAATCAACTTAGTTCTTCTCTGCAGTTTTACCAAAGTCTCAACATCTTTTTTGTAATGTGGTATCCAAAACTGGATGCAGTATTTCAGGTGTGGTCTTATTAAGGTTTTATAAAGTGATACTGATACTTCACATGATTTTGAATCTGTGCCTTTGATTATACAACCAAAGATTGTATTAGCTTTTTTGGTGGTGGCTGCACACTGCTGGCTCATATTTAAGTAATCATCTAGTAGGACTCCAAGATCCTCCTCACAGTTACTGTTTTTGAACCAGGTTTCACCTAATCTGTACTTGTATCTTTGGTTTTTCCTGACTAAGTGTACAACTTTGCTTTTCTCCACATTAAATTTCATTTTGTTGGATAAGGCCCATTGTTCAAGTCTGTCATGATCTTTTTGGATCCTGAGCTTGTCTTCTGGGATGTTGGCTATTCCTGCCAGCTTCATCTAAGTCATTTATGAAGATATTGATGAGTACCAGGCCTAAGATGGAACCTTATGGTATCCTACTGCTTACTTTCCTTCATGTAGATGTAGTACCATAAAATACAAATGTAATACTCATTGAGTACAGTTTGTCAGCCAGTTACAAATCCTATCACGATTCTTAAACTTCTTTACAACATGGTGCATTTTGGCCTGACCAGCAAAATAAACCTTGTATCTTTGTGAAATTTGGTATGTTGATTGTTAAGACATTTTCCTATCTTTTTTTAAAAGAAGGACAATATTCCTTTGTGATCCCACAAAAGCACTGATAAATGTCTTTAAAACAAATGAAATGACAAAAGACCAGTAAGATCAGTCTACCACTTTACAGTACCATTTTAACCATTTCTTAAACACGTTTTCTTCATGCATTTCCTAGTCTAACACTCAGAATCTTTCAAAAGAAAAGAAAAATGAATACTTTTTTCGTCTCCAAAATTTTTCTTGCCCTCTGTGTTAAGAAACTCTAGAATAGGTTGCTGGTGCTACTTGTGCTATTGTTATTATGGTTCATTACACAGTCAGATGTTCAGGCTGGATTGACATTTTGGTTCACCTAGTGAGTCTTTCTCAAGGTCCTGGGATAGGCAAATGCTGTTTGATGGTATTTATTATTATGATCACCATTATCATCAATGCTTTTCATGAAGTTATATTGGTTATCTCTCTTTTGACTGCATGATGTTTAATCAGTTATAATATGCTTGGTTTGGAACCATCTTTGAAAACTTAATAAGGAACATTGGAAATGAGGTACAGGGACCTGCCAAAAACTTGGGTGAACATCATGAGCTTGCAATAGGAACCCTTGGCTGTGTCCTCTTTGTACCATCATGTGTGTATGTGAGTGTGTATATATAGTCATTCCTCTTTGCCCCTAGCAAGGTTGGTCCTGTTCATGTTGCATGAGGGACACTAATTACTTCAGAAGGGCGTGAAGGAAACAATGAAGAGGAAGAAATGTTCAGGAACTTTGCCTTCCCTTAGGGCATAATATCACAGAAACAAATTTACTTTCTAAATCAATACAACTAAATATTGGCTCACCTTCAAATTTATATTAAGCAGAAGGGCCAAACTAAGTTCTTAATTAGATGTCAGTGGAATATTTACTTTTTTCAGGCAATTACAATTAAAGAACCCATGAAGCCCATTAGTCTTCAATGGAACTGTTACTCTTAGCTGGGATTATTTTATTTATTTATTTTTATTTATTTTATTTATCTTGTCAAAGAATTATTAGATAACAAGTATAAGTATAAACATGGTTATAAATACATGAAATGGATACGAATAAGAAAAAAAATAAATAATAGGACAGGGTCGGTAGGCACGTTTTGATGTGCTTATGCAACGCCCCCTACAGACCTCTTAGGAAAGGGGTGAGGTCAATAATAGATAGTCTAATGTTGAAGACTTTGGGGTTTGGGGAAGAAACCAGAGTCAGGTAGAGTATTCCAGACATTGACTACTCTGTTGCTGAAGTCGTATTTCCTGCAATCAAGTTTGGTGTGGTTTATCTTTAGTTTATATCTATTTTGTGCTCTTGTATTGTTTTGGTTAAAGCTGAAGTATTCATTGATAGGTAGGACATTGCAATATATAATTTTATGTACTATACTTAGATCAAACCGAAGGCGGAAATTTTAGCTTATTTCAGCACACCTATCTTTTTAAGATATCTTCATCAAGATCAGGGGTGGGCAATTAAGGGCCCCGTAAGATACTGGGACTATTGTGGAGGCCTGAACCAATAAGTTGAACTTAATTGTGCTCAATATTAATTGTATTGCTTTATAAAAACAGTAACTTATATGGCTGTGATTAACTGCTAAGATTAGCTCGGAAGAATACTTGTTATTTACATTTGATTTCTAATTGACCTCACACAGGTTGGACAAGGATAGTCAAAGGGCTAAATGTGACCTGAGAGCTGTAAAATGGCTACAGGTCTGATCTAGATCTGGTTCATCTTAATTTTATCTTCCTTCAATAGGAGCTGTAGTGATATCAGCAAAGCTGTTTGAATCATTTTTTTCTGATTAAAAACCAAAATAATTTCTCTGTAAATTTTTACAGTACAAAGAGCATGATAAACCATTAACCTGGTTGTCTTATGGGATGAGTTTTAATTTTAACAGGCAGTTTGGGTAATCTCTGAATTTGATTGGAGCAATAGAGACACAACAGTGTTTGCTCCTTAACTGCCCTTCTAAATAGTCCTACCATTGAATACAGAGATACACTGAATAGAAAAACATAAAATCAAGTTTCTCAGGTTAGCAGAAGGTAATTTTAGAAGTTGATATTTCTAAAGAAGTTGCATTTCTTAAGACAGATTTTAATAAACAATTTTTCTGATATCTGAAAGATGTCAGCAATAGCACTAATAAGATAGAAGTTTAGGTTTCAAAGGCCTTAGTATAAGCCTCATGTGTCTGAATAAAAGGGCTTTCAACTAAATCTTATGAGAATACAAAATACAGAAATATCAGAGATGGAAGTGACTTATTAGGTATTCTAGTCCAACCCCGAATGGGTGGCAAAATGTCAGACTTCCAAGTAAAAATGTGCACACTGAAGAAGAAATTCATGTTATTTCAATAAAGCCTATTCAACTATTCTGGACTTTGAAGAAGTAAGTTGGGAAAAGTACTGACTCTTGATATCCAAGAATGGATCATCAAACAAATCAACCCACATATGGCTGAAAGGCACCTTGGAGGTCTTCTAATGTAGCTCACTGCCCAAGGCAGGAGACCTTATACTATCCTGAACAAATGGCTGTACAATCTTTTTCTGAAAACCTCCAGGAATACAGCACCCAAAAATGTGGGAGGCAAGCTGTTCTATTGACTGAAAGATCTCACTGGCAGGAAATTTCTCCTTAGTTCTAGGTTGAATCTCTCTTTAATGAGCTTCCATTCATTGCTTCTTGTCTTGACTTCAGGTGTTTTGGAGAATTAGTCAACCTCCTCTTGTCTGATTGCCCCATAAGTACTGGAAGACAGCTATCATGTCAACCCTAAACTTTCTCTTCATTAAGTTCCCTTACATTGTACAACTTAGTCTCCCAACCCTTTATCATCTTTGTTGCTCTTCTCTGCACTTTCTAGTACTGCAGCATCTTTTTTTGCATTGTTGTGACCAGAAATGGACGCAGTACTCCAAGTGTGGCCTTACTAATGCAATACAAAGCTGTACTGTTACCTCTTGTGATCTTGATGATCTCCCTCTATTGATGCAACCTAGAATTTCCATTGGTCTTTGTGGCAGCTGCAGCACACTGCAGGCTCATACTTAAGTGGTAGTTCACTAGATTCACGAGATCCCCCTCACAGTTACTACTATTGAGCCATTTACTGCATATTCTATACCTGTGAACTGAGGGCAGGACCGTATTTTTCTCACCTTTGAATTGCTTATTGTTGGATAGGGCCCAGTGCTCAAATCTGTCAAGATCCTTCTGAATTTTGAATCTATATTGCAATATGTTAGCAATTCTCCCCACAGTAATGTTGTCTGCAAATTTGATGAGCTCTCCCTCTATACTCTCATCTAGATACTTTATGAAGATATTGAAGATCACTGGGCCCAATAAACAATCCTGAGGCATTCATTGCCTGCTTCCCTCCCTGTAGATGGAGTTCCATTGAGTACTACAGTATATGCTGACTGCAGTTGATCAGCCAACTGTGAATCCATCTGGTGATGGTACTTTCTATTCCACAGTGTTCCATCTTACCAAGAAGTAGGATGTGGTCTACTTTGTCAGATATTTTACTGAAGTCCAAGTACAGGCAGTTCTTGACTTATGACCATAATTGAGCCCAAACTTTCTGTAGTTAAGTGAGATATGTGTTAAGTGAGCTTTGCCCCATTGTACAACCTTTGTTATTACAGTTGTTAAAGGAAGCACAACAGTTGTTAAGTTAATAACATGGTTGTTAAGTGAATCTGGCTTCCCCATTGATTTTGCTTATCAGAAGATCACAAAAGGTGATCACATGATTCTGGGACACTGCAATCATCATAAATATGAACCAGTTACCAAACATCCAGATTTCAATCACATGACCATGAGGATGCTGCAACAGTTGTAAGTGTGAAAAGCAGTCATAAGTCTCTTTTTCAGTGTTGTAACTTTGAACAGTTATTAAACGAAATGATGTAAGTCGAGGAATACCTGATGCAAAGCATTTCCCTGATCCAATAAGTTAGTCACTTTGTCAAAGAAGGGAATAAAATTTGTCTGGCATGATTTGTTTTTAATAAACCCATGTTGGCTTCCAGTAATACCTTTGCTTGACTCTAGGTACTCATAAATCTGCTGTTTATCTTTTCCAGGATTTTCCTAAGTAATGATGTCAAGCTGATTGGTCTGCACTTTCCTGGATTCCCCTTTTCCCCTTTTTGAAAATTGGAACTACCTCAGGTCTCTTCAGGTTCTCTGCTCCAGGAGCACTGAAAGATTTTGTTCAGTGGTTCTGAAATCACTCCTGCCAGCTCCTTCAGAACTCTGGGATGTAAACTCTGATCCTGGAGATTTAAACTCATCTAGAATGGATAGGAGTTCTCTTACCAAAATCTAGCCTATTTTGACTTGCATTCTTGCTCTGTCTCCCAGGGTCCTGCATTTGATAGGTTGGACTATTTTTTTCCTTTTGTGTGAAGACAAATGCAAAGAAGGAATTAAGCAGTTCTGCTTTTTTTCTGCTGCCTGTCATCTTCTTGCCATCTTCTCCTATTAGTGGGCTGATCATTCATTTGATTTTCTTATTGTTCCTTACATATTGAAATATATTTTTTCCTATTATTTTTGGCATTTGTTGCAAGTTGTAATTCATTCTGAGCCTTAGCTTTCCTGACTCGATCCTCCCAGATTTGGGCTATTTACTGGTACTCTGTGTTAGTTATGCACCCCCCTTTTCTTTTTTATACTTGTTCTTTTTGTCCCTCAGTTTGTTAGAGAGTTCTTTATGCAACTACAGTGGTTTGATCTGGGGCATCTTAAGGTGTAAGTTTAATTTAGTTTTGTCTTGGGGCATAAATTATCACCCTAGAATTATCATGCTTTGGCTATATTATACAGAGACCTAGTTCTCTAGATAAATCTATAATACTGGGAAAGGTGGAAGGAAAATGAAAAAGAGAAAAGTGGATGGGTGCACTGTTAGATCTATGGGTTAGGAAGAGATCTTTCAGGAAAAAGTTTATCTGTTGCTAAGAATTGATGGCACACAATCAACCAATGCATCAATTCAATAAATCACATAGTGAAAAGCCAGGAAAAATGGTAAAATTCATGATTTTTTATGCCTAAACACCAATGCTCAGAATATGAGAAATACTGTAAATATGTCTTTCTACAGAAATACTATAAGATGAAATACATATAACAAAACATAAAGAGATAACTGCCATGATTAGAAAATAGCAACAAAGATATAATTTATTAAAAAGAAACAGAAGCAATAGAAACTGATAAGTTTGCACTGTGCTTGCACTGTATATTAAAAAGTATCACTCTGGATCATAAATCCAAGTGAATGAAATTGACAATCCTTTAGAAGGCATCTAAATGGAAAAACAAAATTAATAAGAGGAAGAGTGAGCAAAATATGATGCCATACCAAAGTAACTATCAAATGCTATTAAATATCATTCCTTACCAACAATTTAACCTTCTCATGACTACATGACTGTAGCAAAACCATTTTTATTTTTTATTTTCTGATAATATTTTTCTTTTAAAATAGGAATCATGATCACACTTTAAGGCTGTCCTTTGATATTTGCACTGTTCTTTCAGTTTGGAAACTAGGACAAACTGTGCACAGCTATCAGTAAAATCAATTCTGAAGTCAGTTTGTTTCACCATCAAACAAGAGAGGAAACAATGAATGCCATGCAGAATAATTCTACATTTTTTCATACTAATTCTTATTCAGCCTAATGAAAGACAATTTCCCTTTGCACACACATAAAAACAACCACCAATTCATAACTTGTCTAAAACAAAAATACTATATGCAGGACTATATCTGTTTGTTGAAGTTTGTTTCTAATTTTACTTTTTGTTTACTTTTTATTTAAGGAACTTCTTCCTCAAATAAATCATTGGTCCTGAACTGTTTTACTAGCCTCCTCCATCTTGGTGGAAGACTTCTTAAAAATTGCTAATGTAAATTTCTAGAACATTCGTTTTTTTTCGTTGTAGAAAAGAAATTATGTGTCATGCCCCTGACATCTGAGGGAGAGGAGGAACAGCCAACAGGGAGTGGAAGTCTGGCTCCAGAGGTGATGGAGGAGGCTGGGGAAGGGCAGAGGCCGGCTGAGCAGTCAGAGGAGGACTCAGGCCCATCCCCTATCCATCCTAGGGCACACAGGGAGAAGAGGGTGAGGGAAAATGTGGTCTACTCGGGAGGAGAGGGCCATGATCCTCTTCATGGATTGCAGGTGTGAGATCTGCATAAGAGTTTGGACCTGTGTGCTAACAAACGCTGGAGACAAATTAGTGTTTTATTCCTAGATGGGGTTTATCTTGGTTAGCATTCTTCCAATGGCCTGTACCTGTTATCTTCCTGAAGTTTGTAATTATTTATCCTGTCTGTCGTGGAACTTTCTTCAGTGTGGTTTGTTTTTGGTTTTTGCTTTGTTATCTACTCTTTGCATTTGAACTGTATTTCTTTTGTTTGGAATGTTATTTTGAAAATAGTTTAATCTTCAGCTGTGAACAATTAAACAGTGAAGCCAAGTTGGAGGCATTAAAGGACCTTTATTTACGTTTTGGTTTTTGTTATATTTTTGATACACTCCAGGTCATCACAGCAAGTATTATTTAGTGCACATACATTAATTGCTGAAGAATTTGTTCATTGACTTATAAAGAGAGTCAAGTGGCATATTCCTTTACATGTTAGTAAGTAAGTACATCAGAAAAGCTTCCTAGGCATGCCAGAAGGAATAGCAAGATAGCAATGCTGGTCGTGAGTGTAACTGCCCCTACTACCTCATTCTCTTCTGGACAATTAGTATCAAAAACCTCCTTCAACAGAACCTCTGGTAGCTTACCTTCTTATTCTTTAAATGCAGATTTATTTAGAAGTATTTTCTGTGTGCTATATGCCCTATGTGTACATTCACAATCTAGCAAAACAGGGTCATTTTCTGCAGAAGCTATGTTGATGATTAACATTCAATAATCATCTACTAGACTTCAGATCATTTTTAAAATATTTCATATTTTCCAAGGGGCTTTTTTTTTAAAAAAAGAAAGGCTGATCTTAACAAGTTATTTATTTTTGTTGGAAGACATATATTTCTAACACGTTTCTTTGTAATACTTCGATGGATACCATTTAGGTCCGGTGATATTTTGGTTTTAATTTATTCGTTAAGTTCATAGTTTAATCTTTTCTTAGATTTTTTTGTGATGCTGCATCTGTAATTCTCACCCTGAAAATGTCAGTTTAGCCAATTGCCCCTGTCCTAAATTGGCTGCACTTAGAGGGATTTGAATCACTTTTTCCACTTCTATATTCTCCTTTAGTACTCTTTTAATTCCAGTATTTCAGCTTTAATTCCTGTATTTCAGATCAGTATTTTATCTGATACTATTAAATTTCTATTATTGGTCCTTATGTTACCAGTCCAGAATACAGAATAGTTGGAAGGGATATTGGAGGTCTTCAATCCAATCCCAGGCTCCCCAATTGCTTCTTACCACCCACTAACTAGGAGAACAGTCAGGTATTTTGTACTTGATACGCTCGGCTGCAGCACAAAGATATAATAAAAGTTATAATTGATCCTGATTTAGTAGTGATCTTGTGGTATCAGCATGGAAAATGCCTACTTGTTTGCAACAGCAAAATGGAAATTATTGTCTGGTGGGACAGAAAGGAAGTGATCTGAGAACCAACTGGCTCTCTGAAAAGGTAGCTGTAACCAGAAAGTTGTGGCCAACAGTTTTCCACTGTCTGAAAATCATTGTCAGATGATCTTTTTGTGTAATCCCTTACCCTCCTTCTCTCTCTATTCTGCACTTGATGCTGAAAATAAATTGAAAGTCTAATGGTTTTTGTTCTGTATTTTGTATCCTAAGGCAAAAAAAATAAATTTATACCAACTGAATTCTGAATGTATGTGTGTGTATATGTATACTCTCTTTTCTGAGATATTTTGTCTCAAAGGTGTAGGAAGTTAGCATCCACCCCTCTTCTAGAAAATTGAAATAGCCTAGGAAATATTAAAAAGGCAGAATATTTCCCCTAAAAAGAGTAGAAACTCAAGAAGCAGAAACTCACCTCAGAAGCAGAAACTCACCCCCACCTTTGTTAATGGGTGGGCCATTAAGGCCTGGGCCAGAATACTTTACATAAGAAGGAACTCCAAATAAAGTTATAGAAATTGCCAAAAGCCCTTTTAAGGGCATAATCACCCAGCAAGGCTAGACCAAGCCTGGAACTCAGGACAGCCTACAGAGTTGCCCCTGGGAGTCTGACAACCAATTAGAATACAAGCTCCAATTCAAATCCCAACAGAGAGTATAAAACCCAGCACTCTCAGTATCTCAGTCCTTTCTTTTTCCTTGACCTTCTCACCTTGTAGTATGTGATCATCCCGCTCTGGAGCTCCAGGCCATGTGGTCCTGTACACCATTAAACCTTCCAAGCAGCCTCCATGTTTCCAGTGTCTTTTTCCCCACTTGGAATTGAACTCAGAAGATATTTCTTTCAACAAAGGTAAATGGAAATAATACTAGTTGAAAATCAAATTCCAAGAAAGAAGTTTTATTTTTTAAACTGCACCCCACCCCCCTTCAGCTACCTACTCCATGTCTTGGGGCAGGTGAAAACAAAAGGAAGATGGAGTGATATTGAAAGAAAATTGGTCTGGACTCACTTATTGGCTGTAGGTAGGAGTGAGATTCAAATTTCTTAACAACCGGTTCTGTGGGCATGGCCTAATTTGTGGGTGTGGCTTGGTGGTCATGTGACTGGGTGGACATGGCTTGATGGCTGGGCGTTGCTTGTCATGTGACTGGGTGGGCGTGGCTTGTATGTAAATATTGTAAATATTTATGTAAACATTGATTTTTTTTATTAAAAAAGAACAACTTTTACCCAAAATCAGGCAAAGCAGGCAGGCAGATTGAGTTGCTCACAGAATCATAGATTCATTCAGAGATCTACCATTCTGCAATCTGCTACCTGAGTCTGCACTGAAAAATAGAAGTTTCAGTCCTAAGGAAGGTTCAGCTCTGCTTTTAGATTAGCTAGAAAGCAAGAAATCCAATCTCCCAGCACAGCTGATGGTTGGGGAAAAAAAAGAAAAATAGCAATTTACCAAAAATTAGGCTAGTGCAGGCAAGTTGGGTGGCACGAATGGCAGGTTAGGAGTGAGTGGGCAGGGAGGGGAGGGGAGGGCCATCCAGTTGCACGATTTGCCGGTCCTCCGAACTGGGGAATCATAACAACCGGTTCTATAGAACCTGTCCAACCAGGTAGAATCCCACTCCTGGCTGTAGGCCACCCAGAGTCACATTTAGCAACGTGCATGGCTATAAAATAAAGTAATAAAACATTTGGCCTTTGGCAATGCTTGCAGGAAGTTGGTAATTTTTGAACATTGAACTTCCCAACACAAATACATTAATTGTATTCTCCCCCATTACCTGAGCAGAAGGAAAATAAACTATTAACATGGACAGAATTGGGTATAGAGTGTGTAATCCTTCAATGACCTGTGTAATCCTTCAATGACCCACCCCTTCTCCTACTGTGTATTTTTACAGAGAGAGGGGCAATGATTGTAAGGTTCTGGTGAACAAATTATCAGAACAAATCAGCTTTGAAGTGTAGACTTCAGTTATGTCACATTCCCTCTAAGGCACAGCCAGGGCAGGAAAATTTAGCTGCTGCATGCACATCCTTGATTCATATATTTTCTTTTCCCTTTCTACAAAGCATTCTTGGATTAAATCTCTGTGTGAGGCAAGCAGTAATATAAAATTAGTCACATACACACCCCTTTATGTAAACATACCTCCCGGAAGAAACAAAGGAAGGGTACAAAGCAAATAAACAATCACAAAAGATGAAAGGGCTGAAATCAACACAATCTATGGATGACATCTCTTCCTGACTGGGTACTTAATCAGTAGAGACATTGTCCACTTGGCTAAAAAAGTAAAAATTATAAGATAATATATTCTTTATCTTCTTCCTCCTGCTACATCCCAACAAAAAAGTAGGACACCATTAGAATTTAAACAAAGATCATGCTGAGAGTCAAAACTGCTTATAAGAGATCAAGCTCTCATACTATTATTTAGACAAGGACAATGATTATGGAGGGGCTATTAATGTCCTCCAACTGTTAAATGGTAATACTCAGAATCACCTAAAATTAATTTTCAGCTTTGCTGAGAATGTGCAATACATAAATGTCAGATAAATAAACCATACTTTTCTTTCACATATAAAACCAATCAATATGGCCTAGGTTTTATTCTTAAAATATGCAGGAAAAGCCTTATTAATTCTTTGTTTAGACTCAAATATATGCAAGCAGGCTACTATTCTAATTAGAGGTCATCCTCATTTAATGAACACTTGTTCAGCAATCATTCAAACTTGTGATGGCATTGAACAAGTCATATTTACAATCAGCCCTTGGTGTTCTAGCCATCACATTTTGTGGCCATATGATTATCTGTAACTTCTGTTGCTGGCTTTCAACAAGCAATGTCAACTAGGAAGCCAACAGAAAGATTGTAAATGGCAACTACATGACATGACATCCTTATTTAACTATGTATGATGATTTGCTTAACAATGGCAACCAGGAGTGCTGGAATAACTGTTGCTGAATGGCAGGTGTCATGTGACATCACCTGGAGTGGGATTCAAATTTTTTAACAACCGGTTCTGTAGGAGTGGCTTAGTTGGCAGGCGTGGTCATGTTATTGGCTGGGCGTGGCCAACTCAATATCACTCACATTGAGGCACACAATGTTGCCTGTCCTCTCATGACTGTGGGGATGCTGCAACAGTTGTAAGTGTGAAAAATGGTCATAAGTCACTTTTTTCAGTGCCATTGTAACTTTGAATGGTCACTCCACACAAGCAAAGTACCAGCCAAGGAGGGAAAAAAGACTCCAGAGAAGTTCCTGAAACGAGAAGTCTAGTCCTGCCAAGAATGTAATAAGGGTTAATGGAGGGGCAGTTTCTGTAAGCAACACCAGAATGTTTCCTTCCTGCCTTCCTTACAGGATTAGGCCAGTAATTTCTTCTAACAACTGGTTCTCTGAACTGCTTAGAATGTTAACAACCGATTCTAGTGAATAGGTGCGAACTGGTAGAATCCCACCCCTTGACATCACACTTTATGACCTCTTCGCTAGCAACAGCATTTCAATTCTCAGTTGCCACCATTAACCAAGGGCTACCTGTACTCTGAATAATAAAATGTAGGAGTTAGTAGTCAAATCATCCAGTGTTACAGGATCTGCAGAAGATGGCCATCCAACTTCTGTCAAAACATTTTCAGCAAAATTCATTACTTTCTGAGGCAGCCTAATCTGTGATTCAACATTATTGTTACATTTACCATTAAAAGTTTTTCCTGATGTCTAACCAAAATATAGTTTCTTGTATTTAAACCCATTGCTTATTATCCTGATTTCTGAAATGATTCTAAACAATTCTGTCCTGTCAACCCTACAGACACTAGAAGAGTGCTATCTTGTCTCCCTGAACCTTCTCTTAGCCAGGCTAAACATACCCAATTACTTATTCTCAGGAGTGGGATTCTATCAGTTTGTATCTATTTGCTAGAACAGGTTGTTAACATTTTAAGCAGTTCAGAGAACCGGTTGTTAAAAGAAATTACTGGCCTAATCCTGTAAGGAAGGCAGGATGGAAACATTCTGATGTTGCTTACAAAAACTGCCTCTCCTTTAACCCTTATTACATTCTTGCCAGGACTAGACTTCCTGTCTCTGGAACTTCTCTGGAGTTTTTTTCCCCTCCTTTGCTGGTACTTTGCTTGTGTGGAGTGACCAAAGTTATAATGGCACTGAAAAAAGTGATTTATGTCCATTTTTCACACTTACGGCTGTTGCAGTATCCCCACAGTCATGAGAGGCCAGGCGAGGAGATGCGTACCTCGATGTGAGTGATATTGTGTTGGCCATGCCCAGCCAATAACATAACCACCAAGCTATGTCCACCCAGTCATATGACCACCAAGCCACGCCCACCACCTAAGCCATGCCCACAGAACCAGTTGTTAAAAATTTGAATCCCACCCCTGCTTA
This sequence comes from Bungarus multicinctus, assembly GCA_023653725.1. Lineage (NCBI taxonomy): Eukaryota > Metazoa > Chordata > Lepidosauria > Squamata > Elapidae > Bungarus > Bungarus multicinctus. The sequence continues at coordinate 161,965,557 of CM042836.1, forward strand.
TTCTTCATAAGTATTTTTCTTCATCTTGGTTGCTCTTTTCCAGTCTCTCAGTCTTCCCTAAACTGTGGTGCCCCAAACTGGAGGTAGTACTTGAGGGGCTGGTCTGACCAATACAAAATAGACAGAAATGTTAACCTCTTTTGATCTTGACATTATACTTCTGTTAATGCAGCTGACAATTGCACTAACTCTTTTCTTTCGCAATTCAATCTTGCTCAATACGTCATTCTCTAAGAACACTTTCTTCTAAATTTTCCAATTCCTGCTGTGATTCTGTGGTTTACAAATTTGATAACCCTATTTTCTAACCTTGCAGCCAGGATTTTCTGAAGAATGATACTGGGCATGCAGAAGAAAGCCCTATATGGCATTTTCAGTCTGACACAAATTTATGTCCACTTATTTGGTACAACTGTTTAATCAATTGTACATAACTGTTTAATCTGTATCTCCTTACTGGGAACAATAATCTAGCCCTCATTTTGCCATCTCCTCTACAAGGATTTGCAGTGAGAATTTTTCATATGCTTTTCTAAAATCAAGGTCCACTATCTTTATCAAAGAAAGAGATCAATCTGGTTTGGCATCACTCTTTAGTTTAGTTTACTTTATTGTCAAACCATACAGAGGTGCAGTAAGTTAAGATACTGTCTATGGTGCAGCGGTAGAAGGTGACCAGCAGTTTTTCATTCATTTATTTCTTCAGGTTGGCTCCAACAAAATAGTACAAACCAACTCCTTAAAATCTGTTCCAGAGTTTTGTCCATTGATAGTAAACTGACTGATTTGTAATAACTTGGGTCCTTTCAATTATTTTTATTTTAAAAACTCATATTCTATCCTTCAAAACAAATATTTTCTATATGATTTATAAAACATTTTACATCATACTCTAAACACTTAAATTAAATTCACAGCAAGTATGCATTTTATATATCTTCCACTCTGCTACCAAATTATTCTAGATAGATTAACAGAGTTGGAAGGGATCTTGTAGACCATCTAATCCAACTCCCCCCACCCACCCAAGTAGGAGATCCTACACCATTTCTCTGGTCTACTAATTTAGTCACTATGTTGAAGAATGAAATAAGATTGGTTTGGCATGATCTGTTTTTAACAAACCTGTGCTGACTGCTAATTATTACTTTACTTGTTTCTAGATGTTGGTAGATCTGTTTTTTTTTAAAAAAATATCTATTCCAGTATCTTCCCGGCTGTTGATCAGAGGTGGTTTTCAGCAGGTTCTGACCAGTTCTGGAGAACCGGTAGTGGAAATTTTGAGTAGTTTGGAGAACCAGCAAATATCACCTCTGACTGGCCCCGCCCCCCTCTATTCTCTGTCTCCTTAGTCCCATTCTGATTGGCTGATCTTTTGTTGCCCTGCACAGGAGAACGGAGCTGGAAAGCAGGTTAGTGGGGTGGGGAGGGAATGGGATTTTGCAGTAACCTTCCCCTGGAGTGAGGTTGGAATGGAGATATTATAGTATCCTTCCCCTGCTGCGCTCACCAAGCCACACCCACCAAGCCACGCCTACAGAACTGTTAGTAAAAATTTTTGAATGTCACCACTAGTATTGATGTTAGGTTGATTGGTCTGTAGTTTCCTGGGTCTGTTTTTTTTCCCTTTTTTGAAGATGGGAACCACATCAGCTCTTTTCCAGTCATCTGGCAGTTCTCCGGTGCTCCAGGATTTTTGAAAGATATGGTGCAGTGGTTCTGAGATGACCTCTGCCAGCTCCTTTAAAACTCTGGGATGTAATCTGTCAGGTCCCGGTGATTTGTATTCATCAAGATCAGACAGATGTTCTCTTACTATTTTATTTTTTTTTGCTTACTTTAACTTTTATTCCTAGTCTGTCTTTTACAGTTATGCTTTTGGTTGGGCTACAGTTTCTTTTTGCGTGAAGACTGATGCAAAGAATGAGTTAAGCATCTCTGCTTTCTCTTTGTTGCCTGTTACTTCCTTGCCGTTTTCTCTCTTTTGTGGAACAACTGTTTCCTTGATTTTTTTTCTTGTTATTTATATGTTGGAAGAAACTTTTTTTTAAATTACTTTTGATTTTTGTTGCAAGACAATGTTCATTCTGAGCCTTTATTTTCCTGAGTTCATTTTTGCAGATTCTGGCTATCTGCTGATATTTTGCCTTAGCTGTGTGTCTCTCTTTCCATATTTTGTACTTGTCCTTTATATCTTTCAGTTTGTCAGACAGATCTTTGTGGAGCCATGCTGGTTTCTTATTGGATTTCTTATTTTTCTTTCTCAGTGGTATTGTGCTGGATTGGGCTTTTATGATTGTACTTTTCAGAGTTTCCCAAAATTCTTGAGTTGAATCCTTTTAGGATTTTCATCCAAGGAATCTTTCCCACGTTCTCTCTGAGTTTATTCAAATCAGCTCTTTTAAAGTCTAAATCTCTGGTATCATTATGTTTTATTGCTTATGTTTGTGTTATGTTGAAATTTAGTATGACATGGTCACTCTCACCCAAGGTTCCTGCAGTTTCAACTCCCTCTATCACTTCTACTCTGTTTGTAAGAATTAAGTCCAGTATGGCTGTCCCTCTAGTTCCCTCCTCTACCTTTTGGACAACAAAGTTGTCAGCTAGGTCGGTTAGGAACCTATTTGATTTCTCACTTGGTGCAGAATTAGTTTTCCAATTGATATCAGGCTAGTTAAAGTCCCCCATTACTATCGTTGTGTGTTTCCTACATATATTTGTTAGTTGGTTGGCAAAAAGTACATCTATTTTTTTCTGCTTGGTTGGGAGGTCTATAATATACACCTATGGCCATGTCATTCTTTTTTTCTTTTATATTGACCCATATGCATTCTAGGAGGTTTTCATCTTTGGTTTCATGCATTTCTGTAGCAATATAGTGGTCCTTTACATACAGTGCAACTCCACCTCCTCTTTTATGGGGTCTGGGTTTTTTTTTTGAACAGTTTGTATCCTTATATCAGTATGTTCCAGTCATGTACTGTATTTCATCCCATCAAGTTTCTGTCATTCCAACTATATCATATGTATATGATATTAATAGTTATTTAATAGTACACCCTGTTTGTTCCCCAGACTTTGTGCATTTTTATATAGGCACTTGAGATCTTTATTATTGACTGTACTGTGTTTTAATTCACCTAACGTATTGTGCAAGCTCAGGCTGTGTTCAGTGCATTTGTGAAAGAGAAAATCATAAGGTGTCCTTATTCTACAGTCCAGTGGCAGAAGCATAGCTTAATCGGTCCATGAAATATGACCGTTTCTCCTAATGGGGAAAATGGGGTATCCTGGAAAAGGGCAGGTGGAATTCTGAGTCCTAGTGCATGTGCATGCTGTATTTTTTTTTTCCATTAAATTTTTTTTAATGTCGGTAGAGGTTATCTACTATTCAAAATATCCTTTTCTTTCCACGCTGAAGACATGATATGGAGAAAAAATTTGGCTACATAATTTCAGCCTTGCCTTAATTTAAAATTCAGAGGACCTTTGAAGACGGAGGAGCTCGCACTCAATCATGCTACATAAGAAACATCTGGACATCATAGAGAGGCTTCAAAGAGGCTAATTGTGAAAAAGCATTTTTAACCCCGACGACCACTGAGTCATATCAGGTCTGCTTGGGAGAGTCCTATAACTTCTGGTATCTTGGAAAGGCGCTACATGGCACAGAGGTCTTGGCTCAAAACAAAAGAGAGTTGAGACCGCTCCCATTTTGTCTTCCTCTCCTTCCCTCCCTCCCAAGCACACTCCAAGTCCTAGCAAATGCAGCTGGAGGGTTTCTAGACGATCAGCGTATTACTGGTATTCCAGCACCACTGGAGAGGTAGCTTTAGAGCCCATCCCGCGGCGATTAGACAATCCTAGCAGGAAAAAGTTGTGCTTGAAGATTGAAATTGAAGAGTCACACACCCACCCCAGCCACAGTAGTGGACACCTCCCTGCCAGCCCTGCCTTTCGATACTCCATTTTAAATTAACAATAGTGCATTCTGTGCGGTCACATACTTACATTCCTTTTGTTGGCCTCGGAACGGGGCGCATGGTGCTAAAGCACGTGAGCAAGGGCCAAGCAGGCTAATGGTGACTGATTCCTCTCCCCACACCATCCCATCTCAGGAATTGCCCCAACGTTACTGCAAATCCTTACAGAAATAAAGACATTGTACCACTGGTCGATCTGAAAAGATAATGCTGGGACACCGCAGCTTCTGTAATTAGACATTGGTTTATTATGTTTTTTTGTCCAATGAGGCCTTTTATAGAAGAGAGTGAGGAAAGCATCATTTTCCAGAGGTTCTATTTTATTTGAAAGCCTGTATTGAGGCTTTAGTTGATCCTGAAAAAGGAAAGAAATTCAGAGCATCAAATGTAGGTCAGGCCTTTGGGGGAAGGGAAGAAGTGAGGGCAGTTGTGGCATAACTGGGAAACAACAGCCGCTTCACCCAGACATGATGCCAGGCAATCTTGTAACATTGCTCACTGTCATTTCTGCAACCTCCTGGGATTTCATATTCAGACCTGCTATCAAGTCTATTCCAAGAACAGACCAGCCTTCTTCCATTGTGCAATCAGCACTGAGGTTGCAACTCCTAGTAGAAGTACCAGTACGTATAACAACTGCAAAACAAAGCTGTTAGACAAAAGAACCATCCCAGAAAACATCTTCCTTGCCAATAACCTTCAGTTTCTTTTCTGTAAAAGGATACACTCATCAGCTAGAGCAGAAATGCTCAACATACGAAAAGCAAAATAAAAATGAAGATGCATTGGGAAAAAGCATGACTGAAGGATGGGTCAGACAGAGGATGGAACAGGAAATGGTTTTTTCCCCCTGTACAATTCCAAAGCATTTAGCTAGTCTCTCTGCCTTTTTAACAAGCCGTGTTCATCTGCTTTATAAAACAGCTGATAGGGATGGTTCTGCTTTTGCATGTACAAGGAACAATATGCATACAAATACAGTTGTTTTGGCTCGTATGTATTGTCTTTATATGTTCTCCATTATGTATGAGCTATGTTTTTAAGAAAATCAATTGAGATGTTTATGAAAATTCCTGTTTTTATTTGAAATAAGGATTATCAAAATAGATATAAGAATTTTTATTAATCAGATTTATACAGCCACACCAATCCTCATAAAAGCGACTCTGGATGATGTAACAAGGGTTTTTATTTTCCCATTCATGCAACAGGGGGCTAATGCTATACGTAAACATAATAGAAAAGTCAATAATTGGGTGTTATAACCTTGTTATGATTGCAAATATTCAAGCTGTGTTTTGCAATCAAACTACGCAGATTCCAGCCTTTGATATAAGCCACGGTGTAATAAAAATCTCAAAAGCCTGCCAGAATTTCTCCCTGACCCTCTTATATTAGCAAATCAAGGCAAGGTCACATAGAGTTTCTCAAACATCCTCTCAGGCAGACTAGCCACCAACAAGGTTATCAAGGAAGTGATAGAGGTTTATGTCTACAAACCATCACAAAGAAAGCAAAAGGCAACAGGGTGCAAAATGCTACAAGACACGTAGACTTACTATTTTCAGAACAAGAAAACCCCCTGCCTTTTCTATCCTGTGTGATACTCAAAGGGGATACTTTTACACACAGCATATGAAACTGATAAGATATAAATTAGTTGTGTGTTATCTGTTTCTTGCATTTTATCAGGTGCCCAGTTTTTGATCCTTCTTTTTACCTGACTACCTATCACTAATCTCAGCCATCTGAATGCTTTGGGAAAGGCCACATATACATTATTAGGGTCCCTCAACTACTGACAGTCACCTCTGCCCTTTAAAAACACAGCACATGTTTTTATAAGTTAGTATGTTTTTGAGAATCAGCAGGATTCACTTCTGACAAAACATCAGTAGAATTGGGCTGTCTGACACTAAACTGCAGTTTTGAAAATTTCTGGCTGAAGCCTTTCCTGAAACCTCATAGTGTGGCTTTAGGTAGCAGCTATTTCTTAGCTTCCTGTTTACAATCTTATTGCAGTTATTGCAATTAAGATGTATTTGAAATATATTCTGGTAAGCAGTGATTATTAGGGTTTGTAACTTTTGGAAAAATCAGAGCTCAGTTCCTTAACACAAACTTTAGTTTTCCCTTTTCTGTGTTTGTCTAGAGATGGACACAACTATCTCCATTAAGCCATGAAGCGGGTGGTATATAGTGGGTGGTAAGGAGTTGTTTTCTCTGGGATAGGCCCACACCAGGATTTTTATCATTTTTTCCTCTCCAGCCATGCAGTCTTCTAGTCATAAGAATTATTGAAGATCACAGGATGTACACACAGAGAGAATAACAGAGTTGGAAGGGACTTTGAAGATCTTCTAATCTAACCACTTGCTCAAGCAGGAGACCCTTTATCATTCCAGACAAGCGTCCAGTCTCTTCTTAAAAACCTCCTGTGATGGAGTACACATACTTTCTGGAGGCAAGTTGTACCACTAGTTAATTTTTTTCACTGTTAGGAAATTTCTGCCTTAGCTCTGGGTTGCTTCTCTCCTTGATAGGTTTTCATCCATTGTTTCTTATCTTGCCTTCTGATGCTTTGGAAAATAGATTGATCCCGTATTCTTGGTGGTAGTCCCTCAAATATTGAAACACTGCTATCATATCACTCTTAGTCCTTCTTTTCACTAGACTAAACATACCCAATACTTGCAATTATTATTCATTTGTTTTAGCCTCCTAATCAACTTTGTGGCTCTTCTCTACATTCTTTCCAGAGTCTCAATATCTTTTTATAATATGGTGACCAAAATTGGATGCAGTATTCAAAATGTGGTCTTACTAAGGCTTTATAAAGTAGTACTAATACATCAGGTGACCTTGATTCTATGCCTTTGTTAATGCAGCCTAGGATTGCACTGTTTTTTTTAGTTGTAGCCATACATTGCTGGCACTCATTTATGTGATTGTCCACTAGGACTCCATGATCCCTCTCACAGTTAATACTATTAAGCTATATTTCACCTAATCTGTACTTACACATTTGGTTTTTCTTGCTCTCAATGTAAAACCTTACTTTTTTTCTACATTGAATTTCATTTTGTTAGATAGGGCCTTATACATTTATGGACACACACATGCACATAAAGGAACCACCAGTCAAGAAATACATCACAAACTAGCACTTGATAGAGTAGCCACGAAGGCCTGGAGTAGCCACTCTAATCCCTTACTGTGTTTATATCTACAAAGATCAGAACTGTGCAAGCCATGGCATTCCCTGTGACATTCTATGAAAGCAAAAGTTGGACTTAGAAGAAGCAAAATAGAAAGAATAGCGATAATTTCAAATTTTGACATTGAAATTCCTGAGAATGCATAGGCAGCCAAGAAAACACAGAAAGGGATCACTGAAGAAAGTCAGTGCAGAGATGTCACGCAAGGCACAAATAATCAGGTTCACATTATCTACCTCAGACACCTTATGCAAAGACAATTCTCTGGAGAAGGCTCTGATGCTGGGAAAGAGAAGGAAAGAGAAGGATCAGCAGTAAAGCAATTGCGTTCAGTTACAATATTGATGGGAAAGACCAGATTTGGGATAGATTGTCATGGAGAAAATATATCAGAGTTGACACAACGGGGCATACAATCAATATAGGACACTTGGTTAGGGAAGGTTGACCTCTGTGTCAACCCTGAAGCTGACCTGACTGGATCTGTACTATAAAATGTCAGCCCCAAACAGAGATTGATGCAAGAATGAACAAATGTAGTTTAAAAATTATTCTAGCACTCATAATTATCTGTATTTTACCTGGATGTTTCCATAGCAACAATATGCAAGTCTAGCTCACAAGATGAAACACTGTCTCTTGTTAAAATTGTGGAAGCAGAGTGACACCCAGTGATATAATCAACACAGTACACAGTGAGTCAGTGTATGGCTTATCTCCATGTGCCCTTCCCTACACCTGCTGGGGGTGGGAAGATGAGAGGAGGTAACTGGAGGAGGCTTTCTTATCTCCTATGTAAAGAGATGGCCTTAACAACCAAGTGCTTAGAATAATGAAAATAAAAACATTTCAAAGTGCCAGTAAAATCTGAGGAAATGAAGAGTAAAATCACAGGTGGAAGAAATCGATGGAAACTAGCAGGAAGACCCTTTGATATGGCCTATAAGTAAGGAGAGAAAGCAGTGCCAGTGATAATAAGTAAACTTATATTGTCATTCCTTGTTCCCTATACTCAGAGGATTATTAATGAAACCTACAAAAGAAAACTGCAAAAAAAACCCCAGACTAATTAAATGAATTAACAATGAAACTATATGAATTGAGATTAAAATCAAAATTAAACTATTAAACTCATCTTAATATTTATGATACTAACTGATGTGTCTTATCCCCATTAAATCATTAGGAGAGAGATTTTAGTGCTTCAAGGGAAAGAGGGGGATACTTTGCTTGGGATTTATTCAAGGAAAATCTTGCTGCAATTAAATTTGAAATCTGTGATACAAATTACTATTGTTTCTCCATCTACATTACTGAGGAAGTAGAAAAGTAAAACACTTTTTGCAATATATAATAAAGGGACCTGTGTCCCTTTATTTTTGTTTGAGGGGGTATGTATGTTTGCTTTAACCATGGTTTTGGTTTGATGAACGAGGTAATTCCATGCTTTTGACTTCAGGAAAATGTCTCCATTGACACAGTGAAAAAGGACATTCTGAGGACATGTTAGAACAGTCACAATAGCAGTTGAGAACCTCAAAAATCACCATAAAGGTTAATCTGAATTGAAGTTTTCAGGCAAAGAATAAGCAAAGCAATTGGCATGATAGATAGATAGATAGATAGATAGATAGATAGATAGATAGATAGATAGATAGATAGATAGATAGATAGATAAAAAAAGTCTGCCTTCCTTCTTTAGGCTTCTTTACTATGCACACAATGTAATATAGAACTTTGCTTCCTTAGAACAGTTGGCTCCCATTCAGGTAATATTGTCAATTTAAGGGATGGAGAACAGTTCCTCGGTCTCTAAATTTTATTGTTGATATTACCAAAGATTTCAGAAGTGTCCAAGGGCACAGGTTGAGTAGGCAGTCTTTACATGTGTAATCAAGGATGTATAGAATCATAGGGCTGAAAGGGATCTTAGAGGTCTTCTAATCCAACCCTCTGCCCAAGCCAGGAGTCCTTATACCACCTCAAACAAATGACAGTCCAATCTTGTCTTAAAAACCCTCCAGTAATGGAGATCCCACTGTTCTGGATTGGTTAATATTTGAAATACTTACTGTTCATTGGTCTACATTCCGGCGGGAGATCCTCGCCCCGTCATTGGTTGACTTAGGCGCGGGAGTCCTTTAAAAGAAGGGCTGCCGCGCCACCGAGTCAGTCGGTGTCCTGGAAATAAACAAAAAGACTGAATCACTAAATGTGTGTGCCTCTTCATTGCCGCCTCAAAACACTGGCGATGAAGGTGGGATCGAGGCAACACGTTTAGAGAGTGCATAGCGGCGGAGAGCGAGCGGCATCATGTCCGGAAGCAACGCACCGCCTGAAAAATTCAACCCGGCCAAGGAGGAATGGCAGACGTATGTGGACCGATTCCTCATGTTTTTGGAGAGTAGCGATCTGAGCGGAGTGTCGGATCACCGAAAGAGAGCGGTGTTTTTGACCCACTGCGGCCAAGCCGTATTTCGGATGGCAAAGGCACTAGCGTCTCCAATCGATGTCAAAACGCTAACTTGGCCCGAACTAGAGAAGATCCTGAGGAAACACTACGCGCCCACAGTTTCCTGCCTGATAAAGCGCCATGAGTTCTACCTCCGGAACCAAAAAGAAGGTGAACCTATCGCCGATTTCGTGGCCGATTTAAGAGAAATAGGTGGAGAGTGCGAATTCTCGGATTTCAATGAGGCGCTAAGAGACCGGATCGTTTTAGGCTTAAAAGATCCAATATTGCAGAGTAAATTGCTAAACCGACCCAAGATAACAGCCACAGAGGCCATTGAAGAAGCCACCGCAGCCGAAGCTGCTCACAAATCGGCAGCAAGAATGAAACAGATTAATCAAGCTGCACACCACAAATCCAAAGAAGCCACCAAAGCTGATGATGAACAAGGAAAAACCTCAACTCACTACGAGGATATTGAAACTGAGACCAGTAGTGAAGAAGACGAGGTTTGCCACCTAAAAGCCGCGAGAGGGAAAAAAGAGCGGGCAACCAGGCGGTTTGATTTTGAATGCAACCGTTGTGGTGGAAACCACCCCAGATCAGAGTGCCGATTCATTGATGCAATATGCCGAAAGTGTGAAAAGAAAGGGCACATCGCAAGGGTATGCAGAGCCCGATCAAGCTACAGCCCCAGGCGAAGAGAAAGCCCTCCCCCAAGAGAGAGAGAAAAGAAAACAAACAACCGTTGGAGCCAGGAAGGAAGGAATAGAAAGTTTAAAGAGTCATCTTACAAGAAGGAAGAAACACATCAAACAATAATAATTGGTCACTCTAATACAAAAAACGTTAAAAAAGTCCACGTGCAAGTAAGAATTGAAGAAAAAAATTGTGAAATGGAAGTGGATTCGGGATCATTCCTTTCCATGGTTTCCTGGGACACTATTAAGAAATTGATCCCAGACATACGGCGAAGCGAACTAGATAAACAGAAATTAACACTCAAAGACTACCAGGGAAACAGAATTCCGGTAGTAGGGATTGGACATTTCCAGGTAACCTTCAACAACCATACTGAGATTCTTCCCCTAACAATCGTGGACCGGAACAGACCCAGCCTCTTAGGACTGGAATGGTTCGAACCGCTGGGAATAGGGATGACCGGTATCAACCATATCACAGACGCTGACTGGGAGGCAGATCTCATTCAAGAATTCCAGGACCTGTTCAGCGAAGAATTAGGCAAGTACCGGGGTAACCCGATTTCGTTTAACATAGACCCCAAGGTAGCCCCAATTAGACTAAAGGCTAGAAGGGTACCTTTTGCCTTAAAGCCAAAAATAGAAGAACAACTGGATAAACTAGTAAAGCAAGGGGTCCTCGAGCCAGTTGACCACGCTAAATGGGAGACCCCTATAGTGACCCCTATAAAAGCAGACGGGTCGGTTCGTATTTGTGGGGACTATAAGGCGACCCTCAACCATGCACTACAACAGAGCGCATACCCCGTGCCTGTCGTGCAACACTTGCTACATTCTATCAAGGGCGGAAAGATTTTCGCTAAACTCGATTTGGCTCAGGCTTACCAGCAACTGCCCGTTGACAAAAAAACAGCTGAAGCCCAAACTATTGTAACACACCGGGGTGCATTTAAGTGTAATCGCCTACAATTCGGCGTTAGCGTGGCACCAGGCATTTTTCAATCTCTTATGGAACGCCTCCTTCAAGGAATTCCTGGAGTCATCCCGTATTTCGATGACGTCCTAATTGCAGCTAAACACAAATTGCAACTGCGAGACCGCCTAAGAAAAGTGCTGACCAAATTTACTGAGGCTGGGTTTAAAGTCAAAAAAGACAAATGTACCCTTATCACAGACAAAATAGAGTTTTTAGGATACCTAATCGATGGAAATGGCATCCATCCAACAGCAGGAAAAACCCGTGCCATCAAAAATGCCCCCACACCAACTAACAAGGCTGACCTACAAGCTTTCCTAGGGTTGATAAATTTTTACCATGTCTTTTTGCCCCAGAAAGCCACGGTGGCGGAACCCTTGCATAGGCTTTTGGACAAAGACGCATCGTGGAAGTGGGGACATCGGGAAGAAACAGCATTTAACAAAATTAAAGACATGATCACTTCAGCTCAAGTGTTAATTCAATATAACGAAACTTTGCCATTGTTACTAACTTGTGATGCCTCCCCCTTTGGAATTGGAGCTGTCCTGAGCCACCTTCTACCTAACGGCAGAGAGGCTCCGATTGCCTTCTATTCAAAAACCTTGTCCCAAAGCCAAAGGAATTACAGTCAATTGGACAAGGAGGCACTAGCCATAATTTCGGGTATTAAACGTTTTCATGAATACCTGTATGGCCGATCTTTTTCGATCATCACCGATCACAAACCCCTACTAGGTATCCTGGCGGGTGACAAACCCACTCCCCACATTCTATCACCCAGAATGACAAGATGGTCAGAATTCCTGGCCGCTTACAATTACACCCTGTCTTACCGCCCGGGTCCGACCATCACGCACGCCGATGCTTTAAGTCGTTGCCCGTTACCAGACTCTGATCCTGAACCAAACCCCAGCTTTTCAACCTTTTTGATTGAGACCCTGCCCGACCTCCCGATGACAGCAGCAGACATCGCGCACGAAACCTCTAACGACCACCTACTGCATACCGTGAGTAGGTGGATCATGAAGGGTTGGCCTGACTCTGAGTTACAAGAACAGCACAGACCGTTTAAACAGAGACAAATGGAACTGTCAGTACTAAAAGGCTGTGTACTATGGGGGGATCGAGTGGTCATTCCACAAAAACTGCGAAATCCCATATTGAAACTATTGCATGAGGGGCACCCCGGGGTGGTAAAGATGAAAAGTCTAGCTAGAAGTTACGTATGGTGGCCTGGGTTAGACAAGGATGTTACCGACTGGGTCGCGGGTTGCCAGCCCTGCCAGACTTCCCGGCCCTCACCCCCAAAGGCACCAATTACTGAGTGGGATCTACCTAGGGGCCCTTGGTCTAGAGTCCACATAGATTTTGCAGGCCCGACTAAGGGACATACCTTCTTGATTCTGGTAGACGCGTATTCAAACTGGTTAGAAGTGAGCCTCATGAAATCAACCTCTTCTGAAGCTGTCATCCGACAGCTCAGTCACTGGTTTGCCACCCACGGTTTACCAGACGTCCTGGTATCTGACAACGGCCCTCAATTCACGGCTACAGAATTTGAGGGCTACCTAGCCAGTTTGGGCATACGCCATGCCTTAACCGCGCCGGCACATCCGGCAGCGAATGGACGGGCCGAACGCATGGTCCGGTTTACCAAGGAGACCCTCCTTAAGTTAGATCAGGGCCCTATACAAACACGCATCGACAAATTATTGTTCCTACAACACACTACACCCAGTAGCACTACTAACAAAACTCCTGCTGAATTACTTATGGGGAGAAAGCTACGTTCCCCTCTCGATAGACTACACCCCACCTACACTACAGAGAAACCACTAGATTCTTCAACCAAAGTCCGAACATTCCAAATTGGGGATTTAGTTTACGCTAAAAACCTGATAGGGCACCCCTTATGGGTGCCAGCCACCATCACACATCTAACCGGGCCCCGTTCTTACCGGCTTACCACCGCTGATGGCAAAAGCTGGAAGCGACACATAGACCAACTTCGAACTCGCACCCATCCCAGACCTGGCGATTTTCCTGGGGGGGAAGGGGAACAACCACCAAACAGTCTGGATAAGGGAAGCCCACTAACAAACAATGACGCCCTAACTCACACACACACACCCTCAACTCTAGCTCCGGTCGGGTCGCGCTGCTACGCACCTGATCCTGAAGAACGTCCCGCTGAAACATCTGACAGGGTCGTCGATAATCCAGGCTGAGCAGGGAGCGGCATGGCCACGTCAACTAGCCCAGTTAGGCCCGTTGGTAGTGACGCAGCCGGCTCGACCTGCTCGAAGTTTCCAGGGCCGGAGGCGAGAGGAGCAACAGGTCCTTCCGCACCAGCCGAGGGTAACGACGCAACTGAACCGCGCAGGTCCAGTCGGACTCACAGGAGCCCCGCCTATCTACGTGATTACGTAACATAGGCGCGGCTCCTGATTGGTCAGACTGGACCAAGGAGGGAGGGGTGTTCTGGATTGGTTAATATTTGAAATACTTACTGTTCATTGGTCTACATTCCGGCGGGAGATCCTCGCCCCGTCATTGGTTGACTTAGGCGCGGGAGTCCTTTAAAAGAAGGGCTGCCGCGCCACCGAGTCAGTCGGTGTCCTGGAAATAAACAAAAAGACTGAATCACTAAATGTGTGTGCCTCTTCATTGCCGCCTCAAAACACCCACCACCCAACTCTGGGAGCAAGCTGTTCGATTGACTAATAGGTCTCACTGTCAGGAAATTCCTCAATTCCTGGTTGGATCTCCCTCTGACAAGCTTCCACCCATTGCTTCTTGTCCTGCCCTCAGGTGTTATGGAGAATAAATTGATGCATCTCTTCCCTGTGATAGCCCTTCAAATATTGAAAGACTGCTGTCATGTGTCCCCTGAACCTTCTCTTCATTAGACTAAACATGGCTAGATTCCTTAGCCATTCATCGTATAATTTACCCTCCAGACCCCTTATCATCTTTGTTGCTCTTCTCTGCACTCTTTTCTAGGACCTCAGCATTTTTTTGTATCATGGTGACCAGTAGTGGAAGCAGTGTTCCAAATGTGGCCTCACTGGTGCAGTATAAAGTGGTATTATCACCCCTCGTGACCAGGATGCTATCCCTGTATTGATACAGCCTATGACTCTGTTGGCCTTTTTTGGTAGCTGGCTTGATCTTAAGCGGTGGTCCACTTAGGCTCATTCAAGAAAGATCCAACCTAGAACTAAGGACAAATTTTCTTATAGGAAGAACAATTAATTGGTAGAACAGCATGCCTCCTGAAATTGTGAGTGCCCCATTGCTGGAGGTTTTCAAGAAGAGTTTGCACAACCATTTGTCAGAAATTGTATATAGTCTCCTGGGCTTGGAGTATAACAGGGGTCTCCAAACTTGGCAACTTTAAGATTTGTTAGTCATGCTGGCTGGGAGTTGAAGTCCACAAGTCTTAAAGTTGCCATGTTTGGAGATTCCTGGACTAGAAAAACTCCCAGGTCCTTTCCAACCCTATGATGCTAAGATTCTAGATTCTTGATGGCTTTTGACTATAATAGAACGATACAACCCCTAGTCTAGCCCACTGGAGGATCTCTATTGGCAGTCTCTTTAGATTGCCAGACTGTCTTTGCCCTGGCATATTAAACATCCTCCATCCCATCTCTGATATTCTCAGAGCATTTGGATAAGGGAAGGCAACACCAAAAGTAGCATTGGCAGTAAAGTTGGTGGGGAAGAATCCCATACCATGACCCCTTGAAACCAGACATGATTTGTATAAACCTCCTGCCTTGCATGAGTAAACCTCATAACTTCATTGAGGTTAGAGTTATGCATTAAATAAGCACACCACTTACTTTTAATAGTCAAATATTATTGTATGTATCAAAATACCAGAATGAGAGAACTTCCAGCTTTTTGCAGGACTTAGTTCCAGCTGTCATCTTTGTTTGCTTGGCTTCAAAGTGTCTGCAGAGAGTGTTTACTTAACAAACAATAAATTGAAGTCATTCTTCTCTCTAATATAAGCATTTGTGAATGTTTTGGCGGCAGAAGAACGAGGCACACACATTCAGTGATTTAGCTCTTTTTGTTTATTTCAGGAATCCGAATGCCGAAGAGCCGCGGCAGCCTTTCTTATAAAGGCTGCTCGCGGCTCGCCAGCCAATGACGGGTTTGGATTTCCCGCCGGAACGGTAGCCAATCGCGGGTAAGTATTTCAAATACAAAACAGTGAAACTAAAAGTTAGAAGATAGGCTGCCCATAACTACATAGTCTTTCTTACTGTGTCTTCCAGGGTTGAAGAATACCGTTTTCTGAACTTTTCCTTATTCCAACAATCTTTTGAATTCTGTAAATATTCATGTTCTGAAAATTGTGAGATTTACCAGAAGCAATTATCAAGTTGCAATTAGTGCAAAGGGAAACAAATACATGGTAATATGGTTTTAATTAAAACATATATCTTATCCATAAAACATGTTTTTTAAAAAAAAATCCCAAAGAAAAATTCTGTTTCTCTTCTCCACAAGTTCATGAACGGCAAAGAGAAAGTGATAAAACAATCTCCAAACTGGAAGATCTGTAAGAAGCAACTTTTCATCACATTAAATGCTGTCAGAAAATCTGCCAAAGCTGCAATTATTGGAAGTTTCTGGGATTGCGGTGTTTAATGATGGTGATAAGACCTTCTTTAGAATAATAACAGAATAACAGGGTTGGGAGGGACCTTGGAAGTCTTCTAGTCCAACCCTGCTCAAGCAGGAGACCCTATATAATTTCAGACAAATGGCTGTCCAAGTAGGTTGGATCTCTCCTTGATAAGTTTCCATCTGTTACTTCTTGTCCTGCCCTCAGGTGCTTTGGAGCAATGGTCGCCAACCGCGGCCCACTGGTGGGCTGTGAGAAAATTTTGGTGGGCCGCAGAGAAATCTCACCCCCAGAGAACCCCCCCCCAAAAGCAATTAATCCAGGCTGCACAGAAACACAAGGCTGTACCGCCCACATGGCCCGTGGGAATCTTCCCCTCCCACTCACTCCTTACCCAGCAAATTTGCCTGCTAAATTGCTATTTTTCCTTTTTCCAAACGTCATCTGTTCTGCTGTGCCAGGAGGTTTAGATTAACTAGGAAGCAGGAAATGGTTGGATTTCTTGCTTTCTGGCTAATCTTTAGATCTTTGGCTCTGCAGTTGAATCTCCCTTAGGACTGAAGGTTCTATTATTCAGTGCAGACTCACAGCAAGCAAATTTTAGGTGACAGACTGAGTTAGCCGATGACAGATAGATCACTGAGATAGACAGATAGATCACTGAGTGATTTTGTGAGCAACTCAATCTGCCTGCCTGCTTTGCCTGATTTTGGGTAGAAGTTGCTCTCTTTTTTTAAATAAAAAAATTCAATATTTATATAAATATTGATAATATTTACATACAAGACCACATGACCAAGCCATGCCCAGCCAGTCACATGACCACCAAACCACACCCACAAATTAGGCCACACCCACAGAACCAGTTAGTGGTCACTGGGATTTAAAATTATGAATTTGGTGGTCCCGGAGGTCCAAAAGATTGGCGACCCCTGCTTTGGAGAATAGGTTGAAACCCCACTCCCCCTTCACTGTGACAGCCCTTCAAATATTGGAAGTCCATTATCATGTCATCCCTAGTCCTTCTCTTCATTCCTGCACTTTAGGAAAACATATGAATTTTTTATGCTTATTATATGCTCCTGTTTGTAGCATTATTTCCAAAACAACTGGCAAGTCTATCCAATGGCTCTTTTATCAAGATGCAGCATAGATTATCAAAATAAAAAAGAAGAAAAAAAATCTTGAACAGTGTTATAGGAATGCAAGGAGAGTTCTCCTAAGTCATACTAGAAATATCTCCATGCCAGCATACATGGACCAGGCCTTAACTCTACAGAAGGATGTCTAGCTGCCCCTGGGAAGGCTCCAAGCTGAAACTAAAGCAGGAAGTTTGTTCTTGGCAGGGTTATGGAAGGACAACAAGTTGTTTGTTACTGAATTTGTTATTACTACATATTTAGATTCTGGGATGGGAGAGGTGAGGCTTTTTCCTTCAAGTGCCAAAATAGTTTGCTGAGGTTGAGTCCTGTGCACTTTGCCTTGGGATAGAAATTCATTCTGTTCCACTTTCTCCAGCACAATGTTCTGCTTTGCCCTGGCCCTCCTTATGTATGTTCTCTTTATGTGTTGGTTACATTGCACAGTATTTAGAATGGCAGAGAATCCTGGTATTTTGAAAATCTGATGAACATACACACATACATATATTTTATTTGGAGAGGATATTCATAAGCTCAATGTACTTTGTATATGTTGCAGACATGCCTGCAGACAAAAGTCAAATGATAGTGACAAAGAACCCACAAAGGCATCCCATTAAAATACAGTGTTGCATTTTGAAACATTGGGAAGTATTTGCCAATGTTTCTTGACAGAATGGAGTGGAATGTGGAAACAGCAAGAGAGAAATATGTGTTTGTTTTAAGAATTTGGGCTCTAGTGGATTTTACTCAGTTTATCTTTTCAATTTGTCCAGGGCAGAATCATCCCACCGTTCCAGCCAGCGATGGAGATTGAGGCAGAGCAACAACAAGCCAAGAGGGGCTCTGTCATGACTGACCTGACCCAAACCCTGAAAACTGCCTTATTGACTGACCCTTTGTTCCCAGGGAACCAACAATGGTTAACCCATAGTGGGGGGTTGGCATGGAAGGGCACTAAACTATATGTTCCCAGTGTACTAAAGACATAGGTGCTGCAACGCTGCCATAATGTCAAGCAAGCTGGTCATTTCAGTTTCCTGAAGACATCAACCCCCGTAGAATTGTATATACTCAACAATGGAAGCGTGATGAGATCCTGACAGATGAGAAGGTAATTAAGAAAATATTAGAATAGGCAGAAATGGATAGACTAACACAGGTGGCTAACCTTTTGGGGCTCCTGTACCAAAAATTGCATGCTCGCTTGCACACCAGCACCCAGAAGGCAATGCATGCAGCCCCCCCATGCCCCCTGCCCATGTTTGTGCGACCCCTTGTGTATGCATGTGAGATCCCCATGCACGCCGAGCATCTCTGTGCATGCGTGCATGTCTCCCATGTACCAGATACTCAACAATCAGCTGTCGGGTGGGCAGTGCGCTCATGTGCAGTAGACCTGCTCTGGGTGAGGGCTCGCATGCCAGCAGTAATGGCTCTGTGTGCCATTTCCGGCATGCGTGCCATAGGTTCACCATTACGGGACTACAGCTTACTATTAAGGACAAAGAAGAAATTAAATACTTTTTGACATGGGACTTATTTTATTGATGGCTAGACAATAAAAAGTTAGAAAGAAAGGGACATAAAAAGGATAAATGTTAAAATGGAAATTTGTTAAAATGGACAAACTAAATATTATTGTTACTATAGTATTAATGTTATTGTGATAAATATTATTGTAAACACTTTGATTATGATTGCCTAAAGATAATTGTACCCAGACAACACACTGTTCGATTGAAATTGAATTTTTATATATTATACTAATAAAAAAAATAAAACTTTTTTTTTTTTTTAAAAGAATAATCAACCCCCATGACAGTGCAGTTAAAACTTCCATGCATACTGGGAAGGTCCATCTGGTCTTCCACAGCAGTCTGCTGAAGCTGGTGATGGCATCAAGCAGTAGACTCTTGACTCCACACCCACCCAGACCCATAATGGTGTATGGGGACACCCACCACGAATAGGCCAAATATTAGATTCTCAGGTGCATAGGGGGACCCTGCAGTACGTTGGAAAGGGTACCCCATGGCTGAGGCCTCATGGGTGAGGAGCCAAGATGTATGGGCGGAAAGACTGATCATCAGTTTCATAAGGAAAATCCCTTGAAGCCCATGCAGGACACCCGGGGTGGGCAGTGGGTCCACTAATCTGTGCATTTGCTTGCTCTCTTCCAGATATGTTTGCCTTGGTAGAGGGGTTGCCTGTCAATGTCCGAGACAGGATGCTGTTCAAAGTTGCCACAACATGCCATTTCGGAGTTGCCATACACACCCAGGGGTGTGTGTGCATGGGGCACAGATGGGAGTCGGGTGATGGGACTCACGCTAGGAAAGGAGCCAGGAAGGCAAACCAGCTGCTGCCTGTTCAGAAGCTATCCAGGCCTGAAGAATACTTTCTGGAGCCAGCTGGGAGCAACTGGGGACAGGAGGGCGGGATATGCTGAATCTGTATAGCCAGCTAGCGAGCAAAAGCCAGTTATGCTGGCTAGAAACCCTTTTACTTGTATTGTTCACCACATGCCAAACTAAGACTCCAGTAAAGACACCTGTTCTGCTCACAGTGTGCACTCTTCTTTTGCTGGTTTGGTTTGGAACCATGACATAGGGATTGATTTCTTGGATAAATGAAACTGTCTTGACTGATTCTCTATTTAGACATCTTTCAATGCCTCGTTAGAACGGTTCTCATAATTTTGAAAGACATTACAAAGAAAGCTTTATTTTTTAAAATAAAATTTCCCAAAATTCTTCTTTGTTCAACTCTTCATAATTTTCTAGTGCATGGTTATGCTTTGGTTTCTGTGTTTTCTGTGGGAAAATAATCATCTGCATGAATCATCCTGTTATTAGCAGTGATTCTGGGAAAAAAGGACAAAGGAAAGAATACTCTGCTCTTTTTTCTAAACACTCATCAGTTTTTAATCCCCACTATTGGTGAGAGGTGTATGCTATTTGCTCTGAAGTTGTATTATTTCTGTCTGGAAGGCTGCACTCAGAAGGTGGTGCTGAAGAAAGTGATATATTGAAGGCTTTTCCATTTTGTCTTTCAAGAGTTTTAATATCAGTTTGAATGGCCAGGAGATCTTTGATGACATAAGCTGAGATGTTACAAACGCAATAATGACAAGGCTCTAAATTTCACTTTTATAATTTGGTACCAGAGGAAGAGTTAAAATATCATTTGAAGTCTGTTCATATCCTCATGGGAGTTAACAGGCAAAAACCAAATCTAGACAAAATTTGCAATCTGACTGAATAATGATGGTTTAGTTCCTTAACAAGCAGATTCATCTTGGAAATTTCCTTGATCTTTCACTTTCAGCAGAATTTGTTTCATTTATCTATCAAATTTCTCACTTCTAGAATGGACTAATAGAATTTGTAGCACAGCATTTGAAGTTAATCTAGAAGATTCTGTAGTTAATGTGGCAACCAGCTTTTTGTTTGGCATTTGTGAATCAGAGTATATAATGTACATTTTATTTCAGTTTCCTTGGTTTCCAGTTTGTTTACAGACTCAATTCTTTCAGTTTGTATGCCTAGGTTCAATTTCTGACAAGCAAATTATTTTCCACATAGATCTGCTTGACCATCAGGAGAGGCCTGCTCTGAGTATGGTATAGTGGAACCTCCGGTGATGACCATAATCCGTTCTGAGAATTCAATCATCACCCGATTTGCTTGTCACCAGAAGTGCATGCGCATAAAAACAAAAATGGCGCAGCGTGGAAGGGGAAATCAGCATTGATGGGCAAATCGCTGGCCTTTGGTCACCAGCTGAACACCCGTTCGCGACTAGAGGTAAGAACTTTTGTTCGTCACCCAATTTAGTCACGAGTGGAAGCATTCACCACCATATAACAAGTACCCAGGAGCTTAAATGTCAGGGCTGCCTCCATCCAATTCCTAGGAAAGAAAAACCCTTAGCTCCATAGATTCAGAGAAAAGATACTTTCATTAGAAGAGAACTGAATGCAACAAGTTTCAGCCAAGATCTGAGGCAAAAGCGTTCGAAGCCGCAAATTGAAACAAACCATACAGCCCAACATTCACCACCTACCCACCCCCACCAGTTAGCCAGGCAACCAGAGGGCAAGCCTGGAAATGTTTTGAGAAAGAGTTGGATTCAAGTGCATCGTCTGTGGCTATTGCATACCAAAGCTAGAAGAAATGACCTTGGAGAGATAAGCAAAGCCCAGACCATAGTTGCAAAGCTGCAATGAAAATTTCTCCAGTGACTCCTCCCCTCATTTTCAATGGCAGCAAGCAGCAGGCTGGCTGACATTAACTGAGTATGCACAAAAGATAGGATCTTCTTTGGGATAGCACAATTTCATTCTTACTTTAAATCAGTTTGGGCATCTTTCTTTTTTCTTTGATTCAAAACTATTTCCATGTCCTTTGAATATGTGACACCCAATTTTGTATAATATTTTACATTAATTGACACTGGCAGTTCAATGTAGTGGTTATGTTGTCTTTTAATATTTTACTACTAATGTTGTCCAGTTCTGATAATTATGCTACTCATTTTTAGTACAAGAATGAATTATTATTAGGGTTGGTTGCACAGATGTTTAGATTGAATTTGGCATTTTTATCCACCTATTGAATCCTTTCCAAGGACTTTGGATAGGAAGATATTGTTTGATGGTCTTATAAAGGTATTGTTGCAAGAAGTAAGCTGTTCCCGATACAGCTGCCTTTTGCAATTGACTAATTGTGATTTTCTCAGTGCTAGTGGTGTTCACGTGGTATTCCAGATGTTTTGGAATTGCCCCCAAGGCACCTATTACCATTGGTATTATCTTTGGTTTCTTTTGCCATAGGTTTTTGTGTTTTGTGATTTTCTCTAATTCTTTCTCTTCTATTCTGATGTCTCCAGGTACTGCCATGTCCACTTATTATTATTTCCAGTAACTTCAAGAATTAAAGTTGTATAATTGTGTATAATGGAAGAAAAATGTATTTTACACATATTTTAATAGATAAGTTGACATATTGGAATGGAAAAGGAAGGGTAAAAACGCAAAATGTGGCTAGGCAAAGTAAATAAATCAAAACTATTTACAACAATATCTGTTCATTGAGGAATTGCACTGCTTGGTATAAGTACAGTAATCAAAAAATGAATTGTATGCCTAGAAATACCGGTAATATAAATGTATTTGTGAGAAATATGATCTAATGAAATTATTTAGCCAAAAGACATTCTATTTGATTTGTACAATAACAATTGAATAAAGACTGAAGCAAGATCCAACATTTATTAAGGTTTAGAAAGGATATAAGATGAAGATGGATTATGTCTGTGCACGTATGCATTATACAGTATTTTTGGTCACTGTTGTATTAAAACATTTATGTAGCTTCATTCATCTTGCAGAAATTCACTGCTTTCTTCTACAGGGAAACAAGCATGCAGGTGTCTGTTGCCAGACTTCTGGGCATTTTCTGCAGCTGCTCTTCGTCTGCCAAACCGACCCACAGGCCGTATCCCTCGCCCCGTGTACCAGGAAGGATCAATATCAGGATCTGCAAGGTAAAACCCAGAAGAAGTCAGTGAGAACTCAATGGAAAGGGGAACAGCTGCATTGTTCCTAGGATATTGTAAAGCATGGAGGCACTCATTAGAAGAGATAATATTAGTGTTACAGTCTTCTGAAAAACTTCTCAGTTTTGGTAGGTGAATGGGACTCTTTCTATCAGGTCAGCCTCATAAAATAATCTGTATAAAGATGGTTATTATACGTAATAATGCTAATAGTTATCAACATTGACAAAAGCAAAGGACTTAAAAATATGGGCATTTGTTATCCATGAGTGTGAACCGTATTCTTCTGCGATTGTTATACAGTGTTAAAATGCAGCCATTGTCAGAGAAAAAAAAATAGGAGAAACAATTTCTCATTATTATTTTTTTGATGCCAGGTGCTCTTCAGACTTATTCAAAGATATGCATGTTTTTTCAAGTGTATATCATTATGCATAATTTTACTAGTATGTTATGAACTGTATTTTAAACACTCACTAGAAATAATATTAGCCATTAGACTTCAGAACTTTGATATAAAAAAAAAGTTGGTCCACACCAGGAATCCCCAAACTCTTAAGCTCACTGATCCTCCCAGGAAGTTTCAGATCGTTCATCAATCCCCCAACATTTATTGCATGAAATAAGTGTAATAAGTACTACTTCATCTAATAGTACTAGAAATAATAAGAACAGTACAGATAGTTCTCAACATGACCTCAGTTGGGATGAGAATTTCTCTTGTAATGAGTTAACCTGTGACTGGACCTGATTTTATAACCATTTTTACCATTTTTGTTAAGTAAATCGCATGGACATTAAATGAATCCAGCTTCCCCAAATGATATTTTTTGTTAGAAACCAGCTGGGAAGGTCAATATCATGATCACATGATTGCAGGACATTGCAATCAAGTTGTAATGGTGAGCCAATTGCCAAGCACCTGAATTGCGATCACATGACTGCAGGCTGTGCGATAGTCTGTTGTAAATTGCAAGTTGTAAAGACAGGTTATAAATATTTTTTCTGAAGCCATTGTAATTTTGAGATGTCATTAATGAATGGCCGTAAGTCGAGAACCACCTCTAATGGATAATTCCATCAACTCTTGGGAGTAAATACAAACCACTTGGCGGGAACACTGGTCCCAATTGTCTGTGAAGAAGGCAATTCGCCATTAGATTTCAGGGATGGAAAGAGTAGCAGCTTTAAAAACTGAATGTGTCCATATTCACATCTAGGTATTGTACTCTAATGCAGTGGTCCCTAACCTTTCTACCTCTGTGGACCGCCACCAATGGTGAAGGGAGTGGGGATAGTTTCATGCAGGGATGGGATTCAATTTTTTTAACAACCGGTTCTGTGGGTGTGGCTTAGGTGGTGGGCGTGGTCATGTTATTGGCTGGGTGTGGCCAACTCAATATCACTCACATCGAGGCATGCATCTCCTTCACCTGGCCTCTCATGACTGTGGGGATGCTGCAACAGTCGAAAGTGTGAAAAATGGTCATAAATCACTTTTTTCAGCGCCATTGTAACTTTGAATGGTCACTCCACACAAGCAAAGTACCAGCAAAGGAAGGGAAAAAAACTCTAGAGACGTTCCAGAGACAGGAAGTCTAGTCCTGCCAAGAATGTAATAAGGGTTAACGGAGAGGCAGTTTCTGTAAGCAACACCAGAATGTTTCCTTCCTGCCTTCCTTACAGGATCAGGCCAATAATTTCTTCTAACAACCGGTTCCCCGAACTGCTTAGAATGTTAACAACCGGTTCTAGCGAATAGGTGCAAACTGGTAGAATCCCACCCCTGGTTTCATGCACATGTGCACCATTTGCACAATGCAGCTTTGTGTGCTCACCCGCCGCTTATGCAGCCCAGTTCCCAACAGGCTGCAGGCCAGCATTGTGCCACGGTCCCAAAGGGGACCCCTGCTCTAACATCCTTAGGTCAAGTTGCACAATTTGTTCCTCAAAAATGAAAGAGAGCACGAAGAAAGAAAACAGTCCGAGGAAGCTCAGGTCAGCATGTGTCAAATAAATAAGGACAACAGAAGAATAAATGAAATGGGGAGCAGCATGGGCTGAATTTTCACCTATGTCAGAGAGTGCAGATTGACTTTCGAAAGCCAAGGCTCAACATCTTCTGCACACTCTCCTTCTAATCTCTAGCCTGTCTTTTGCCTGTCTGGAAATGAACGCTCAGGAAACTGTCTTTGCACACTGGTCAGCTTGGACATTAAGCAACAATTTATAAGGAAGAGATTATGTTTCTTTCCACAGTTGCATTTGCTAGCTAGTGTTGCTGTATTTGAAACATCAAAGTGTGTGAATTAAGAGAAGAGTTTGGGACTGATCATTGGATGACTGAATATAATTCTGGAGAAAATAATATTATATGTATGGACAAGTGCTATTGCAGAATGGAGGTAAATGATGAAAAGTCACACGAGAGACATGTGTTTATAATATTCTGTTCGGTGGTTTTGGTCTGATAAAGTTTAAAAACACTTATGGTGGAGGGCAAGGGAGGACAATGTTCTTTTTCCACCAGGGACAATAATGTTCTTTCTTTTGTTTCCCACCACTTGAGACTTTCAGGTGATGTGGCAGCAACTTTACAAAAACAATGGTGGCAGTAGAATTTTTCAGGCTTTTGAATTAATAAAAGAAGTAAAAAATCAATGAGGGGGGAAAAGGGGAAAGGGAGGGAGAGAGTTGTTTTTTAAAGTGCCTGAAAAGTGTCTTCAACATATTTAAGGGTTTTGCTGTTAGATTTCAACAATAAGATTTTTGAAAGCTGAAAAAGAAACTAGGGAACATCTGTGGTTGATTTCCAGAGTCTGGAACAGATTAGTCTAGACTAAGTGAAAAAAAAATTTTTTTTGCAGGTGTTGCATAGTCCAGAGTAACACATACCAGACATAGCTAGGTGGCAAAAATCTGGACAACCACTAGATCTAGATCAAATCTAACTGTTTATGCTATCTAGTGGTCTTCTAGATTTTTGCTAGTAAATGCAGTTTACAATACATTCTGTTTAGAACAGTGGTCCTCAACTTGTATGTCGAACGACCCTTTCACAAGGGTTGCCTAAGACCATCGGAAAACATATATTTTCGATGGTCTTTGGAACCGAGCCATAATTTTATGATTGGAGGTCACCACAACATAAGGAACTGTATTAAAGGGTCACGGCATTAGGAAGGTTGAGAACCACTGGTTTAGAAGGTCGTGAGAGGGAAATGAGACAAAACCAACAACCATTGGGTACTACCCCAGATTCTACCTTCAGCCCGGTGTTCAGGTTTGTATGGTATATATTGCTGGACATTTTGCTCATGAAAAATATCTCTATTCATACAGTCACCTAGCTGTGGGAACTTACTCCTGATCTCCATGAATCGTTCAAGGATTCGGCATTTAGTCTCAGGTATAAAGGCCAGCAGCAGAAGGCAGACAATTAGCAGTCTCATTCCTTTAGGTTTTTTTCCCCCACTCTTCAAAGCACTTTGATATCTGACTGTAAACAAAGAAAAAAATAAGTGACCTGTAGCAACAGGAAACAAAGAGTATGTTACTGGACTCATACAAGAAAAGCACTCCTCAAAAGACAGCCTTAGTAAAGTACAGAGTCATTGCAAAATTCTACAACAGCAAAACAAGTTTGAATGTTGAATTTCAAGAAAAAATTACTTCCTGAAAAATTACATCTTGGTACTCAAATGCGTCTGCCACTAAAATTGCCATCAAACTGATATAAAAAGCATGATCCATTGTTTTGATTGCTGAAGTAAATTGCTTACTCTGCTTTGGGTTGTTTCTTTTTTAGATTTATATTCTAACTATCATTCTTTAATTATTGGATTTCCATCTGAATTTGCTTTGTGGTTTCGAGCCAAACTAACCTTCACACTCATGTGTGGAATTTTTAGAAATAAAACGGGGGTGGTTTTTCCACTCCCTTTTCTGCTGAAAATGAGCTTATGGACATAAGATTCTGTTGAGCCATAAACCTGAAATACAAAAGTCAGTTTTGAAGATGATTTTCATGGAAAAAAATAGGAAGAAAATAGATAATCAAAGCACACTTTATTCCACTCCACCCTAGATTCCACTGCTGTATGAGTCTCCTTTAGCATTCCAAGTTACACTTTTAGAAACATACAATTCATATCATGTCTATTTTGGCCAGTATCAGAAAGTTTCTTGGCCCTGTCCTTTTTTTCATCAGAATTAGCTTTTGGCAAACTCACTTTCACCTCTGTCAAACCACAGCCAGGAACTGAGAAAAAGGGAACAAAAATTAGGTCCAGGAATACTTGCTCTTTGAAAGTTCAGACTTCTCCCAATTGGGTTCTTACTTATTACAAGCAATCTCATTGAATAGGGACAAAGATTCACTGATGTTTTTGAATTTAAAGAGATGTGTTCTTCTATTTCTCCTTTTATCAGTTCCCAGGGCTTACCTTTGTACTCTTGTGGCAGTCTTATCTGGTCCAGCACAACAAAGGTCTCCCCATCTGCTGTACCAGTGGCCCACTGTTGCCATTTCCATAGTCAGCCTACCATCTTTCTATCAGCTGTGCTACCAGGCAGTTTCTTGAATTTGACTTGTGTCCACTGCCTACCTTCCCCAAAGCTAATCAATCAATGAGCAACACTAGTGTCAAGGTTCCGACGGATGCCCTAGCACCTTTTCACCTTGAGGTTTCTCTGTGGTTCTCTCACAAAGACCAACATGAACACCCATAGGAATTTACCTTCCATCTTGGGATGAGACTATTGGACATCATTCTGGGCTATATCCATAAAGGAATATATTTGTTCTGCATAAAGGAACTATGTCAGCCTGGAAGCCAATAGAGCAAATGATCAGAGGTTTAACACATGGCTTCATTTCTTAGTTATGGAAACCTCAAGAGTCCTCTCTTCCTGGCTGCCATGCTTTCCTCCCAGTACAAAGCATCACATGATGACAAGACACCAAGCATACCAACCAGCTATGTTGTCTGCCTTAGAATCCATAACACCTCAGGATGATAGAGTACATGACATTCTCACATCCCAGGATAACCCAACATTTTACACCATCTATCATGTCAAGCTTGGCATAACCAAGAAACAAGTCAGAGTTTATCCTTTTGTTGTGATTGGTTCTTTCTTTATTCCTGCTTTAAAACAGGTAAAACAGGTTTATTCCTGCTTTAAAACAGGTAATATTTCAAAATTCTATAGAATTCTATAGCCACCCATCTTGCTATTTCCCAAATGCCATCTCTGACTGTGCCTCTCCCTTCATCCCTGGCTGTCTTTATTATATCAAACATCAAAGTGCATTTGATCAATCACTAAGGCATCTAGATCTAGACTGAATGTTTTATCTTTTGTAATTTGACTCATTGCTTCTCACGTTCTTCTCTTTGCTCGCAGAAGAAAATATTACGTACATGTTTAATATTTTCCCGAAATAATCACCGCCCACGATCCGTAAATGTAAATATTTATTAAGCAAACATTTCCCTATTGTTTGAACTAATTAATCCCATTCAGAATCAAAGGTAACTGTTTTCCAAATAGGAGGAAATGACTGTGAAAATTTGTTATATGTGTATTACATCTCACATACATGGCTTATAATAAAACAGAAAAAAATAAAATAAATGCATAGTATAAAATAAAATACATTTTTATTGTCAAGAAAAACTTACAAAATTATGTCACAATTATTTAAATCTTTTTGGAGTATCATTATCTAAATTAATTAAATAAATAGCCCCTATGGTGGCAGGTAAATCATTATCTCCTTTAAGAGGGAGCAAAAGTTGAGCTCCAGTCTCAGTTTCATGGTAGAGTTCACTGGCAAGCTGGAGGTAAGCTGGTTTATTTAAACTTCAGTTTCCAAAGTGAAAAGCTGGGATAACATGATCTACATTTATTATTTATTGAATTAAGTTGTCTTTTGAACACAAACACAGACACAATTTTAAAATAAGAAATCAGTATGTCTGAAATAAGCACACTGGAAATTGTTTCATCTGCATTGCTCTTTATAAGGAATGCCACTATTTTGTTTAAAAACCAATGAAATAGCAAAACAGGAAATCACTACATTAGTAGAATACAACAGCAAACAATTAGTAATAGTCAAATGAACTTGCTTATAAAGCACATAAAAAATACAAATATACACAAACCCTAAAAAACTAGATAATGCCATTGGAAAGATGGATCTGGAAGATGATTTTATTTAGCATTTCCCACCATAACTTGAATGGGCTACTGAGAACATGCATGCCACGCTTTGTTTTGCTTTCCTTATTCCCACCTTTCCAAAAAGCAGACATTCATAGAGCTAAGAGACTGCACTGAAGGCAATACTCACTTGTCTGTCAAGGGGACTGGAGAGTGGCACATCCAGGTTATGCCTTCAGTGGCCAAGCTCGGTGCAAGCTGGTGGTCCTTTTCCCCCTTTTATGTCTTCCTTTTGTATATGCATGGCAGCCTCTGACATCAGCATTGGGACAGGGCATCTCAACAGGCTCTCCCCTCCTCCCTTTACAACTTCAGCTCTCTTCCCTCAAGTCAAGGAAGGAGGTTTTCTTATTTTGAATTACTTTCCCCCTTTAAGCAAATGAGGTAAAGAACTGGGAAACTAGATTGGCTGTATGCCTTCACTGAGATTTTACAAGTTTTGAGATATTCTGAAAGATCATTTTGATTATCAAAAGAGAATATTGACATTTATTTTATTTCTACAGCCCCCTAATTCAATCCAATGCCTCTGGGGGATGTACAACTCTAAAACAATTAAAATATTTAAAATTTAAATCTCAAATTTTCAACCTCCCTCCCTTTCTTCTACTTAATCTATGAGCCTCTAATGTTGATCTATTTGTACTTTACATCAAGTTACACTGAATAAATAAAATACATAAAATAAAATGGCACATTTTGCTCTGGATTTCAAAATTTCTCATTCTGATTTAGCTGTGGTTCCTTGGACAGTTGCTCACAGCTGTGCCAGAGGCACATAGAAAAGCATTCAGTGACATTGATGCTAACAGGTACAGGATGCATTATGGACGGCTTTGATTTTCAGCTCTGCATATGTGGACCTCAGAGCTGTTCTTTTGGATGGAGAACCCACCATATAGAAGAGTCCAGGGTCACTTTTCCTCCTAAGGGTTTTGGTCTGGGAGGTAGATGTGTAATGTGCATCCTCCAACTGTAGTGGGAACAGTTCATATCCTAGAAATTGAAATTTTATTATGGTTCCACTTTCATTAAACACAGTAACAGAAAGACACACTCTGGTTTCTGGATTTCACATTTGACTTCTCAGAATGGCTGCCTTATCTTCAACCTGAGAAACGTATTTTCTTCTTCAAATGGTGAAAAGTCAATATCATTCCTCTTCCCCCAGCATGGTGGATTATATGAAGGGACCATATGCCTCCCTCTTCCTGTTTGTTGTGATGGTGGATTGTATATATGCATAACCAAATACATGGGTATTCCAAATTTCCCTAATCATAAAAGACATCAATATTTCTCCTTGGTCTCCAGTGTTTGCCTTTTATAGGAGCATATAGTATGAAAAAAATCTCATTTTTTAAAAAAGTAAGACTAGTTTGTTAGTGATTGGGCAAATATGGAATAGTGAAATTTACATTTCTGTTCTACCCTAAAAGAACAGCAGGTACAATGTTTACAATTAAGTGAAAATGATGTCTATTCATCTGCATTAACATGGGCTCCTTACCTTTGCAGTCAATTACGTGTAAATATCCAGAAAAATAGAAAATATCAAGAAAATGGCCAGCTGCCCATTATCTTATGGATTCCTTTACAGAAGACTTTCTGTGATGAGGTAATATAGCTGCGGGTTGGATCTTTCAATGAAATTTCTGTTCAAGTTTTATGGTTCACTGATTTGCTTTGGACAAGCTAGCTTATAAACATAGTATACAACATATAACATAGGTCCATTGTAAATAAAAACACTGAAGAATAGGAGGCATACTTGTAATTTTTCCTGATTTGCAATTCAATTAATACATACTGTATGTGTATATTAATACATATGTATATATTATGTACCATGTAAGAAACGATCAATTTCTTACATAACATCACTATCTGGAAGAAGCTTAAACTGCATCTACAATAACCTCTCACTATTGATTTAGAAGGTTTCTCTCTTTGGGTTAGGGAATGTGTTATGCTTCTGATAACACTAGTGACAGATCACATAGTGGCTTATAAAGAAGAGCCTTGGTTGCACAGTGGTTAGAATGCAATATTGCAGGCTGTGTCCACGATCCGGAGTTCGATCCTGATAGGATTCAAGGTTGACTCAGCCTTTCACCCTTCTGATATTGATATAATGAGGACGCTGTTTGTTGGAGGCAATATGCTAATATTGTAAACTGCCCAGAATTCTGTAAAGCACTATGGAATGGTATAGAAGTATAAGTGCTATTGCTATTGGTGTGGCTATAAGTGTAAACAATCAAATAAATATTGGGGTATCGGGTCTTTCACTGCTCCAACTAAGTATCATGAAAGTGGATAAGGGGCACAACAGCATGAAAAATGATTCTGCCCCCCTAGTGTTTTGAGCCTTGCTGAGCCTAGCCTTGTTGAATGGGAAAGGTTGTATGCAAGCAGAACTGTGATATCAAAGGTACTGAATGTGTAAAGATTCCATAAGCACTCAAGCAAAAACCATTTTAGTCTTTCTGGATGCTGGAAACAGAGTTGAAAGGAAGTAACCAGTCACTTCTGAATCTATTCAGATTCACTTTATCTTTTGGCCTTCGGGAATCGTTCACCACCTTTGACTTTATTCCATTGACTAGTGTAAACAATAGGAACAATTACATGCATTTGGAAATGCCATTATTTGGCCTTGGGGATTAAAAAATAATTCAGCATCCACATCACGATAGGGCACTGCCCAGTAAGGCAAAGCAATTAAAGCATAGGCTTGCAGCTTCGAACATTTAGAATTGAGCAAAAAGATAAGATATCCTATTCTTTCTGTGAAGTTTTTGAGCAATTAGCATTAATAAAGCAGTGGAGGAACATAACTTTAGATCCAGAAGATTTTTGGAAGGACAAGTACTGTGATCAGGATGTAGGATAAAAAGCAGTCCAGAACTTTGCAGATGAGAATTCATTACATAATCTTCTCTCTTTCTGCATTTCTACATCTCTATTAATTACTAGATTTGGAAGATGCAGGAGAGCAGTTTTAATGTCATTTCTTGTGGGAAGCTAGAGCTATTAACCACAAAACATCATCTTATCCCTACTACCTGGTGTTTTCTTTCTATGAAAAAAAATACAAGAGGTTCACAACAATATTAAGTACAAGTGATAATGACAGCAACCACTCTCCAAAGCAAATGGGAAAACTCCAGAAATTCCATCTCCACATTGTGGGGCTTCTAGGCAGAGCCACTTCATTTTGGAAATGATCTAAATCTCTTTGAAATGGTCTCCTTCACTGTTCTCGTTTAACCTGTCATGAAATACACATCTAATAAATGCCATATTTCTATATTTTTAAACATTTGCATTTGGTGTGACAATCTTACCTTCTTTTCTGGTTAGGGTCCTTTCCATCGACCCTAACCAGGCTTTAATGCTCCCCAAGCATAAGATTTTCCCAGTGTTCAGCAGAGGCCTTACCTTTAG
This sequence comes from Bungarus multicinctus, assembly GCA_023653725.1. Lineage (NCBI taxonomy): Eukaryota > Metazoa > Chordata > Lepidosauria > Squamata > Elapidae > Bungarus > Bungarus multicinctus. Next base: position 161,997,917 of record CM042836.1, read on the forward strand.
CTGCCCACATTCACATTCTATAGGAAAGCAGCAAACCCCTATCCCTTGGGGAATGGGGTGATGGTGGCAAGGTCCACACGGCAGGAGGGAAGAAGTGCCAAGAACATGGAGGTAGGAATTGCTCCACCCTTACCCAAGAAATCTACCCTGCAGTTTCAGAGAAAATGCTGGAAAAGCTCCCTAACATTTACCCTCATTGAGAAGTGAGTGGTGAGCTAATTGGCTCTGCTTTCCACATCCCAAAGAAATGGACCCGAGGCAGCAGTGATCTCAAGGCTTCAGCTAGTTAATCAGACAATGAGTGGTAGAAAAGCCCATCTCTCTTCAAGCGAGGAAGGAAAACAGGGCATTTTGCTGTGGGGGAATACAAACTACCATTTATAATGCAGCCTACCTGGTTATATTTCTGAATCAAGATAAAAGCTGATGCGTAAGATGTACAGAGTGAGCATAATATCTGCTTTAGGGCAAAAGGGACGCATTAGGTGGGGTTACCCAATCCTTTTTGTTAAGGGGTCCAGTAGCTTTGATTGTTTTGGAATGAAGTTCTGCCAATGTGCATGGATGTGGGGTGTGGATATCTTCTCCTTCAGAATGCCTTGCCCCACAATTGCTTTATTTGAGAAAACATAGCCCTTAAAGAAGAAGAATAAAACTGCATGTAACACAGGCTTCTCTTCTCGATTGCATCAATGACATTAATTTACATTAACTGGAAGAAATCTGGACACATAATGGTTGATGAGAACCTAGTAATGAAAGATAGCTTACAGGAGGTATTAAAAGTTCAGGATACTGAAAAGTCACAGCTGTAACAGGAAAATGCCTTCTAATTTGGTTATTTACTGCAAATAATTCAGCAAAGATTTATTAGCATTAAAACTAAGAATTTTGGTCTGAACTCAAGATTCGTTCTCAGCTTGGAAAAACATTAATCAGATAAACAGATACAGGAACTCACATTTTCAGTTTCTTTGTGCATCTTTAGCTATGTGAATAAAATGGATATGTATTGTAACTAATTGCCAAAGACATAAATATTAGGGCCATCAACATTTTAGATTTGATTTCAAAAGGCTACATGGCCAAAAATGTAACTAGCACCTCTCTGCAACTGTTTTAAGCAGCCATATGATCCAAGAAAAAACTATGGCTTTTAGTTGCAGAAAGTCTGTATTTGCATTCCCACGTGCTCCAAAACACGTTGGGAATCATATTTGAAGCACTGCATAGTCCTGAATAAACATGTTGCAGATACATTTTTGATACAATTATATTAGGGTCAAAATGATGACACTTGGTCACATTGGAATAAAGACACTCAACCACTTGTGATAGGAGATGCCTGAACTTTATATTTCTATCATGAAACAAATTCTAAGAATACCGAAGTCAGTAATGACTTCACAGTTTCAATGCCTGCTTGATATACGGTCACTGTTGCCAACAAAAGTTCAATTTTTTTTATTTCAGAGAAATCAGTAATATCTTAATTTTCTGAAGGTCTGTGCTGTTACATGACACAAAGTTTGAAGTTATATGTGAAAGCCACCATGATGGTACACACAACTTGCATAGAAATTCAAATTTTAGAGTTTGAAAACATAGTTCTAGATTTAAAATACAATATGAAGAGAGAAGAGAGGTGGGGGCACTGAAGCATCCCCATTATGTTTCCATAAGAATGAATTATTATGGGATTACTGCAGCCACTGTAACATTGAAAAAGGGTCATATATAGTTTTGGGCAGATGTGGTATTCAGCAGGTTCTGACCAGTTCTAGAGAACAGGTAGCGGAAATTTTGAGTCGATCGGTGAACCGGCAAATACCACCTTTGACTGGAGATTTTACAAGTATCCTTTTCCCTGCCATGCCCACCAAGCTATGTCCACAGAACTGGTAGTAAAAAAAATTTAATCCCACCACTGGTTTTGGGATGGCTGTTATAACTTTGAATGTTCATTGTAGCCTGTCATATCTCAAGGACGATTTGTATTATGTTGCCCTGAAATGGGTGAAGTCCCAGGACAAGCTTTTAACCTGGGAAAATCTACTGTGTATAAAATGATGATAAATGCTAGCAAAAATTGTAATTCATTTGACCCCTTGGTTTACCATGAAATCCAGATATAAGAAAGATGGAGATTATACTTCCATTACACATAGAAAGAAAATACTTTTAAGTAATGTGGTACTTACGAAAAAGGCGTTAAATGTTTATGAGAACATTTGTCAGTGCACGTCAGCCCTACTAGGTAAGCCAAACCAGAAAATCAAGTCCACTGAAAGGCTAGAACTATTTTTTATTGAAATTGGCTGTAGCAGCAGAATCTTGCAAGTCTGATTGCATTGCGCCTCCTCCTCCTCCTTGAATTAAGATGTCTGCCTGGACCATTTTCCAATGCTATCTTTTTCTGGACTTTAAAAATGCTTTGGCCCTTTTTCCTAGGCAACAGATCCTGCAAATCTTTGACAAGGTCATCTTCTTACTCATGCATTTGCATTTTAAAATTTGATACCATACTCAACAATCCCTTTTCCACTGGTTCAGTGTCTCATTCTTTATGCAAAGTTTTGGGGACACATAATCCTAGCATAAAATGTGGGAAGTTTATAGTTACCATGGCATAAATTTCCAGGGGTTATAATTCAGTGGTCAACAGAATTAAGTTTGTATTAGACAAAATTGTTTCCTTCTATTTATTATGCTAATGAATTAGTCTTACAAAGTCTTTCTGAATCTTTTTTTTACAAATAGAACATGATGATTTACTTCAAAAAGTGCAAGCTACCTTCAGGAATTATTAATTTTTCTACATTGTAAAGTAAATCAAACCCTTCTCCTTACCATCCAATGATTTAGTAATAGCAGCATGACATGAATCTTGGGCAGTTCCAAGCACTGAAAATACAAAATGTATATATGGGAGCCATACAGCTAAACTACAAGCTTAGTGGCCTAGAAAACGTATCTTTAATCCACCTGGATATATATTTAAGATAAGCGAAGAAGCTGAGGAAGGGATTCCATAACATACATTGAGACCTGCTGCTCTGCTAGAGAAGTTAGAGCTCAAATGTAATAGGATTCTTCCTTAAGAGATTTCTGTTCAGATGTAATTTGTTTCTTTTCCTTCTTTCATAGAACAAATAGACTGGTAAAAGAGAAAAAAAGCAACAACAATGAAAACTTGAGCCAGGATTTTGCAGTATTAATCTCAGAAGAATCCACTGTTTTCAAGAACGATGGGTCATCACAGGTTTCTGTAAAGTATCAAAACATCAGTGTGAGGCTTTGGAGTTTTACTTACTTAAAACATTTACGTAGCTGCTCATCTTCCATTCACTTCCATTCTGAGTGGATCCCAATCAAAATCAGCAACTAACATCACTCATAAAAATTGCTGGACTGATATTGTGCATACACTTTCCCTGTACCATTTAAAGAGTTAAAAGTTTAGGAGTTTCAGTGCAGATTGAAGAAAAAATGCTGCTGGATGCTCCTATGGCTCATAACAATCACTGTTTTCCTTTTGACTGGCTTCAGAACAATGCAAAATGTTGTCATGAAACCAAAAAGAGTAAGGTTAACATTTTCTAGCTGCAGATGTCTCGTTGAAAAAAGAGATGATTGCTGCTCGCCCCTGAGATATTCCAAAGAACTGCCAGAGTAATGACGGGAAAAAAGAGGATAAGATTTCTGAGATTGTTACATACAGTATATGTATTATGTTGGAAGAAAAATGCATTAGGATAAGATGAAAATAATATGTTTATCTGTAGGAATTAATGGTTGCCTTATGTATAACTTTTTAAAAATATGAATTAATATTAAAGACAATAGAAAAATTTGGGGTCATTATTTTGAATTATAATTCAAGAGTATTTCCAACCCAGACTATTTCTCAAGACTAACTCACTCATTTATTCCCGAAAGGCCAGCTGTCGTGCCCCTCCCCCAGTGAACTCCCCCCAAATTCACAGAATCCAGAGTCAACTAGTTTTGTTATGATTTGTCATGTTTCCAGTTTCAAATTGGAACTAAGTACGCCTCCTGAAAGGTTCCCATCTTTTAAAAAATAAAGAGTGCTCCCTGGTGCGAATACACTGCCGCAGAAAAACAGCAACAGAAAAAGTAGGAGCAGGAATATTTTTGTGACTCTTGGAGCGAGAGGGAGGGAGGGAGGGAGAGAGAGATAGATGTGAAATTGCCAAACAAGTAAGCTAGCTCTACCATATCTAGCTACTTTTTTATTTCAATTTTAAAATAAGAAATCAGCCAATAGATAAAGTTATTTTTGATGGTGGCATGAATTACTAGGGATTATATATGATTATTATAGCACCATGATGGCGAACCTATGGCATGCCTCCCGGAAGTGGCATGCAGAGCCACATCTGCCGGCATGTGAGAGGTCGCCCGGAAGAGCCCCACTACACATTACGCACTGCTGCCGCCCAACAGCTGATTGTCGGGTATCTGGTGTGCATGCACGGGGTGCGCAGATGTGTGTGCATGTGCAGAAATGCACAGTGCGTGCAGGGAGTCTCATGCGCATGCACAAAGATGCACGGTGCACACAGGGAGGGTTGTGCGTGCATGCGCAGGGGTGTGCCAGCATGCATTATTTCTGGGTGCTGGCATGTGAGCATGTGCATGCAATTTTAGGCACGGGAGCCGAAAAAGGTTACCCACCACTGTTATAGCATATAATATAGTAAGATCATATGACTGATTACCCTGATGCAAAAGCACGCTATACAGCTATTAGCTGTTATTCCATTTATCTGATTCTGGATTCTGTCTAATTTACATGTTTTCATATTAATAACAGCCTCTTCTTGATAAATGACCACATATCTTTCTACTACAAAAAACAGCGGCCTTCTATTGGAATTTGGCATTTCATGGTAATGAATTCCTCTATTCGTCTCTGTTACCCTTTTTCTACCATCTATTCTTAGTCGGGATGAAAGCCATGAAGTAAATTCTGAATACTTGCCGTGAAGATGTGATCTATTTTTTTGTTTCTTCCATTTGGATTTCGTTGGGTCAATGATCCTCTGTAATAGGAGTTCCGAGCAAAGGATTCAGCATTGCCTTGAAAAGTGAAAGAAAATAATATAGATGACAAGATGCTGAAATAAAATTGTTTGTGTTTAGCTAGTCTTAAAAGCTAAGAATGGGGAAAGAACCAAAGTACACATGCAATGTTTAAATGGAGGAAGAATTTGTAAATTGAGAACCTCTTCTAGGATAATAATCCAACCAGCATGTAAAAAGTAAGTTTCTGCAACACTTTTAATGTACAAGTTAGACAAAGATCTTTTTCTATATTTAAGAGAATTAATTTATCTCTATGAATTACTTGACATTCCCCATAACATCATTTATTTCCATTAACTCCAAGTTTGGGCACAATATTATACCTAAACAATTTAATGACATCCTTTTTGCTTTAGTGACCAATACTTGTTATTAAAAATTGCATTAATGTAAGAATTACATTGTTGACTCTTGATTTCTATTTATTTTTTCTTTTTGTTTTAAATCTCCATGTTCAGTGTGTTGCAATATGTTTTAACAGTGAGAAAATACAGTACACTGCACTTTTAACATTATTTTGTGAACTTTGTAAGAATTACAAGTAAGAATTATTGTCTCCATGCTGTAGTAGCTGAGTGAGTGATCAATAATATTTTCTAAGTCCTCGTTCCGTCTCAATTCATAGAAGCAAAATCTGAACCTAGTACAGGTAGTCCTCACTTAATGACCCTAAAATGGACTGGAATTTCTATTGCTAAGTGAAGCAATTGTTAAACAAAACATCAGGTGACTGTATTGCTTAACAATGGCAGTTCCAGCAGTCCAGTGGTCATTAGTCAAAGAATTCACTTTCATTAGGCAAGGACCTTGTACTTCTATTCTCTGCTTCAACTCTCCACTCACCTACCTCTCCCTCCCACACCCCTTATCTGCAGCTGCAGCACACCGTGGCTCAGATTTGAGTGTTTGACCATTAGTCCTCCTTTCTATACAAGAGTGAATTCTTCAACAAGATTCAGAAATGCTTCTGGCACACTGTCAGGTTTCTTTAAGAACCTGAACTATATTGGTTTACCATATATGGTTGCAAGTCATAATGACTCAGCACTTTAATGAAGCCAAGATACTGATTGGCTACAAGAAGCAGGAGTACTATATAGCATGAAGCCAGAGAGCAAATGTTTTGGTTATGGGCTTTTACTGTGGGCGTTTACTGTGACTGCTACTTGGCTACTGCTGCTTCTACTCGGCAAGTATCTTCATCACTCTGTAACTATATCTCTCCATTGCTACATGGATATATTGAAGATGCTGTATTGCTGTTATGCCTACTGACTATGATGATTAGTTATATATTCTATTGATTGATGAACTGTGTATGAATATTGGACTCAATCTTGGACTGTGCTTATACTCCTGTATATAAAACCCTTTACCCTTCAACTTCTGTGCTTGTGTGATTCTATACTCACTACTATAATTTTGAACACTACTTCCATTTACTGCATACTTCTTGAAGACAAAGAAAACTCTGCTACATACTTATCACACACATTATTCCTGCTTTCTGCTTCCCCGTGGATCTGAGTAAAAGATGTGGCTTACTCTAAGAGACATGTTAAATTTAAATAAAATGGGAGAGCTCTGCAGAAGTCTGCTGCTACTTCAGCGACTAGTAGAATTAATTATTCCCTGTTATTTTCAGAGGCATCACAATTCTAAAATTTACCCTAGTAAATTACACATAGTAATGAGAGTATGCTAACCAAATGGGGGCATTTGGGGCCGGTATAAATAACTGTATGGAAAGAAAAATTGCGGAATACTTGAAACTTGATTAAGCAGATATTGCTTTAACAATAGAATGTTAATTCCATTTTCCGCAAGTATCAGTTATCCCAAGTTTATTACTATCAGGTCTACCATCGTGTCCTGCCATTCTGTTGGAAGAGGGGAGGGGAGGCTTGCTGGCATTTTTGCATGCTTTTGCTTTGACTGTAACTGCTTGGGAATTAGGGAGGGGGACTGTCTTCAGAGATGGAGCGGATTCCCTCCCAGCCGGTTCCAGCCTGACTTCAAGGCCATCCTGACCTGAGGGTATACTGTTATCTGCCTAGCACCTTAGAGTTTCCATAACAACCTTGCAGCATCACATTGGCTACTGGCGGACTGGTCAGAAGGGTTGGTTTGGGGAAATGAAAGAATGGTGTTTGCTTCACCTGGGCTTTTTCAGATTTCACCTTGAGTTCAAGTCACCACCCTCAAAATAGTGGAAAGTGTGAATGTACAAACTCAGTGCTGGAACAATATCTCAGTTGTTACATCAATTATTAGCAAGATAACTGGACTGATGTGTTGCCCTTTGCTGAAGGGGCATACAACAATTCCGTACACAGTAGCACAGGATTTAGCCCTTTTAGAGTGGCTACTGGACAAGTCCACCATTGGGTCCTGCACTTCTGTTGGAAGGGGGGTGAGGTTTACTAGCATTTTTGCACGCTTTTACTTTGACTGTAGTTGCTTGGGAATTTTTTCAGATTTTACCCTGTTCTCCTGTAATCATTTTCTCTCAGTAAAAGTTCTTTTGATTCAACTGGATGAATTCAAGAGTCCTGTTGGCCTGAGGGGGCAAGATGAGGCAGATCCTTACAATTACATATCATAATATATGAAGCTGTTTTTTTTATATACAGGTAGTCCTCATTTAGCACCACAGTTGGGATTGGCAATATGGTCATCAAGTGAAGCAGTTGCTGAGTAAAACTGCAACTGTGCTTATAATCTTCTTCAGCTTTCCTTTCCTTTCCAGACCTGCAAAGACTGTAAATGCAAGCATTGACCGCAAAGTTTACTTTTTCATCCCCGTCATTATGGCAAATGTTGCTGAAAGATTATCTGTATAACTTTCTGCTTAAATATTAATATCTGTTGAAAATACACCTGGAAGAACAAGAGGTCCTTACTTAAGGACCACTTGATCAATGACCAAAGCTACAATAGCACTGAATGAAATTATGGTTATTGCAAGAGTCCCTGTAGTCACATGATTAACATATGGATACTTGGCAGCTTGTCTACATTTATGATCACAGGAGTTGCTTGATTCCCCCCAAACCAACTCTACCCTTTCAGCTACCCTGAATTCTATCACTGCTGTCTACCCTCTGCTGCCCCTCGCACCAGCTCCCAACTGGAGGAGAAACTTTCTGACAGTGAGAACAATCAACCAATGGAACAGCTTGCCCTTGGAAGTTGTGGGAGCGCCATCACTTGAGACTTTCAAGAAGAGATTGGACTGCCATTTGTCAGAAATGGTGTAGGGTCTCCCACTTGGGCTGGGTTGGACTAGATGACCTATAAGGTCCCTTCCAACTCTGATTATCTGTTAACTATCCTTTCTACCACTGTCGAGAAGGCCATGCAAAGGTCCAGCAGCTTCTTTTGCCAGTCGGGTCTCAGCAGCGGGAGGAAGAAAACACAGACATCAGTTGGGGGCAGCAGGTTGAGACAGGGGTGAGAGGCAGCAGAACGCAGGGTGACCAAAACAAAAGAATTGTCTTCGAGGCCCTTTCAGCAGGATGCAGAAACTCTGGCAGAGTAATAGCTGAATATGTATGAAAACCACATTGTGAAATTGATCCATACATTTCAGATATGCACACATGCAGAAAGTAATTGAACTCAGCTTTTAACCAAGGCAACTATTATTAGGCAGAAGCTGCCAATCAACTGAGCATTTTCCTCCTTGCATAAATGAGCAAAGACTTACTTGCAGTTTCATGGGAAATACTGAATTTCTTCCTCAACACATGGGACACAGACATGACCTAAAAAGAATAAAATCTTGTTAACAAGTAAATAAGGGTCTGATGTAATTTCCCCCCATTGCAACTTTCTTCAGCAGGACAGCATTTTGGCCCACAAATAAATGTCAGTCCGCTCATTTATTTTGTGGGTAATTTATCTATTTGTACTTCGTTTGTCTGGATTTATCCATTAAGTAAATGAAATTCAGTAAAATATTTCTTCTGTTTGGATTAGACTTTTTAAAAAGAAGCTGAATATCCTGTTTCTCCTCACAACTCTCCAACTGTACATCACTTAGCCCCAATTGTTTTCATCAAAATGTTATCTGCAATATACAGTCATTAATAACACATCAGAAAGGCCAAGGGAAATATCTCTTAGGACTACAGGATTATGTCTACCACTAAACACCATCAATAAATTGAAAGAGAGTTTTGAAAAGTACTTTTTAAATTCTAGAACAGAATTTGATCTGTGGATCCCAGTTTCAGAGATTTATATGGTTCTGCTTCTCTAGCTTCCGCTTTAATATCATGTAGAAGTATGTCAAGATTGATGTTTTGATCTTTTGTGAATTTTACTTGGTAAATGTTATTTTTCCATCTATATTTTAAGTATGTCGTCTTAATTAAGCATTGTCTATTGGCATATATGATCAGCATTTTCACAACTATCATTGGCTGCTGGTGATGTTGGAAAAATCATGCAATGGAATTTTAAAAGCTATGTTATCTGACTTTAAACTTTTATGATGATACCTTCAAAATTAACTAGGCAATCCTTGTACATTTCAGAGCAAGTGGAGTTTGTTCCAAAAAATGAACCTAGGAGGAAATGTGCTTTTTTCTTGTCTTTATCTCATCCAAGATTTTAAAATTGGGGAAAATATTCTTTGGCTAAATGTCAATGAGTAGCCAAATGATAGTTTCCACTTTCACAAGAAAAGCATCATTGCCATTTCTCATATTGTATTTGCACATACTTTCAAATCACCTGGTGATACTGTACCAGGAAAGTTTGAGTCCTCTATAGAATTATATGCATTCCTGGGAGGCTGAAGACTAAATGCTTTGGAATGAAGGATATGAAAAACACTGATATGATTTATGATAATCAAATGATAGGAAAATAGTTGGTTGCATATCTTTACCTGCTCTAGGGCTAATTTATTTAAACATGACAAAACAGCCATTTAGAAAAGCTACATGTAAGATACAACTGAATTTTACCTTCCAATTTTCTCTGATGTTCAGTTCAGTGACAAATGTTTACTAGTGGACTTTATTTACTAATTCCTATATACTGTAGTATATTATATGTAATGCTTTAAGATTCATGGCTCAGAAATGATCCATTGTGGAGTTGTTAGTTGTAGTGCTCTTTAAAAAGTGCTTCAGTTCAATTTATGCAAACTGATTTTATTTTTACCCATGAAACCTTCCATCTGCCAGGACTCTTTTCCATTGCCTTTGCTCCCTTTAAATACACATTACTCAGTGGTTTGCATTCCTTCTTTTTTTCCCATTTCCTTCTACTCCAATCTTTCCTGAATTCACAGTGTTGTCATTCCCCTACGGCAGTGGTGGCTAACCATTTTAGGCTCCTGTGCCAAAAATTGTGTGCGTGTTTGCATACTCGTGCTTGTGTGCCAGCACCCAGAAGGCAATGTGCACCCCACCCCACACCCCCTACGCATGTGCGTGCAATCCCCCTCATGTGCCGACACAAATGGCTCTACGTTCGCCATCATGGCTCTACAGTATATGTAAGTTTGTTTTGTCACTTTGTAAAATAGCATATAGGACATCGTTGTAATTCTTCACAGTATTAAAAACAGTATTCAGAATACCTAAACTCTCAAATGAGATACAAAAAAATGTATTCAAATTCCTACCTCTGACCAAAGCAACACAAAAACAGAATGGTCTTAAAGCAAACTGCCCTTCTCTAGCCATAAAAAATATTACAGAAGGACCAAAAAGCAGCATGCAAAGGTGAATGACAGTTCTTATGGATAGAGGACAACACATTAAAAAAACCTTAACGAGGTGTTGATCAATAAATTTGCTTACATTTCTCTGGAAGAAAATATGCAGACACCTAGAAAAGAAGCATCATCAAATGTCCCTAAAAAATAGCACCATCAAGTGCTTCTGTGATAAATAGAAAAATACTAAATTATTACCCTTTTCTACTACTACATCTAGGGACAAATGACACAAAAAGGGCAACATTGAGAGATTATGAGCAGCTCAGCAAGAAAGTTAAGGAGTTAGGTGCACAAGAAGTTTTTTCATCTGTACAACCAACAAAAGGTAAGAGGTAAAATAAATCCGGTAAGAGAATAAAAGATTCTAGAAGTGAACCACTGGCTAAAGAGTTGGTATTGCCAAAAAAAAAAACCTTTGGATTCCTGGACCGTGGTCTGCACTACATTCATGATGGGCTTTTGGCAAAGGATGGGCTGCATGTCAAAGGATGGGAATAATGTTTTTGGAAAACGACTAGCTCAACTCATCACAAGGGCTTTAAACTAAAATTGAAGAGAGAGGGTGACCAATCTTTAGAATCTCCAGGACCTAATTCCAAGCAAAAATCCATAGAAAATAAGTCAAATGAAGAAGTTGGGAGGGATGGGAAGGAAGACACTCAAACACCAAATAGGAGTCATAGGAAGGATACTCAAAGTCAGACATAAAGATCTCAAATGTCTATATACACTTTGGGAATAAACAATTATTAATACATGAAGGTAGACATGATATAGTTGCAATTACAGAAACCTGATGTGATGAAACCCATGACTAGAGCATAGAAGGATACAAACTGTTAAAAAAAAACCCAGACCCCATAAAAGAGGAGGTGGAGTTGCATGTATGTAAAGGACCACTACACTGATAGAGAAATGTACGAAATCAAAGACGAAAACTTCCTAGAATGCATAAGTGTCAATATGAAAGAAAAAAAGAATGACATTGCCATAGGTGTACACTATAGGCCAAGCAGAAAAAAATAAAGGTACTTTTTGCTAACCAATTAACAAATATATGTAGGAAACACACTATAATAGTAATGGGGAACTTCAATTACCCTGACATCAACTAGAAGACTAATTCTGCACCAAGTGAGAAATCGAATAGGTTCCTGACCAACCTAGCTGACAATTTTGTTGTCTAAAAGGTAGAGGAAGGTAGAGAAGAAGCCATAGAGGAAGCTGAAACTGCAGGATCCTTGAGTGAGAGTGTCCATGTCAAACTGGAATTCAGCACAATGCAAACACAAACAATAGAACATAATGATATCAGAATCTTAGATTTTAAACGAGTTAATTTTAACAAACTCAGAGAGAACTTGGGAAAGATTCCTTGGATGAAAATCCTAAAGGGGAAAACTACTCAAGAAAGTTAGGAATTCTAAAAAATATGATCATAAAATCCCAGTCCAGGATACCGTACCACTGAAAAAGAAAAACAAGAAATCCAAGAAGAAACCAGCATGGCTGCCCAAAGATCTCTCTGATACATTGAAAGACAAAAAGAACAAGTATAAAAAACAGAAAGAAGGACACATAACTAAGGCAGAATATTAGTAGATAGCCAGAATCTGCAAAGACGAAATGTCCAAACCATTCTTATTTCTTTCTTCAACATAGTGACTGAATTAGTGGACCAGCAAAATACTGTGGACATAGTATACTTAGATTTCAGCAAGGCATTCAATAAAGTAGACCACAACCTACTTCTTGGTACTGGTAAGTTAGAAAAAAATAGGATAAATAGCATCACCATCTACAACTGACTGACAAACCGTACTCAACAAGTAGTTCTTAACAGGACTATGTCTATATGGAGGGAGTTAAGCTGTGGGGTACACAAAGTTCCATCTTAGACCCAATACTAAGCTGGCAGGTATAGCCAACATCCTAGATCTTGGTAACTTAAACACTAGGCTCTATCTAACAAAATGAAATGCAATGAGGGAAAAGTAAAGTCTTGCATTTAGGCAAGCAAAACCACAACTACACATATATACTGGTAATACCAGGCTTAATAGCAGTAACTGAGAGGGATCTTAAGAGTCTTAATGGGCAACTAATTAAGTATGAGTCAACAGTGTGTGGCGGCAGCCAAAAAAGCCAATGCAATCCTAAGTTGCATTAACAGAGAGATACAATCAAGATCAAGTGAGGTATTAATACCACTCTATAAAGCCTTAGTAAGATCACATCTAGAATACTGCATCCAGTTTTGGCTACCACACTATAAAAAGATTTAGAGACTCTAGAAATAGTTCAGAGAAAAGCAACAAAGATGATTAAAGAACTGAAGGCTAAAATATAAGAAGAATGGTTGCAAGTACTTGGCATGGCTAGTCTAGTGAAGAGAATGATCAGGGAAGACATAACAGCAGTGTTCTAATATTTGAGGGTTGTCACAGAGAGGAGGGGGTTAATCTGTTTTTCAAAGCATCTGAAGGCCAGACAAGGAATAATGAATGGAAATTGACTGATAAGATTCAACCTAGAAATAAGGAAAAATTTTCTGACAGTGAGAACAATCAACCAATGGAACAACTTGCCTTCAGAAGTTGTGGGAATTTCATCACTGGAGGCTTTCAAGAAGAGACTGGACTGCCATTTGTCAGAAATGAGTCTTCTGCTTGGGCGGGGTGTGTTTGGACTAGATGACCTACAAGGTCCCTTCCAACTCTGTTAATCTCTAAACACAAGCTCAATATAGAAATTAGGCAATCAAATGAAGAAAGCCTTAATGATCTAGTCAAGGTAAGACAAATTACAAAACAACAAACATGTTCAAAAAGCCATGGATCAATTTTCCATGCTTTTATGAACACACAAAAATAAACAGACCAGATATACTGCTCTACCTAATTGTGTAATTATTGGGCACCCCAACATACAGTATAATTTTGCCAAAGAACTCATTAAAAATGTAAGTATTTTGATGGAAACAAACATGCTATCAATTCACTATTACAGTGCTTTTAAAAAATCAAAGAAAATCTTTAATAGCTGAAGAAGGTGAATTCATGATCTCATCGATAAAATAGCATTCTTCACATCCATAGATCCAAAATTGGCAAAAGCCACTTAATCCTTACTATATACAAAGCTCCACATTAAGCAAAGGAAACAAAAATGGAAATTACTTAGAAATATGGAACTTAAAGACTACTGCCTCACTATTTATTTTCAGTTGGATGGACAGATCTACAAAGAAATCAAAGGAACATCTATGGAATCACCTATTTCAGGACTCAAATCAGAAACAATTAAGCAGCATCTGGAAAAAAATAGTCCTCCGCCATAAATAACTCTATACGTGAATCTGTTAGGTGGACATTATGTTTTTGTCATAACCAAATACTTACAACAAAATCAGTCTTTAACAGAATCAAATATATAAGGGAAGAAAAGAATAACAGACTACCATTCCTAGATATTCTCAACAATCAAAGTATTAATGACAGACTTCATATTCAGGTATACTGAAAACCAATATAAACAAACCAAATGCTGCATTACCAAAGCAACAATCCAACTGCCCAACATAAGAGGGCTTTTAGACAAGCCTGAATATCCAGGCTTGTCTGTATATTCCAAGAACTCCAAAGAGAGGGAATAGACAATATTTATAGTATCCTTCAATGAAATGGTACCCATTACATTGGGTACTCACATTATTAAAAGTGCTTTTCAATGCAACCAACTGGAACACAACCAACACAACCCATAAAAAAAATAAATCTTCCATACATTAAAAATATCTCAAAAACCACCAGTAATTACATCAACTGCAAAGTATCGAAGTAGCCCACAAACCAACAAAATCATTCCAAAATATCTTAAACAAACATGAAATGAAATTATTTACAACATAGAATGACTGTGAAAGCTACTGTGTAGGACAAACAGGCAAAGGATTAGAGAACACACTTAGTTGGCAGCCAGAAGACATGCTGGAAATTTTTACTGGATATATGGACCAATTTAATCGCCAAGTCGACTATAGCCATTTTAGATCAAGTGAAATCCAAAATATAAGGGAGTTCCTAGAGGTCTGGCATTCTAACAGATCAGATACACAGAAAAAAATATATAGTTAACAAACTATTTAAAAAAGCAAACTAAGTCCCAAGAAAGAGCAGAGTTTGGGGCATTCTTCCTTTATTATATCCTCAAGGTATAGATGCCAGATAACAAACACAGAAATAATAAAATAATACAGTCAACAAATGAGATCTGCTGCCTATTAAGAGTACTTAGATTTCCTGCTTTGCTTAGAAGGCAGGATTCATATCTCCTCAACTTTTTATAATTATAAACTTGAATTCAGAGACCATACAATTTCATTGGGTTTTTTTTGTAAAATTTAGATATGCTCACCTGGATGCTTCTTTTCTTCTTGGGCCTTTCCACTGGTTTAACTGTCAACCCAGCAGCACTCAGTGCAGCAATCCGAGATTCTATATCAGACACCTTTATAAGAAGTAGAACATTATTCCAGGACTTTTTCCTAGCATAAATCCAATGCATGGTTATACTGGATACGCACAAACAGAGAGGCAAACATCTATCCCTAATTTAAGTCAGTGAAGCAATAGCACTATTTCATTTGGCACTTGACATGCCAATGAACTGGAATCTGGGGATAATTGTCTTCAATTATTTCAGTATTAAAAATAATAATAAATGGAACAAGCATGCCATGCTTTATGTAACGTGACTATAGCTTTCCAGCAGTGGTGGGATTCAAACATTTTTACTACCGGTTCTGTGGGCGTGGCTTGGTGGGTGTGGCAGGGGAAGGATACTATAAAATCTCCAGTCAGAGGTGGGATTTGCCGGTTCTCTGAACTACTCAAAATGTCTGCTACCGGTTCTCCAGAACTGGTTAGAACCTGCTGAATACTTCTGCTTTCCAAACTTTCTCAGGCTTTTTTTAAAAACAGACTACACCCTGATTTCATTTCAATATACAAGTCAGGTCCTAGTAGTGAAAAAAATTGTACTTTTCTCAGAACCAATTATTTTCCGCCTTCATTATGAGTTCCCAGATTTCTGAGGCAAAATTGCTTTGCCTCAGCTGTGCTGAGCTAGCCTGCAGAATAAAGTTTAGGCAAGATCAATTCCTATTGTGACTTATCTTTTCTCTTAATTAAGAGAAAGATATTAAGAAAGAAATTGATTATATGTTATTTTTCTTGATTTAAGAAACTGCATTTTATTTTATTTTTTATTTTCTATTTTTTTACAGAGTCGTTGTATAAAAACTTAAGTCAATTTGTATGAAAATAAGGCTACCTAGCCCAGGAAAATACAGATAGATAGATAGATAGATAGACAGACAGACAGACAGACAGACAGATATAGATAGCAGGCAGGCAGGCAGGCAGGCAGGCAGAGGTAGATAACTGTGATTTTAATAAGGCATGCTTAAAGACAGGGGAAACATCACACTTGATCATGTGTATGCTAATGTAAAGCATGCATATAAAGCAGTGTCCCTTCCACATCTGGGACTTTCATATCATTTATCACTGTTCCTTATACCAGCATACACCCCCATCAGAAGGAAAACTAAGCCTGAAATCAAGTGGAGGGAGCACTTGACCAGCTGGCTGGAGGGAGCACTTGACCAGCTGCAGGATTGTTTCTCAAATACTAATTGGAATTTATTTGAACAAGAGGATTTGGAGGAATATACAAAAACTGTACTGTTTTACATCTTGACCTGTGTGGATACGGTTACTGTGAATAAGCGCATCCGGATTTTTCCAAACCAGAAGCCCTGGATGAACAAGGACGTGCAATTACTTCTCAAGACATGTGAAATGGCATTTGAGTGTGAGGACAGGGTTTGGTATAACAAGGCAAGAGCAGAACTGAGGCGAGGCATCAAGGAGGCAAAAAAGGACTATAAAAGGAAGATTGAGGACTACTTCACAAATAATGATCCACGATGGGCTTGGCAGGGAATTAAACACATCACTAATTACAGGGGCAGCAACCCCATATCGATCAATAAGGATGCATCACTGGCAGAAGAATTGAACTGCTTCTTTGCCTGATTCGAACTGAATAGGTCTTTGAACACATTGCCTCTACAAACCACCGGTACTCAGCTGTTCACAGTACAAGAGTATGATGTGCTCAAAGCAGTGAATGTGAAAAAGGCAGCTGACCCTGATGGGGTACCTGGGAAAATACTCAAAGCATGTGCTGACCAGCACGCAGATGTGTTTACAAATATTTTTAACCTTTCTCTTACACAAGCCATTATTCCATCTTGTCTCAAAACTTCCATTATTATTCCAGTTCCCCAAAAGCCCTCTCCTGATACTTTAAATGACTATAGACCAGTATCTGTCACACCCATAATTATGAAGTGTTTTGAAAGACTGGTCTTAAAAATATATACAGGATTGCCTCCCATCAAACCTTGACCCATACCAGGTTGCTTATTGGAATAACAGATCCACAGAGGATGCTATTGCCATAGCTCTCCACGTTGCACTGAATCATCTGGAACATAGTGGGAACTTTGTAAGGATGCTTTTTGTTGATTACAGCTCAGCTTTTAATACCATCATTCCAAATATACTGATTAAGAAGTTGCTAGAAACTGGCCTCTCCTCTCACATCTGCTGTTGACTAAAGGACTTTCTTACTAACAGACCCCAAACTGTTAGGATTGACAGCTATTTTTACTCCACTTTTGCTCTCAGCACTGGCTCTCCACAGGGTTGTGTGCTGAGCCCCCTTTTGTATTCACTCTACACCTACTACTGCATTCCCTTTTGTCCCACTAACTCTAATAAAATTTGTAGATGACACCACGTTGGTGAGACTCATATCAGGAGAAGACGAGATGGCATATAGGTCAGAGGTTCTCAAACTGGTCTTGTGGTGCAAGAATCATAACTTCGCCCTGAACATCAAAAAGACGAAAGAATTGATTATAGATTTCAGATGATGCAAAGCAGAGCCTCTCCCAATCTCAATGGAGATTGTGTGGAAAGAGTTCATAGTTTTAAATTTCTAGAAACTCATATTTCCAACAACCTTACTTGGTCGGTCCACACTATAGCCACTGCAAAGAAGGCCCAACAACGCCTGCATTTTCTGAGGCTGCTGAAAAAGAGTGGTCTGGGTGAGAAGTTGCTGGTTACCCATTCTACCATCGAGAGCATTTTGGCATACTGTGTAACAGTGTGGTATGCTGGGTGCTCTGTAGTGGATAAGAAGATACTCCAGAGAGTATAAACACAGCACAAAAAATCATTGGTTGCTCTCTTTCTTCTTTGGAAGAGATTGTGAAGACCAGACTCCTCTCTAGAGCACTAAAAATCTCCACAGATTTTTATATTTATAGATTTTATATTTTATATTCATTCATATTTCGAACTGTTACCATCAGGGAGACGCTATAAGTGTCTTAAAATGAGGACTAATAGACTGAGAAACAGTTTCTTTTACAAGGCAGTAATTGTCTTGAATCAAACAACGCATATGTGATTTAGTCCTATGTATATAGTGGCATTTTTAAACTATCTAACTTATTATATGTTTTAGACTAGGTATATTATTATTATTATCATCATCATCATCATTTTAATTTTTAAATACTCTATAGTGTGATTGTGATGTGCTGGAGTAGCTTTCAAATTTCATTATATTTGTAGAATGCTATGACAATAAAGGTATTCTATTCTGTTCTGTTCTATAGGTAGAGATAATTTTCTGGGGAATTCTTGCTTAGAAATCAATCCAAGCTGCCTTTTAAGAAAAGAAAACAGGGATTTACCTCAGTCTCTCTGTGTTGTAGTTCAGCCACAGTAAAAGCCATTTTGTCTTCCAACTCTGACAGTTCTGAATCTGTTGTTGCACTGTGATGGGTTTGGTCCTCCAACTCTCTTTGTCTTTTCTGCAATCCATAGATGTTCTCCATAGAAGCAGGCACCTGCAATCAGCAATACTAATTACTTTCCAGCTAGATTATTGTCTATAATCTCTCTAAACTCTAGAGCAGGGGTGTCAAACTCACGTCGTCGTGGCAGCATCATATGACGTATCCACATTTTTTTCCCTTTCGCTAAACCGGGCATAGGCGTGGCTAGCACATGATGCATCCAGCCCACAGGCCAGGAGTTTGACAGCGCTGTTCTAGAGCAACACGATCTCAGTTCAACAATAGTGAAAAAGATATTTTTCCTTTTACTGATTATTAGGAAAGGAAATGACAATAAAATTATCAGCACCATATAACTGTTCCCAAAATCATGCCTATATTTTCATTTGAAATAATGTGGAGTAGGCTAGTTTCAAGGATGTAAGAAAGCTTTTTAGTTGGAAAAAAGTGATGGCAGTGAACTGTGTATGACAGTAGTATGACAAAAGTTGAACAGAAATGACAAGTTAACTGGATACTACTTCAACATCACATATAAACAAGAGCTTGTGGCAATTAACTTGTGTTTTCTCATCTCATTTTCCAATTTCAGATAGAAACAACTAGATCTAATTGGACTTTTCATCACATTTACTAAGCTATGAGTATTACAAAAAGTCAACAGCTGAGGGGTGCCATACTTTGGAAAAGGTGCCTTGCTTCAGTGGGTCATTAAGAAAAGCTCTGGGTTGAACACACATTTCAACCAAACCCACTAGTACGTTCCAAAATAGTGACTTCTCTGCATTTGCAGCACAAAAGTCCCATCCTTTAAGGTGAGACACCTGATCAAAACAGATACTTCATATGGCAGAGTGTCATACTTCTGCCCTCAAGCATTAATCTGAGGCATATTATCTCTGCTGTACCAAGTTTGGCCTTCAGGCAGAACACTATCACATTCCAGTAAAGTATAGTAATAGCATTTAGACTTATATATCGCTTCACAGTGCTTTGCAGCTCTCTCTAAGCAGTTTATAGAGTCAGCATATTGCCCCCAACAATCTGGGTCCTCATAGTGTTACGAAACATTTAAAACGCTCCATGGCTTGGGACCCGGGTACTTGCGGGATCGCCTACTGCCACCATCGGCCTCCCGCCGGCCAGTGCGCTCCCACAGGGTGGGCCTCCTCGGGGTGCCACCAGCTGGACGATGTCGGTTGGCGGCCCCAAGGGTGTGGGCCTTCTCGGTGGGAGCACCCTCCTTTTGAAATGAACTACCAGCAGAGATGCGGGCCATTGCTGACCTGAGAGCTTTCCGATGCGCATTCAAAACCTATCTTTTCCAACAGGCCGGTCTGGCCTAACGTTATGAGCAGGGTTTTAAATTTTTAATTCAATTTTAAATTTTATGGGGTTTTTTATTGGCTTCAGCCATTTATTTAATTAATTTTAAACTCTTTTTAACTTTTGTAATTTGTATGTTTTATTGTGGCTGTTCCTTTTTGGGAGAGGGGGGTGGTATATAAACCAAAATAATAATAATAATAATAATAATAATAATAATAACAACAACAACAACAACAACAACAACAAAAAGCTGGGAATCTGAGAAAAGCAGGCAGAACAAAACAAAACAAATGTTTTAATGTCAGGCTGCAACACCATGCCTGCCTTCCCCATATCTAATTTGGGAATAGTGGTATTTGTATTAAAACATTTAAACAAATAGGGAGGTAAGTATTTTTGAACTGCAGATAATAATAATAATAATAATAATAATAATAATAATATTAATATACCGCTCCTCTCCCGAAGGACTCGGAGCAGTGCACAGCCATACAATTAAAACATTAAATATATAAAAGTTAAAACTAGATTAAAGACCCTGGCTGAAAACAATTAAAACGTCTCCCTTAAACCCTAAAATTTGATATAAAAATTAAAATACCTGAATCTAAAATCAGCCCAAGCCGGCCTGGTCAAAAAGCCAGGTTTTCAAGGCACGCCTGAAGGTCCCCAGGTCCGTGGCTGAACGTACGTCCGGAGGCAATCCATTCCAGAGGGCAGATGCCCCCACAGAGAAGGCCCTATTCCTCAGGGTCACCAGCCAGCACATAGATGCCAACGGGACTTGCAAGAGACCCTCCCCTGTGGGAGCGCACCGGACGGTGAGAGGAAAATGGCAGAATGGGTCCTATTAGCTTGATAGGGTCCTATTAGCTGATGGATGGGTAAACTTTTGTTTAGAAATATATAACAGGTTTTCTACTAGGACAGAAGTACTTTAAGCAGATTCTATTCTCCTTAAATGCATTCTGCAGAATGTTCTCAGAATTCTAAACCTACCCATTAGGGAAAAGAAATGGTGGAAGTTGATTTAAGAATTTGACCAGATCATTTTCTTCAGAAATACACCAGGCATTTTAACCAAACCTATAAAAATATTCCTTAGCTGCAGTACCGATATGAACATCCATGAACTATGTTAGATTCAGAAGGTAGTTCCAAACTATAGTCCTCAGCTTTCAGAAGGAACCAAATCCTATTCAGAACAGGCTGTTCCCCCAATCGTGACAGTGCTTCACTGTTGATCAAA
Source organism: Bungarus multicinctus (assembly GCA_023653725.1). Classification (NCBI taxonomy): domain Eukaryota; kingdom Metazoa; phylum Chordata; class Lepidosauria; order Squamata; family Elapidae; genus Bungarus; species Bungarus multicinctus. The sequence goes on from CM042836.1 coordinate 162,019,283, forward strand.
GAACTTGTCTTTGTTTGAATTGCACCTTGCTTTATTAAACCATAGGCAATCTGAGCCACCCCTCCAGATTATGTAGAGGTTTCCTCACCAACTTGTCATATTTTTTTTTAAAAAGGAGCGTTTGTGTCTATGTGACTAAACAGATGATAGTGAATAATTTCATGAGAATTGCCCAATCAAGTGCTATGATACAAAGATATTGATGTTATTTGTTTGAGACTAAATGCTCTTTGCTAGTTCAGAGCAGGAATATTGAGAGCTGTAACAGAATTTGTGACATCTTGGTAAGATTTTGTTCAGAATTCAAATGGTCAAATTCCTGCCTGTCATTGCACATTATGTACATTCACTGTTCTATTGCACTTATTGCACTATTGCCAATTGGATTTTAGGAAAGTTCCTATGCAACTGTCTTTTTTATAATAATTATACAGAAGTGTAAAATAAAAGGGGGCAACACATTTTCCAGTCTGGGGCTCACGCTTCTCATTTGAGTGTCATATTGGAAGTAGCACCTGAAAAATCAGCAGAGCCAGATCAAACTGGGTGAAGTCCAGTTGAGATCTAAATATTATTCCATTTCATTTACATCATGTGATTATGCACATTGGTTTGGGAGACACTCTCAAAGTATAATCACAGTATTTGCATTAAATGATCTGTACTTTTATCATCTGAAACTTTAAAATGTTATCCCCTATAAGTATATGCCTAAGTACTCACGAAGAACAGTCATCAATAGTTCTCTTTTCAAAACAAATAAAAATGTAAAGATTTATATTTCAGTATACTATTAATTTCTCTGATATCTTGGAAACATTACTTTTCTTTAGGAGCTAATATGCCTTTGAAATTTGAATATGATCAAATTCTATCAAACAGAAGAATAAAAGCTTGGAATCATTTCTAGTTAGCAGAATTTTTGATTTCCAATGAAGAGTTGGGTGGCTACTAATTTGCTTTGAAGTGAAGCAGGGTGTATTTCAAATTGCTGTATTAGGAACTGAATTGAATCTTGTGGCAAATGTGAATCCCAACTCATCCTACACAGCAACGATTTACAGATCCCAGAAAATCTGGTAAGAAACCTACAGTATGTGATAGACGACTTTATTATATCTAAGTTGCAGAGGATGGGATAAATGTTAAGAATTGTTTGAATAAGGCAAACTAGTAAATTCAAGACTGACTTGCGATTAAAATTTGAGATTTCCTGACAAATTGGCCACCATAAATTAACTGGCTTCCTCTTTTTCCACATGCTTAATTTTATGGATTTGATACATATATGAACGAACACTGTGATGCAACAGATAAGGTATTGAACTAGGAGTGGAGAAACCTAGGTTCCAATCCTCCCTTAGGCATGGAAGTCAATTGGATGATTTTGAACCACTCTGTCTTAGACTATCAAGTAAAAATATCTATTGGCTGAACTGTAATTGACCAATGTTAAACAGTTCATACTTTCAATGAAGAGATCTTCATTCTACAGTATATTGATTTGGGATATACATACATATATTATATAACATCACAATTCCTGAATGTTTTTTCTCATGATAAATTTTCAAACTTTTAAGGTGAAAGTCGTTTGAACAGGCGAACTATTCTTATTGTTGATGTTATATCTATTCTGAGGTGGCCAGTATTTTTCCCTCCAGTTCTCCAAATGTGCTGGTCTAAAACTCCTAACTTATTCGTTATTACTTGTATCGTAACTTATACTTCAGTGACTTGTGGGATGAGGGAGACACAGATTGGACACCTCTAAGATGTGCTTTCATACATTCCTTTCTAATACTTCCTAGGTTAGAAGCACCTGCTTTCTATTTCTCAAGCTCCATTAGAATCATCATCCAACATCTTCATCCTTTCAAGAAGACACTCAAGGATTTCTATATTGTGTTAATTAGTCTCAAGTGCTTTGGCTGTGATGCCACAAAAAGCCCTGGCTGGTGACCTCTAGGTTTTATGCTGAACTAGTTACTGTGTGTGCAGCAGAAGGGAAATGGGGGAATTAAGAGAAAATGGGAAGCTGGAAGGTGTGTGGTTGCTTTAATTAAAAGGGTTTGTTATCCATGGAGGACTCTTAACCTGTGGAAGAATAACAGCCAGATAATATATTGATCCTGGATAATGCTTCACAGAATACAGCAGGGACAAAGGCACTACCTCAAAGCCCAAGTGAAAAGCTCTCATTAGTGTAATGGCTTATGTGTGAGAAGCACTTTTTGCCTCAGAAGCAGAAGATATGAAGGGATTGTTCATGGTGACCATCATATTTTGTACGGTAAGTTTTATTTGGGTCAGTCTGCTCTTGAAAAAGCCAAATGGTCTCAGGAAAGAGATGTCCATGGGGGAGGGGGGGAATGGAATTGGGAAAGTATATGAGAATACACACATTCCACATGTAACACATTTTAAACTCAACATTGAAGTATTGTATTTGTGTATGTATTGGTATAAAGTATGAGATTTTATTTCATAAGGTCTTACACTGCCTTTCTTTTGAACTGGGCTGGAACAGTCCCAGCAGATTAATCTTTGGAATAAGGAAATAAATATTTCTGGAACAACAAAATCACCATTGTTTTGTGAAAATGCTTTTCAGAACAACTCACTTTAATGCACCATGTGATGACTTATTACATGAAAAGCTTTCTGCCCAGAGGGCATTTCATATCAAACCTATATGCCAACTTGACAGGAAAAGTAAGCCTTGTTAAAGAAGATAATTAAGAGGAATGATCTTGCCTATAGCTTGTGACCCCATCAGAATTAAGACTGGGCAGCAGAACTTGTTTTTATCTGGTTTTGTATGTGAAATTTATTTTTAAGGGAGGTGAAATCATAGATCATCTGGTGTCCTTGATAGCCAAAGTCTGTTTAAATAAGTAGGGAACATTCTCTCACCACTTGGCAACCAGATATTGAAAGTAAACAATCAAAACAAGAGGGGAAAGGATCATTGGGGAGCACAAATAGAGGATATCATGATCCATCAGTACATGTCAGGTTGGACAGCAAAAGTAAATGTAGTGCTATAGGTGAACTACCTAAAACTTATAATTGGTTGCTTAATAACAATTCAAAATTAAGACGGGCCCAGAACATGTATGTAAAGCACTTCTAGCCATTGTAAAATGTCATGCCATACCTTTCCTGTGATCATATTACTGCATTTCTCTGGTTTGGCAATTAGCTTGCCTTTACAACTGGCTGTAGTGGTCATGTGACTGCAATTTATGAAGTTTTTTGCCAGTTTCTGGCAAAATCCTCCCATTCAAAAAAATGGGTTTGCACTTAAAGATTCACTTAAAGACTGTGGTAATTTATTTAACAACTGCTGCAAAAAAGTCATAAAATTGTGTCCAATCACATGGGTATCTCAACTTATGACTATGAGAACTTATGACCATAAATCCAGTCCCAATTACAGTTTAGATTGAGGACTACCTGTAGAGATGGTAATAGAGAAACCACATTTGCCCCAATTTGACCATATGTAACGTAAATCAATGTAAAGGTCAAAAAACATTCTCAACTTCGATACATATTTTGTATAGTCTTGTATTTTAATAACTGCTCCAAATCTAGCTTCTGCAGTTAGTTACAAAACAGATAAAATGTTTACATCGAAACTTCTTCTATCAGGAATAGAATTTTCATTAAAGAATGGGACATAGAGTAGGTGGTTGTCTTGTTATATTGTTGCTTCTTCAGGACTCTGTGTTGACAGTAGTCATACATGAAAGTCAGAGGGATTCAAATTTTTTAACAACCAGTTCTGTGGGCATGGCTTGAAGGTCATGTGACTAGGTGGACGTGGCTTGGTGGTCATGTTATTGGCTGGGCGTGGCCAACTCAATATCACTCACATCGAGGCATGCATCTCCTTGCCTGGCCTCTCGTGACTGTGGAGATGCTGCAACAGTTGTAAGTGTGAAGAACGATCATAAGTCACTTTTTTCAGTGCCATTGTAACTTTGAATGGTTACTCCACACAAGCAAAGTACCAGCAAAGGAGGGGGAAAAAACTCCAGAGACGTTCCTGAGACAGGAAGTCTAGTTCTGCCAAGAATGTAATAAAGGTTAAAGGAGAGGCAGTTTCATAAGCAACACCAGAATGTTTCCTTCCTACCTTCCTTACAGGATTAAGCCAGTAATTTCTTCTAACAACCGGTTCTCTGAACTGCTTAGAATGTTAACAACCGGTTTTAGCGAATAGGTGTGAACTGGTAGAATCCCACCCCTGATGACAGTAGTTCTTAAAGTTATCACATAGAGGTTTTTATCAATTCCATTGCCTAAGGTATTAAAGACTGAAGACTGAGATACTAAGGATTCTTCTTTGGTCAATGCACAACACTACCAAAGCTCCAGGGAACACACTAGTTCAGGAGACTGACTGCCTTTGAAAAGGGATTATCATAATACTAGTTTATCTTCTCCGTCTATTTTATATTTTATGATTGTGATTGTTAGAACATCAAAGTTACAAGCTCCATGATTTCTCAGGCTAAAAATGGATCCATTTTCAGATTTGAAACATACATAAAGTTCCTAGTTCATAGATTAAGGGGCAAATGCCAACAGGAATCAAGAAAATGTAATGCTACATTTAACAAATGCTGGCAAGTTAGCAGAATAAATATAACATCAAGGAGTTTGCTGAAATCAAATACTATCCTAAGATACACATTGCTAAATATAGAGTTCATTTTATGCAGTGTAATATAGTAACACACAGTAAATATATATGCTACTAAAACTTTTGTGTGTTCTCATTGTGACCTTCAATTCGGCAAAATGGGGCATCAAGTTGGCTTGAATCTGCCAAATTAAAGAATGAGTCTAAAATCCATGATCCATGACTCCATGGGATTGATATTTGACAAAACTGTGAATTTGTGTTCATTTCAGTGCTGCCCTGCTGCCCCAGACGTGTGATTGTCATTTCCAATGCTCCTTGTCAGCTTCTTATAATGAAAGTCAATGGGAAAGTTGGCAGGAAGTCGAAAGCCCCAGAGTGGCAAGCAGGTAAATCGCTACAAGTGGGGGAGGAAGGGGATGTGTGGGAGGTGGCACATGGGTTGGTTGTACAAGAGGTGCCATTTAGGTTGGGGAGAGTAATTTGGGGGGGGAAGAGATGCTACATTGGATTAGGGAGGTTGCATGGGGTCCAAGAGACTGTATAGCATGTAGATTTGGGAGGCTGCTAAGCAATGCAGCGTAGGTTGGGAAGAGTACACAGGAACGTGAATGAATGTGCCAGGAAAGTGCCAACATGGGCATGTGGGGTTGCAACATGGATTGGGGAGAGAGTACAATAATCTTAAGAACCAGTGAGGATTGGAAGGATGCATGAGTGGTAGGTAATTACCTCTGAAAAGAAGAGCCAACAGGCAATGGTTTGTCTGTTATATTTCTAAAAAAAACTTACCTTCATTATTATTATTTTAAAATAAGCCTTAAGTAGTTATTCGTCACCTGTTCTGCAACACATTTAAATCCTCATAGCAATACAGTATTTTAGATGTATGGACTGTCCTTCATAGAGAATGCAGGTTCATTTATGTATGGGATTTATAGGCTCCACCAAACTCTGGGTGGGTACTTTTCTGATTATGGACAGTGTTTGCAAAAAGTGACCACCATGGACACAGAACAAGGCTAATTTTATCTGGGGGTGGGGGAATGGTGCTTTGCTAAAACTTAGGGTGTCTTAACTGCCTACTTGCTTCTTGTATAACCCAGAAAACAGTCATATGAATGAATGCTGACACCATTCTCAAAGGGGCATCACATCAGCTTATGTCAGAGGCAAACTCTCCTATCCCTCCAAAAGCAGTATAGGAGCATTCATCATTCCAGTTTCAGTGCTACCAGTATGCAAATCTGCATGATATGACTTATTCTTCTTTTAGGAAATCATGTGTCAGAATGTGAACTGTGATCAGATTGACACCTCCCCCGTTTTTTTTTTTTTTTTTAATTTGAGGTTTCTATTTGAGGGTTTGAGGTTTGCTACAATTTATGGCAAGGATGGATTCTTGGGTCCAGCATAAACTTGCGCTCTTCAGTCTTGATGTGATTTCTGATGGGGTTCACTGTGCTTTAACTTGTGGCTGCTCATTCAGCTGAAGGTAACTTGTGTCTGGTCCAGATAGCTTTTAAAGAAGTGTTGTCAATTAGGAAATGCATTCCTCCAATGATCAATATGAACTCTGAACTGACAGGTGCTTTTGCATCTACACTACAAGATAACTCTTCATGTGACTTTAGCTTTGATGAAAAGGATTTAAATGTTATTATGAGCTTTACATAGCCAACGGAGGTTATGAAAGATCAATTGCAAATAATGATCATTGTTCAAAAACATCCTCTGCAACTCTGTAACATTTTAAAGTAATTGTCTTACATCTTGGAAGATACTTTTTATTGGCATTTTGTAGGATAATACTAGCCAATATTAGGAAATTTAGGTTTTTAATAATTTGGAATGAAAAAAAAAAACATGTGGAAAATGGCAACGCTGCTGACCTCCTGTTCTTGGGACTTTCTATTGGAATGGAAAGATGGTAATAATACAGAATAATAAGAGTTGGAAAAAATCTTGGAGGTCTTCTAGTCCTGTCCAATGTCACCTGCAAATTTGATGAGTTCCCCTTCTATTCCCTCATCTAAATCTTTTATGAAGATAATGAAGAGTACTAGATCTAAGACAGAACTTTGTGGTATCTCACTACTTACTTCCCTCGTTGTAGATGTAAGGAATGCTTGTTGAGTACGGTTTGTCCACCAGTTACAAATCCATCTGGTGGTAATGCTGTCTACTCCACATTTTTCCAGCTTACCAAGAAGTAGGTTATAGTCTATTTTGTTGAATGTCTTGCTAAAATCCAATTTCATTTCACTGGCCCACAATCCGTCAAAGAATAAAGTAAGATTTGTTTGGCATGTTCCGTTTTTGAAAAGCCCATGTTGGTTTCTGGTTATAACTTTCCTTCCTTCTAGATATTTGGAAATCTGTTTTTTGATTATCTTTTCTAGGATCTTCCCAAATATTGAAGTCAGTCTGATTGGTCTGGTCTGTAGTTTCTTGCGTCGGTTTTTTCCGCCTTTTTCTTGAAAGTGGAAACTACATCAGCTCTTTTCCAGTCCTCGGGTAGTTTCCCAGCAAGAACAAGTAAATGATTACAAGGCCAGCTGGTCACTAGACCAAGGCAGAAGACTGGGAAATGCTACATAAATAAAATGCATAAAGATAGTTACGTCAACGCATAATAGAACCGTTTGAAGGTCATGGGATTAATATACCCCTGGAACTAGAAAGGAAATACTCTTCTATGTTTGTGTACTTACATACACAGAAACTGACATTCTAATATGTTAAGACATATAGCTGTATAGATAACAGGTTTTCTGTCTAAGAATGGGAAAGTTTAGCATTTGTTACTGTTGTCCAAAGGATGTATCAGCGTTTCTGCTACTCTCAATGATTTTCCTGCTGGCTGTAGTCTCTGTGCTGATGAGGCAAGTGGAACAGCTAAAGTCCACAAGGACATGCTGAAAAATGAACAAATTGATGTGTCCAGAAAGCAATGAAAACCAAACTACATGAAATGGAATGTAAGCATTTACTTCATGACTGCCAATAAAGTAAAATTTAAGGTATCTTCAAACAAGGGAATTCAAGTCAGTGTCTTATTTGAAGCATACTATCTTCATTTTTATGTTCATTTAGTCTGCTGATTTTTTAAAAATCATGTTTTAGAATTTGCTTTGTTTTATGTATCTTCACTAGACTTCTATGTCTTCACTAGGCTTTTATGTATTATTTTGTAATATAGTCAGTCAGCAGTAGTTTAACAATGCATTCGGTATCATCATGAATAGATTGATGAGCCTGGGTTAATCACTGTTTTCTAGCTGCTTTGCCTTCTTTCCATATCTTGAGATTCTGGGTGAATTCAGGAAGGCCAGAGCAGTTTATATCCATTCTTCAGAACCTTTTCATATCTAGTTCTCATAGAACATATGTTTCAGAGCTGCAGCCCACCTGTTCACAAACAAAGTCCTTTGAAGGAGACAGAAACAAAGATAAAGATAATGAAGTCCATTTTGCTTTTGCAATGTGCAGAGCCTCTACTGGGATGCATGATCAAAGTTAATAAATGGTTGAAATCTATGTTTATTGTAAGACTGTAATTACTGAGAAGAATTACTGCTCCAAAAATGATTGCCTTTTCTCTTTCATTGTCCATATTCACATTAGTTTACAACTGCAATGGGAATAAAGTATGATTAATGAACTAAGGGAAGATGCAAAAGTCACAATACAATAATCACACGAAAGTTTTTATAATTCCTTTAAATGGAGCAATGTTAGGTCACAAATGCAAGATGTCTGAATGAACGAATGTCACATGCTTGACAAGACTTGACAAGACTAATCTTGAGCGTAAGACAAATCAGAGACAAGTTAAAGAGAGTATTAATGAACTTCTAGTACAGACAGACTTGTTAATCATCTCTGTAATTCAGAAATAAGTCAGATGAGCTGAAGAGATTACCAAAGACTCTGAACTAAATTCAGATTAACATTTTGGATTGCCTGACATATTCCGCTCCCCCCTTCCTCTACTTCAAGAGTACTAAAGAGCTGGAATGCAGTAATGATGTGAGTGCTGTATACTAGGACCTGCTTCATTTTCTAAGGGATTTATGCATTCAAAAAAATAACAACAAATTTCTTACCATCTTTCCACAAGACAGAGGTGCAATGCAAAATATCTCATAGAAGAAAAATGTTTCTTCTACCTACTGGCAGGGTAGACAATAGCCTTTCCTAGGTGGAGGCAGACAGCCTTAAGTCGAGACCAATTTCTACATGCTAAAGCTGTTCATTAGAAACATCAACAATAGGGAGAAAAACCATTAGAACTCAAAAGCATACAGTTATCTATCTTTTGTTAATAAATTACTTCAAAAAGATAAGCGTATATACTGAGAGGCTAGGAGGTAATAAAGATGCAGAGATTCTTCCATTCTACAATTAAATTTGATTCTATTGTAATCAGAAACAGATATTGCTAGTGCCACGGCACGTCCACAGATTCCTGGAATCAAAGATGGAAATATCTCATTAATCGTTGCTCGAAGTAGTAATAAATAGTAAATAATGTTTCTTTGGCAAATCTTGACTAAGGCAAGGCAATTGACTAGCATTTTAAAAATTATGCTGCAGGAGTGTTACTATGTATTCATTATTGCTTTGGTTTTACACAATCCTGTTCATTTTGATTCCAAAGAAAGTTAACTGGGTTGAAAGAAGTATGTTTTGAAGTTCCACTCTTAGACTGCAATGAATAAGCAATTTCACAGCTAAAGAAACAAAGGGGAACAACTGAAAATAATCTCCTGAGCATTCTTGGCTGCTATTAAATTTTATGAAGTAAAAGAGCAGGACAATTTAGTATGGATTTCCCAATGTTAAATTTTGTTTGTTATGTATCAATAGAACACAAGAATTAGATTTACAAATGATATTGTATACATGGTGATTCAAATAAGATGAATTTTTGAAGTTTCTGATGGGGAATGATTGCGGGCTGGTGCAAGAACAGCAGCCATAGCTGAGAACTTTGGCTAGGATGCATATTCTACCCAGCACAATCTTCCTGAATCAAAGAGGATGAGATAAACTATGTGTGCTATGGATCTAACTAAAGAAATAAGGAAAAAATGCAATCATTCCAGGAGCTAAGATGCTGGGAAACCTATAACTGCATTAGAGCAGAAATGGACATTAAAATCTTGCTTTTCCCCAGTTCTTAATCATTTCAGGAAGTAATTAATTACAGATGAAGAAATATTTCTTCTGCAGCGAAGATCAAGTTTTAGTGAATTAAATCTTCTTACGAGATTACAAGAACAACCAACAACCCAACAAGGGAGATTTAGATTTAAGAACTATGTGCAAAAAATTAAGAATAGATATAAGGAAGTTTTTAAAACGATATTTTAGTTCTTGAAATATTGTATAGAGACACAAATGAGTGGATTATAGGCATAAAGAGTCATACCAGAACTTTTGTGGATGAATTTTGGAAGACTCTTTAAAAGGAACTGAACTTTTAATGAGAAAGCTGGAAGAATTTGGGGCATTGGTTGGTTTCAATATTAATAAACCAAAGCCAAAGAAGTTAACAAAAATATGAAGATAAAAGATTAAATACAATAAAATGGATTTTTAAGATTTAGAAGATGACAAAATATCTGAATATAACTATGGCAAATATAAATTGTATGTTATTTGAACATAACTACATTAAGCACTAAAGGAAGTTTAAAAATATGTTAAGATGGGACCAATTACAATTGTCACTGTTGGGGAAATTTGTATGGTAGGTGGGAAAACCCAAATTAAAGGTAAAGTACATGCATAAAGATACAAAGGAAAGTGTGTCTAAGAGATTTGAAATTATATTTTGCCAACTGATGTTTAGTTTGGATAAATAAATGTGTATTAAGGAATAGAAGGCTATTGAAGTTAGAAGGACATGATTTAAGATTTACGTGGCAAGGACATTTATTATATGACAAAGCTACGGTGAATGTAAATAAAAATCAGTCTGTCAAGCAGGCCATTTTCAGAGTATGGAATAAATACAAAAAAGAATAAGTGAAAGAATAAGTGAAAGAATATATGATAAAAATGGGCTAAAAACTTCAGTTAAAATATATAAATGGAACAATGGGAAATACATGAATGAAAGGTTTGAAATGTACATTGTGTTCTAACCTTTGAAGGTGCTTTGAATCTTTGCTGAAAATGTAAAGAACATGAAGGGAAATTTTATTATGTTTGATGGACATGTAAAAAAGCCAAACGTTTTTCGATACAAATATGTACAAAAATTCAGAAGGTTTAAAAGTTCCATTGAAAACAGAGACTTTGCTTTTAAGACTAATGGACAGGCAACTAGAAAAAGTCATGAAACTTTGTTTCTATATATGTCAGCTACAACAAGATGATTATATGCTCAAAAGTGGAAAGGTCTATCTACAATGGAGGAATGGTTGGTTAAGTTGATGGAGTTTGAAAAGATGGTTAAATTAATTTTCTTTGTTAGAAAAACAACATTCTCTACATCTAGAATTGAATGAAAATCCCTTATAGACTATTTGCAGAAAAGATGCACTTATGACTTGTGGGTTTAATGACTGGAAAAAGTAGGTAATAGAAAAAAAGAGGGGTTTTTTGTAATCATAGACTAAGATATAATTTTGTAATCAAACATATTTGCAGCAGAGGAACTTGGAAGTTTATTTCTGTTTCTTTTTCTTCTTTCTCATTGCATTTTTGTTTTCTCATTTTTCTTCTTTCTCTTTTCTTTCTTTGTTTTATTTTGCATTAGCTTGTGTTAATTTTTATGTTTTTTAAAACTTTTAATAAAATTTATTATAACAAAAAATTAAATGAAATGTTTCAATTGTTGTTAGTAATATTATAAGTAGTCCACACTGAGATTGTCAGAGTTAGCTGTATTATACAGTCAAAGCAAATTGGGTTACTCTTCAAGCAAAACACATAAACTCAAACACATTACAAAAAAGCTTAATATCAACTATAGACACAATAGGGTTGAGCCCTATTCCTCAAAGTTAAGTTTGTGAGATCTAAATACAAAGAGAGCCCCATGTTCAGCAAGAATATCTGCATCAAAAAAACCCTTCACCATAATATAGCTATATGTCTTTTCAAATCCTAATGTTATCTTTTTAAAGTTTAAATGGAAGTCTTCATGCTTTTTTGGTCCACACATCCTCACTGAACACATGGATAGCTTTGTCGATAAGGTGTCAAAGAATACAGGAAAATAGGTCACATTACAAGGTGGTTGCCTGAACAGAGTTTGTTGAAAGGAAGGTAAAGAAACAGAGGACAATACCTTCTTCGCATCAGGAGGAGGGTCATCACTGGATGAGGCCATTTCTGGTCTGGATTCTTCAGTCTTCTTTCCTCCATTTTCTTCATCAGTAGAAACAGCTTTTTCAGTTATGCTATTTGTCGATTCTTCTAATTTTCTCCTCAGTTCCTTCTCTTTTGTGCTACGATCAATGTAGGAATCAATATCTAGAGGCTAGTGAAATAAAAGTAAGTCATTCTCAATCATATGTTCTAGCTGGCTTATTCCAAGTCTACATATATGTAAGTAAACAGATGTGCATCTTTTTAACATGGCATTAAGGAAACCTAAATCTCATCATGTGGTAGGAATTAACTAATCAATTTCCCTCCATGAATGTTTGGATTATTGTCTTAACTACACAAGATATCAAGACATCCATTCGTCCATTTCCATTGTACAGAAATGTACAATGAGGTCTAGTAACGTACAGTATTTCTCTATCATCTACTATAAAATGAAAGACCCATAATGAGGAAGAAAATCTTAGTGGGTTCAGCACTTATTTACATTTGGAACCTCTTGTCTCCACCCCTGGTGATGTGTTATATTTATAACATAAAAACATCTTACTTTTCCAGTTTAAAAACTGAAAGAATTAGTTAAGCCTGTGAGCAGCACTGAGGAATATTGGCCCTGGGGTTCTTCAGAGAAAGATAAAACTAGACAATTGCCCTGAGGCTTCTGCATTAATTAAGTGGGCAAGGTGCTGAAGCACTGCTAGGAATAAAGAGCAGTCTGGCATCTATTAAAGAGCAGCCCAGAATGTCTGAATAACCCTGCAGACAGATCAGGCTGATTGAGCATAGCTGAGCAAATGGCAACCTGGGCGCATGTATAACACTGTTCTTGATTTTACCTTCTCAGAGTGAACTAGAATCTTTTCCTCAAGACAGCTGAGCATACTTTCAATAACAGAGATGCGTTTGTTCAGTTCAAGTATCTAAGAGAAAAGAAAGAAGATAGCAAAGGACAGAGCCCACCACCACAATTTTTCTTAGCAGTTAAAGGAGAAATAAATAAATACAGAGCAATACTAGCTCTCATAATCTTGATGGACTAAAGATCATGATTTCACTGAATAGAAAAGAAACATTTTGGAAAATGCTGGGACATTATAATAATATTTAACAATAACAGAATGTAACAATTAAATAACTGTCAAGGAGGAAGGCTGTATATACTGAATATACACATTTAAATATATTTCCCATTTTGTTTTTTTTTTGATATAAGACCTCTGAATTAAGATCTCTCCTTTGAAGGATAGAAATAACATCCTCACTTATTAAGTAACAAGACAGCTTTGTATCTAAACACTAATAAACAACTTTTGATATTTAGCTGACACTACTGGCAAAATCCATTAAGACGATATTTATACTTTAATATAAAATAATTATTATTTATAGAGCTGATGTTTTACAAGGTCTCACATCAAGCTAATCTTACACCATGATCGCAGGTCTTCCCACAGATTTATAAAATGGAAGGTTAACAGATTTAATTTTAAAATCAAATGTGAATTAGAAAAGAGGTTTGTCTTTCATGACAGTGGCTGCTTTTCCTCTTTTCTGGTTGGGAGAAATCAGACATTGATAGTTGGAGAAATGGAACAATTCTGCCATGGTAAGGGGAATATGCCCAGAATTACAGAATGTCATAAATATTGCCAATAACACAAGAAGTTACTATTTCTTCTTTAAGGATGAGATATAGATAGTCTCCCACATTGGGTAAGCTATGAGTACCTGCAAATACCAATTCCCTGGAAGTCTACCACTCACCCAACTGACGGATTCTGTTAGGCTGGAGAAAAATCAGACAAATGTTTGTTATGCATCTCTAACTGAAACCATGAACATTAGTTCTTAGGCTCTTCTTTCACTTCAATCTGGAATGTTTTGAATAGGTTGAGGGGCCCTGATGAACATCTGGAGTGCAAAGTTGCCTGTGGTGCTTTTAGCTAAATGATGAACATGGTGAATAATACGGTTATGTACACCTAAACACTAAACACATTATGAGGACTAATAACATTATAAGGAGCAGGAATAATAGAATTATAGCCTTATCTCAACCCAATTCATTAGATGTTAGCATCTATATCTCTGCAGCTAAAAACAAGGTTTGTTTTTTCCTCATAAATCTAAATTATGAGGTACATTCAGTATGTAATAGAAGCTTGATTCCGAGTGAAGCATTTTCTCCACAGTCATTTAGTATTACAGCTAACCTGCTCATATAAATTTATGAAAAGGTCATACTTTGTAAGTTCTACTTAGAACTTTTCATATTTCAGTGCAATGATGTTCATGTCAAAAACATGTTCTCATTCAAGTCAGCTACTTAAACCAAATAATGCTTAAAATATATGGCAACTAATCTCCAGAGATTTTTAGGCCACAGAATAAAAAAATTGAATTATGATTTTTTTTTGCTCAGTTTTTATTAAAATAAGATTTCCCTCACAGTTGCTTCATAGTTCTGTGTAGAAAAATATTTTTTTCTTTTCCCTTCCTAATCTGATTAAATAAAACATGTGAATGCTTAATAACCAATCTCTATGAGCTACTGTATTGTAATTGGGGGAGGAAAGTTTTTTTTTTTAAAGAGGCCCCACTTTTCTAGTCCAAAATCATGCTCCTATTCAAGATGCTCTCCCCATAGTAGGTCACATGGAGAAAACTACACACACTTTAAAATAAATGGCTTCTATCAAATGAGCATTTCTATAAAGATTCATGGACTTGTGGGAAAAAAGGAGGAAAATAAAATGAAATACGGTGTATTTTTATGACTAGAAAAAAACAAAGGTGGAATTTGGTAAACCTGTTAGTTCCAGAATAGAATTTGCCACTAGCACTAGATTAAGAGTTAGAAATGGGAGTTCTGCATCTCATTTTACTGACCTCCTTTTATTGATTTATTTGTTTGACTGATAGGGTTCCAAATCAGAAAGAGACAAGGCAACTTACATTTAAAACTCAATAAAACATTTATAAATAAAAAAACATATAGAAATGAAATGAAAAAGCACATAAAACATATAGAAATGAAAAGAAAAATCAGTATGGAAAAGCACATAAAAAATAAGTTCAGTCATATCTCACCAGTCATGATTTGGCAGAATTACAAAATACCTCAGCTCGTATCATTTTTGAAAAGTCAAATTTTCAATGACTTTCTAAAACAAAACAGGATAGGGTTGAATGGACCTCGGAGAGAATGATATTCCAGAAGGACTCCAGGATCCCACAAGATGGCATTGATTACCCTGCCGGGACTTATAGACTTATAGGCATTGGCAGTGGAAGAAAGACGATCTTATAGATAACCAAGCTCTGAACAATCTAGAACATGGGTTTCAAACTTGTGGCATCATGTTGCCATCACATGACATTTTGCAATGTTTTTCCCATTTGCAGAACTGGGATGGGTGTGGCCTGCATGTGACACATCTGGTCAATGGGCTGCCAGTTTGACACCCGTGATCTAGATATATATGATAACCAGCACATTGAATTGATCCTGGAAAACTAGTAATTGGTGTAGCCTTGGAAATGGAAGTATTAATCTAGAATAATGATGTGTACCCCTAAACTGCTTATGCAGTCACATTCTGGACCAGCTGTTAACTTCTGAAATCTTAACATATGCAAGCTGTGATTCATGAGGGAGCAAATGAATGAACATTGCATAATATTACACAAGGCACTGTTCATTACAGAACTTGTAAATCTAATTTAACAATGGAAAATAACAATGGAAAATATGAGTCGCATTGGTTCCAAAGCATTGTGACAGTATTGACTTAAACGTATACTAACTCCAAAAGTTAGTTTACAAACATACTCTGTACCTCATTTCTTTTTTTTAATTATTAAAAATAAACTTTATTAAAAATTAAAAAGAGAAATATATACGTTTCTAATTTGGATGGTATTCAGAATGAAAGTAGATGATTTCCTGTAGTTTCAATAAAATACTAGATTTATTTTGTACCTTGTGGTTTTATTGATCAATTAAATCTATGTTCAATTAAATCTATCCTTACAGATTAATTACAATATAGGTATGGCTTGTCATTAAAATTCAACAAATACCTGCATATCAAAGAATGAGATTAACATTAAGGCTGATGAAGTATTTTGTAGCTTGTACCCATTTCAATCTATGAACTGTATTCTTTGTCTCTGAACATATAAAAGTTTTGTCATCTGAGTGGTGAATAGAAGCACCAGAAATTATTTAATTCTTTATGTGGCTGAGAAACATACTTTCTGTTAGCATTTTCCGTAAAACAATGGCTTGGACTCAACCAATGAATTGTTATGTAGATAGTCCTCGATCTATGTTCAGCGACAGCTCAGTTACACCACCACAAATGACGGTTATGACTGCTCCCTGGAGTTCTGTCCATCCCAGCAACTTCATGGTCATGTGATCATAGTCTGGGCTCTTGGCAACCAGTTCATACTTATGATCAGTTGCAGCATCAGAACAGATGCGCACGATTGCCATTTGCAGTCTTCCCTGTCGGTTTCTTCAGAAAATCAGTAAGGAAGCCGGCAGGGAAGATCACAAGTCTGCTATAAATCAAGAGCTACCAGTATTTCCACATTTTTCCATACATGAAAAATATTATAAAATAATATTGAATAAGTATGCTGAGAAAACAAACATGGCCTTGGTAATAAATATCTTTGTTGGCAATGTAATATCTGTACATATTAAATTTTGTCTGTATTTCTCCAAGAAATAAATGTCACTTTATTTCTTGCCTATGGTTCACTTCCCTTTCAATTCTTTCAATTCTTGAGCTCAGTTCAATAAAATTTGTTACAAATTCCATTACTTTTACAATTATTGTACAGATATTCTTCAACTTACAACTGTAACTGAGCCCAGAATTATGTTCTGTAAGATCAAATCTCAACAAATAAATCCTCTGTCCTACATATTGGCAAAAAAAAATCAGAAAATAAAATACAGGCTGAATAGTCAAGATCTTGCTGATGATCCAAACTCTGTCCAGGATCTTGGAGTACTCATCTCTAATGATCTAAGTGCTAGAGCCCACTGTAACTACATAGCCAAAAGGCGCTAAGAATTGTTAACCTAATCTTACGTAGCTTTTTCTCTGGTAATATTACACTAATAACTAGAGCATACAAAACATTTGCTAGACCAATACTCGAATACAGCTCATCAGTCTGGAACCCACATTACGTATCTGATATTAACACAGTTGAGAAAGTCCAGAGATATTTCACAAGAAGAGTTCTCCATTCCTCTACTCATTGCAAAATACACCAGACTTGAAATTCTAGACCTAAAAAACCTAGAACTACGCCGCCTTCGGTCCAATCTAAGTATAGTATATAAAAATCATACATTGCAAAGTCCTACTTGTCAATGAATACTTCAGCTTCAACCATAATAACACAAGAGCATACAATAGATACAAACTCAAGGTGAATCGCACCAAACCTGACTGCAGGAAATACAACTTCAGCAACGAAGTGGTCAATGTTTGGAATACTCTACCTGACTCTGTGGTTTCTTCCCCAAGCCCCAAAAACTTTAACCTTAGATTGTCTACTATTGACCTCACCCCTTTCCTAAGAGGTCTGTAGGGGGCATGCATAAGTGCACCAACATGCCTACCGTCCCTGTCCTATTGTTCTTTTATTTTTTATTTTTCTTATATGTATCCATGTATTCATAACTATGTTTTTACTTATACCTATTATCTTGTAAAGAATTACAAATAAATAAAATAAATAAATAAATAAAATATTGTGGCTTCATGTCAAGATACCACATGTAATTTTTTGACAATTTCTGCATTGCCGGTTAAACAAATCAATATTCGCCATTGGGTATTTTTGGTCAGAAACTGGAAGTAAATGCCAGAAATTGACAAAAAAATATATATGGAAAGTTGCAAATGGCCATAAAAGTTAGATAGCTGACAAGGTCCCAAAACCTGATCAAATGACCATGGCGCGTCTGTGTATGGCCTTTGTAACCTTGAACAGTTGCTAAACAACCTGTCATAAGTCAAGGAGTACTGTATTTTCACTGAGCTGGCACTCATAGTTGATAAAATTGGGTTTATTATGTAATACTGATCATCATATTGATTTTTGTGCTTTGTCTTTCACCTTCAACTAGGGTTCCTTAAATCTTTCCCATTTCCAGTCACTAAAATAATATTCATCAGCTTTGCTTAACAAGTGTTGCAAAAAAGGTAATAAACCTGGGCACAATTCACTTAACAACCACTTTGCTTAACTATGGAAATGTTGGTCCCAATTGTTGTTTTAACTTGAGGACTACATGTATACTTCTATCTGTAATTGTTTCATTCTACTATTCCCTATTTTCTTCACTTTGGTGTCCTTTCATTTTGATTTGAGTCTTATCATAGTTCCCAAAACAAATTCTCCAAAAGAGAAAAATATAGGATATAACTAAGCACAGAAGCTACCCAATATCTAATTTACCTGATTTCCATTTCCTTGTGAAGATGCTCTGCTCCTGAGTTTTGTGTATCGTGGCTGATAGATGAATGTTTCCTGAGCCTCTTTTCCATCTTCATCAGAAGTATCTACCTTAGCTGAGTACTGGAGTTGGGGCTGCATATTCCATGGACTGCCTTTGGGAACAGAAGAGGGTTGGACAATTTGGTGATCAGATCAATAATTACCTGATTCACTAGTAACATTTTCTGTTTTCACAAAAATTTGAGGCAAAAGAGGGGAATGAAGACAATACAGAAAAATTAGCAAAAGCACTTTATGGTATTATAGGGCTCACGTGAGATTTAAAATATTCTTGAACTGGTATTGTAAGATTCAGATTGTTTTTCCAACAGGGACAACTCAAACCATGATGCAAATTAAGAAAAAAATATATGCACATGAAACAAAAAAACAGTTGAGTGAATTCAGGCCAGTCCCTTTCCATTAACCTTAGAAAGGAGGCAAGATCAAACCACTTCCAAAAATCTTGCCAAGAAAACTGCAGGCACTTGGCCTGGGCAACTGCCAGGAGTCAACTTTCAGGCACAAAAGGGGGAGGGGGGGGAAGACACAAAAACTTTAACCTTAGACTGTCTACTATTGACCTCACCCCCTTTCTAAGAGGCCTGTAGGGGGTGTGCATAAGCGTACCAATTGTGCCTACTGTTCCTGTCCTATTCTTTCTTTTTATTTTTCTTATAAGTATCTATCTCATGTATTCAAAACTATATTTATTCTTATACCTGTATCTTGTAAGCGATTGACAAATCAAATAAATACTAAAATACCAGTAGTGGGAACCCAACATCAAAATGCAGAAGCTCCTTCCTTTCAGAAAAATCTCTTTTAAGACTTCTCCTCATCCCCTTCTTTCCTCTCTCCTTTCCCTTTCTCTTCCCATAAGACATTGAGCTTTGTAATTATTTCCCAAACTTCAAATGCTCAATATTATTTGTTAATCAGCTAAGTTAAGAAACAAGAATTAAATTTGTGATTCTTAAACTTTATGCTTACAGTTCAAAGAGGTGAGCTCTATGAGCTTGTAGTCTGGTGCTGTTTAAGATAATTAAATAGAAGATTTACAGAAATGTAAATCAAATAAATGCAGGGTTAGCAGGAGATATTCATGGAAAGAAGTGACTGATAAGTCCAGCTGCTAACTGGGATAATTCAAAAGGGCAATTTCAGAGCGTGGCCCAGTGATGGACATCAATGGTAAACATAGGTAGCCCAATGGATAATATTTACTCAGAGGTTAAAGTTATTATGTATGGGAAGATGTTCCGTGAACTCAGAGCTGGTTGACAAGCCCACAGTAAAAGTACAATACTTACGATGGGGATTCCAAGAAGGCAGAACCAATTGACAGGTATTGTGTGTGTTGGCTGAGTAAAGGCTTGAGGCCCCAATAGGGAATATCATGTGAAGCTGGTTTATGGACCTTGCCTCACCCCATGCACACCCCGTTTCTTCCTTCCCCATCTTTTTACCATAATTTTAATCATAATTTATATCTGTATAGCTACTATGTATGTATATATTTTTATTGTTTTTAACCTTGTAAGCCACCCAGAGTAATCTTGCAGCGAGATGGACCACAAACAAATGTCATAAACAAAAATATTTAAGTTATTATGGATATCACAAAAGAATATGAAAAAAGTGGGGGAGAAGGGACCGTACTCTGGAATAGAAAAAAAAAAATCTGCATTTTCTTCCAACCAATTCTTATGGTTTGTATGATGAAAGAGAATTTGCTTCAGAAATACTCTGAGGAAAAAAAATAGTTTTAGATAAATGTTCCTAGGTGGAATCTGGGGTCAGGATGTGTATGTGTGTTTTTGGATGTGAATATATTATCTTTTACTATACAAACATCTCTTATTTGCCTGCAGGCCCCCCAGATTCCCATGCTTAAATTAAATTCAAATAGAAGAAATGGTAAGTTTCAACAGCAGTGATATTTTTACCACTATCAGAATAACTTCTTTCCTGGAAGAAAATAGCAGTAATCCCCCACCTTTCTATGCCCATAAACTTGAGAATTTTGAATGGCCATTTCTGCTTAGCTCCCTTTGTGTGGGGCTGAAAACATGCACCATGAAGTATTATGCAAATAAGGGCATATCTATTTTGAGTTCCAGTCTTAAGGATACTTTGAATATATGACACTATCTTTTATTGAGTGTGATCAGTGATCCATCTAAGCAAGGTACAGAAGACACAAAAGCTAGAATCTATTTTATTCAGCGTGCAAAACTTATTATTTGAGTTGTAGCTTCTTCTTTCCCTAGTCTACTTCTCAAATATCCTATGATGAGACAGGAATTTACAGCCAGATTAACATGAACTGTCTAAGCAATCTGTTTGTGCCAGGGTCTCCAAATACTTTAACTCAATATGAGTTATCTCATATATTTTTTTCAATCTCTGAAGCTAAATTGGAAAGCTTTTGTTAGAAAGTTGGAGGTTCTGGAACTTTGCCTCTTTATTCCCTAATCCAGGTTTGTAGCTAGTTTTCAGCATCTCAGCCATCCAAATCACCTGTAGGTTAAAAAAAACCTATAGCAAATTAAAAAGACATTATTTGCAACCCGAGGAAAAGCAGATGGCTGATCACTGCTCATGCACTTTCCAGTGTTTGTCACCTTGTTAAAAATAACATTAGGGATAACTTGGTTTCTGATAATTTCATTTCCTAGATATTTATAGTACTGGTAAAACACTAAAGCCTCTGACACAGCAAAGACTTGGAACATAACTAGATTGTACCTATTATATAGGAAATTTAATCCCCTAAAACTCTACAATATAGTCATCAGTGTGAAAATAAGAAAATATTTCTGCCCTGTTCTATGATATGGAGAGGTACATCAAAACAATTGTATTTCACTATCTGCCTTTGTCATGAATCACGATGCATTCAGATTTAGGCATCCATTTCCCATGTCCAGTTAAAAATACAATGGGCTGACTGAGACTGTCTTTAGTAGGAAAGCCTGCTACAGAAATGGAAAACCAGGGAACAGAATTTTCCCAACAATATTGCAGAATAGCTGATAGGAAAAAGTAGTAGTAACAAGCTCATCACTTTTGAAAATCTGCAGTATATGAATAAAGCTAGAAGTGCAAAAAAAACAAATGCTTCTCAGCCTGGGAAGGATTTGTTTTCCTTCTCTGCAAGCAGAACACCCACATTTTTTAAATTGGATCATACTATTTTTTTAAAAAAAAAATTCAGGAATTCAATCTGGCATATATAACATTCTATCTTCCAATCTGTCCCTGTAACCACAACCCAGGACAATAGGCTAAGCTTAAAAAAATGAGTTGTAATATTTGTTGTGACACGGAGAGCTGCATTTGACAGCTGTAGATAGTTCATTTATTTTCATTCCATAAATTACTCCCAGTCAAATTAACTTGGCAACTAAATGGATCACTTATAATTGTAATTTTGAAACCAAATATTTTCTCGTATGTATGTACATGAATAGATACATTTGTATTTTTCCTCTGTTTATTTTGCCCTTTTTACATCTTTCTATTTGCTATTGCTGAATTCCATCACATCAACCACTTTTGAATATTGAAGAAATACTTTCTCTCTATGGTTTTGGCCAACTGTTCTACCATAACAGAGAATAAGCTGCAATGTAAAAATACCTGGAGTTTTAAAACTTCAATTAGTCATTTATATGCCAGTTTTTATTTTGCTGGAAAGACTCTAAGAAAACTGTTAATGATGAAACATCTTTCTGTGAATTATGAAAGAAATACAAAATCTCTGCATGTAAACAAAAGATGATATATTTCTCAAAGTTTGAACTGTCCAGAAAATACAGGATTCATTGTTAGGTGAACACTGCCTCTAACACTAGCAATTTAAAATTCCCTCTAATGCTGGAAGCACCTACCAGCCTTCGGGATTGTTTCCAGGTTTTTGTTATGTGAGTTGCCTATAAACTGGACTTCCGTGCTGAATTCCTGTTCTGGAAGAGCCATGTGCTTCCCTTGCTCTTGCAAGATATGATGGAAAACTGCAGCCAAGTCTGCTTCTGCTACCATGGAGTCCTTCTGCATGGAGGCTTTTTCATCATTTGGAAAATCTTCAGTGTTCTAAGAAGAATCATCTGTTGGTATTAATAAGCAGGCTACATATTCTCTCATTTGCACACTTACAATTGTTCTTTTCCAACAACTTCTTAATCCAAGAGAATTATCATATAGCTTTAATCAGTTGTGGTATAATACGCCTTGTGTGTCAAAAACATGCGAACACATTTTCATGGGGCATAGACATGGTAGAACCTGGTCAAAGTGCATGAAATGGGTAAAGACTACCTTAAAACTGAACGCTGGCTCTCAAGCCAAATTTCTTCATATTTGACAGAAATTCAACCCATGTCTATCTACATTCTGAAAATGTAGCAAAAATGAACTCATCCAAGATGCCAAAGGTAGCAAACTCTTACGTAAGAAGCTACAAACCCAAGTTATGTTCTCTCATCATGAAAGAATCTAAAAAGCTTTTTTGCCCAGTTAATGAGATCAGATGCTCATTCCAGGAGGTGCTGTAAAGAAATAGCTTCTGTTGAGAGACTCACCGCTGCTGAGTACATTGAACATTTTGATTTTTTCTGAAAAAAACCAAGAGCCCCAAGCATCTCATAGATTTTCAACAGCCTTAGTTTCAAATACATTTCTCACATGGACTAACACAGTTCAATGAATAGGAAAGAAACTGAAAGAAGAGGAAAGGACCATAGATTCAGACCACCACCAGATCCCTAATACCTGAAAGTCTTCTTTCCCAGGACATGGAGAAAGCTGGACAGATTGACGGCGAGATTGGGAAGAATATTCTGAGTCGGTTTCAAAATCAAAGGAATGTACAGAAAGTAGGCGCTTTTTCTTGCGCATCTTAGGAAGCACAAAAAGTGAAAGATTTAAAATTTCACCGCAAATACAAGGTATTACATTTTACATGATCTTCAATAAGGATAACATCCCTCCTAGTATTTA
Organism: Bungarus multicinctus; assembly: GCA_023653725.1. Lineage (NCBI taxonomy): Eukaryota > Metazoa > Chordata > Lepidosauria > Squamata > Elapidae > Bungarus > Bungarus multicinctus. The sequence continues at coordinate 162,042,816 of CM042836.1, forward strand.
CTGTGTGATAGGAGCACTCTCAACTAGAAAGGCTTCAGCCAAGATATTCCTCATTTTCATCAGGCCTCTGCAGGTGGTTACACCTGGTTGATCTTAACTCAGGAGGTTAAACTGCGAGAAGCATTGCTTAAACCTGGGAATATCAGGACTGTAGGTGAGAAATAAAAAAAATAATTTGAAAGAAGACAGTAGAAAAGATTCCTTCCTTGAGAACCCAGACATGCATGAGCACATTTCTGGAAACGTATCGGAATTACTAGGACTCTTCTTTGGACAGTTCAAAACCAAGAAAGATTTGTCAGAAAGCTACAGTAAATGAAGCACCTTTTCTCAGATAATCTCAGAGGAGGGGAGGGGCACAGTGAGGAAAAGAAAGGGTGATATGATTTAACAATGAAGTTACATATTGTGTAAAACATGCATGGGGAAAAAAGTGCATGAATTATCCTTACCCTGGCATAAGTCTCAGATTCTGCTCCATCCACATCATCACTTGTTTCCCCTTCCTCGCTCTCATTATTCCTGTACAAGTGATAATCACCTGGATAAGAAAGACACATGCTTATATGCAAACAAATGTATGTTGATCAGAGGGGCTACAGCTCAGTTACAGATCATTTTACATTCCAGAAGATGTCAGGTTCAATTGCTGCCATCCTCATTTCACTGATTTAGCAACTGATATTGCTGTATATGCATTCCCAGTGATAATTTTGCTTCTCATTTACTGTTTTCTGCTCCATGAATGCCCTTCTTACAATTGCCTCGCAAGCAACAGCTAGTGAAAAGTATTCTCATATAAAGACACTGTTGAAAGCACTTGTCTTTGCTGTTGGCTAGTTAGGCTGACAAATGAAAGCAATTTGGAAGGCAGGATACCTGGGATACCATTTTCTCTCACTGTAGATTAGTCAGACCACTGTAATAACCACATGAGATCTTCTTGGTGGTACCATTTCTTATTAGTATTCATTAAACTCTACCCATAAAGAGGCCCTTACATCTCATGATAGTGTTGATACATGATATTCACAGCGACTGGTTATATTACAGGGTGACTCTTTATGGATTATAATTTATGTTAAAATTTAATGTTGCACATTATCATCTAAAATTAATTATGTTAAATGTTGGAATTTTATCAGAAAAAAACAGGACATTCCTCAAGGTGATTGCATATATAATTTTCTGACCACTTAATAGTGATCCACAACAGACCACAGGATTCCATTGAGAGATTTGTCTCAGTTTGACCAAGGCTCAATTGGAGTCAGTCTATCTACTTTGAGCCAAATCCAAAATGAGATTCAGAAACTGAGCTGTTTTCTGTTCCCTTGGCAAGTATGGAACAACATAAACAGCTCTAAATTTTATCTTATAATAGACTTGGATTTTTTTCAGACACATTAAAGTGCATGAGGGAATGCATCCTGCCAAGATTCATTGAAATATGTTTAGGAATTTTAAGCTATACTTCTGTGACTTTTGATTGTTTGAACAAAAAGTGCCTGTACCTAGGTTGTTTGAGGACATAATTTGAAGATATGTTCAACCACAGTGTTCTTTGGAAAACCATTGTAGCCAGTTGATAGTAAAAGATTTCTGGCTAAATGGAAGGAACTCCAAGAAAGAGAACTGATTCCCAAATAATATGTTGGGGTTGCTTTGGGGGTAGAGAGGAATGAGAAATTAAGAGAAAGGAAGAAATTTAATGAAAACTCTGAATGGGAAAAAGGGAGAAAAATGAAATGAATCATTTGCTGAACAAAACTGCAAGGAAGATGAAGCAATTTAAAATAAAACAAGGAAACTTAAAATAAAACAAGAAAACACAGATCAGATCTCAGAACCAACAGGTAATGATGTAATAACAGCTTAAACAACATGTTTATGATGACACAATTAAGAAATTAGGAACAAAGACATGGAACAATCTCAATCAAGGAATCAATACTTCACACTTCAATTGTTGTGAATGGAATGGCCTTTTGGTTCAATTCTCAAATGGTTCTCCTTCCCCTCCCAAAGCTATGTTCTTAAAAGAGCACTGTTTCCCTAAAGTCCTGTTTTGCATTAGCAAGCTGCATCTTGGAAGTGACTAATGGCAAACCACTTCTGTATCATGCCAAAAAATTGAACAGATGTGTCTGTATAAATCATCAACTCAAAGGTAATGTTACAGTTTTTATCCCATTTCTACTCAGGACATCAACATCTCATGCCCATTTCTAGGGTTTTGGGGTTTTTTGTTTGTTTGTTTTGAATGGATGAATTCCTGCCTACAGTATAGACTCAATGTCTGAAATCTGGAATAGTAAGAGACTCAATTTTCAAGATTCTTTCAAAAGGACAACATTATTTTAAGGTCTAAAGAATTTGTACATGGACATGAAAAAAAGCAACTTACTGGTGACATCTGGCAAGCTATGTACTCTGCCACTCAGACCTAGAATAAAAGAAATTAAGCTAATTTAAATTAGACTTTATAGTAAACATGATGTAGGGTCAATTATATTTATCAGAGTTCATAGCTAATCAACGAAAAGCAATAGAAAACAACACCCTTTTATGTATCTGTAAAATGGCGTACGAACCATTAAAAGAATGTGCTAAACAGTTAACAATAATTATGCAAACTTGGAATGTGATAGGGACATTGCTGCATTCCAGATTCTCCCTGCACCATGAAATGTGTGCAAGAATAAGAGTGACACCCCCTAGACACACTCATGTAATTGTGCCAGCCTTTCTCAAAGCCTGTTGATTTAGCACAAATAAATTATCAGAATGACAAAAGGACAAAGTATCTGACTTTTTCAAACTTGAATCTACGAGGGACCTACATGTGATGGTGCCAGGAGGCAGAGTAGGGATCACCCACCTTATGGAATATTTTCCCTCCAAATTTTGGGTTCGTTCATCACTGTTAATATTCAAGAAGGCCCTTAAGATTTAGCTATGACAAGAAGTTTGGGGGTCTTAGACAACCAGTGACATTTTAAGGTAGTTTCTTTATAATGGGTGAAATGTGGTTGTTATATATTTTTTTCTTTGTTTGTGGTTTGTATACTTCACTTTTGGATGATTTTCTATTTTTAATCATTATTGTTTATATTTTATATTTATATTTTCTATATTATAATGAATGCTTTTATATTGTGGTTTTATTTGATTTTTGTATGTCGCAGTCACTTCTGGTGAGATAGGCAACTTTATAAACTACAATATAAAAGCATGATTTGGCAAATTTAAGATGTGGGGATTTCCAGAACTTCCCAGGAAATATGTATTAAAAATTATTACAATGTTTCAGAATTGTTGTATACAATTATTGTGAAGTCATTTTAAAAAGTACATCATGAAGAATATAACTGTAAATCCAATCTAAATCAGAATACTCTCTTGAATTTTAACTGAGTTTCCTCAACGTTTCCAAATGTTAGTTCTCAGGCAGAGTGCAGCTAAATTGTCATTCAGACCGTAGTAAAATTTCCTATCTTATGGCTATGATAGATATGATTTTTTCACAAATTTCAATCATATAGAAAGGGGGTGACTATGTGTATCTATCTGACCTTGACCATAAAACTGTTCCACCTGCATTCAAGTGAACAAGAATACAGCATTTTATCAGACCTAAATGCTGATCCTTGTTAATACAGAGACTAAAACAGCGAGAAGATAAAGGATAATGGAAGAGGGCCAGTTTAAGCAGCTTTATGCCTATATATGGGTTTTCATTTTCTGTTTGAGCTTCAGACCTGGCTGAGACTGTAGGGTTCCCCCCCCCCCCACACACCTTCTGTTCAATTGTATCCAACTGCCAGAGGCTGCCTGGTCAAGTCCCTTGGCAAGGGTTTTTGGTAGTTGTTTGCCACTGTCTACATATGAGGGTAAAGAGAATATGACTTGCCCAAGGTCACCCAGCTGGCTTTATGCCTAAGGCGGATCTAAAATTCAGGGTCTCCCGGTTTCTAGCCTAGTACCTTAACCACTACTCCAAACTGGCTCTCATTTATTTCATTTAGTAATATTTAGTTATTGGTTTGTTATTCATTCAGTTAGTAAAATATGTATGCCCTCTCTTCAAAGATGCAATATTTCATATCTACTATTTTCAGATCGCACTTTTTTTCTATAGTCCCATACTCATGAATTCTAAAAAAATGCTTATTTTTTGTGATATTTTTATTTCCTTAGGACTGGTATTGCCAAATCATGAATTTTGACTCTTTTTATATTTTTTTATTCTAATTCATTTTAGAATTTCTAAGAAGCATAAATATATAAAACTATCAGAATGTTCATGAAACTTATCTGTGGCATGAGAGGTGATGAATACAAAGTGTCAAACAAGAAATAGGATGTTCACTAAACAAAAATACGTAGCTTTGAGAAAACTCTGGCCATACTGAAGAATGTGTTAAAGGAAAGACATTGGGAGTTAACATGTCCCAAGAAACCAGCAGAAAGTCAGTGCGTTCTGACTAAGAGAATGAAATTCTTGGATCCAAAGAGCCATAACTGGAAAGAAAATAACCACAAGCAAAGTTCCAGAAATGTTTGTATGCAGACATATGACAATTCTTTTGTGGCTATTTAAACCAAAAAAAAAAAAAAGGATACAAATTCTTAAGGCTTTTACAGAAGCAGATTTTTTAAATATATAGTATGAAGTACATCATATGAAAAAAAATTTACTCTAATCCAATTCCATAATACTAGGTTGTTTACTAGCAGTGTTAAATCCCTACTACCATCTCACCCAATTTAAGCCCTGATTATCTGTGACATTTTCAGTTCTAAAAACATACATATTATCAACTGGGCTGTGCAATTCTTTGGATTCAAGGGAAAACATGCTTTCAAGTGCACAGATCTGTTTTAAATTTCTTAAATTAAAATGCATCTCCCTGGATTGTGCAGCTTCTATGATGGAGCTATATATGCACTGTCACATTCTCTGAAGCGTTTTCTTCCCTTGGGAACTGAAGCACATATAAAGCAGGGATCTCCAACCTTGGCAACTTTAAGACTTGTGGACTTCAAACTCCCAGAATTCCTCAGCCAGCTTTGGTCCACAAGTCTTAAAGTTGCCAAAATTGGAGACCCCTGATATAGAGGACTGCTATATTAACAACAGAAGCATGCTTCCCTTCAATAAAAAAGCATAGAATAATAATGATAAATCCTTATGGTTTGATTAGAAACTCCTGCTTCTAATCAATCAAGTATATTTTTGATACAATTTTCTGTTGTATTATTTCTAGTGATTATTCTGTGGTCATTGAGAAAAATGGATGGTAGAAATCAATGATTCTTTAGAACAAAATGTTCCTAGTTTTATTAATCAAAAGGATAGGTAAAACATAATTATGGCACTCATAACTACACTCTCTCAATTACTATATTGGAAGCAGTATGACTGTGTCACAAAGCTTTATTTGGAGCAATCAAGAAAGTGACATTATATAATCATTATTACATTATCTCTCCATATATTATCATTATCTCTCCTGGCATGTAATAACCAGTCTGGATGCTGGAAAATATGAAAGACCATCAAACACTTAGTTGGTATTTTCAATGTTACAAACAACTTATTCTTTCCATTTTTTTATATTACTATCTTTAGAATAGTGGGTCTTTTTTACTTTCAAATGGATATCCCTAATTTTAGAATGAAATAACTATCAAATAACTCATTCCAACTCACTATTTCCAAACCATTTCCCAGTGGTGATTAACTTTCTAAAACAAAGTTAATTGGGATCAAACCAGCTGGAAAACCACATTTTTGGCCTGAGAGTAATGTAATATATGGAAATAGACTGCAGTTATTCAGAGATAATTATAGTGATGTGCTATTTAATTCAGTATCCAGTGGTTTATTGAATCTTCCAAGCTCTCTAAAGAAAGTTACTGAAAAGATCTCACTGAGACCATTGCTCATACCAAGCAAAGCAAAGTTTGTTTTCTGTCCATGCGACATCCTTCCATAGAGAGATCGCATCACCTTAGCACTTCCAAAATGCTTGAAACGAGTTCTGACATGTTCATAATACCATTCCAGTGATCCAGTTTTGACAATCCTGTCCAAGAGATGAGAGACAGTAGACATGTTAGCCAGGATCGATTCTTCCACATCTTCTATCAGTTCAAATATTCCAATTGGTTTCAGTGAAGAAGACTGAAAATATTCTAGAAAATGATAATGCTTTCAAATATAACTAATAAACCCAAGCACCGTTAGTATATATTTAGAAAAAACAGGATCCTACTGTTCTTGAATTTGTTCCAACACCAACATAACCTGTAAGCCACCAAAAGTTGCCTTAAAAGGGAGATGGTAACATAAAAATTAAATAAATAAATAAATACAATTCACGTATTGCCTATTCTTATTTTAAGAGGACCCTCTTTAAAGAACCAGTTACTCTCATTTTTCTTCACACTCAAGGCTCATGTATCAAACTTAAGGTTTTTTTATACAATGCATAAGTTATCTATGTATGAATAATGCAAGCATAAGGCTATATTTTCTCAATATCATTCTAGCTAAAGAGAATTGTCTTTAGTTTTGAAATAGGATAATGTGGTATTGAGTCAGAAAGTAGGAGCCATTGTTCAGAAAAATTCTAAACGATGTCCCACATTTGGTGTTCTTTAGATAAGGAATAGTCCTTAACTAATAAGGATTATTCATATGATCTGGGTATTTCTATACAGATCATCATATGACTAATACTCATTAAGGACTATCATGACAACGATATTGCTATAGGAATTAGGGTAAATCTGATTAGTTACTTAGTATTGCTAGTTTTTGATGGTCAAGGAAGTAAGAAACAAAAAGAAAATGGTTGCTAAAGTATAGCAGAAGAGGCAGATAAAACAGAAGTAATGGCCATAAACAACAGTGGAAAATCCATGAAAATAAGTTTTTAAAGGTTTTTACTTTTATTTGTTTTAGCATTTTAAAAGACCAAACAAGGACAAGATAAAGCACAGGTCTTATCTTTGCACATTTAACTTTTAAAAATACTGCATTATACATGTCTTTTTAAACATTTTAAACATACTGTTAAATAATTGCCAATCTAGAAAGTGGATCAAACTCTCATATTCTAAGAATGGGAAAGAAAGCAGCTTCAAGCTAATTTGCTTTTAGATGAGTACATGGAGCTAAGAAAGAAAACGGTGTCTCAATTTACTGTTATCTTTGCAGGAATCACTATCTTTCAGCATAATTTACAGTATTTTTCAGATTATAAGATGCTCCGAAGTATAGGATGCACCTAGCTTTTGGGGAGGAAAACAAGAAAAAAAATCTGCCTTTGCCTCTGAGCAATTTGACTCCTTGCAGCAAACAGCGAACAGCCTGGTCAGCTTCAGCACAGCCTGATTGAGCACAAGCAGCTGATTGTTGGTTGGATCAGCCTCCCGATGATCAGCTGTTTCAGGCTGCAGGGATTGCCATAGTCTATTGCCACTTCCGCTTGACCCATTTTTGGCCTCCGCACACCCTGTTTTTGGCCTCAGCGCATCTCGTTTTCCACCCATTCCTGCCGCCCAGAATGGGCCAAAAATGGGGCGTGCAGAGGCAATAGGTGATCCCTGCAGCCTGGAACAGCTGGTTGTCTGGAGGCCGATCCAACAGATAATCATCAGGTTGTGCTAAAGTTGATCAGACTATTTGCTGCAAGGAGACAAACTGCTGGGAGGCAGAGGCTGAAGGGTGGTGGCCGGCAGGTGGGCAGGGCTTCAGCAACATCAGCTGTATAAGACGCACAGACATTTCCACCCACTTTGAGGGCGGGGCAGTGCATCTTATACACTGAAAAATGCAAGGCTATTACAATAAATATCCAAGAAATAATCCTATGTGTTGCGTCTTCTGAATAATTATAGTTTTAGAGTCTCCTTTTAATAATGGGAGAAGTCTCTCCCCTACTCCCCCCAAATCCATTCTTTCCTCTGATTTCTACTCTCATAGATGTCCACAGAGAAAAGGGATAACAAGTGATGGAACATACTTTGTAATAACATGACACAAATTTTATGTAGTTGCATTCAGCATTGGACCACAAGGATAGAAGGGTATGGTTTGTAATCCATCACCATAATTTTTTTCATAATTTTTCTCTCATCATGATTAGTTCTCAGTTCTGGGTAGATATTATTAATAGGAGGTAAATTAAATGAAGAAAAACTAACTAAACGAAACACAGTATTCTTTGTAAGAGGATGCTTCACATGAGAAATTAACGAAACACAGTATTCTTTGTAAGAGAATGCTTCACATGAGAAATTAACAAGTTTAAGAAAGTTACCGCTTAATGTCTAGTCAGAATTGTAATAAAGAAAGGAGATGATAAAACTCTTGTCTAGCCCACTTACCTCACTAGGCGGCATGGATCACACATCCAACTTTGCTCCTTTTCGTTGTACTGGCTACAACTTTTGCATATGTACAAGTGACAGTGCAAGCACTGGTGTTTGCTGTTCAATAGAAACTTAAAGGGTTGCAGACAATGGATACAAAATGTTTCGTTGAGGTGGGATTGATTGGACAATAGCTCCCGCTTAGTGCTTTCTTTTTCAATTTTGCATTTCATATCCCTTTGAGGAAAAATAAATAAACACTGTCATCTGCTTATCACCCAGCAAACACACTCACACTCACATACAGGCATGCATTTCTGAATACTGCAAGCCTTCCAGAGTCTTCTAGTGTGAGTGGCCATAATAAATGAATCAGTAATAATAAAATTAATAATGTCTATATTTTATATTTAAGTAAATGGTATCAAAAAAGCTTCTGATATTTAATCAGATAAAAATATGAGAAGGTGAATTATTCATTCTTAATGGGGCACTTAAAATTCAAATTCCTTATGTGAAACAGAGCAGCAGTGGGAAGCTTTCTGCAACCTACAGTTTAAATTTTGTTCATTTTCCCCTGTTAAACAGAGAGGATCATAATTTTCACAGATTGATAGGACCAGGATTTCCCAACCTCTGCTTATGATGGTATGGTGTACATATTGTATCTACCTATGAAGACTTTTAAGAAAAGAATTAAAACATTGCCTCTCTTTTTCCTTGGGTCCTACTGAAAATCAATTTCATACCATCCCCTATTAAATTTACTTCCTTCCAAACTGCTTCATTTATTTATTCGCCAAATACTTCCTTTTATATTGATCTTCTGTCTGAGCCTCTGCTCTCTACCCACTTCCTGTTGCCTTCTCTTTGTGTCTGGGAGGGGGGAGGGGCAAATACTAGAAACCATTAGTCCAACTAAAGGCTCCAGGAGAGCTCAAGGGAGAGGACACTGACAACTCATGACATCAAGGACCATCTCCAACCTACCATTCAAGCGTACTCTCTCCCTCTAACATTAGCATTTCTATGTTATGATTCAGGTACTTTTTCACACTTCTCTACCTCGGCCTTTGACTGCCACATGACATAGCCTGCTCTGTTAGCTATATCTTCATTTTTGCAAGGCTGAATAGGAAGGATGCAACAGCATTTACTGGAGCATGTCCATATATTTGGTAATGAAAAGAAACCATGAAACCATACTCAGTCAATATCCATTCTTTTTGTTTCATGCTTTTGCTGGGGAGGGGGGAGATTAGATTGGAGAGAGATTTGTTATTTCCTAATCACAATTATAGAAAAATTATTTGAAATGATATGGATGGGGGAGGCCATAGTTATCAGCGTTGGAATCTGGTGCAAAGAAGTCAATTTATAAACTTGGGGGAATGCTCTTAAAAAGTCTTCTATGATTCTGGATGAAACTGATCCAGGCTGCATTTAAGGAAGATAATGGGATAATCTAGTACAGGGGCTATCAAATAGGCGGCCTGCAGGCCTATGCAGGCCATGGCCACCCCAGCTCCGCAAAGGTAAAAAAAGATCACACTACATCATGTGATGCAATCGAATTTGATTTGATCAAGTTTGATACCTGTGATCTAATACTTTCCTTATTTCTCTCTTCCATAATACTAATATGTGGATCCTACTGGATCTCTAACTCTTTTTGATAGTACTGACTACAATGGGACAACAGAATTTGATTCGATCAAGTTTAATACCTGTGATCTAATACTTTCCTTATTTCTCTCTTCCATAATACTAATACTGTGGATCCTGCTGGATCTCTAACTCTTTTTGATAGTACTGACTACAATGGGACAACTCAGCATGGACAGCTTGGCAGGGCCAGCTTATCACAGCCACCTTGCCACCACCAAGTCGCCGCAGGACAACTCACACAGTTAACTCACCACAGCTGGAGGCAAAGTGGGCAAGTGGCTGAGGGAGCAGTAAGGGAAGAGCACAGAGAGGTGAGGAAAAAAAGGCTGACCGATGCTCTGTCCATCACTCGCTCACTTGCCTGGCTCTCCCTCCAGCTGCCCGCAATGAGTTGTCGATGTGGAGTTGTCCTACGCCGATTTTGTGGCAGTGAGTTGGCAGAGGCGACTTGGTGTTGGCAAGCTGGCTGCAGTGAGTTGACCCTGTGAGCTGGCTGCGCCGAGTTGTCTGATTGTAGTCAGTACTATCAAAAACACTTAGTGATCTGTTGGTGATGGCAAATGACGGCAGTGAGCCGGCCACACCAAGTTGTTCTAGACCCTACAATAACATTTTGGAATGGCTTTGTCATTTGGAGTCACAACACAGGAATGCAGTGGTTTCCTCCCACTATGAGCCATTTTCAGAAGACAGACAGAATCATCCTTTCTTGCCTTCATGACAGCTGAACTTCTATATTCATGCCATAACCTTTAAACCAAGCTACTGACTGAATCTGATTTCTTGGACACAGGGATTACATTACACTGTGTTGTTACTGTTATTCTATGGTATCGACTGAATAAAGAGACTTCCCCTAAAAATATTCCACAGAATCCTACAACAATATACAGTAATTCATTCCACGCACACTACTCCACATTTCTTATAGCAGGGACACTCTAACATTTTCATATTGTTTCTCCAAATACTATACTCCTAATGACTTAATAGTTACATCTATCTAGTTTTTTTTCTGTAAGAAAATGAGAATGGCTTGCTTCGGTTTTCTGGTTTTTTTTTTTTTAAGATAGTGTACAAACCTGGCATTTCCTAGTCATCCCCTAAGTTGTATCCAGGTTCAATTTAACTTTTTAAGGTTTGCAAAGGTTGGGCAGGTACCATCAAGCTGTGCATGTAAAGCTGAACTCTCAAAATCACAGAGAATCTGCATAGATGTAATTCTGCATAAATTTTGAATTACTTTTAAGTTTTGGCTTCAGTACACTAAAAGGGAAAGGGAGTGTCAGATCCGTGTATCTGCCATTCTTCAATGGAAGAAGGGGGGGAAGTAATGGTACAAGTAATCCTTTTTGATGTAACCTGAATATATTAAATCTTATATTGAATCTGTATAACCTACACATGGTATACAACTGGAGGATTGGAGCCAGATGTCCAGAAATTTGTCATCTCTTGAAGAGATAGCAAGTGGAGAAGGGACCATAAAAATTCCAGCTCCGGAAGATACTCCCTGGGACAATTTTCCCTGCTCCAATTTCCACCCAATTTCCACATGAGTGTTTCTCAATCTTGGCAATATTAAAATATGTGGATTTTAATTCCTGCTGGTTGGGGAATTCTGAGGGTTGAAGTCCAGGCTTCTTAAAATTGCTAAGAGTAAGAAACACTTAGACAGATGAAGCCAATGAAACAATCCTTCCACTTGAGTCTGATATTTACCTTTGCTTTTTAACTTGTTAGGTGCCAACTCTGTGGCTTAGCACATTAAAGAATGTGTGGGAACAAGAGACTGCATTTGGGTATTATTTGAAATCGTATTCATTATTTAGCTTAGTCATCTAGACTTGAGGAGAGAAAAATTGGGTTTCCCATGGAATATGATTACTATCTACATCCTACACTAAAACCACAGATCTCAAAGTATAAATCAGACATCCTCTGAAGAAATCTGGTGAATCTGTCTTTTGTGACCTTTCCCTGTGAAACAAATACTTAAAAGTTCATAAACTTTATTGATGTCATCATTTCCCTATGCGATAAACTATCATCATCATCAATCATCATTGTCATCACCAACTTTGTTTATTGAGTTGGTGGGTGGCCAAGGGTAAACAAAATACAGCGTCTTAGGCTATATTAGCAGAAGTCAGGTTCAAATTAGGGGCTTCCTCTTCATGGTTCTTAATTGCTGAATGAGAATATGCCTGAGTCACAAAATCTGAATGCTACTTAGACTCACTAAGAGTAATATGGGTAGCTCTATTTTTTCTTATAGTGGCTTAGGCATCTGTAGAGTATTTTCAGCATAAATCCAGAAGAATAGACTTGCACAGTGGTTGTCAAGCATGAAAGAGCAGGTCCACATATGAAGGTTCAACTGATTTATTGTTAAAAGCCTATCTGCAGTAATATACTCAAAAATAATTGATATCTACTTAGAGTTAGATAGGAGTCAACTTAAGTGAGGAAGGGGGCTTTAAATCTTCCTTTCCTGGCCTGTGCTGAAGTCAAAATCTTTGCCCTGTAAAGGAATATGGAATAGTAATCTCAGTTTGTAGGAACTAAAAGTATATTCCAATCAACATCTCACATAAATGAACACTTTTAAGCTGCATTTTACCGGCACAGATTTTACCAGCACAGGTTGTTTGATAGACCACTGCTTGCTTTCAGCACACCTAGAAATACATAGCATCTTTTGTTTGTCTTTGAGGCGATGATTAAGAAATGTAGTATTTGTACTGTAGGACAGATCCTTGTTGGCTTATTTCCAGGTGGGTAGGACTGGAAAATATAACTGGAAAATTTTCCTATACATAGTTATTAATGTTTCTCCTGTGGTATATTAACTAGCAACAGTGCACAGAGACGTTTGCTTTTTCTGTTTTCGCAAATGTCTGGAAGTATGACCAAATAAATAAGTAAATACATTGTGTACACAGACAAAAAAGGAAATTAACTTAGAGGCTCAACAAGTCAACTACAGAAGTTAAGCATTTATACATATGAAAAGTATCAATGCCTAAATAAGTGGTATTTTGAAACTCTGTTTTGACCATGGATACCAGCACAATAAAGTAATCCTAGGTTTGTACAGAACTTTACATAATAAGCTGCCTTGGAGAGTAAGTATGCAAGAGTTACATGTGAGTAATTTCATAAAAGCTGAATTTTAATTTGATTACCAGTTTGTTTTTAAAATTAAGTTTTCCATGTAGTAAGATAAGATCTATCGAATCATTTGCACCTACTTTTTACAGTATAAAAGAACCCAATGAAAAAGGGGGCTCTGCTATGAGGAGGTTATTCAGTTTTATTATAGTATAGAAAATAACTTATTTGAGTAACTCAAGAAAGCTCCAACTATCTGTCCGCTCATGAAACCCAGTTCATATTCATCCTACTGATTTAAGTGCTCCATAATTAGATGGTAGGAAAAGACCTTCTGCATCTTAAGTAAATGTGATGGGAACCACTACATTTGTTTATTCATTACATCTACCCAATAGATCAGGGCATGAATGGAGGGATCTGTTTTAAGAGATGAAAGAAAATCTTGCTTCTATGTAGGGGAATCTGGCACTTCACATCTTACATTTCTTCACTATTTTTGCCTCATTTTATCAAGCTTATAGCTACAATTAAGATGGAAAAAGTACATGGCCTAGGATCTGGTCAACTGAAAAACTGCCTGTTGGTAACAATCTAAACAGCCAATTTGATCCTGCAAGGTGGCATCCTATGTCATCTATTGGGGCCCTGAAAGCACACCTTCTCTGTAAACAGCACTTACCCTGTGAGAGATTTCCCCTGACATTTGGATAGCTCCTCACTTTGCTGCCTTTGGATAAGGGAGATCCCTAGCTTCAACCCATTAGTCATCTTTTAATCTTTTATTGCTTTTATTGTAATTTTTTGTTTGATTGTTGTGAGATGGCATACAAGTTTAATAAATTATTACTACTCAATAGTCTCTTGATATTTCAGCACAATTGAGAACTGTTCTCAAATTCAGATTAAGTTAAATTAAAGTTAAGGCAACTAAGTACATCTTGTCTAATGAAGAGAAGAATTACAGATGGCATGATTAACTATCTTCAAGTACATGACGGTCTGTCACAGAGATGACAGGGTTGACTTATTCTCCAAAGCACCGAGGGCAGGAGAAGCAGCAAAGGGTGGAAGCTCATCAGAGGGAATTCAAACCTGGATCTAAGAAGACATTTCCTGACAGGAATTAACCAACTTTATTTATTTATTTATTTTTATTTATTTATTTATTTTTGTCAAGCAATTATAAGGTAACAGGTATAAGCATAAACATAGTTATGAATACATGAAATGGATACATGTAAGAAAAATAAAAATAAACAATAGGACAGAAACAATAGGGACGGTAGGCACATTGGTGCGCTTATTTGTGCTCCATTGCTGGAAGTTTTCAAGAAAAGATTGTACAACCATTTGTCTGGGACAGTATAAGATCTCCTATTTAGAGCAGAGGGTTGGATTAAAAGACTTTCAAGGTCCCTGAAATCTAGTCTATTTTTCGACACAGCTGAAGTGATACTTATTTCCTAAAACAGCAGGTCCCAACCTTTGTGACTTGGCGGCCCGGCTGGGGAGGAGAGGGAAACTGGGCTGTATGAGTGGCAGGCCGGCGCATACGCACGCAGCTCCACTCACACAAGAGAGAAGAGAAGCCTTTGGAGTGCAGTCTCAACTGCTCCAGGTTTCTTCATGGCAAAAGCTTTTGCAAAAGATGGAAGGCCTGAAGCAGTGAGAGATCATTCCCCCAAAGCCTTTCGTCTGTTTGCAACAGCTTTTGACATGGAGAAGTCTTTGGGGCTGTGGCTTCGTGTTCCTTCAGACTCCCCAAGGCTGCCTGACACTCCAAAAGCAGATTGGGTGTCCTGCATAGGCAGCCTTAGTGAGTCAGCAAAGCAGAGCAGGATATACTAGTCACACTCAGCCTCTGCTCTCAACACTCCACTTCTGAAACATCGGGAGCAGGCAACTTGGTGGCCCAGCTGGAGTGGAGGGGAACCAGGCTGTGAAAGTGGCAGGCTGGCACATGCACACACCTCTACTCCCACAAGAGAGAAGCCTTTGGGATGCCGCTTGCACAAGTAGGGTGCGAGTAGGGTGCAAGAGCTGGCACCCGCCACTCATATGATTGGGGCTGCATGTGCACCAATGGTGGGGTTCAAATCTTTTTACTACCGGTTCTGTGGGCGTGGCTTATTTGGTGGGCGTGGTTGGTGGTCATGTGACTGGGTGGCCATGGCCAACTCAATGTCACTCACATCAAGGGGTGCGTCACCTGGCCCCTCCACTCCCAGCCATTCCTTGTCACCCAGCCTCAACTTACCTATAGTTCTGTAAAAATGTTGTTCACTTTTTTTGACTTTATTATCTGCATACTATAGATGTACTTTCATGGACCACTGAAAGGAGGAAATGGCTCATATGCTTTACCCAAGAGTGTGATAGGCAACAGGCTTTTAAGGGGCTGTCACAAAGAAAGGGGGACAATGTATTTTCCAAAGAAGCAGAATGCAACAAGAAGCAATGGATGGAAACTGAACAGAGAGAAGCAACCTAAAACTAAGGAGAAACTTCCTGACAGTGAGAACAATTAACAAGTGGAACTGCTTGTCTCCAGAAGTTCTGGGTGCTCACTCACTGGAAGTTTTTAAGAAAAGACTGCACAGCCAGTCACCCCAAGGTCCCTTCTAAGTATTATTCTGTTATTCTGACACCTTTCCCAGGATCTCTACTCAGAGTTTGGCATCCTCAATTTTCTTGCCTGAGCTGGGGGTTGGACTAGAAGACCTCCAAGGTCCCTTTTCAATTCTTGTTAAACACATGTGTATTTTATGCTACGGACTATTGACATTAAATGCATGTAAACCCTGAAAAATATGTGGTAGCCCTGGGCAAAAGAAAGGCAGAAAAACCACTCTAGGTGTAGGGACAGTGTAAAATATTAACACATGATAAATAATGGAACAATTAAAAATAATAGCACAGAGTTTTCTCTCTCTCTCTCATCCTATTTTTTTCTTCCTTTCTCCCTCTTCCCCTTCCTTCCTTCCTTCCTTCCTTCTCTCTCATATACATACACACACACACACGGAGCATTTTTGTAGCTTAACAGACATGCATTTTGAAGCAGCTCCTTTAAATTTCTCCAAGGCTGGAGTGGATTCCCCCACCCCCTCTGTCAGACCGCACTCCTTCTCACTCCAGGCACTTTTAACTCACACGGGGAAAGCAATACTTGCAGCGTCCATGCCTTTCTTCCTTTCCCCCGGGAAGAAAGAGGATGTGGGGAATGGAAAGCTAGGAGAGCGATTGGGGCAAGTAAGCGACCAGGCAACTGGGTTGGGGGCGTGGCCAGCCAGGGGTCGCCACCGGTTTGGTGACCATGCCAAATAACTGCTACCGGTTCGCCCAAATAGGTGCGAACTGTTTGAATACCACCTCTGATGTGCACCAGCCGCTACTCACACAGCCCAGTTGCAAATAGGCCACGGCCTGGTAGTGGGCCATGGCCTACAGGTTGGGGACCCCATCCTAAAACCTAATCATTTCGGTCAGACTGTTGAAAACAGTATCTTCTCTCAAAAAAGTCATCATTACCAGAGTTTGTTTTTAAAAGCAAGGCAGACCCTGTGTGCAGGAGCCATGCCAAGACATTTGGCCAACAGTTGAAAGGATTCTTATTTCAGCAGACTTGACTTATTTTAATTTTGTACTCTGCATGTTGCACTGGTATTAACTATTGGCTCTTTAATACTAAACTATGACATTATTGTGGTTATGATTTTATTATATATATTTATTCTATACAGTGAGCTATTTTGATGGCTCTGGTACTTGAGACATAAATAAATAAATAAATAAATAAACAAACAAACAAACAAATAAATAAACAAACAAATGGGCTGCATTCCATACAGCACCTAGGGTCTATAATTCAGGTTGCTGCTTTTCTCAAAAAAAATGTGAGGAAGAGCACAAGCCTATCTTAAAGGTGGAAGTCAGTGGGCGGTAGAAGCAAAAGGGCAGTTTTCCAGGTGCCCAAAGAGGTCTAGATAGCTAGAATAATCCATCTGTTTTTTGAGAAAGGCCTATGAGGCCAAGCACAAGAATCCATTCTGAATTATTCTGCCATGTGAACATACAAAGTCCAAATTGCCTCTGGGGAGATTTAGAATGATTAGATGATAATGATTCTCTCATTTATTTTGGCCAAAATGTTCCTCTTCCTGAATCACTCAAGAGTACAATCTGCTCACCATGGACATAGGAAAATATTTATTTTTTTCTGATTATGGATACTGTAGAGTTATTAATATATATGTATACTTTAAGGAGCCTCCCAATTTGATGAGTCACTTACAGACTCTTCCCACAAAATAAATAAAACCTTTTTTTATAAAGGCTGAATGGGGCTTTCCTGTTTTCTTAATATTCGTCCCTCTTATTTCCCATACTGACGTTAGCTTTTCAAGACAAAGCCCAGCACTGAAAAGCATATATTTGTGGTGTATGTGTCCTGTCTAGTCAAAGTCTCTATCAAACCTAACAAAGCTTTTACACATCAAACCTTACTATAACTCATTCAAATTTTTCTCCTCTCTCCCTCATATTCCTCTTGTATGGGTTCAGAAACAAAACAATGGCTGTTACAGATCTTTCCAGCATTCAAATGTATTGAGTATTTCTTACCAACTTTTCAATGGGAAATATCTCCAATTTCCAACAAATATATTTATATAAATAAAGAGAGAGAGAGAGAGAGAGAGAGAGAGAGAGAGTGAGAGAGAGAGAGAGGCTTATTAAATGAGCAACATTATAAATATGAATAAATAATTTGTGATGGTATAATTTGGATTATATTCTATAATATTATTTTTATATGGTTCAATATAAAAAACAGCTTGAAAGCAATGCATATTAAAATGCACTTTGCATTTTCATTTGACAAGTCACCAAGCATTTCTATGTTTTAAATACTCACTCTAAACGCTCTTCTTCTTTTTTGCGAAGATCGAAGTCCCGCTGAACTACTTCCCAGACATGTTTGGCCTCTTCATCTGTTAACCTGGAAAGGTCGAGCTTCTTTCCCATTTTTAGAAAGTAAAAACCCCTAAAACTGAAATAAAAGTAAGATAAATGTAATCAAATCGGACACTCCTACAATTTATTTTGAGATACTTGGGTTTTTTCCCAAGGCACATTTCGTGTCAGCTCTGCTTGGTTCAGTTGGCGCCTCACAGGCATCTTACCATCTAAGGCTAGAAGGGAGGGAGGAAGATGGAAGAGCAATAAAGTTATGTGTGTATGTGATGGGAAATTGGGAAGGGGGAATGACAGGTGATAAAGACCAAAGCATCCAGATCCAGTTTGTACCAGCATCCCAAGGCCAGGTACCTTGAGAAAAGATGTGGATTACCCCCAAACTTCTCAGCATTCTCAAAACATGCAACCAACGCCTTCAGCAAAAGAACCCTTTGCTTTAATTAAATGGAGTCAAGGGTCTTTCTTTCCTAAAGGATCATATTGGGGCAGGTCTGACATTTAGTTTATGTTTAAAACTCTTTACGGGAAGCATCCATTTTATAAAGGTACATATAGTGCTTTCTCTGAATAATGTAGAAACTACCGTAGTTTTTATTTAGGATGAGATAAAGAGAGAACTATCTTGTTTTAGAGCTTCCAAAATCTATGTATGTATAATCATTTGTAGTGAAAATGATGGAAAAATGGAAAAAGATTAAAAATGTTTAGTTCCAGCAATATACAGAATCTGTCCTTCCAAAAGAAGTTGGTGACATTTTCCAAAAATAAATTTTAGTTGTCACTGGGCATTTAAGTAAGCTTTGCCATAATTCTGTCTGTAATATAATTCAGTTAATCAGAAATAACTAGCAGGACTACAAAGGGAAAACAGAGGGAATGAACAAAAAAGATGTATATTCCAGGGATCTGTGGATGGAGAAGATAATCTCCTGAATAGCTATTTTTTAAAGGTGTATATATAATGAGAGCTGCCGTTTGCCTGCTGTGAGTGGTTACTTCTAGCAGAGCAAGCAGACACTATGGAAGAAATATAAGGAAGCCAATTTCTAGGGAACAAACTCACTGAGCAAACGGAGAGCTAACAGGATTTTGACAATAAAATTCAGCATGGAAACTCAAGTATGAGATATCTAAGAAATTTCCATTTAAAAGACAGAAGTGTCAGATCCGTGTGTCTGCCATTCTTCAATGGAAGAAGAAGGGGGGAGGGAAGTTGGTATAAGTAATCCTTTTTTATGTAACCTCAATATATTAAATCTTATATTGAATTTGTATAACCTATACATGATATACAACTGAAGGTTGGGGGCCAGATGTCCAGAAACCTGTCACCTCTTGAAGAAACAGCAAGGATAGAAGGGACCATAAAAATTCCAGCTCCGGAAGATAAGCCCTGAGAAACTCTTCAAAAGATCGTTCCCAAAGAAGGGGAGGGGGAATTAACATGCTGGGTCTTTATTTGACAAAATACACATCAAGATGAGGGGAGGGGTCCTAACTTCTCTTATCTATCACTGCATGCCTGGGAGCCGTTAGACTTTGCTTTGAATCCTGCTGGAATCATCTCATTTTAATAAAGAATTCCTTTTGAAACATCAAGTGATCAGAAGTTCACTCTTTTCGGTTGAATAGGAAAAATCCAGTAGCTGACAAGAAGAGAAAATAACTGGAGGACACTCTGCAGATATGAGGTACAAAACCTATGGAACATTTTTCTTCTTATCTTGAAAGAATGAAGTATGTATATTGTAAATATAAACCCATTATAATATTCAAAAATGAATGCAGTAAATATACCTGAGCTATAAATGAAGACAGAAGCCTTTAAGATTGTGATACAAATAGTCCTTGACTTATAACAATTCATTTAGTGACAATTTCAAATTACAACAGCACTGAAAAAAGTAAATTATGACTATTTTCCACATTCATGACCGTTGCAGCAGCCCATGATCATGGGACCAAAATTCAGATGCTTGGCAAATGACTCATATTTATGACGGTTGCAGTATCCCAGGTTTATGTGATCACCTTTTGTGATCTTCTGATAAGCAAAGTCAATGGGGAAGCCAGATTCACTTAACAACCATGTAACTAAGTGCAGTGATTCACTTAATGACTGTTAAGAAAGGTCATAAATTAACAAATTTATGGTTGTAGGTCAAGAACTACCTGTGTATGAGGTGACAAAAAAGAGCAAAACAGACATACGGTCTCAATAAATAAGAACGAGAAACAGATTCAGAAGAAGGTTTACCAAGGAAAGCTTTTAATTAAAAGAAGAAACTAAGGGGAATAACTAGAGCGCTGCTGAATGTGAAATAAGATGAGTTGGTGTTACATTCCAGAATTGGGAAGACAAGAATTTTGATGGTCAGTAACAGAATAACAGAGTTGGAAGGGACCTTGGAGGTCTTCTAGTCCAACTTCCTGCTTAGGCAAGAAACCCCATAGCTTGGTGTCCCTGGCAGATTTGATGAGTTCCCCATCTATCCCCTCGTCAAATCATTGTTGAAGATGTTGAAGAGTACTGGGCCTAAAACAGAGCCTCGGGGTATCCCATTCCATACTTCCCTCCATGTAGATGCAGTTCCATTGAGGGACTATATGTTGAGTGTGATTGGTTAGCCAGTTACGAATCCATCTGGTGGTGATCCACATTCTTCTATCTTATCAAGTAGCAGGTTATGGTCTACTTTATCATAGGCAGGGAGAATGTTACAGTGTCTCTGCACTTGGTCGTAAGGGTGAATGACTGCCATGGTGCTGCAACCTTTGTAACTTTGGAACTATGTCCTAAGTACTTTTGGGGGTGTCGTAACTTTGAACCAATTTTGTTGTAACTTGAGGACCAGCTGTACTAGGAGAAAAGTCTGTCTAAACAATTGTATCTATTTATTTATATTTGAGTTGGAGACCATATCTATGAAATAATTGTTGCCACTCATGTATTCCTCCCATATTAGCATGGAGCTGCCCCTACACAAATAAATATGTGACATTCTGCTTGAATGAGCAAATATTGCCACATGAAATTTGATTTTTAGATTTGCAGATCAATTTGCCTGTTTACTTGGATATGATTAGGAACACAGCTATTTACCTAATTGATCAACAGGAAGCCAGATATTGCTGGCAGTTGCATGTGGTATGTTTTTGCTCATTAGACAGCATATAATAAAGAGCATAATGGATCTTCTGATGAGATATTACACATGACTGGCGAGTAACTTAAAGTTGAATGTTTGCATCTCAACTCCCAAACAGCCATATTTAGATATAAAGACAGAAATATATCAAACCAATCTTTTACGCTTCTTCAATTTCTGCCATTTATTAAATACACTCTGTGCTTAACCAGGCCTAATAAAGCAATGATGTTTTAAAAACCTTATTGTTTTAGGTCAGATTATATTAAATAATGGAACCATAAGAGTCCCAGAAATGAAGGAGAAAGATGGCTACTGACCAAGAAGTTCATCTCAATGATTTTACTAGCCTCCAACAAATGTTTCTCATCTATGCAGACCCTTTAAATCATTAAAGTTTGTGTGTTTCCATTATATTTTCATTTTTAATGTTCTATTGTGCTATGTGTATTCATTGGTGATCCAGATTTTGGATAGTGCAAATATTCTTTTTATGGTGTGTCCCGTACATACACAACTTATTACCATCAGGATAAGGTATCATTCCAGATTAGTACAAATTTTCTCTTGCTAAATGAAACATTTGTTAAGAGAGTTTTGCCTCATTTTATGACTTTTTTTGCCATAGTTGTTAAGTGAATCACTGCAATTGTTAAATTACTAACATGGCTGTTCAGTTAATCTGACTTCCCCATTGACTATGCTTGTCAGAAGGTCACAAAAGGTGATCACATGACCCTAGAGTACTGCAAACATAATACACAAGCCAGCTGCCAAGCATCTGAATTTTGATCAAGTGACTCTGAGGTTGCCATAATTGTTGTAAGTGTAGAAAATGGCCATAAGTCACTTTTTTTCAGTGCCATTGTACCAGAGGTGGTATTCAGCAGGTTCTGACCAGTTCTGGAGAACAAGTAGCGGAAATTTTGAGTAGTTCAGAGAACCGGCAAATACCACCTCTGACTGGAGATTTTGCAGTATCCTTCCCCTGCCACACCCACCAAGCCACACCCACAGAACCAGTAGTAAAAAAATTTGAATCCCATCACTGCATTGTATCTTCAAACAGTCACTAAATGAACTGTAATTTCTTTTGCCAAAGTCTTCATAACTTATTTAAAACAAATAAATGCTCTGCCTTACATATTGGCAAAAAAAAATAAGAAAATAAAATACAAGCAGAATAGTCAAGACCTTGTTGATGATCCAAACTCTGTCAAAGACCTTGGAGTACTCATCTCAAATTATCTAAGTGCTAGAGCCCACTGTAACTACATAGCCAAAAAGGCATTAATTTGTTAATCTAATTCCTACATAGCTTTTTCTCTGGTAATATCACGCTACTAACTAGAGCATACAAAACATTTGCTAGACCAATACTTGAATACAACTCATCAGTCTGGAACCCACATTACGTATCTGATATTACCACAGTAGAGAAAGTCCAGAAATATTTCACAAGAAGAGTTCTCCACTCCTCTACTCATTACAGAATACCTTATGTCACCAGACTTGAAACTTAGAAAACCTAGAACTATGCCGCCTTTGGTCCGATCTAAGTATAGTATATAAAAATCATACATTGCAATGTCCTACCTATTAATGAATACTTCAGCTTCAATCATAACAATACAAGAGCATACAATAGATACAAACTCATGGTTAACCGCACCAAACTTGATTGCAGGAAATATGACTGCAGCAACAGAGTGGTCAATGTCTGGAATACTCTACCTGACTCTGTGGTTTCTTCCCCAAACCCCAAAAACTTTAACCTTAGACTGTCTATTATTGACCTCACCCCTTTCCTAAGAGGTCTGTAGGGGGCGTCCTATCGTTTCTTTTATTTTCTTATATGTATCCATGTATTCATAACTATGTTTATACTTATACCTATTATCTTGTAAACAATTGACAAATTAAATAAATAAATAAACAATAGCAAGGGTATTCCCCACAAAAAGGGGCTCCTGTCACAAAGAGTCTTCAAACAAAAAATGGCTAAATCAGGGGTCTTCAAACTTGACAGCTTTAAGACTTGTGGACTTCAACTCCCAGAATTCCTCTTCCAGTCATGTTAGCTCAGAAATTCTGGGAGTTGAAGTCTACAAGTCTTAAACTTACCAAGGTTGAAGACCTTTGGGCTAAATAAACATCATAATATGACTGCACATTTTATTGAATTCTTTCCTAAAGTAACTGAATTAAGATACATTAATAAAAAGGTTTTGAGGTGAGAAGCTCAGAAGAAACACCTCCCAATTAATGGATCTTTCATAAAAGTTGAGAACAGGTGGTTCTCAACTTAAGATCAGACACTCAGCTATCATTTGACGTTCCAACGCATATATCTGGAGGGTATTAAAAACCCAAATTTACAATTCCAATGGTTACTCCACCACAGTCACATGATCCCACTTTGGACACTCAGCAACCAGCCTTCACTTATGTCTGTTTCTATCATCATACATAGTCAATCGCTGCAGTTTATGATGGTTTTGCAAAAAACTGGCATTTCTGTTTTTCAGGAAAACTAGCCCATAGCTTAACAATTGCCATAAAAAATTCCTAAAATTAGGTCAGTCATATGATGGCAGTGATCAGTAGACTCCAGTACAGTTGCAACTTGAGGACTATCTGTACAAATGCCATTTTTTCTGAATAAAACCAAATAGAAAATACAGCCATTTGCCATTGTCCAATGCTGAAGATCAAAATGATCAGTCCAAAGTGAATCTAACTCCAAAGCTCTCAGTCAGTTTCTCGGTCAGCATTACATCAATACATTCTCACAGCAAAGGTGAAGCAGTTTGGTCTAGTGGTTAAGGCACCAGAGTAAAAAGTGGGAGATTATGAGTTCAAGTACCCGCCCCCCCTTTAGGTATGAAAACTAGCTGGATAACTTGGGGCCAGTTATTCTCTCAGCCCAACTCACCTCACAGAGTTGTTGTTGGAAGGAAAACAGGAGAAGGAAGTTGCATTGGGTATGTTCACTACCTTGAATTATGTGTAAAAGTAGTAAGGAAGGATACAAACAAACAACCATAATGACTTGTAATACCATTGTCCTCAGACAATATACTGTATATCAGGAGTTTGCTCCTAATTTGGTGAGTATTTCTGGACCCTAACACTTTAGTTTGGAGTAACTAAATAGCAAATATTTGCAATAGAACAGAACTTTCCCCAAAAGAGGAAACCTCATTTAATATATTGTAGATTTCCCTTTGCATCTTTTAACACCTGTCAGATTCCAAATGTCCCACAATGATATTCTACTTGCCAGAAGGGATTTAACATTTTGGTCTTGTTTGATGTGGAGGTGGAGGTGGGAGGAGATTGAGAAGGAAGTTTTAGGGAGCACTAGGAAGCTCAAGCCCTGACAACAAAGCAGTACAGTGTCTAACCCCTTGTCCCCTAGGGCAGGCCTATCAAACTGGTGGCCCACGGGCCAGATGCGTCATATGCAAGCCATGCCCACCCCAGCTCAGGGGTGGAATTCAACTGGTGTTACTACCGGTTCAGTGTAATGTTTTGCAGGCGCATGTGCTGCACGCGTGTAAAAAAAAATTAAGCTGTGCCGTCCGGACAGCTGAAAAGCGCTGCGCGCAGGTGCATTTGGAAAGCTGCTTTTTTCCTGCTTTTTCAACCTCAGCTGTGGCGCCTGAAGCAGCTGAGGTTGAAAAAACAGGAAATAAAGGACAGGTAAAAGCCTGGGCGAGTGGTGGGCCAAACAGCAGCAGACACGAACCGGTTCGGTGTCTGCTGCTCTTCAGAGCTACCGGTTTTATAGAGTCAGGCAGAACCAGTAGCATCCCACCCCTGCCCCAGCTCCACAAAAGCATAGAACATCGCAATATATCACCTGATGCAATCAAGTTTGATACCCGTGCTGTAGGGCCTTCCCATCACAGAACGTAAGAATTAGTGAATAATGGATAAGAGAGGTTATGTCATGGGTCCAAATCACACAAAATCTATTAAATATGATTTTTGTTTGTACATCTGTCATGCAGTATTCAGCATATTAAAATGCGAGTATTATACCATTCTTGTAATATAAACATATAGTATTTCCAAGAATGGCATTTTAGAGTTTTAACAGATCATTTTATATCCAATAAAAACATTGTCATGACTATCAACTGACATTTTATCCATTCTTTTTAAGGAAAAGATCAATTCAGAGTTTATTTACAGACCTAATTGGTTTTAGGATTAGCTTAGCTTTATATTCATCTTCAATCTGTATTTTCAATGGATCTGCATACAGAAAGATGGCTTAGATATCCATTTATAAATGGATGCAACAGAAGGAGATCAATGGTCGTCTCTGCTCAGGTGCATAATTCAGTGCAATGAAACACTCAAACTGTCCCTTGCCAGGAATTGCCAAGTCATCCTATAACTACAGCGGAAAAGATGTAGTTATTCACTTCTATTTAGTCTAGTCAGTAGTGGTGAAGTACATTTAACCACTTAACTTTCTTTTATTTGCAGTGAGCATCTCTTTTGTCCCAAGCTACATTCAGTTTGCAATGTTTAGTAAAGCAGGCACATATTGAGACTGCCAACTAGGCCAGACTCTTAGAAACCCTTCATCTTACTTGATTTCTTTACTGGTCAAAAGCGAATAGAAGAAATGAGTTCGTGCCACTGACACTTCAACCCAAAATGCTTAAAATTCTCTCTGCCCAATTAGGTAGTAACAGGTAGCCTGTTCCTGGTTGTACTAGGATGGGAGACCATGAGAAAATCTAGCAGTTCAGTCACGCAAATCAAGTCAATGAAGAAAAACAAAATCCACAACACACAGAAAGGCAAAGGCAAACCATTTCCATCTTGTTGCCAAGAAAACTACTTGTATGTGTCTCTAGAGCCGAGTTCCACTTGCAGCACATAATCAAAACAAAATGTTATTGAACTCTAATAAAATTTACTTTTAATTAGTGTTATTATGATAGTAAAAAAGTACTGGGTCTGCAGGTCATTTGCTCAGACTTATTGGATTTGGACCGATTTGCAAACACTTATTAGCTCTCAGTTTTCTGTTTGCCATTAAGTATTTCTGGCAGGCTAACGTATTTGCAAGACCAGTTTTCTTGTTTAATTCGTAAATAGGCATGGCCTTTCCAAGCACTCTGGCCAGTTTTCCAGACAAAGCACTTGAGAATGACTTGTTTTCATCCTTTGCATTGATTAATCAGGAGATATTAGAAATGGCTGACACAATGAACATTTAAAGTTAAATTTATATTTTTTTTCATTTCTGGAAAAGAAAAAGATCAGAAAGACTTAGTGCTCTTTCACCTGCCACTTTTCATCGCCTGGATACCCTTTGCAATGCCTCCGTTTAGCTGAAATCTACTATGCAAAAAGGGGGTAATCCTTTTTTTTATCCTAAAATCGCAGAACAATGCTAGTTGCCAAGTGTAATATTGCAGTTGGTGCGAGGATTTCAGAGTTAGCCTCGGTTCCCGAGGAAAAAGGATCCGAAGGGTGCAGGCAGGGCCTCTACCTACAAAGCTTCCTTGCCCGCCACCTATTTTCAGTCATAGAGCCTTACCTTCGTTCGATCCCCTGCGTCTAGGTTCTTGCCCGCTCGACGGTCAGTTCTACTGGGCAAACATCTTTAACGAACAGCATTTTAACTTCACACGGGCTGATTCTCTTCCTTACCTGGTGATAGCTCTGTTGGCTGGGTATTGCCCAGATCTCTGCCTCTTTCCTGCTGCAAAGCCTGTTAAAACACACACGCACACAAAAAGTCTCTGTCACATGCTTTCCACAGTAGATTTCTCCGATCTTCTCTTCCAGAGTGGAGCTCCCCAGAACAAACCTCTAATCGGGCACAGCGATCACATGGTCCGATTAGCACTTGACTCCGCGCGAACTTCCTGCAGAGCTGCCTCTTTCTGCAGAGACCGCGGCAGGAGGGCCCAGTTCTGCGGTTAATCAGCTGCCCGGCATTGTACGTTTCCCCCCTCCCCAAAATGCCGGTGGGCATAGCTAGCTGGCAAGTCGTTTTGCACAAAACGATTGTGAAGGTTGCAGAGGTTGTATGCCTGATCCAAATGGGACTTTTAATTAGTGCCTTGCAAAAGAAACAAGGAGCATTTTCTTGTTTTACTATTAGGGAACTTGAAAAAGCAATACGGTTGATCCTGCCAAAGGCCATGGGACATGATGGTTACTAAAACCTATTCAGAGACGTTGCAGTTCTGAATATAAATTGGTGGAACAAAGCAACAGAGGAGATCAGTCCTTCATGCCCTGCTTCAGTTTTTGGAAGTATCCAGTTGCCCCACATTGGAAACAGGATGCTAGGTCAGGTGAATCTTGGACTTTCCTTTGCACCAACTTCTGTCCTTAAAATATACATACAGCAGGGCAACTAAAGCCAGTTGCCAGATTGTTCCCATGCAAGTGATACACTGCACAGGTTTCTTTGGATGTAAAGGTGTGGGAATTTTTACCTTCCGCAATATTATTCTGCAACTTTCTTTTGAATAAGTAAATGTGTTCAGGATCATTAATACAGACATTGCATTGATTTATCTTTAGAATGAAATCAAAACCTGCACTTGAAGTGCAGGATCTGATTTTATTCTAAAGAGGGAGGGAGGGAGCAGGAATTTCACAATACTTTGAGCTGGCTATTCCTTAGATTTTTTTTTGAAGAATTAAGAGAGAGAAGCAGAGGACCTTTAAATTAGTTTTTTTTTTCCCTTTAAAAATGTGCTTGGGGCTGGGCAACAGAAGAAGAACAAACTTTTGTTTATAGTATTCATTGCTGTAAGCAAAAAGAATGTGGAATTCCGAGTCTGTATGCTCTGGGCTTCCTTGACAATAGTGTTTCTTCTTTCTTTATCCATCAAACTATTTCCGTCCTTGAACAAATAAAAAATATACAAAGTGATTTCATTGTTGGAATGCCTTCATGCTAGTAGCACTTGGCTTCAGAAGAGGAAGTTCTGTGAAGATAGCACACTTAATTTCTTTGGTATCACTCGCATATTCATTATTGTGCAAAGCTTGTTTGGAACATATTAATCCAAATATATGCAACATATGGAGTGTTGTAACACAGTTGGTTTTTAGTTAATTTTTCAGTCCCAAACAATAACACCTAGCCAGCCTACATAAATATATCATGGAGGAGGCCCCTTAGGGCACCTGGCTTAATCCCCTGCCCATTACAGAAATCTAAGAGATGAGCACCTACTGAGACCAGTTTTGGCTGGAAATTCTCCATTGAAAGAGCTTAGCAGTTTTTACATCATTTGTTTGGCCACATGACTCAGTATCAAGAGGCTTTCTGTAATGTTCAGCATAATTAAACTTCCTATAACAAGCCTATAAGCCTTGTTTTTGACTTCTAGGTACAGAAGGCAAATAGGAATACATCTCTGTAGTACTTCTTCAGATGATATAAAGAGTGCTGGAATGGTTATTTTAATCTTTTCTCCCCCACGCTAAACTTACTCTGTACCTTTACCCTTTCCTCTTAACAGTGTTTTACATAATATAGTAGTAGAATATTTTCATTTACTTATTTTTAAATTAAGCCTTTATTTTTCACCTAAGAGAGATGATAGCAAGGTACTAGGTGAACAGCCCTGAAGACCCCCTCCATTCAGCAGAGGTTAGGTACATTACAATCAGCCACTCCTATTGAATGCCCACTTAACCAGTCACTCAGTTTCCCTTCTCACACCATTCCATACAAGGAACTTTCTTTCTTCCTTGCTAGGGCCTCTAAATCTTATCTAAGGAGGAACTGTCCTTAGAATGTACACCTTATCTCAATTTTCTGGGTAAACTATTTTAACTATCTGTGAACAATGAAGTGTGAGAAGGTTAACAAAGAAGAGGGGGACAACATATTCTCCAAAGCACCAGAGGGATAGGACAAGAAACAATGGATAGAAACTAATTGAGAAGAGAAGCAATCTAGAACTGAGGAAAAGCTTCCTAACAGTGAGAGTATTAATCAGTGGAATGGCTTGTCTTCAGAATTTGTGAGTGCTTCACCACTGGAGGTTTTTCAGAAAAGACTGGACAGCCATTTGTCTCAAATAGTATAGGGCTGTGATGGCGAACCTATGGCATGCGTGCCACAGGTGGCACACAGAGCCATTTGTGTCAGCACACGAGCTGCAGGCAAACTTACCTCACTGAGCATGTACACGCCTCACAGCTGATTTTTGGTGGGTTTGAGGCCTTTTTCGGCCTCCCAAAGGCTTGAGGAAGCTTCTACAGGCTTCTGCAGGCTTTGCAGGCCGAAAACTAGTCCCGTTTCATCACTTCCTGTTTTTCCGGAAATACCAGAAATGATGAAACTGGGCTAGATTTTGGCCTGCAAAGCCTGCAGAAGCCTTCCTCAAGTCTTTGGGAGGCCGAAAAAGGCCTCAAACCCATCAAAAATCAGCTGTGAGGTGCAGTGCAGGTAAGGGGGCAGCAGGGATGGGGATTACGCGCACATGCGTAGGGCGTGGAGGGGCACGCACTGCCTTCTGGGTGCTGGCATGCGAGTGCAAGCGCGCGCACAATTTTTGGCACAGGAGCCCAAAAAGGTTAGCCACCATTGGTATAGGGTCTCCTGCTTGAGCAGGGGTTGGACTAGAAGACCTCCAAGGTCCCTTGCAGCTCTATTCTGATTGATTGAAATCCCAAAGAAAACAAAATGAGACATCTGAGTCTTTATAAAACTGCTGAAATAAAATATTCTAATACTACATTATATAAAATACTCTTATATTTCCTCCTAGCCTTTGTTTTCCATATTCCTATTCGTTGCCTTCTTCTGAAACTGTCCAGTTTAACTCCCCACTTCTGAAAATGCAGTGCCTAGAACTGAAAATAGATCTCTATAAGGTAGTATGGAGTAATGTGGTTGTAGCCTTATTCATATGATCAAAAAGAGGGGTTTCTGCATATAGAAATCAGAATGGGCCTATTCCTTCTGATACTTTGTGCTTGTGTAATCCTACCCAAGTACCAATCATAGCAGCAGATACGTTGATAAAGACTTGGAAAACAGTTGGCATACAGTTCGACATATGGAGGCTCTCTGTCTGATCCCTTAAAGGGCAACATCTAGTATCAAAGGCAGGGCTTGTACACAAGGCATGTGGGAAAGTAGGTCTCTTCACAAAAATGAAGAAGCAGCTTGTTACTTTGTAGATGTGGAAAGATATTGGCTTGTTGATGCAGATTATAGTTAGATTGGTGATGCACAGATCTTCAATCTCAGAATCCTCTCCATATTTAGTGCTGGCTGCTGCTTGTTCCTGTCTTTTTTATTGTGTGAAGATGGAGTGGGATGGAATCTTTAAATCCAGGCTCCTGCATTTAGTTGTGTGGAATTCCATTTGGCTAGTTTCATTGCTATTCAATTATATTTCAATAATTTGAGATTTATGCTATAACTCTCTTTTTTAATCATTTGCAGATTTGATTTCTATTCCATTTTTTCACTCTTAGGAAACAGAAATCACTCAGTATCCATCAGACCTAAATTTTACTACTTTGCAAACTTATAAAATGCTTTCCTGAAATCACTTAATGTTTCACTGAGATAGGAAAGAAGTATTTAGATTACTTTAATTTAGGATTTATTATCACTACTTGGATATGTATTTTGAAAATTATTATTATTGTTGTTGCTGCTGTTGTAGTTATTGTTATTATTATCATCATCATCATCATTATTATTTAAGTTTTAAAAACAATTTTATTCATAAAATTAAAAACATACAAATTCAAAGACATAAAAACATTGGTATGTAAGTAAACCATAATTCTTTACATTTGTTGTCAAACTTGATAAGTCCTAGTCCTTATTTACACATTGGATTGTAACTACTCTTCTATTGTAAATATATTCATATTATGTATTATATTTTCATATTATTTGACTATTAAACAAAGGAATGTAATAAATACTACTACTAATAATAATAGTACTAGTGAAGGGCAAAGAAGATTTACCATCATCGATTATTGTTTTTTAATCGAAATTGTTTCTTAAATTCATTTATTTCCATTTTTTCACTCTTAGGAAACAGAAATCACCCAGTATCCATCAGATCTAAATTTTACTACTTTACAAACTTATAAAATGCTTTCTTGAAATCATGTAATATTTCAGAGATAGGAAAGAAGTATTCAGATTACTTTAATTTAGGATTTATTATCACTACTTGGATATGTATTTTGAAAATTATTATTATTATTATTGGTGCCACAGTGGTTAGAATATAGTATTGCAGGCAAACAGCTGTTCACAGTCTGAAGTTCAATCCTGACAAGGCTTAAAGTTGACTCAGACTTCCATCCTTCCAAGGTCAGTAAAATGAGGACCCAGAATGTTGGGGAAAATGTGCTGACATTATAAACTGCCCAGAGAGTGGAATAAAGCACTATGGAGCAGTGTATAAGTTTAGTGCTATTTCTATTGTTATGGTCAGTTGCACAGTCAGCCAGATGTTTGGACTGCATTTGGCATTTTTATCAATGTATCATTTTTATCGACAATTGTTATGTCTGGGGTTTATGTGGCAAGTGCCTGTCAGTTTGAATTTTAAAGTTCCGTAGCACTTTAGCTTTTCCATTTGCTATGACTTTCTCTATTTTATGGTCACACAGTTTTTACTTGTAGGAAAATGGTATTTGTTGCATATTTTCCAATGCACTACTCTTGCAACTTCATCATCCCATTGTTTGTAGTCAGTCTGTGTGATCTTTATAAAGGATCTTGTAATATCCTCTGTAAAGGACCTTGGAATACTTATCTCTAATGATCTAAGTGCTAGAGCCCACTGTAACTACATAGCCAAAAAGGCATTAAGAGTTGTTAAGCTAATCCTACGTAGCTTTTTCTCTGGTAATATCACTCTACTAACTAGATCATACAAAACATTTGCTAAACCAATACTCGAATACAGCTCATCAATCTGGAACCCACATTACGTATCTGATATTAGCACAGTCCAGAAATATTTCACAAGAAGAGTTCTCCACTCCTCTACTCACTGTAGAATACCTTATGCCACCAGACTTGAAATTCTAGACCTAGAAAACCTTGACTTACGCCGTCTTAGGTCTGATCTAAGTATGGTATATAAAATCATACATTGCAGTGACTTACCTGTCAATGAATACTTCAGCTTCAACCATAACAATGCAAGAGCAAACAGTAGATACGAACTCAAGGTTAACCGCACCAAACTTGATTGCAAGAAATACGACTTCAGCAACAGAGTGGTCAATGTCTGGAATACTCTACCTGACTCTGTGGTTTCTTCCCCAAACCTCAAAAACTTTAACCTTAGACTGTCTACTATTGACTTCACCCCTTTCCTAAGAGGTCTGTAGGGGGGATGCATAAGCGCACCAACGTGCCTACCGTCCCTGTCCTATTGTTTATTTTTCTTATATGTACCCATTTCATGTATTCATAACTATGTATATACTTATACTTATTACCTTGTAAGCGATTGACAAATCAAATCAAATCAATCAATCAATAAATCTTACAGCAGCTAACCAAGTGATCCACTATTTCTTCAGCTTCTTTGCAGAGGTAGTACTTGCTGTTTGTTGCTGTCTTCTCAGTTCTGGCGTTGTATTCATTTATTCTTAAGATTTGGCCTTGTACAGCCAGTATTAGCCCCTTTGCCTCTTCCTGCAATTTTCTTGCTCTTAGCCATTGCAAAATCCTGTTGTTATTTGCTTTGGCTGCTATTTTTTTTAATGTACTGGCCATGTAATACTTTGTCTTCCCACGTCTCTTTTCTGTTCTTCATTTGGTCTTTCCTGTAGGCAGTTTGGTCTCTCCAACATTGAGTAAGCCTTCCTGATATATTGGTTTCAATGCATCTTCTTCACTATCACTATTAATTTGTTGTTCTACTTCGTGTTTATGTGGGAAGGATATCAAGAGGGCAATCAGAGAGAAGCTCTTTAATGTACAAATAAAAATGGTGTAGCTTCAATAATGCTTAACTTTTTGACTGTTCCCACAAGGACACTGGTATTTTTACATTTGTTCTGACACACTTTTCTTAGATTCACATCATTTCTGTGAATAAGAATCTTTTTTGATGGGATGGCACAGATTTACTATTTTAATGGTGATTATATGTGTTCTTTTCTAAGCTTGCTTCAGTTTGCATTCATTTTGGATTTTTTTCTCAGTATAGAACATTGACATGTTCACCATTGACCAAGACAAAAAAAATTGCATTTATATATTCTATGTTCTTATTGTAGAAAGTAAGTTAAGTAAGTAAGTGAGTCATTTTAAGTTATAAAATATCCACAATGTGTGTCTCTATCAGTTGAGTTGTAGTCTGATTGATATATCTGATATGTTTCACACATCTGGAAAAGATTATAGGATCTAAGCAACTTATAAAATATAGTACACACCCACCTGAATTTAATGTTTAATGTAATGAAGGGAGGTTCCTGTTTGTGTTTTAAATAACTGTTGCAGAATATTTTGGGAGAATGAAAAGTAACTGTAAAAAAAGATAACCAAAATTCTTTTTTGCTCTTACAATCTGGCAGTTCTTGTTTTTGCCAGTTTACAAATACATGTAAGTTAGAAGATAAATATGTGCTCTTCAGTTAATAGAATAGGAAGCATTTAGATGTTCATGTGATTTGAACAAGATCCTCTTTGTATTTAATAATTTATCGTTAGTCATAAACTGAATCAAATCCGTTATGATTTGAGTTAGCAAAGAGTCCCATGATCTAAAACCAAATTAGACAAGACATGAGAGATCTATTATCTGAATGCCAAACATTTCTGGCTTTCTTTTCTTTTCTCCCCCAGCTTTAGAGCATTTTCACAAATAGGGATTCTACTGTGGCAAATTTTGGGAAATGCCAGGTATAGTATATATATATATATAGATATACATATACCATCCTAGACAATGATAGTTGTTTAGGCATAAATATCTGTGAGGCATTCAGTTACTGGCTGACAAGGGCATTCTGATAACTGATTATCTGCTTTTTAACCAGAAAGATCAGGTGCCAACTAATTGATGGTTCTTTGTAGACTCAAAACATATAAACATATCCTGAAGTCTAAATTAAATGTTATCAACCTTGGCAATTTTAACGTGCTGGGAGATGAAGTTCACAATCTTCAATTTGACAGGTTTGAAAAACATTGTCTTAATTGATCTGAAAATAGTAAGACTGGACCAGATAAATCTCAGCCTGCATATTAAATAGGTGTCAAGGCTCTGACTAATGAACCCAAGCAAACTAGAACTCTGAGACTTGATTCTTTCTCAAAGGTCTTCTTTAATGAATACATCATATCGGCACAGCTTCAATGGAAAACCAAATCTAAATCTTTCCTGCAGTTTCAGTATAATTAAACTAAGAAATAACCCCATCCTCAAGTGTCACAGGTCCCATTGGCCAATTGGGTTAATTGGTGGGCTCTTCAGGCACTCCTTCTGCAACCTTATCTGTTGCCAGTAGAAATGACCTGGTTCTCATGAGAAAGCGCTTTGTGGTGTCTAGTAGTGCATTCCAACCTCCTTCTCCCCTTCCCATCTGTGTGGCAACTGAGAAAAAGAAAGATGGCTGCGACCAGGTTCAGTTTGAAGTTGACAATAGGGTTCATAAGAGTGAGAAAGGCTGATCATTGGAATGCTTCTCAAATTGTTGCAGTTTGAAGGAATTTAAAAATGAAATAGCCCAGCATAGAAGTCTGGAACATTCAAGACAACGTGGAACACTGGTTTGTTTTAAACTTTAGACCAGGAGTGTCAAACTCGCATCATCACATTGTCGTTACATGACGTATCATGACTTTTTTCCCTCCACTAAATTGGGGGAGGACGTGGCCAGCACATCCAGCCCATGGGCCGTGAATTTAACACCACTGCTTTAGACTATACTTAAAAACACTGGTTGTTCCTAACTCTCAAATAACCATCCAATTTACTTTGTACCTACTAGCATTTAAGGTGCAATTGTCTTTAAATGAGGAAATAATCTTCAGCCACTAACACTAGGGGTTGTTGATACTCCTTTCTTCTATTTTTTTTTTTTATTGTCAGCTTGGAGAAAATCTGGATAAAAGCCAAGTTTTACATTTAGGAAGAAAATTGGAAGAAGACCACATCACTAAACCGGCTTCTATAGGATCTTCAAGATTATTTGCGAATTGAGAATAGAATGTTACCAGTTTCATACTTCAGAGTTTCTCAAAACATCGACTCAGCATCACATTGGCTGGCTGGGGGACTGGTCATGGGGGGAGGGATTGGGAATTGGAAAAAATAGTTTTGTATTTTGTGTGGGAACACCAGATTTCCGTCAGATTGTGCTGCAATCAGTTTCTTTCACTAAAAGTTTCATTGCTTCAGCTAAATGGAGTCATCAGTCCTACTTTCCTGAGAGAGCAAACTGGGGCAGGCCTGACAGCTATTGCTCCAGGGAGAGGTTTGATAAATAAGAGGAGAACAGATCCTCTTTGCTCATGGCATCAACCCTCTGGAATACCTTCCTTAAGGCATACCTACATTTTATTTTACCCAGGACTTTGAAGAAATCTTCAAAAAAGAACCGAGGGTTATTTATCCCCCTGCCAATAAACTGGTGTTTGTATTTGTTTTTTTTTTGCTCTGGTGCTTTGTTCTTTAAATCTGTTTTACTAGCCATTTTGAATTCCTAATAAAATATTTTAACATAAATGTAAAATAATTAGTAGGGAAATATATATTATGCAATAAAGCAAGTGCTCCTAGCAAAGTCACCTAAGGAGAATTGAATTTCTGTTTCCAAATGTGTGGGTAGTTGATCATTGATCTGCCCATTAAATTTCCATTTATCTGGCCTGTGTCTGGAAACAAGCTGCTTTTTGGCTGGTACAGATTTTCCGTTGCTCAGTTTGCTGGAACTGCTATGCTATTGGCTGAAGATGAGCAAGGTTACTTAGCAATAAGGTATAAATCTAACAAATACAATAAAGTAGTAAAGAAAGATATTTTTCACCAGTTCTTCCTTTTACTGCAGGATCTGATAAATTCAGATATTTATTTAGATAGAATAATGTGTATCTAATATATATAAATGTTTCTCAACCTTGACGACTTTAAGAGACGTAGACTTAATAATTCATAGGGTTAAGTTATTTGGTGCAATAAATAGCAATAAATCTCTGGTGTTCTGGAGGTCAAAGATAGGCAGGTCCGTGTGGAATGCAGAGTTGCTCTGCTGGTTCTGCAGGAATCGGAGGTGGTGGTGAGAGTTCCCTTGGTCTGGGACATTCTAAGACAGGAGGGACAGGAAGGCCAGTTATGTTTTGGACTGTTTTCAGACACTCAAAACAAAATCAACTCTCTTCTGAAAAAAGGGGGAGACTGGTCATGCTAATTTCTGCTCTCTGAGCATGTCTTTAAATATAAAATGTATTTAACTTAGCAACAAAAAAGTGACAAAAAATGAGAAAAAACAGAGTATGAGAAAAACAACAATCTTCCCCAACAATAACCAATTTAACAAAACTAATACAAAATATAAACTTGTATCAATGCATCTGCAGGAAACAATCTGTGACTTCAATTCTTTCTTTTTCATGCAAAATTTAACCCAATTAATAAAAAACTCTTTAATTAAGAGTTCTTGTTACTTAAGAACATTAAAAAAAATCCTGCCTAGATTTTATAGTATGAGGCTCTTTTTCAGGTTTATTTTAAGGCAGTTCTTGTTATGTGACTTTGTAGTTCTTCTGGGTCTTGTGAGAGGAGAACATCATTTGCAAATCTAAATGATTTAAAAAAGGACAATTGATTTTTATTCCATTTTTTGCCTAGCATAGTTTGCCAAATGCTTCTTCAAGGCAGGCTGAGAAAAGGATAGGTAATATTGTATCACCTTGTCGTAAACCTCATTTAGTTGATTTCCACTTTAAGTTCATTAAAGCAAATTGTGCCATTGTTTTTTCATGTATTGATTGCAATAAGTTTATGTAAGCAGTGTCTACGCCTTGGTTGAGCAATACATTATTGCTTGCTGGAATACTAAGTCAAACACATTTTCATAAATGAAAGACATTGGTGTACTCATTGTGCCTTTCAATGACTTACTAAACAATCTGGATGTGATCCGTTGTGTTGTAGCCATTTCTGAACCCTGCCTGCTCCTTTGGCTGTACATCATCTAATGTTTTCAATATTCTTTTTGCTATTATCTTAGTGAAAAATTTGTAGATGACTAAAAAAAGGGCTTATTGGGTGATAGTTCTTTAAATCATCTTGGGCCCCTTTCTTATATATAAGAATCTCTTCAGCATTTTTTTCATGCATCAGGATTTTTTTCTGAGCTATCTCAAGTATAGTTTTGCTAACATCTTGTGTATAGTATAAACTGTGACTGCCAGATTTCAGCATTTCACCCATAACACGGTCATTTCCGGAAGCTTTGTTATTTTTCATTGATTTTATGGTACTTGATACTTCCTTCACTGAGATATCTGGCATTTCCTCTTTCCTGGGTGTTGTTACTTTTGAGTGAACTTGATCTATGTGTAGCTCTGAATAGAATTTTTCAATTACGTTTAACATTTCCTTTAAAAGAAAATAATTTACAAAGTTAAAAACATACAAATTCAAAAATACAGAAATATTAGAATATGAATAACACATAATTCTTTACATTTGTTGTTGAATTTAATAAGTTCTAATAATCAATGTTGACCAATACTAGTCTCGTTTTCCTTCATTTATCATATTCTCAACACTGTATAATTCACAATATATTCTACTTATTTTCACATTGGTTTATAACTACTCTTCTATTGTAAATATATTCATATTATTTAACTATTAAACAAAGAAATATAATAAATGATTAATAATAATAATAGTAGTAGTAGTAGTAGTAGTAGTAGCAGTAACAGAGAAAGTCAAAGAAGATTAACAATCTTTGATTGTTTTTATACATTGGTGTGAACCGCTGAATATAAATTGTTTCATGGGTTCGTTTACGTGTTTTCTCTTTTATTATCTACCCACTTATACTGTTTATCCCATATCCAGTAGTAGTCTGTATCCTCCTTCCCATTAATCTTAAACGTGAGTCTCTCCAATTGGGCACATTCATAGGTTTTCTGAATAGTAACATGTATCGGTGGTACATTTGGGTTCTTCCAATATTATGCTAGTGAAATACGTGCCGCAGTTAATGGATGGTCAAATATTTTACTTTGGAGGGGTAATCCCCTTTAATCATTCCCAACAAAAATAGTTCCGGTTTCCACTCGAGCCCATACTCTATGATTTCTTCTATCCAAGCTTTTATTTTTAACCAATATTTCTTTTTTTTTAATCCAAATTTTATTATTTTTTAAACAATCATACACAAACATAACATAAAAACATCAAGCCATCTTCCACTTACATACATACAGTGTGTCGGTTGGTTTACAAATTGTTTTGTGCATCCACTTCATAGTCATCACTTACAATTACTTGTATATGTTCTCATATTATCTATCAAATATTCCTAAATACATTAATATCATTGTTAGTCAATCATTTGACTATACTATTATTTGTTCATGTTATGCAAAATAATCCATATTTTAATTGATTTATTTTATGACAATTCATATTATCATCCCAAATCTATCCCATAGTTATATTATGATAATACATCTTTATATATTCTTTATATTCTATATTTCATTACCATATTTTATTGTCTAACCATTGATAAAATAAATCCCAAATCTTATAAAATTGTTTATCTTCTTGTTCTCTGATTTCAAATGTAAATCTACTCATTTCAGCACGGTCCATGATTTCCTCCTGCGTTGGTATTTTCTCATTTTTCCAGTTTTTAGCAATTACAATCCTAGCTGCTGTTAATACATTTACAATGAAATATTTCAATTCCTTACTATATATTTCAGGTAAGATTCCCAATAAAAAAATCTCTGATTTTAAGTCTATGTGTTTTTTTGTAATTTTTTTCAGCCATGTGTGGATTTTAGTCCAATATCTTTTAGCATCTGCACACGTCCACCACATATGGTAATATGAACCAGGTATCTGATGACATTTCCAACACTTTTCTGATTTGTTCTTGAACATCTTGCTATTCTTGTTGGGGGTAGATGCCACCTGTAAAACATCTTACACAAATTTTCTTTATATGCTGTTGACATTGTCATTTTATAATTTTGAGACCACAATTTTTCTCTAAATCAATCCCATATCCAAAATTTCCCCCCCAAGTAATTATTGTTTCTTTAACTTGTTCTTCTTCTAGCTTAATTTCTAGTAAATATTGATACAATTTTTTAATCACCTTTTCATCAGTACCTGTCAAAATCAGTCAATTTATCATAAAAATCTTCTGTTTTGGAATCTTTATCATATCTAGAACGTATTTGCACATATGAAAACCAGTTCATCTTTATACCTTGTTCCTCTAGTTTTTGCATAGACTTAAGTTCACCCTTTTCATTCAATATTTCACCATATCTGTTTGTTCCTTTTATATGTTATAGGATAAGAAAATGCTTCAATAGTCAATAGCCAGACTGGAATTTTCAAATAGCATTGCCTTTTAGTCTTCTCCCAATTTAACCACAAAGTACCCTGTGTTTTAGTTCTCTTGTACCATAAGAAGGCATGCCACCCCAACAACAAATCATGTCCTTCTAATGTCAACAATCTACTATTTCTTAATGTTATCCATTCCTTAACCCTCATCAGATTTGTAGCTTGGTAGTATAACACCCAATTAGGCAGGCCAAATCCTCTTCTTATTCTAGCATCTTGCAAAAGTTTTAGTTTTATTCTCGCTTTCTTTCCCTGCCATATATATTTCAACACAATTTTATTTAAATCTTCAAAATAATCTTTCCCTAGCCTTATTGGAATTGTTTGAAACAGATATAGAATTCTATATTCAGGTAATATATTCATCTTGATTGTTGATATTCTCCCTATTAATGATAATTGTAAATTTTCCCATTTCACCAAATCTGTCACTATCTGTTGTTTAAGTTTAATATAATTATTCTCTTTAAATGTGCTATATCTTGCTGTCAAATGTATCCCCAAATACTTGATCTTATTTGTGACTTGAATTTTCAAAACATCCGCCAATTCATCCTTTTGTCTTAGTAACATATTTGTCAAAATCTTTGTTTTATCTTCATTTATTTTCAAACCAGCTACCTTTCCATGTACCTCTATCTTTTCTATCAGTTTTAATGCTGTTTCTAATGGATCAGTTTTAATACTGGTTTTCTAAAATGAAAACCAGATCATCCGTGAATGCTTGCAATTTAAATTCTTCCTTTTTAATTTTCATCCCTTTTATATCTTTGTCTTCTCTAATATTTCTATTTAGCACTTCCAAAGTTAACACAAACAACAAAGGTAACAGTGGACAGCCTTGCCTTGTTCCTTTTCTTATATCAATGGAATCTGTCAATTCTCCCTCTATTATCTTTGCTGTTTGTTTATGGTATATAGCTTCTATTGCATAGATAATTTTTTTACCGAAGCCCATTTGCTCCAACTGTAATAACTTAAATCACCAATTCACATTATCAAAGGCCTTCTGTGCATCTAAAAATATCAAAGCCATTTGTTTTTTAAGATGTGCCTCATAATATTCCAAAGTATCCAAAATTATTCTCATATTATCTTTAATTTGTCTCTTTGGCAGGAATCCATTTTGGTCCGGATGAATAAAGTTATTTAGATATTTTTTAAGTCTTTCTGCTAATATTGAAGCAAAAATTTTATAGTCTGAGTTTAGTAGGGAAATAGGTCTATAGTTCTTGATTTGTTGTGGATCAGTGTCTTCCTTTGGGACAAGTGTAATATAAGCTTCTGACCATGATTGGGGTATCCTCTTCTTTGACATAACTTCATTCATGACTTCTAACAATGGAAGGTTCAATGATTCTTGTAATGTCTTATAAAATTCCGCTGGAAGTCCATCTGGACCTGGTGCCTTTCCATTATTTTGCTTCTTAAGTGCTTCAGTTAACTCCATCATCGTTATGTTACTTTCTAACATTATTTCAGTATCTGGGGTAAATTAGCATTCTGTAAGTACTGTTTAACTCTTTCATCATCAATATTCTCTTGTTCGTATAGTTTCCCATAATAATCTCGTATAATTTTTTTCTTCTCTTTACTTCCATAGCAAACTTGGCCTTGATCATCTATTAATTGCAATATTTTGCTTGATTCTCTCTCCTTTCTCAGTTTATATGCTAGCCGTCTACCTGGTTTATTTGCATCTTCAAAGTAGTTCTGTTTCGCACCTCTGATTTTCTATGCTCGTTCTTCTTTTTCCATTAATCCCATTTTATGTTTAATTGTATCCATTTTTAACTTAATATCCTTTTTCTGTGGCAGTTTCTGTAACTCTTTTTCAAGTCTTTTATACTCATCCTCTAATGTCTTAGAGGCTTTTTAACCAATATTTCTTCATCTTGGGACAAGTCCACCATAGATGGAAGTATGTACCAAATTTCCCTTTACATTTCCAACAGCAAGGATTTGCTGTCGGAAATATTTTGGCCAATCTAGAGGGTGCCAGATGCCATCTATACATCATTTTGTATAAATTCTCTTTGTGTGCTGCTGATTTGGTTAATGTCAGATTTTTCTGCCAGATTTCTTCCCAGAC
The DNA here is from genome assembly GCA_023653725.1 of Bungarus multicinctus. NCBI lineage: Eukaryota > Metazoa > Chordata > Lepidosauria > Squamata > Elapidae > Bungarus > Bungarus multicinctus. The sequence continues at coordinate 162,084,812 of CM042836.1, forward strand.
ATCCAGATTGATACTATAGCCAAAGTTTTTTCCCCAGGCTAACATAGGACCTTTCACAATTTTCTTGGCCATTTCATGTTCCAGTAGATAATTATATAATTTAGAAATGGAACTTTTCTCAGGATTTAAAAGTATTTTATCTAAATATGTGTCTTTTACCTTAATTCCATATTCCCTTACATCTTTATTATATCTCATTTTAACTTGGAAATATGACCAATTATCAATGACTATCTCTTGTGTTTCTAGTTCCTGTTTCGTTTTAATTCTTCCCTCACTGTCTAATATTTGGTAATACTTAAGTTTTTTACTAATGTACATCGTATTTAAGTGAAACATCGCCTCCATTGTTGATTTTGGTATAATGATTCCTCCTTATATCATTCCAAATTTTAATTAGAGACTTACGGAATACATGTCTAGTAGAGTATATATTGTTTTTATTATTCAGATTCCATAGAAAAGCATGCCAACCTAGCTGTAGGTCATGTCCCTCCAATTGTAAAATCCTATTATTCCTCAAATCAATCCAATCTTTTATCCACACTAACGCCACTGCTCTATAATATATCTCCCAGAGAGGTAGTCTGAATCTACCTCTGCTTTTAATTATCTTGTAAATAGGTTTTTTGTTATCCTTATTTTTTTCTTTGCCCAAATAAATTTCATCACAATTTTGTCTAATTCATTTTTTAAAAAATTATCCAGTAATATCGGAATCGTTTGAAACAAATATAATATTTTAGGTGAACATTCATTTTGATTGTTGCTATCCTTCCTAATAACGAAATTTGCATCTTATTCCAATTTTCCAAGTCCTTTTCAATCTGTTTCAATAGTTTTTATGTTTAACATTTCCTATCTTGTTTTACACACAGAACTATCTTCATGTTTTAATGCAAAAACCTTTTTTGTATTTGTAAACTTGTATTTTGCTCTATTAATCTCTTTATTTTCTTCAATTGCCTTTTTTTACAAGCTTCATGTTAAACTGATGTATTTCTTATTGGATACGTTTTCTTAGGGTCTTTCAAAATTCAATGTACTCCACTTTATTAGTGAAACTCCACCATTTTTCATTATCCATCATTTTTTCATTAAAGCAATAGTTTCATCAGATATTTTTTCCTGTACGAAGTGTTTTTCCAGCAGTGCTATAGATGTAGCAGATTCAAGGATATTTTTGATTATTTATTCATTTTGGTCCATAATGTTAATCTCTTCCAAATCTTGTAATAGATAGACTAACTCAAAATTCTAACAGCTTATCACTATTTTTGTTTTTCATTATGTCTTTATCATTTTTATATGCTCTTTTCGACAGCTCACACCATTCTATGATTACTTCCAATGTTAAAACGATTGATGATTGTACAATTGCAGAATATGGTTTTATCACTTGACATGATGTAGTCAATTTCACTTGTGTACTCAGATGGACTATTCAATGTCTATTTTCTGCTAGTTTTTTTTCCTTGTAAAATAGTTCATGATATAAAGTTTCTATCTCTCGTTCACCACTTCTATATGGGTTAGTGACTTTTTTTCCAGGTATTATTCTTCTATTCTTGCATTAAAGTCACCCATTCTTATTTTGTATCGGCATTTTTCTTTGTCTTGAAGATGGTCCACACCATTGTAAAACTCTTCAACCTCATCATCACTATAACTTATTGTTGGCGCATAACCTTGTATGATTTGAAGCATGTATTGTTTGTTCAGTTCTATGATGCATTGGGCTACTCTGTTTGATATACTTTCAAATTTTACTACAGAGTCTTTCAGCTTTTGATTGATGAAATAACCCAACTCTGCCACATCGTCCATCTTTGGTAGATGCCTAGTCCAACCAAGTTTAACTAAATTTTTATCTTTTTGTCGTGTTTCACATAATCCAATGATATCCCAATCTTGAGTTGAATGAGCAATTATTCTAGTCGAGCATCCATTTTCATTGACTGACCGTTCCTAAGTCCAAAGGCAGCCTGATTTAACCCAGTGATTCTTAGCTTCTTCTGCCTTGGGGAGGTCTATCCAGTGCCATGGGTAGTTGCCCAAGGGCTGTGATGGCGAACCTATGACACGTATGCGTTGCATTATGGGTGCAGGCATGCGTTTGTGCATGAGCACTTTCGGCATGCGATGACCAAAAGGCCATAGGGCCTCTGGGGAACGAGAACTGTTTTTGAGGTTGTATTGGCATGTGGAAATAATAACCCATAATCTGTCATACATGTGGATTGGCAGATATGATTAGTGTTAGTCTGTGATAGACATTATCACCCTTCTGGACATATACATGTCTGACGACATAGCCCATAATTTCATTTACCCACACATGGCCTTTCACCTCATCAAGGCCCCAATCATAAAAGGATCTATATTAATGCCATAAAATTCATCAAGTTGTGTGTTTTGAATTCTATTAATTTTAAGATCATTTATTTGTTTTAAAATGCTCTCTCTGTGAGAGAAATTGGCAGAGCTGGGGGAGAGGGAGGAGTCAAGGAGGGAGTTAGTGTGGAATCTTTATATAGAAGAGAGCAAGGTCTGACCCGCCTCTCTCCCCATCCTTGCAAATGCTATTGAACCTTATCTAATCTAGCCCAGGTGGTACAAACTGCCAGTCTGGGAAGATTCTTCTGAAATAGGCATTGAATAATATGAAGTAGCTAATTTGAAGAATTTTCCACATTTCTAATATTTTCGTATAAAGGAAGTAGAAAAAACTTGAGATTTGAGGTGGGAATGGGGAATGACCAAAACTGAAAGGTTCATGAATTACTAGATAAAACAACTTCTCAATACAAATCTGTTATCGAAAATTGTATCCTACTCCAAATTCAATACTTTCTGATTTCATTAGGTTATGCCTCATATTTTCCAGCCTGGATTTATTGATTAACTACTACTGGTATGGAGTTATGTAGCAGATGATGTTTGCCAAAAGAAAAGATTCAGGATTAACCATTTTAAACTCCCAACTCACATCATTGGCATCATTCCTTATATTAAAGTGTAAGTAACTAGAAAGCTCAGGACTGCATTGGTTGAAAAATGCAGAAAAGGCCCTGTAGTGGATAGATAATGGCTAAAATGATGATTATGATGATCTAGAAATTATTCCTGTCATTTTTTCATCTGTATCATTCTACTATTTGTATTAAAAATAGAACATGCCAAAAGTGAAATACAGAAATAGAAAATGTAATTTTAATAATACCATTTCCTGCCTACATAGTGTACTGATGCGTGGCTAGAAGAGATTCAGCCCTTCCGTGGGAATTAGACCAATCCCCTAAAAGATAAATAAAGTAAAGCTCATTTTTTTTAAAAAGGAAGAAAATGTAACATATAAAAGTCTTCTAAGATTATGAAAATGTGGTTATAAGTAGACAGCCAAGCCATCCCCTCATATTTACTTACAGTCAGCAATACAAGTAGTTCTCCACTTACAACCATTCATTTAGAGACTATTCCAAGTTACAGTGGCACTGAAAAAAAGTGACTATGACCATTTTTTAAACTTACAACTGTTGTAGCATCTCCTTGGTCATGTGATCAAAAAGTAGACATTTGGCAATTGGCTTGTATTGATGATAGTTGCGGTGTTCCGAAATTACAATATGATCACCTTTTGTGACCTTTTGACAAGTAAAATCAATGGGAAATCCAGATTCTCTTAACAACTGTGTTACTAATACCTGCAGTGATTCACTTAACAAGTGTGGCAAGAAAGATGGTAAAATGGGGCAAAATTTCCTTAACAACTGTCTAGCTTAGCAACAGAAACTTTGGGCTCAGTTGTCATAATTTGAGGACTATCTGTATTTGCCTTTCAGTACATGCTCTTTTAACTGAGATAGAGTAGATCACCATGTACTCTGAAATTTCTCCTGCTCAAGAGAAAAATGTTTTGTTTTTAATTGTCTCTATTTAATGGGGCTGACAATTGAGAACCAAAGTTGAGAAGAGAAACAAGATCTATTCCAATCTCCCCAGCACTGCCAGAATTAACTAGTTGGAATCATTAGGGATATGGAGGGGAAGTCCAAGATTTATTGAGGCAAAGGAAAATATTTTCAAGAAAACAGCTGTATTTGAAAGCAAAGGCAAAATAATGCCTTCGCTTTCAAATACAGCTGCATTTATTTATTTTTTATTTTGACTACTTGTGTTTAAACTCTTAATATTTTACCTCTGCTCTGTGTAGAATCTAAGTAACTGTATGTTTTATGCAACTGGAAATGTTTTTACAGCAGAATTTCTGTATTAGTAACAGACAGGTATCATATGATATTTTTGAAGTTTTTCTTTTTCTTTTGTAGGAGAGGTCCTTTTAACCCATGGGTATGAAAAAAAAAAAACCTGTTGGTTTTATTTTCTTTGTTGCTTGCTTATGAATATTTACATCCCAAAAGGAATTTTTCAAATCTTTAATTGACTTTAAAAAATACATTGGATTTTATTTAATCTCTTATGGAATTATTATATTTCCCAAAATATAGAAGGTAGATTTCCTTTTTTAAAAAAAATTATTCATAAACATTTTGAATACAGTGTATTGTCGGGGCATATTATAAATTTATTTATTTATTTTATTAGTTTTCTATACCGCCCCTCTCCCTACCGGGACTAGGGGCGGTATACAGCCAAAGTTAAAAAATAATACAAATACAATATTTAAAAACAATTAAAAAGATTAAATATAGTGGCTCAAAATAAAACTCAATCAAGAGTATAAAAGATTAAAACCCATTAAAATCAAATTAAACCCTATAAAACCCTAGGGCAGACCGGCTTGATGAAATATGTTTTCAATGCGTGCCAGAAGGCCAAAAGGTCAGGGATGGTCCTCATCTCCGGGAGCAGTTCGTTCCAGAGGGAGGGTGCCCCCAAGGAGAAGGCCCGTACCCTCGGGGTCGTCAGCCATCCAGCCAGCGGCACCCCAAGGAGGCCCACCCTATGGGAGTGTACTGGGCGATGGGAGATCGATGACGGCAGTAGGCGATCCTGTAAGTACCCAGGTCCCAAGCCATGGAGCACTTTAAAGATACTCACCAATACCTTGAATCTCACCCGGAAGGCTACCGGGAGCCAATGCAGCTCGCGCAGGAGTGGCGTAACATGGGAGCTCTGAGAAGCCCCCAAGACCATCTGCGTGGCTGCATTTTGCACCAACTGGAGCCTCCGGGTGCTCTTCAAGGGGAGCCCCATGTAGAGAGCATTGGCATAGTCTAGGCGGGAGATGACGAGGGCAGATGTGACCGTTGCGAAGGACATCTCGATCCAGAAAGGGCCGCAACTGGTAGATCCTGCGGACCTGACAAAAAGCCCCCCTGGCGACGGCCGCTATATGATCTTCTAACGACAGCCGCACGTCTAGGAGGACACCCAGATTGCGCGCCCTCTCTGTGGGGGCAAGAATTTCTACCCCCACAGCCAGCAATGGAACTAACTGGCTGTATCGGGGTGCCGGAAAGCACAACCACTCAGTTTTGGCCGGGTTGAGCTGAAGCCTGTTTCGTCCCATCCAACCCCGCACAGCCTCCAGGCACCGGGTCATCACTTGCACGGCTTCATTGGGGTGGCCTGGGGTGGAAATGTACAGCTGAGTATCATCAGCGTACTGATGAAACTCCACCCCAAAGCCACGGATGATCTCACCCAGCGGCTTCATGTAAATGTTGAACAGAAGGGGCGAGAGCACCGACCCCTGAGGAACCCCACAAATCAGGGGCTTCAGGGTTGATCTCTGCCCCCCCTGCCAACACAAATTGCGAGCGGCCGGAGAGGAAGGAGGAGAACCACCGCAAAACAGTGTCCCACCCCCAACGCCCCCGCCGCAATAGGATACTGTGGTTGACAGTATCAAAAGCCGCCGAGAGATCTAATAGGACCAGGACAGAGGAATAACATAAAGATAAATTTAGTTATTCTGTTGCATCATTGCTATTGTTATTAATATATTAATATATGTGTTACTATTTCTTTTTTTCCCCTTGTTTTTCTTCTGTAAATGATATGCCCTGAAGATTGATTTCCTAATCATACCTCTCAGAACTATAGAATAATGAAGAGTGCTACAGAATTTATTTAAATTTTCCCCATTTTTGGTAACCCTGCCCCCCCATCTATTTTCTGCCTCCCAAGTCCCAGCTGATCTTTCGTTGCTCTGCACAGGAGAACGGAGCTGGAAAGCAGGTTAGTGAGGTGGGGAGGGAATAGGGATTTTGCAGTAACATTCCCCTTCCACGCCCAACAAGCCACACCCACAGAACCGGTAGTAAAAATTTTTGAATCCCACCACTGCATGAAACCCACATATTGTATATACACAATTTCCATCAGCCTTGGGCAGCATGATCTAAGGTCAAAGATGATGGGAGAGACAGTAAAATAGCATCTAGGAAACAACAGCTTATGGAAGGCTGGTCTAACAGCTTTCAAAAACTATGTTGTTATTGAGGCTCTCATGCTCACTCTTCCTGAAGTCACATCTGACCTGCTTTCTTCAGTTATAGCAGCATCAGTATAGAGGATTTATCAAAATGGTCATCAAGATAGTATTGTGGGTCTGTTAAGATGACTGCATGTGGGGAAAAATGTTCTTGCCACTGAAAGCAATGCCACCCCTACCACTACCCAAAATCTAAATATGCCTTAGTGAATATTTAGCACCTGAATACTTAAAATAAAATGTGCTCATCAATCTGTTTGTTTGCTGTGCAAGTTGTCAAGTTATTACTTTACCCATTACTTTATAGGTATAGCATCTGGTAGAAAACCTTGACATCACATCCATTATTCCACAAATATTGTGGATTATGGAGTCCTTGTTGTTCTCTGAATTCAGCTATTTGCTTACAAGCATTTCATTACATGACTAGGTATCCTCATCAGTACTTTGATGGTGAGCAGTATACTGATTATGTTATCTAGTCTAGTAACAAAACTTCTGCAAGCATACAACCAAGCTCAGAGACTAAGGACTTCACTGTTCAACTCTGAGCTAGAGATATTCGCTTCTATTGTAATCTGTAATATCATTTGATTGATGATGTTAGGAAGTGGTCAAATCACTTTTGCCTCCTTGATCCCGGTATGCACACATATTCATATAGTTGGATTTAGTTTGCTCTATGGAACTCCAGAGCACCAAGCCTCAACTTGTTTTCAAAAAATGAGTCATGGTTTCCCTTGTTTCTTATATAGGAAATATGAAGTACATTTGGACCTATGGAGGCCTTATCTAAAACCCAGAAAATAAGAAGCCTTATAAACATCAAAATACTGTGTAATAAATCTCTTATTGTTCTGGGAAGCGTCATCATAAGTCATTATGATTTACTTTTTCTGATGATGAAGTCCTGCAGCTGTGGATATGTTTTTTCTTAATCTACTAAGGATGGAATTCACTAACTTCCACAAATGTAAGGATACTCTTTGTTTATACAAATAGGAATATAATTTGCAAGCATTGAGAAGCCCACTTAGTCACATCTTATTTCCTTTTTCATCTCCCAGTTTGCTGTGTAAAAACAAGGCATGATTGATTTACTGATTCATGATACCTTTGTGATAACGGGCTCAATAGTAATGATGCTACTGGTACTAAATAACAGAATATTTACCGTACCCACACAGAAAGATATTATTCTTTGAGTGTTAGTAGATATCCAGATCTATTATGTTCTATGGAGGGAACAGAGATTCTCAATTTCAAGGCTCCATCAACATCTATCAAGACAAATATTATTCCTGCCAACCTTTACTGGCATTTATTCAACTGAGAAATCATCAACAAAGAATGGATTAGTAGCTGAAATGGCCCCAAATACTTGAAAAAGGGTCTTTTCTATAATAATGCCTAATCAATTAGAAACTAGATTTCTATTTACATCAACTTTTACATATAAAAATGTTTGTCCCAGAAAGACACTAAACCCAAATTTTGGGTCATGGAGAGTGGGATAATAATAGCTATGAAGGGTTTCCTTCCATTTATCTTTTTGCTGTTTAATGTTATTAATTTCTGTTCAAATAATCGTAAATAAAACAATACTGCAATGCAGGTATTAAGACGTTTCTTCCCCAGCTGAAATTCAGCTTTATTTCACTGGACCAAGCATTTCGTGATGCTTAGGAGAATAGATCCCCCCCCCTTTTGGCAAAAAAACATATTTGGTGAAAAAATACTATAAACTACAAAAGGTGTGCTTTTGCCTGAGTTATATGCAAATGATATAAATAACCATCAACCAAAGAAGTCAAATGTTGTTCTTTTAAAAACTGTATTATATTTGCATGTTTCCAACTCCATTTAGGACTCAGTTTTTCTGCTGAAATCAGGATTTCTTTGTAGTTTTCTTAACTCAAATGCAGCTCTGCTTTGTCTCATTGAACAAAATAGTAAGAACAGCTTTGCTAGAAAGAGGCATTTCTTTTACTATAGGTTGTGTAATACTCCATTAAAATAGGAGGAAACTGTACAAAGCTTTCTCCTAATAGCATAATCTGGCAAGAAGGAATTAATGTGAGTCCCAGGAGCCAAATTGAAAACATCTGTCTTTGGTCTCTAGGTTTTCTTGAATAGGCCAAGTTCTTAGGACAGCTGTTCAGAGCTTGAAGGCATTTATTTCATAAAAATGACTGAGAAATCTAGTTTTTCAAATATCTTTTAAACACATTTCTTCTTCCTCTGACATATATACTGTACGTTGTTTGCTCTTTTTGTAGCTGTTTTAATTCAAGGTTCAAAAAGGAGATCTACATAACAGATGGAAGTCATCACCCATTTAATTTTCCATATACTCAATAGAGAGTTGTTTCACACAAGTATTACAGCAACATGCAGTGCTTAGTTGACCCCAATGTGTATGTCATTCCCATGACAGAGTCTACAAGTCATGTTTAAATTTTAGTTATGGTTTTTCTATCACAATTTTTATGTACATCCAGTATAACTCTGTAAAACCACCCAAGTGTTCCCCAAAGCTGCTTTCCTCCCCGAAGGGGATTCCAGTGAGTTCACTGAAATGTTTATATTGCTATTTAGCTTTGCAAGTCCTTACTTTTGTTTCTACCCTCTAAAAAACAAAACAAAAAACCCCACATGGTTGTAAGATGCTAAAGCTGAAAACTTCAGCTATTCATTGAACTTAAATGCAGGGCTTGTTTGGGGGTGGGGTAAGGGAGATAATTTTACATACAATTGTAAAATGTATGTAAATGTAGAAACTAGCATTTCATTTAGCAGAATTGGGAATATGTTGTAAAATTCATAATTATTCATAATTATGAATTTTAATATCAGAAACCAGATTTCCATTTCATTGTGATGGTGAATCTTCATTTCCATGTACATCTTGTTTTTCTTTCTGAGGAAAGATCAGTCCAATTCAAAATTAATAAAAACTATTTTGCAATTTGTTATTTCAGTTAATTTATTTGGACTATTTAACATACAGAGAAAAGAGGATCTAGTAAATGTAAAATTGATTCTCTGTCTCTATGAGGATATCACCCTATAAATGTTAGATTTTGCAAATACATTAAAACTGTTGGAAATAGCTAGATTTTATATTTAATGGCTTAAATGGGATTAGAAAGATGTTCTTTCTCTTTGCCTCATGAATACCATGGTACCATTTGCATTTATTCTAATAATTACGTTAGAACCAGAATAGTTCAGTCTGCTTTATAATGGGAAAAACTCAACCTTTCATAAGTTTTTAGAAAACTTGCAACAGTTTGTTGAAGGAAATATCCTTCTGGGTTCAATTCCAAGTGGGGAAAAAGACACTGGAAACATGGAGGCTGCTTGGAGAAGGTTTAATGGTTACAGGGCCACATGGCCTAGAGCTCCAGAGAAGAATGATCACATGCTTCAAGGTGAGAAGAGAAGGGGAAAAAGGAAAAGAAAGAGGAAAAGGTGCTGAGAGTGCCTGGGTTTTATACCCTCTGTTGGGATTTGAATTGGAGCTTGTATTCTAATTGGTTGTCAGACTCCCAGGGGCGGGGGTCTTAACTCTGTAGGCTTGGTCTGGACCACATGGCTTTACCTGAATGCTGGCTAATGCAATCTTCCCAGACCATGTGGTGAGATGGGTAATCCTATAATTTCCTGAGGGCCATCCTTAATCCCATCACCCTGGAGTTCCTTCTTATGTAAAGTATTCTGGCCCAGGCCTTAATGGCCCACCCATTAACAAAGGTGGGGGTGAGTTTCTGCTTCTGGGGTGAGTTTCTGCTTCTTGAGTGACTATTCTTTTTAGGAGAAATATTCTGCCTTTTTAATATTTCCTAGGCTATTTCAATTTTTCTAGGAGAGGGGTGGATGTTAACTTCCTACAAGTTTAAACTGCATTCACTGAATATTTGGTAATTTGCATGCTTTATTTCTCCACAAAAACAAATGAAATATCAGTTGTGTAATCATTTAGTTGGCAACAGACTCATTTCAAGCATGAATTTTGATTTAAATCAGTTTTTTTCTGTCTTTTTCACTTTTTCTGATGACCATTGTAATCTACCAAAGCTAAAGTAAGTTATATAATGCTTTCCTCAATTGAATTAACCCAGTTTCAGTGTTAAGCTCAAATCATAAGCTTTTCTGACTGGTCAGCAAATAATAGAAGAATCTGAAAGTAGCATGTAAACATTCCTCAGAACTTGATGATGAGTGGACAAAGATGTGCCTGTCCAGATAATATGAACACAGGAAATGTAGCACAGCTCTGTGCTTCTATGTAAGCAGTACACAATGTTTATATAACAGTGTAGATAAATCATATAAAGAATGTAATCTGGGAGAAGATTCATTACTGTATTGCTCTTTCCATGAACTATTAGAATATGCTCTTGCTTATAATCTGGACAGTGCATTTTAACGGAGAACAGGAGTCATCAAATTCAGATGAATCCAAACCAGAACAAGTTTCAGACTGATTTAAAAGCTACCTAAATAAAAGTAAAGCATTGTATATGAATCCATCTCAAATTTTATGAGTGATTCAGAGGGAACAAAAATGCAGTCTCTTCAGGGAAATTTCCAGAACAACAAAATATTGTTTAGAGACTGATAACCTTAGTTTTGAAGTAGCAATAGCTATGTTGTCCAGGAGAAAAAGAACATCTAATTTTTGGGGGAGGGGGGACAGGGGACGGTCAACTTTAATTTTTTAAAATAGTGACAAGTTTTCAAATTTCTAAAAAGATCTTTGAAGAAGTTTAGAAGAACGCTACTATGTTAGTCCTATTCTAGATTAGAAATGAACTTTCCTTAGGTATTTAGGACCCTTGCCTTGAGGGAGAGCAAAGACCTAAATGCTTACTTGGTTCTTGCTCCCAATTTAGAAGGCGGCAGCCTTCCATATCTAGCCCTCTGGAAACTAGATGCACATTCATCAGCCTTTAAAAAAAGCACGGAATGTTTTCATAATTGTCACATATTCTCCTGGATTTTAATGCAAAAATAAAAAAAATATTCTTTTCAGTGAAGACATTGAATCTATTTTTTTTGGAAAAATATATTCCATAATGGGTAAGAATCATATACTGTATGTGGCTTGCAATAATCAGGAGCTATTAAATATACACAGCCCAATATTTTTGTTGCAGTTCTCAAGTTCTCCGTGCAGGAAGGAGCCTTTCCTTTTTTCAAGAGTTAAGAATATTTTTCCAGAGGTAAGAGTATTCTCTGTTATAGTGTTGGAAGAAATATCCTTCTGGGTTCAGTTCCAAGTGGAGAAAAAGACAACTGGAATCATGGAAGTTGCTTGGAAAGAAAGTTTATTGATGAACAGGATTTGGAAATCTTGGGCGAAGAAAAAAATGGGAAGAAATACTGAAAATGCCTGGGTTTTATGCCCTCTCGGGGCTTTGAACTTCCTGGGGCACAGGAAGAATATCCTGATTGGCTGCTGTCAGAGATCATAGCTAGCTTTGTAGGTTGTCTATGTGCTACGTTTGGTTGAAACCTGGTGGATGGTGCAATGAAGGGCAATTAAATGGCTCTGCCTGAAGGAGGTAGATCTTTGTTATGTAGAATGGACTGGCCCAGTCCTTAATGGCCCATTAACAAAGGTGGGAGTGGAGTTTCTGCCTCTCTTGAGTTTGTACTTCTCTTTTAGGGGAAATATTCTGCCTTTTTAGTATATCCTAAAATAATTCATTTTTCTAGGAGAGAGGTGGGTTTTAACTTCCAACAACAGTCACTTAACAGAAGGGCAATATCTTGGCATGAGGCTAGTTTATTTGTTTCTGTCCTCTCAAGTGATGAGTTGTCTTTCCTGACAGCTGCCATTGGAATGGTGTGAGAGGAAAGTGGAGATGCATTTGTTGGCAATGTCTGATTTGTTAGGATTCCTTCATCCATCTCTACTACCTGCCATGGATGGAAGGAGAAACTAGCAGAATCACTAAATAAAAGGAAGAGTCTACTATTTTCCAAACAGGCCTTTGCCTTCTAGGATATGGAGGGCAATGGAAGCAGGCAATTGAAAGGCAGTATTGATAACCCACTCCTTGCCCCATGATGAGTAGGGTGGGTAAACTTTTCCCCATGGGTGGGTAAACTTTTTTAGTTCAAAAATATCCATCTATCACTGCTTAGTTGAATTATTTTAACTACATTGCTTTCCTAAGCAAATATTTTTTCTTGTTTGTGTTACCAAAGGCCATGCAATGCTTCCTGAGGGAGAGACAAAAAAAAATATTGAAAAGAAAAGAAATGACAACTAGTTTGCATGGACTACTTTGCAAATAGTTTTTACTTGTTTTTTTTCCAGCTAGGCAGAGATGGAGTGAGTAGGAGTCTCCAAGTGCATCAATGAAGCCAAATTAAAATGGGACCCTCTTTCCTTTTATTTTTGGTAGTTTAAAATGTGATGGGCTGGATCTGTCTATAGCTTCTGGGAGCAAAAAAAACACGTATATCAAATATCCACAACAATTCTATTATAAAATCCCCAGTGTGTTTATTAGCTCATGAGCTTAGGCTGAGTGTTTAGCTGCACAGAGGATAATCTGCTTTCAGTGAGACTTCCACGGTTGCTATTATTTTGAAAGCCATTACTTCTATGCAAATATAGTATCTACATATGCACATTCCCTACCTCTTTCTTTCATTAAAATCCTGAGGAGGTAAAACAATTGGTTTATTCAAAAGAGAAGGAGGGAGGGAGTGGGGAGAGAGAGGGAGAGAAAGAGAGAGATGAACACAGTGAACAGGTTTGGAAGGTGTATCTTTTTCTTCCTTCATGTAGCCCTACTTCTATACCCATTCACCCCAATAATGATTACTTCAAATTTTATAAATAGAATGATTTAGAATATCACTTAAAGGATGAAAATTAAGCCCCTTTTCTGATCCAGTGTATTTGTATGGAATAGAGAAAAAGGAAGTCTCAGCCATTATTGATCATGGCTGAATTCACTGAAAATGAAAACGGTGGACCTTCCAGAAACTTAGAGTGATAGCATCACCCTGTGGAGAAATTTTACCGTGCTATCATGTCATGGAAAACAAGTGTAGTGTGTATCATGTGTAGTGATGGCTAGTGAGCCATTTCTGGGTCCGCCATTGACAATTTCTGCAATAGATTCAGCATGAGGCACATGAGTAATGTATCACAGCTTTGTTGATAATTTGTCACTTTACTACATACAGTACATTGACATACTTTACTTATTGCGTATATTTTATTTGGGGAATACTTTTGGCTAAGATGTTTGTCCAGATGTTTCATGTTGACATTTTTATTTCTGCAGAGTGAAAAGGGGACATTAATGATATGGTACTGAAATATATAGATCAGCTGAGAAATTGACAGCATATCGTTAGAGACGATACTGCCATGAGAGGAACAACTGTACAAGACGTACTCTACTGCCTACATTATTGCACGTCGATTCAGTCTTCCCAGAAGGAATTCACATAAGTAATATTTTCTTGCTCTAATGCAGCATATTTTCCTGCTTCTAGAAAAAAAACTTGCCTGTTTCCAATTACTTCATTTACTAGAAATAAAATAACCATAAGAAGAAAATGACATCTGAATTGTGCAGAATGAGGCCCATTATACTGTGTGTAGCCTCAGAATAGAAGATTCATATTTAAATAAAAATATTTAGATCAGATTAACAAAGTTGGAAGGGACTTTGTAGGTCATCTAGTCTAACCCCCACCCCAAGCAAAAGACCCTACACCATTTCTGACTAATGGCAGTCCAATCTCTTCTTGAAAGTTTCCAGTGATGAAGCTCCCACAACATACATTTTGCCTCTCAAAATAGAAATTTTTTACTGTTTCTTTTATTATTTTGCTTTCTAAATCTGGTTTTTATCAACAAGCTGATAGGATGTTTGTGGGAACAACCTGTTAATTTGGAGCAATGACTTTTTAACTTGTTATTCTATATGCAAAAAGACAAGGTTAAAAGAGAGAGTTCTCACAAACTTCCCCACATCTAATATACTCAAGAAAACCATTCTTACATATACATATCTAGTTACATCATTATTAATATTTATTAGTATTTAACTCTATTGAACACTAAAAAATAAATGGGACATTAAACATAGAAGCTGGTGCTATGTTTTGCAATCCAGATATTACCAATCTGATTTGAGATTCAACTTTGGATTTTGCAAACCTATTATTTAGCATAATTGGATCAGAATTGGTTTTTTGCACCCTCTTTCATGTTTACTTTCTTAATATACTAAGTAAGTGCATTTAAGTTGTAAACAACCTCAATAATTGCTCATTTTTAACCCATTTTTAATTGAATGATGTAAGGTAGGTAGTTGTAGTAGGATTCTCAGTTTGTTCCTGGCCATAAAAAGGCACCAAATGGTGCATGACGATTGACCGCTAAAGAGTTTCAAAAGTTTCACAATATTTATTTTCTGACCAAAATAAGTATATTCAAAATGCAAGCTTAATTTTCTAATAGAAATATGAATGATGAAATCCAAGCTTGATTCCAGAAAAGAATAGTTTAAGAAATCTGACAAAAATTATTTTAGGGAAGCAATGACTGCCGTACAAATTAAATACAGTTGATCTTAACCAATATTTGAAAAACAAATCAAGATGTGCCTCGTAATATGCCTAAAGCTATTCTTCATTTGGAGCCTGCCTTCACTTCTGTTGAATTTCATATATAAAGATATTGGCTAAAACTAAAGCTAAAGCTAGATATTGGGAGCAGGTCTCATGTTCAGTCCCTCCCTGTTGGACTGAATAGATTTGTTTTCTCTTTTGTATAAGAACTGCAAATAAATAAGAACTGGGGTACTTTTACCTTAGCAAGATTAGCATCCCTTAAGATTTTTGAAGGAAGGTGTCCCTCAGTTCTCTTCCTCTGAAATCTTATATCCTTATTTGGATGAAACCATTAAAACATCTGTTGCTGTAATATAGTCTCCAACTATCTGTCCGTCGGTATGTCTGTTGATTAGATTTTTATCTGGCCTTTATTACTTTATAAGTTACTCAAGGCAACAAACATTGTACATTATTTATTTATTGATTTGTATTGCTTTTTACAAATAACTCAAGGTGGCAAATGTATCCAACAGATCTTCCTCCTCCTAATTTCCTCAACAACCCTGTGAGGTGGGTTGGGCTAACAGAATCACTGGCCCGACATCACCCAGCTGGCTTTCATGACTAAGGCAGGACTTGAACTTATAACCTTCTATTGTCTAGCCTGGTGCCTTAATCACTCATTAAATCAAACTGGCCCTCTATAATACTCCTCTCTCCTTCTGTTTTCCCCACAACAGCAATCCTGTGAGATGGGCTAAGAGAGAAGAGGGAGTCAACCTATTCTCTGGGGCTGGAGGCAATGGATGGAGACTAATTGGGGAGAGAACCAACCTAGAACTGGGGAGAAATTTCCTGACAGTTTGAACAATTAATCAGCGGAATAACTTGCCTCCAGAAGTTGTGAATACTCCAACACTGGAAGTTTTAAAGAAGAGACTGGACACCCATTTGTCTGAAATAGTATAGGGTTGTAGGGGTTGGACTAGAAGACCTCCAAGGTTCCTTCCAACGCTGTCATTCTGGTTCAAAATTACTCAGCCAGCTTTCATGCCTTAGGCAGGGCTAGAACTCATGGTCTCCTTGTTTCCAGGCCAGCATCTTATCCATTGGACCAAACTGATTTTCAGTGGTTCTTTGCCATAGAGGACTAGAATTCTGTTAATGCACAAGCCCTTTTCCTCTGGCAACACAACTCAAAAGCAACAACATGGTAATATTCTTAGTAGAGACAAAATGGCTGCAAGATAGGGGAGTTCTCCATGCATATAGGAACATACATTTGCTTGCTTGCTGTAAAGATTATTTCAAAACAAATTAATTTATTCTGTAAGTTACTGATGGTATTAGAAAACATAGAAAGAAAAACACACACCAACAAAAACGGAGCTGCTTTTGGTTTACTAGTTTAAGATTATTAGATCAAATGGTTTAAGTAATTTCTCTGTGCCTGAGGAAATAATTCTCCAAAGGCATGAATTTCGTAGAAAACAATTAATCAGTGGAAAGCTTCTGTCGAAAATTGTGGCTGCTCTGGAGGCTTTTAAGAAGAAACTGGACAGTCACTTGCCTGGAATGGTATAGGGTTTCCAGCTTGAGCAGGGAGTTGGACTGGAAAACCTCCAAGGTTTCTTCCAAGTCTGTCATACTGTTACATACAGAGAAATTAAGAATAATAACTATGCAGAGCCACCTTAAAGCAATTTAAACAATTGCATTCCTCAGTTTGGGACAGAGGTGGTATTCAGCAGATTCTGACCAGTTCTGGAGAACCGGTAGCGGACATTTTGAGTCGTTCGGAATACCACCTCTGACTGGCCCCACCCCCATCTATTCTCTGTCTCCCGAGTCCCAGCTGATTGGCTGGGTCCTCTTTTGTTGCCCTGCACAGGAAAACAGAGCTGGAAAGCAGGTTAGTTGGGTGGGGAGAGAATGGGGACTTTACAGTATCATTCTCCTGCCACACCCACCAAGCCACGCCCATGCCCAGAATCGGTAGCAAAAAATTTTTGAATCCCATCACGGGTTTGGGAGTAACAAGAAGGTGGCTCTCCTGTTGTTTTGATAAATAAGTCTTTGAAAAGAAGACGTTTTAAAAAGAGACTAGTATTGAAAGACGATCAAAGGACATCTTGAATGTGATCTCTGTGGCATCTACTTTTGTTCAAAACAATATATCAATTGTTAAAAATCCTTTAGCAAGTCTTTTCTCTGTGATTGAAACATCCTGAATCTTCACAATGAATGTCCTCATCCATGAGCAAGTTTGGATGAGGACTGAGCTGATTGTCTCTTTTCTGTACTTACATGTGCAGGGCATGTTGGATTTTAAGGCAAGGCATGGATTTTAGTTCATAGTCAATATGCTTAGAAATAGGCTTCCGAATCATTTTCCAGTTGCACCTAAGTAGTCATGCACAGTGTTGTAATGTTGAACTTTTCCTAGATAGGTTTGTGCAAGAAGCTGTAGTTGCTTTTGGGGGTTCCCTGAGATGTATCCTTGAGTGCCTACCACTGGCATCTATTTTTTTATCACAACTGGAATGCATCCCTGAAGACGATGACCAACATTTGCATTTTGATCCCCTGTGCTTGAAACAGGTATTCCATTCTTGCCTTAAGCTTTATCAGAAAACCTTCAATATCGGCATAGGGATCGGGCTTCAGGCCTGGACATACTACCGAAATGGCATTGGTCGCGTTGGTTGATGATCTCTGGAGGGCCCGTGACAGGGGTTATTCCTCTGTCCTGGTCCTATTAGACCTATCAGCGGCTTTTGATACTATCGACCATAGTATCCTATTGCGGCGGTTGGGGGGGGTTGGGGATTGGGGGCACCGTGTTGCGGTGGTTCACCTCCTTCCTCTCCGACCATCTGCAATTTGTGTTGGCGGGGGGGGGGAGAGATCCACCTCTAGGCCCCTCGATTGCGGGGTGCCTCAGGGGTCGGTCCTCTCTCCTCGCCTGTTCAACATTTATGTGAAGCCGCTGGGGGAGATCATCTGTGGCTTTGGGGTGAGATGTCATCTGTACGCTGATGATACCCAGCTGTACATCTCCACCCCAAGCCACTCCAACGATGCCATGGAGGTCATGTCCCGTTGTCTGGAGGCCGTGCGGAACTGGATGGGCGGGAACAGGCTCCGACTCAACCCTTCCAAGACTGAGTGGCTGTGGTTTCCGGCATCCCGATATAGCCAGATTGTTCCATCGCTGGCTATTGGGGGTGAGATTTTGCCCCCTGCAGAGAGGGCTCGCAATCTGGGTGTCCTCCTGGATGTACGGCTGTCTTTGGAAGACCATATTATGGCCGTCTCCAGGGGGGCGTTTCATCAGGTTCGCCTGATTTACCAGATGCGGTCCTTTCTGGATCAGGATGCCTTATGCACAGTCACTCATGCCCTGGTCACCTCCCGACTGGACTATTGTAAGGCCCTCTACATGGGGCTCCTGAATGGGAGCATCCGGAGGATTCAACTGGTACAGAATGCGGCCGCGTGGGTGGTTATGGGGGCGTCAAGGTTCTCGCATGTGACGCCCCTCCTGCGCGAGCTGCATTGGTTGCCAGTGGCCTCTCGGGTGCGCTTTAAAATTTTGGTGTTAACTTTTAAAGCGCTCCATGGCATCGGACCAGGATATTTACAAGACCGCATTCTGCCATTTTCCTCTCACCGTCCAGTGTGCTCCCACAGGGAGGGTCTCCTGCAGGTCCCGTCGGCATCTATGTGCCGGCTGGTGACCCCGAGGAATAGGGCCTTCTCTGTGGGGGCGTCTGCCCTCTGGAATGGGTTGCCCCAGGAGTTACGGACAGCCACAGACCTGGGGATCTTCAGGCGTGCCTTGAAAACCTGGCTCTTTGACCAGGCTTGGTCAAAGAGCTTGGGCTGATTTTAGTTTTGGGTGTTTTATTTTTTATTAAATTTTAGGGTTTTAGGGAAGGGTTTTAAATTATTTACAGCCAGGGTCTTGGTTTAATTTAGTTTTAGTTTTTCACATATTTATTGTTTTAACTGTACGGCTGTGCACCGCTCCGAGTCCTTCGGGAAAGGAGCGATATATAAATAAATATTTATTATTATTATTATTATTATTATTATTATTATTATTATTATTATTATTATTATTATGTAATCCATTACAATGCTCACTGCTGCATTTGTGCCAATTGAAGCTTCTGATTACAGAAGAATAGTCTTAATATAGGAATATTACAGTAGTCTAATTGTGACATGTAAGGACAAGGGCTGCCAGCTCTGGCTAGCTCAGAAATAATACAGTTGACTCACTAGAAGTAATTTGCTCCTCAAAATGGCTGCCAGCTAAAAGTTCAGACAGTGAATAATCAAGGAACGTTCCCAGACCACAGAGCTGCTGATTCAGGAGGAGGATAATCTCATCTAGAACCAATTGGTTTAAGTTTGGTTCTTTCTGAGAAGCAGCACCTACATCTTGTATGGATTTAATTTCAACTTGTTAATGTTTCCAAGCTCATTTAATCTGGACAGTGATTAAAATTGAAAACAAAACAACAATTAAGCTGGCTATTAGCAATGTATTGGCAGCTCCACTCACTTGAAAGTCCAGAAGACATCTCTCACTGGTTTTGTGTAAATATTAAACAGAGATGGGGAAAATGGGACTTTGGCAGAATACAAAAAATAGTACCCAATGGCACCCTGTATGTCGTTCCCCATAAGGTAGATGACTATTGTCTTTTAACTTTGGAGGATGGGTGAAGGAGTTTCAAGAGCATGGATTTTTTAAACTTTACATGTGCTTCAGATACTTACAGGTAGTTCTCAACTTTCAATAGTTCATGTGATGACCCTGGGGCTGGGCACAGAAGCATCACCACCAGAACGAAGGCTTAACTCCCCTTTATTGCTCCAACTTTCCCCCCAAAGTCCCACTGTTCACTGCAAGTGCAGCAGCCAGCCTCTAAACCAGGGGTCTTCAAACTTGACAGCTTTAAGACTTGTGGACTTCAACTCCCAGAATTCTTCCTCCAGTCATTTTAGCTCAGGAATTCTGGGAGTTGAAGTCCACAAGTCTTAAACTTGCCAAGTTTGAAGACCCTTGATCTAAACACACACCACCAATAGGTCCTGGCTGCTATTAGTCCAGAGGAGCAGCACAATTCTGAGAGCAGCCACAGTTCAGGGAATGGTTCCAGGGAGTCCTCATCACAGGAAGAGTTCCCTGGGACTGCAGCATCACCTGGAGCAAAACTTTGTCGATTGAACTCACACATAGCTGGGCCAGGCAAGCAAGTCAAGGCAAGCAGAGCAAGGCACAGCAGAGTATCCAGATGTCGATATCGGCACATGAGACTGGAAAAAGGCAATGCACCCCTTCCAACGGCGTCTCTTTCAATCTCATTCCCCAGGTGAGCCTTGTGAAGTGGGGCGGGTGCCCTCCTCCCGAGTCATTGGGTCAGCCTGTACTGATCCCAACCCCTCTCCATTCTCTGTGCTCTGGGATTGGGGGGAGGTAATTGCTCCCCACTGGAACTGCGTCGCTCCGCTGCTCCGCTGCCTGCTCGCTCTCCTTTGCTGGTGACCATTCAAGCCTGAGTGATCTGGGACTGCCTCGTCCTGCTCCTCCAGTCATTCCTCTGTTGGCCCTAACTCCATCTCATCCTCCTCCTCGGACCCAGGCTCTGAAGGGGCCATGACAGTTCATTTAGTGACCAGTTGAAGTTACAATGGCACTGAGAAAAATTACTTATGACCATTTTTCACACTTATGATTGTTGCGGCATCCCCATTGTCACATGATTTACATTCAGATCAGAGGTGGTATTCAGCAGGTTCTGACCAGTTCTGGAGAACCGGTAGTGGAAATCTTTAGTAGTTTGGAGAACCGGCAAATACCACCTTTGACTGGCCCTGCCCCCATCTATTCTCTGCCTCCTGAATCTCAGCTGATTGGCTGGATCTTCTTTTGTTGCCCTGCACAGGAGAACAGAGCTGGAAAGCAGGTTAGTGGGGTGGGGAGGGAATGGAGATTTTGCAGTATCCTTCCTCTGCCATGCCCACCAAGCCAAGCCCACCAATAGTAAAAACCTTTGAATCCGACCACTGATTCAGATGCTTGACAACTGACTTATATTTACGAAGGTTGCCATGTCCTGGGGTCACATGATCCCCTTTTGCGACCTTCTGAGAAGCAAAGTCAGTGGGAAAGCCAGATTCACTTCACAACTGTGTTACTAATTTAAGAACTGTTGTTCACTTAACAACCTTGGCAAGAGAGCTCATAAAATGGGGAAAAACTCAATTTTCTCACTTAGCAACATACAGTATATTTTGGATTCAATTGTGGTCATAAGTTGAGGAATACTTGTACTTGTTTCTTCAAATTCCTGAATCCCAGTAAAAAAAGAAAAAGGCATGGCCTTATATCACATGTAGTGCTTTACATTCCTCACAAAGTGTGGAATGAGCCAAAAGAGTTTGTACATTGTTAGGAGTTTTTGAATTTTCATTCTCTTCATTTGCCAATTGACTGCTTATGCTATACCCCTGGGTTTTGCAACAGGGCCTAATGAAGTCTGAAATATTAAGCTGCATGTGCTCATGAGGATAAATGTTGAATTTTTTCTTGTAGGTATAAAATGCGAGAGACCCAGAGTTTGCAAAATTGCAAGGAAGCCTGCTGCTAGATCAGAAAACAGGCAAGAGTTTGGGAGTGGGTTGGGCCAATGAACCAGCTAAAGTAGTGGTCACCAACCGGTGGGCCGTGGCTCACTGGTGGTCCCGAGAAAATTTTGGTGGGCCATAGAGAAATGTCACTCCAGAGCACCCCCCAAAGCAATTAATCCAGGCTGCACAGGAACACATCCTCTGGGTGATTGCTAAGTTGATCAGGCATGGGCATGGTGCAGAAATTTTAGAAACGTTCTTGAAACATTAACCTCTGTTCCTTGTACTTTCTTTCATTTTACATATATTATGGTTTGGGATTATGCCGCTTATATGAAATTGCTTGCATGGCGCATATGTGAACCACTGAAAGGAGCCCATAAAAGGTTCCTTTTCTGCATTTGCAACACAGGTCTAAAAAGTTATATAAATTGGGGAAGTTTTCTCATGGTCTCTACATGTATGTGTCAGTTGAAAAGTGAAATTAAATTTTAAAGAAATACAACTGCCAATCTTTAACGGAAATACGGGAAGAGATAAAAATCTAATGAACCCTAAAGATAAGAAAATGTTTGGGCATTTTCCACTCCTGTTACTTTGACAGAGGAACAAGGACTGTTTTCCATTTTAGCCTTTTGGCTGAGTCAGTAAAGGAACAATGACTGATTGCATTGCAAATTGATTGCCATCCAATTCCAACAACTCTGGGAAGTTTAACATTTAAAACAGTAAAAAAAAAATAATCAAAATAAAATTCCAAACATGGCGTCATTGGAGAGGAACAACAGTTAATTCTCCTTCCCCATCTATAAAGATTAAAAACCTTCATGGCCTGGAGACACGATTTCACCAGCATCAGTAGTGTAGGAGATGAACAGGCTGAACCTGAGGGAGGAACCAATTATACCATAAGTCAAAGTCCCTGCATATCTGCAAGAGATTGCTAGTCCAGCACCCCTTGAATCTCCCCCCTCTTATCTCCCACACATTTCCCTTGGCTGCTAGTTGGTCAGATTCTTGTAGAGAGCTTAAGCTTGCAATAAATCTTTGTACTCATTTGAACTGCCTGAAACTCCTGATTTCCCTGGATATAGATGGGGTTTCCTGTGATTAAAATTCCTACAGTAATTTTTCTATTGTGAAAGTAAATGATTTCTGCAATAAAGAACCTTAGGTAAACATTAAGATAAATCTTCATTCTTGGTTGTTGTTTAAATAGTGGAAAATTTAGATAAGGTTTTTGTTTTCTCTGAGAAATTTTCTTCAGATCGATTTCACTGATAGGGTCAGAATTGCTATAGCTTGCTCCACTGGGACTTGATAATAGTCTTGAGTAGATGACAATAAAAAAAATAAATGAACACAAAGAGAGAGAATTCTGCGTTGGTCTTTATCTCCATGTGTCCAACTGACTTTCTGAATACTGCAGGGGAAGGTAATTTATAACATTACTAAATTGCAACACCCAGCACCCCTTGTAGCAGGCATGCTGATAGAGACTGCTTGGGAATGGTCTATTTAGGGCCTTGATGGTGCAGGCTGTTAATCATCTAGCACTTAGTGCAAGCTGTCTGCAATTAGTGCAGGCTCGAATCCCACCAGACTCAAGGTTGACTCAGCCTTCCATCCTCTCGGGGTAGGTAAATTGAGGACCCAAGATTGTTGGGGGCAATAAGCTGACTTTGTAAAAATGCCGCTTGGGGCGGGGCGGGGCGGGAGGGGGGGGGGGGCAAAAAAAGCCCTAGTAATAAGCAGGCATATACAATGGAATGAAGGCTATTGCTGAGCACTTAGCATGGTGCTCCATAGACTGTAAGCTGCCCTGAGTCTCCGGAGAAGGGCGGCATATAAATGCAAATAAAATAAAAATAAATAAATAAAATAAATATTTAGACCTACATGGAATATCACAGACTGTCTACCATTCCCGTGGATTTTATGCAGCTAGAAAAATAAATCAAAAAAGAAAATTTCTACATAGTTTTGCAAGCATAGCTCTGTGCAAAAACCAATACTGTAAGTGTACAGAGGTCAATCAAATTTGCTATAAGTGGAGCAAATCTGGAGTGGATTTGTTTTTGCCTCTGTGAGGCAGAAATATTTGCATATATATTTCAGAATATTGTGCAGTTTGAAATATGTACAAGTTTGTAATTCTTAATTGCTTCTACTGGATGATGATTTTGCTTGTGTTTTTGAAATTTGGTATGTATTATACAGTATATTGTGAAGTCATGCATCTTGAGACTGAAATGCAATTGTTAACCAATTAATGATGAAAGATCTTGTGAGATTATAAGAATCCAAAGAAATCTACAGATGAGGGAAGACTTTTACTTAAATGAATAAAAGAACTCATTTTATTATTGTTCTACACAGAACAACATATGATGAGTGACTTCTCATCTCTTGAAAGATTCAACCTTTTGTATAGCAAAGAAAGAAAGAAAAACAGATACCATTTTAAAAGGAATAAATAGCTTCTAGAATGGTGAAGTTATGGCATGTGTGCCAGATGTGGCACGCAGAGCCCTCTCTGTAGGCACATGCACAGTCGCCCCAGCCCAGCTCCAATCTTATTTCTCCATCACATTTCACTCAATCAATTCCAACTTCTCACAAAAGAAAAAGATCTTGCGAAGTTGGAATTGATTGAGTGAACTTTTTCACTCATGCACTTCACAATGGGGGAGACGGAGTCCTGTCGTCCTCCTGAAGCCCATTATGACGCGGAGCCACAATGCAACCCTGGGTGGCTCAGCTGGGGAAAAAAAAGTAATTTCTTTTCCTGCAGAGCTGTTTGTGTTGGGATGTCCTGCCTTCCCGCTGGCCAGCTGAGCTTCTTCATGCTGCTCCTGAGTCATCGGCCTACAAATGTCAGATTCTCACCACCCAACACCATTTCAGGGGTCCCTTCTGCCCCCCAGAGAGAAAAACAGAAGGAGGGAAAAAGAGGGGGTGGGAAAGAGAGAGAGAAAGAGAGAGGGAGGGAGGGAGGGAAAGAAATTACAAAAGATAGGATTCTAATTGACATTCATCTTTGCAGTACTAATGGATTAATTAGAAAAATGAACTTTACTGGAGAAAACACTGGTGGATGAAGTATCCAACAAACACTGTCCTATTGATTTCAAGGCAGTAAATGATATAACAATTGATATATCTGGCATTCTTCTATTATTTCATGATTTTAGCTAAAATATAAATGTTGCATTTTCATGGTCATCTTATGCACAGGGGAGAGATTAAGGCAGCACTCTGAATTTGCAGAGGAAAGGATGAATTAGAGTGTAAATGAGCCCAGGAAAGCCAAGCAGCTCCTTTAAACAACACTAATGCCCCCATATATTTTATTTATTTAGAAAAATTATATTGCCACCTATTTGCACATGGCGATTCAAGGCGGTTTACAGGATATAATAGCATAATATACTGTAAAAAAAATAAAAAATAATAAGCCTCACCCCAACCCTAGGGTCAACAAACATCCATACCAGCCATTTAATGGGCTCCATCCCACTCTGGGTTTCTCAGGCCCATTGGCACGTCTTCAGGGCCTTCCGAAAGAGTGTCAGAGTGGGGGCCAGACTGATTTCTGGCAGGATGATGTTCCAGAGGGAGGGAACCACCATTGAGAAGGTCCTTCCTCTGAGTCCCGTCACTAGAGCCTCCCCACTCTAATGGATTGGGTAGATGTGACTGGCAATAACCTGGTCCCAAGCCATGAAGGGCTTTAAAGGTGACAACCAGCACCTTGAATTGCACCTGGAAGCAAATCAGCAACCAATGCAGCTCCTCCAGGAGAGGTAATACATGTGCATACCGAGGTCTGCACAAAACCATGCAGGCCGCTGCATTTTGCACCAATTGTAGCTTCTGGATGTAGAGCACATCGCAATAGTCAAGATGGTAGGTGACTAGGGCGTGAGTGACCGTGAGTAGGCATTGTTGGTCCAGGAAAGGGCATAACTGGTGCACAAACCACAATTGTTTATTGTTTAATTTATAAAACAGTGTAGATTTGGAACAAACAAATATAAAAATTAAAAGTTGTGAATAAAATCTTGTTTTAAAACAACTCACGGAAATGCAAAGGAAGCACTAATGGGTGAAATCTCAGTTGGTTATTATATTAGATTGGGATTCTTTGGCATATATAAGTGGCCAAAATGTGCTGGCAAATTTATTTCTAATGAGTAATTGCTGAAATATTATTGAGATAGTTGATTTATATTCATATTATGCTAGTGTTTTTCATATATTAGGCCATGGCAACTAATTCTGTTTCAAATAAAGTAACCATAGCACCAGTATATCCATCACCAAATGTTCAAAAACAAAAATCTGTACCATCTTCTTTCTAAATAAAGTTTATATTAACTTGTTTTTAAATAATACAGTTATTTAAACTTATAAATTCAAATCACTGATATAACATTTGTGTACTGCATCATTTTCTATATTTTATTATTCCTCCCCCAAATATAGTATATATGCAACCTTACAATCTATGTCTTCTAAGGAGTACATATTTTATTTTTATGCAAACAGAGAAAGATTAAGGAAAGAAGGAAAGAAAAAGACAAAGTAGAAAATAAAACAAGAAAAATGCAAAAGGAAAAGAAAGAAAGCAAGAATGCATTTATGTTCTAGCATGCATATTCCCAGAGAGTTCTGCCTCATACAAGTTGACAACTGTCAATACTATTGGTGGTTGTCAAGATTAATATGCAGCAGATTTTTATGTCTTTTTATGAAAGTATTGAATAAAGGGAATAATTATTCTTCTGCAATATGCTGACTCTGTAAATTGCTTAGAGGGCTGTAAAGCACTGAAACGGTAGAGAAGTCTAAGTGCTTTTGCTGTTGCTATACTATGACACACACCCCTGTCTCTGTCCGTCTGTCTTTAATTCTTCCTGATTATTTCCTTGATTTTATCTTTGCTACCTATCTTTCCCTCTTTACTCAGTAATGTAATTAACTATATTACTTGGTAAACAAGCTTCTCTCTTCTCAGCTTGTTGGAAGAAAAATCTGGTCGGGTTCTCATTCCAAGCTGGGAGAAAGATGCAGAAGAACTGAACTGTAAGCAGGCTGCATTTTGGAAAGGAAGTCTCTATTTATTTGGTAGTCAGAGACTACAATGATAGCAACATGTTTCTAGGGTGACTGACAAAATGGGATTGACAGTAGGTGGGCTTTTATACATTCTTTGAGGCTTTGTGATTGAGTTGCCTATTCCTGTGCAAGTATGTCCTTTAATATTTTAATGGCTGTGGCCAGATTCTTATAGGGTCATGTAGGGGTCATATCTGGCTCTACGAGGCAAAAGCGGAAATACAAACCCTAGTTTTTTTGTTTGAGCTAATCTTGTCAGTTTTAAAACTTTGGCTTCTATATTGCTTATTCAGAATTTCTGGCTGCTTTTTGTTTATGAATAGAGTGGCCCAGTTTTCTGAATGGATATAAAATATCCATTCCTAAAGATTGTACCCTATGACTCTTATTAAGTGTTGTACGTTATGATTCTTGATTCTTAACGAACGTTCCTTTTTTTTATGTATACTGACAGTATTTACACCAAGACAAATTCCTTGTGTGTCCAATCACACTTGGCCAATAAAGAATTCTATTCTATTCTATTCTATTCTATTCTATTCTATTCTATTCTATTCTAAAGACTAGCCTATTCAGGCTTCTGCTTGAGGCTATTTTCCTATGGCAGAAAGACTGGGGCTGCTTTCTACCTTTAAAATGTTTCTCCTCTTCTTTTTTAAGAGAAATACAATATTTTGCCTATCAGATTGGCCCCAGCGACTCCTTAGGAAAGAATGACCCTTGATTCCATAGGTTTTAGAGAAAAGATACTTTTACTAGAAATGCTGAGTGCAGCATCGATAAGGAAAGCTCTGAGGAAAAACCATGCAAAAATTGTACATTGAAAGCAATCCCCAATCCAAAACCCTTCCCTCCCAGGAGAGCAGTCCAATTAGGTATCATTCCAATGTTTTGGGAACTCAGTGCCAATATAAATTCCTTTCCCAGGGCTAGCATCCTTGAAATTCAGCAGATGGCTCAGTTTGGTACCTCTGATTCCTGTCCTTCTCAATTTCCCATAGGGTTTTTTCACATCTCCAGCATGCTTCTGCTTCCCAATGCCCCTTCCTCCCTGGTTATGGCAATTGTTAGCAAGCTTCAAAGAAAGCAAGGATGAGCAGCTGACACTATCTCTTTTTAATATTAAGAATAAAGAATATTTATTCTGGGAAGGGTTGGCTTTCCCACAAGCTTTCCTTATTCATGTACTGATAATTTGATGGTTGCAAACTGTACTTCCAGATTTATACTTAAGTCTTCCATCCATTCTTGAAACATTAAATAAATGCTTTTAATTAAAACTAACACTTTACAATGCTGGGAAGGAAAAACAAGTTTAGTTGGTATAAAAAGAGGTACAATCAGAGGTGGTATTCAGCAGGTTCTGACCAGTTCTGGAGAACTGGGAGCGGAAATTTTTAGTAGTTCAGAGAACCAGAAATGCCACCTCTGGCTGGAGATTTTACAGTATCCTTCCCCTGCCATACCCACCAAGCCATGCTCATAGAACCAGTAGTAAAAATAATATCACTGGTAGAGGTGGTATTCAACTGGTTTGCACCGGCTCCGGCAAACCGGTAGTAGTAATTTGGCATGGGTCGCAGAATCAGTGGCGACCCCTGGCTGGCCATTCCCCTGAACCGGTCGCCCGGTCACCCACTTGTCCCGGTCACTTTCCCTACCACGTGATGGCTGTGGCACAGCTCGGGCGAATGTCCCAGGGCTGCTGCACATGTGCACTGTATGTGCAGCTGCTACACATGAAGTGCGCATGTGCAGCAGCCTGGGACATCCGCCTGCCTGCCCAAACTCCTGGAGCACGTTTTCTTCCTTCTCCCGGTGGACGCTCCTCTTCCAGCCTAGCAGGGCCCAGTCCGGCCCGGTTAGCCAGCAGGTTGGTGGGCAGATGTCCCGGGCTTCTTGCCCCCTTTGTTGTGATATGCCTGCAGCAGCCCCTTGGGCTGTCTGAGCTGGGAGCCGCCGTTC
The DNA here is from genome assembly GCA_023653725.1 of Bungarus multicinctus. Classification (NCBI taxonomy): domain Eukaryota; kingdom Metazoa; phylum Chordata; class Lepidosauria; order Squamata; family Elapidae; genus Bungarus; species Bungarus multicinctus. Next base: position 162,113,598 of record CM042836.1, read on the forward strand.
CCAGGCTTTTACTTGCCCATGCTTGGTTGACACCTCTTCACCTTGCCTGAAGCAACTGGTCCTGCCCCTCACCCTTCCTCCCTCGCCCAGCCTGAGAAGTTAAGGGTGATGGCAGGGGATAGCGAAGCGGCCGGGTCCCTATCTTCCCCCACTCTCTCTCCCCCACTCTGTGTGTGTGTGTGTGTGTGTGTGTGTGTGTGTCCCTCAAAGCCACAGCTGGGCTTTTCTTGGTGCTCTTCATTACTTTAATTTCTTTTTGGAATCCAGACTGGCTGAACAAGGATCGCCAGCCACTCTGGAAGCATCCCTTCAGGCAACCCTCCTCCTCCTCGTGTGTGCATGCCACCCTCCCGGACCTGCCACAGCCGCCAGTCATGAGAGAAGGAGGAGAAGGGTCACCCAAAGGGACCAGCTGAACAAGGATCGCCAGCCATGCTGGAAGCATCCCTTCGGGCGACCCTTTTCCTCCTCCTCCTTGCATGTGCATATCACCCTCCCAGACCTGCCACAGCCGCTAGTCATGAGAGAAGGAGAAGGATCACCCGAAGGAACTGGTTGAACAAGGATCACCAGCCAAGCTGGAAGCATCCCTTCGGGTGACCCTTCTCCTCCTCTCATGACTGGCAGCTGTGGCAGGTCTGGGAAGGTGGCATGCACAACAGGAGGAGGAGGAGAAGGGTCGCCCGAAGGGACTGGCTGAACAAGGATCGTCAGCCATGCTGGAAACATCCCTTCGGGCGACCCTTCTCCTCTTCCTCCTCGCATGTGCATGCCACCCTCCCGGACCTGCCACAGCCACCAGTCATTAGAGGAGGAGGAGACTGGCTGAACAATGATCGCCAGCTGCGCTGGAAGGATCCCTTTGGGCGACCCTTCTCCTCCTCCCCCTCCTCTTGCGACCAGCGACTGTGGCAGGTCCAGGGGACTGGCATGCACATGCGAGGAGGAGGACGAGGAGGAGGAGAAGGGTCGCCTAAGGGATGCTTCCAGTGCAGCTGGCGATCCTTGTTCAGCCAGTCTGGATTCCAAAAAGAAGACATGAAAGTAGTGAAGAGCGCTTGACCCAGCTGCGGTTTTGAGATAGAGAGACAGAGACAGAGACACAGAGAGAGACACACAGACACACAAAGAGACAGAAAGACAGAGAATGGCAGACAGAAAGAGAGAGGCAGAGAGAGACAGAGACAGAGATAGAGTGGGGGGAGAGAGCCATAGAGAGAGACACACAGAGGTGGGGGGAGCTAGAGAAAGGGAAAGAGAGAGAAAGAGCGAATGAGAGAGGAAGGGAGAGAGACAAGGAAGAAAAGAAAGAAAAGAGAAAGAAAGAAAAAAGAAAGGAAGCAGAAGGAAGAAAAGGGATAGACAAAGAAAGGGAGAGATGGAAGGAAGGGACAAAGAAAGAAAAAGAAAGAAAGGGAGGGAGGAGAAAGTGAATGAGATATATGGATGGATAAATACATGGAAGGAGGGAGGGAAGTAGAGAGAAAAAATGGAGAGGAGGGAAGGACACAAACCCTGGCTTCGGAAGACTCTTTGAAGCAGCACAGCAATCTAGGGCTGGCGTGCAAGGGATCTCGGAGGTCATCTAGTCCAACTTCCTCCTCCAGCAGGAGATCCTTACAGAATCAGAACAGCAGGGTTAGAAGTGTGTGTGTGTTTGTGTGTGTGTGTGTGTATGGCTGTCAAAACTCCAAAAACAGGTCAAGTAGGTCTGGGGAGATCAGTCATAAATTAGAACACTTGCTAAGCAACTGCCATTAAGCGATGACCACTTGTATTTGGTTTGCCAGTCACATGATCACCTGGCCACGCCCACCCAGTCACATGGCCACAAAGCCACGCCATCTGGTCATGTGACCACAAAGCCACACCCATCTGGTCACACAACCAACCCACGCCCACCCAGTCACATGACCACCAAGCCACACCCACAAATTAAGCCATGCCCACAGAACCAGTAGTAAAAATTTTTGAATCCCACCACTGCTGTGTAGGTACAAAAATTGCAAATCATTTTTAGTCAATGGGCAAGAAAACTGTGTCTATGAAGTCACCAAGAATTTGACAAAATTTTCTTCTAAAACATCTAAACTTACATGTTATGGTTTCGAGTAATACTTCCAATCAATTCAAGACTCTGAGGCCATGGCTTCTTCAAAAATCCTATTTATTGGGTACATCTTATCGGCATGGTCAAATGTGAAACCAACGCTGAATAATTCCCACACTTTGGTATAATTAAAGAATAGATATTGCCCACCCCCCTTGTGTCACAGATCACATTAGCCAACCAAGTAGGTGATGAACTTCTCAGCACTGCCTCCTACCGTTGCTAGGGCACATTGATCTGGCCTTGGTTCTTAGGAGCCTTATAATTGTTATGTCTGGCACATAGGAGGAAAACACTCTACATTCCATAAATCCCCCCCTCAAATAAGTATGGCAACTAAGAAACGAAGCAAGAAAAATATGGTTTCAGCTACAGTCGTTTCAAGAGTTGACATTACATTTGGCAAAAGTGGAATCAGATTGTAGCCTAATCCCTTTCTCCCATATGCTGATCACCCAAAATTTAAATTTGCAGATAAAATATGATTACGGCAAGGAATGGAAACACAGATTTTTACTTTTATTTTACAATTGCTAAGGGGAAATCTACCACTGCTGAGTTAAAAATTTTTTTTTTGAATTTTCGAACCTGTTCCTGGTTTCAGATGAATGCAATTCAGTCCTTTGTTCTTTAGGTGATTGAATCTTACCTATAATTGATTTTATATACTTTTAAGACCAATATATAAAAATAAGGGATTAAATGTATCTCCAACCCAGCTTCTTCTAGATATGTCTTTACAGACTTTTACAGCGGGACTACATTGCATTTTGTCTATAAAAGGAACCAGAATACCTGTGAAGATACAGTATCAGAAGAGTATAGATTTGCTTTCTAGTTATGTCCATAATACTTTGAATTTGAATATTTGTTTTCCACAGAAGACCAGAAATCAAAGATATATCTAGCGGTAAAGCTAAAAATCCAGGAAGTTAAACCCTTCTTCATCTTATGAAAACTAAATTAAATGAAATAAACTTAGGTAAAGAAAATCTGGATGCTGTACATTTTAAATTGGATCAATAGTATTTAACAACGTGGAAAAGAGTACTTGCTGAAAAAATTAATACAACAAAAATTGTGGAAAATCTGAGTTATATTCACATTTTAGGCTCCATTTTTATTCATATTAAAGTATTTTAATGGAGTACATCTTTTAAAAGGTATTTTATTAGTAATATAATACTAATTATTTGTACAAAGGTAACAAAAAGCAAAAAAAAGACCATTTTTATCTCAGTCATTTGCATCCTTCATAGCAGTTCTTTCTTTCTACATGACAAGGGAATGTTTTATGACATGTTTACAATAGACAAACTTCCTGGGCTTTTTTCCCCCCACTCTGGAAAGTATTCACTAAGGACATTGAATTCTAGTAGGAAAAGAGCAATAGTCAATATGGGCAAAGGCAAGTTATTCATCGTTCTTGGGAATCCTGCCTGAATTGGTTTGAGAGTCATATTTGCCATTTGAATGATGTTGGGTGGTGGTTGCCTTGAAAGGCAGGCAGGGATGGAAGGGGACAAATGTGCAGTGTTCTGATGCTGTTGGGTGCCACACCTTTGATATGCATCCCTTCCTCCTGAATAAATTTAGGGTAGGTCTTGTACATATGATTTTGTTGTGTTTTATGGTGAAAGCTGAGGTTCTTTTTCCATTGCTTCGACCATAGAGGGTTGGAAGGGTTGGGAAATAGTAACAGTAACCATGTAATGCTGCCCCACCTCTTCCCTGTTCAGAACAGGTCGGTCTTGCATGACAGAGTACACCTCAAAAAAACAAACCAACACCCTTTAATGAAGTGGTTAAGTGGAGTCTGACTGACTCCATGTAGAATATTCCAAGTAATTTAGTTGCTCACTTTGGGCAACAATCATATTTCTGTGCAAAGGGCTAGCCTAAGATTCTAGGGCGTCATTTGCTCATTGTTCCTTTACCCAGGCACTAAGACTTGGTCACATTAAGGATACACGGGTGGCTTTTGAAAATTCTCAAGGAGGCAGAGGATTCTTCATAGTTTTCTGTCCAGTTATTAGTTGTGCATTTTATCACCTAATGCCAACCCACAGTATAAACATGAAAAATCCAACACTCCACCAAAAAGGAAAGAATGTCTAGCAAGGCAGGAATAATGTGCCAACAAAAATTGTGAGCCAAGGTTTCATTAATAAAAAAAAAATCTTCTCTTCAAAAGCTCCATAGTGATGGAATGTAAAGTAACAGTTGGACAAGAACATGGAATAGATGGAGATGTAGAAGGAATGACTGATTGAAATTTTGGCTGGAAATCTCTGTAGAAGAAAAAGAACATTTTGTCCAAAATCTACTATTTTATACATGGGCACATATGAACCAAGTTCCAATTCAGATTTGAGAGTGGTATGATTCCATTCCATTCAAAGGCAACATATTTTGAGTTGAATCAATTCAAGAGTCAAGATTTCATATTAGTTCATATTGGGGAAGTATCATAACATGTTTTGTTGGTTACCTCTCTTGCAACTTCTGCTTAGGGATATGACTTTCAGGAATTCTTTACTTCTCCAGCTAGATGAAGTTGTATGAAAGATGCATAAATAGATATTTAAGTTCTACACGAAACCACTAGAAGAGGTCATCTGATAGTTCAGGAGAAGGAGGAGGAGAAGAGGATGGGGAGGGGAGGAGTAGTGGGAAGAGGGATTGGGGGTGGGAAGCAAGGAGTTCTAAATAGAATGTTTTATTTCAAAAGGTCCCAGAGAAGAGCTTGATTTTAGCTGTTTTAACTTTCATTATTTCAGGAATGTTAATTGTCTACTTGACTGTTGTTTATATAATTGAGTTGCACAAATTAATAATTTAACTATTTAACTATTTTTATAATTCTGTAACAGCTATAAATGTAGTTCATACAATTTAGAGAGGCCTGAAGCTTCAGAAGGTGACCAAGGTAACAGCAAGGTGGAGAAAATGGTAGCAGAGGAGCAAACAATTTGCAAAAGTTATAAGTTGTAAGGAAAGGAACCTTGACAGAAACCATTGGAACCATTCTAAGAGCTGAATTGAACTGTAGGACACCAATTTAAATGAGTGCTGTAAGGGAGTTTTTGTTGCTTCTAATCTTGGTAATACGGTACATAATAGAGCAGTTACTTCTGCAGTGGAGATGGTTGAGGAGGGATGATGGATTCTATAAGCAGACATGAGCAATTGACCAATAAAAGTAATCATCTCAATAAATCCTCTGATTCTCAGAACCATTTTATTATGAGTTGTGTTCTTGCTTTTTCCTGCTTCTATGCTTTTTCTCACTCTGTTAGAAAAGGCTTGCTTCTGTAGTGGCTTTGTTTCAAAAGCAGAGGTGGCATTCAGCAGGTTCTGACCAGTTCTGGAGAACCGGTAACAGAAATTTTGAGTAGTTTGGAATACCACCTCTGACTGGCCTTGCCTCCACCTATTCTCTGCCTCCTGAGATCCTGATCAGCTGGGTCTTCTGTTGTTGCCTGCACAGGAGAATGGAGCTGGAAAGCAGGTTAGTAGGGTGGGGAGAGAATGGAGATTTTATAGTATCCTTCCCCTGGAGTGGGGTGGGAATGGAGATTTTGCAGTACCCTTCCCCTGCCACGCCCACCAAGCCACATCTACCAAGCCACACCCACAGAACCAGTAGTAAAACATTTTGAATCCCACCACTGTTCAAAAGAGCCTGAGAAAAATAAATATTCAATGGTTCCCTCTTCGCTGGGTCTGTCCATTTGCAGGATGTACCATTATGATTGAAAAACATCTATCTTTCTGTGCCTATCTTGTCATAATGATCCAGCTGGATTGTTGAGTGCAAGAGTACAAGAAATGGGTTTTTGCTTCTCTCATACCTGCCAAGCCTCACTTCCTGTAAAAAAAGGTTCAGTTTGTGCAATCATGAACTTGACTTGGCACTGTCTCTTTCTTCACCAGGCTACCCATTTCTGCCAGCTTCACTGCCTAGCTTTCCTGCTTCCACCCACCCACCTTCCTGCAGTTCCACTATCTTCCAATTGCCAGCCAATTGCTTCCACTAGCCCCACTTGCTTATCAATTCTGAATTCATATTGCGTGACCACTATACATGCTTGGGTTAGTTATGGTGATCAGGCAAGGTGAAGAAAGTTGGCAGAAGTAGATAATGCCAATTAGAATTAAGAGATGGTGCCAGGCATAGTCGACAGGCTGATGCAGGGGGAACAAGTAGTGAGACATCTTCCTATTGATAGGATAATCAATCTCTCTCTCTCTCTCTTTCTCTCTCTCTCCCCCCAATACACAGTGAATCAAGTCAATAAACAACAGAAACTGATAGGATTAGGATAGGGAAACCCATCAATCACCCGTCTAGGGATGGGATTAATCTCTTCCCTTCAGGTAGGACAAGATGACAAACATTTTCATTATAAAGAGCATTAAGTAACAATTCTGTGATCAGCTGATACTCCCTGGAGTTTTCCAAGACCTTTTATAGCTGCTGCAGTGTTGGCTACTTCTTGTTTCTTCCTGGGGGAAAAGATACAGGTGGGGACAATGATGCAGCTTGATCTTACAGGCCATGAATTTAATGCATGTGTGGTCCAGCCATCTGTATAGCTTCTGATGTGAATCACCCAATTTAAAACATAGAGAACATAGATAATAGAGTTGGAAGGGTGAATGACTTTTGGCAGCATGCCCAGGCTTTCAATTAGCATGAGTGGCTGCTTTTAGTTTCCCTCTCAGCTGCTGCATTTGCTTTGGGGTTGACTGGCTGTTTTAAGTTTTCTGCATTGCTTTAGTGGTTCCTGGCACTGTTCTTCTGGAGTGTATTTCCCTCACTCTTTTTGAAAGTCTCTAGTGATGGAGCCCCCACAACTTCTGAAGACAAGCTAGTCCACTGGTTGATTGGTCTCACCCTTAGGAAATTTCTCCTTAGTCCTAGGTTGCTTCCCTCTTTGGTTAATAGCCATTCATTGTTTCTTGTTGTGCCTTTTGGTGCTTTGGAAAATAGATTGACTCCTCATTTTTGTAGGACCCCTCAAATTTCTTGACAGAACAATTATTCAGTGGAACAAATTGTCTCCAGAAGTTGCAAATTCTCCCACATTGGAAATTTTAAAGAAGAAATTGGATAACCATTTGTCTGAAGTGGTGTAGGGTTTCCTGCCTAAGCAGGGAGTTGAACTAGAACAGGGGTCGCCAACCTTTTGGACCTCAGGGACCACCAAATTCATAATTTTAGATCCCAGGGACCACTAACTGGTTCTGTGGGTGTGGCCTTATTTGTGGGTGTGGCTTGGTGGTCATGTGCCTGGCTGGGCATGGCTTGTATGTAAATATTATAAATATTTATATAAATATTGAATTTTTTATAAAAAAGAGCAACTTTTACCCAATATCAGGCAAAGCAGGCAGGTAGATTGAGTTGCTTACAGAATCACAGATTCGTTCAGAAATCTATCTATCTGCCATTGGCTAGCTCAGTCTGCCACATAAAATTTGCTGGCAAGCAAACTCACAAAATTAACTCACAACACACCATGTATGTAAATACTTAATTTTTTATAAAAAAAGCAACTTTTATTCAAAATCAGGCAAAGCAGGCAGGCAGATTTAGTTGCTCAAGAATTACAGATTCATTCAGAAATCCATCTATCTGCTATTGGCTAGCTCAGTCTGTCACATAAAATTTGCTTGCAAGCAAACTCATAACATTTGTTAGCAAGCAAACTCACAAAATTAACTCACAACACACCATGTATGTAAATATTGAATTTTTTATTTTAAAAAAGCAACTTTTATCCAAAATCAGGCAAAGCAGGCAGATTGAGTTGTTCACAGAATCATTCAGTGATCTATCTATTTACCATCGGCTAGCTCAGTCTCTCAAATTTGCTTGTCGTGAGTCTACACTGAATTTGCTTGCAAACAAACCTTCAGTCCTAAAGGAGGTTCAGCTGTGCTTAGCTAGAAAGCAAGAAATCCAACCATTTCCTGATTCCTAGCTAATCTAAATCTCCTAGTGCAGCAGAATAGATGATGGTCGGAAAAAAGAAATAGCAACTTAGCAGACAAGTTTGCCGGGTAAGGAGTGAGTGGGCGGGAAGGGTTCCTGTGGGCCATGTGGGTGGCGCAGCCTTGTGTTTCTGCGCAGCCTGGATTAATTGCTTTGTGGGGGTGCTGTGGGGGTGAGATTTCTCTGCGGCCCACCAACGTTTTCTCACGACCCACCAGTGGGCCACGGCCCACCAGTTGGCGACCGCTGGACTGGAAGACTTCCATGGTTCCTTCCAACTCTGTTATTCTATTCTATTCTAAATATTGGGACAGTGCTATTTTATTGTGCTATTTTATTGTGAGTTGGACTAAGGAGAAATTTCCTAAGGGTGAGACCAATCAAGTTGGACACATCCACCCAGTCACATGTCCACCCAACCATGCCCACCCAGTCATTAGGATAGAGAACCGGTTGTTAAATTATTTGAATCCCATCACTGGAGACTATGTTTCATTTAAAAGGATACAATGCTTGCCCATTCATAAAACTAGACTCTCATTCAGAAAATACAGCTAAAGCGATCTCTGAATACACAGGCCAATTAGATAAAGGGCTGAAATTGATTATGCAGGCTAGGTCCCAGAAAAAACTGGGGGTTATAACTGTAGATCTGCTCTGCAGTCCAGCTGTACTCTTGGTCACTGTTTGGAATAGGAAGGTGACCAAGGCTCTGAATAGGATTGCGCACATGTGACCTCTCCTCACTTGTAGATCTCTCTGTCCTCTGTAGTATATAGAGGAACTGAGAGGAATGAAATGAATGAAGAGACGTCCACAGCATCCCTGGCAGAAGACAAGGGATGAACTCGGTCAAACATGGGTAAGAGTTGCTATTAAAGCCTACTTCGTGATTTGTGCAATGAAGTGTAAATACTTCTCCACACTAATTCCATCTGCAGATAATTGACCAACAACCCTCTTTAAGGTGAGCTGTCTCCTCCTGAAAATTGAGGTTTACCAGAGTTTTCAGTAATCCAACCAGCACACAAGTAAATAATTCAGCAAGATTCATTTATGTAAGAAACTTCTTTATATACAAGATCATACAGCAGAAGCCAGAATCAGAACACAGAATCCAGAAATACAGAATCAATAATCACAGAAGCAACATAAATACAGAAACAGGATATTATAGAGCGTGCGTGCGCGCGCGCGCACACACACACACACACACACACACACACACACACACACAGAGGGAGATCAGTGAACTTAAGCCAGGCACAGACTCCAAGCCATTTGGGTCACCAAACAGTCCCCATTGGCTGACCTGTTACCATGTCTATTCCAATTTATGAACCTTATATACCGACAAGGTCCACCTGAAGGGGCACGCCAATGAATTTGCAGGTTTTCTGGAAGACAAAATTGCTCAACTTTGTTCCCAGTTAGATGCCGGCGTGGTGGCTAATTTGGTGGGGGCACTTGTGACAGATTCTTGCCCTGTTATCTGGGAACAGTTTGACCCTATTGCTCCCGAGGAAGTGGACAGGATCCTAGGGAGTATGCATGCAAGCAGCTGTGTTTTAGACCCATTTCCCTCCTGACTTCTGAAAGCTTCCCAGAAGGGGATAGGCTGGTGGACTCTGGCAGTGATTAATGCTTCCCTACAGAAGTGGGTATCTACTAGCACTTTAAGAAAGCTGTGGTCTCTTTTCAAGAAGCTATCATTGGATTGCACCCTGTTGGATAATTTCCAACCTGTCTCCAGTCTTCCCTTTGGGGGGAAAGTTGTTGAGAAAGTGATTGAGCGACAACTCCAGAGATTTCTGGATGAAACAGATTATTTATATCCCTACTACTCAGGATTAAGGCATGGAAACATATGGCATTGGTCATGCTTATTGATTATCTCTGGCAGGAGTAGGATGGATAATGCATCCATCCTTGCTCTACTTGACCTCTTGGCAGCTTCCAATAGCATTGACTATGGTCTACTTCTAGAGCGGCTTTGTGGGTTGGGAGTGGGGGAGCTCTGTGGTATCCAGATTCATTTCCTTCTTGGTGACCCAGTCCATATTAATAGGAAGTGAGAGATCCAGCCCTTGCCCACTGCTTTGTAGGGTCCCACAAGGCTTGGTACTCTCTCCGCTCCTATTCAACATCTACATGAAACTGTTGGGTGAGATCATCCATCACCGTGGACTGAGATATCATCAATAAACTGATGATAGCTGTGTATTTTAGCCCGTGTGAGCAACTGATTGAATCTGGACCTTGGCAAACTAGCAGCTCTGGGTTTAGGGTTCTTAGGCCCATGGAGAATTGCCACCTTTGGTCTTGGATGGGGTGGCACTGCCCCAAACAGACCCTGTGTGTAATCTGGGGGTTCTCCTGACTCTCAATTCCTGCTGAAAGAGCAGGTGACAGTTGGGCTAGGAAGGCCTTTGCACAATTGCAGGTTGTGTGCCAGTTACTCCCTTTCCTGGACCAACAGTTGGATGGATACAGATGGATCTTGACAGACTAGAATACTGGGCTGTATCTAACAAAATGAAATTCAATGTAGAGAAAAGTAAGGTCCTTTTCTTAGGCAAGAAAAACTAAAAATATACATATAAACTGGGTGAAACCAGACTCAACAGCAGTAACTGTGAGAGGGATCTTGGAGTCTTAGTGGACAACCAGCTAAATATGAGCCAGCAGTGTGCAGCAGCAGCCAAAAAAGCTAATGCAATCCTAAGTTGCATTAACAGAGGGATACAATCGAGATCAAGTGAGGAAACTACTCTATAAAGCCTTAGTAAGACCACACCCTAGAGTACTGCATCCAGTTTTGGTCACCACATTATAAAAAAGATGTTGAGAGTCTAGAAAAAGTAGAGAGACAAGAAACCAGAATGATTAGGGGATTGGAGACTAAAACATATGAAGAATGGTTACAGGAACTGGGCATGGTTAGTCTAGTGAAGAGAAGGACTAGGTGTTGTGGTTAGCCAGCAGCAGGTGCAGACGGCTGAGGAGAGCGAGGACTCAGATGAGGGGCCAGGACCATTAGGGAGTGGACTGCTGTCTTCAGAGATTGTGGGGGCTGGCAGCAGCGATGAGGAGGTTCCTGAGGAGCCTGTGCCAAGTGCGCGTACATGCAGGGCTACTCGCAGGAAAGAGCAGCTGCAGCAGCACGGGTGGCTCAGGAATGCAAGGTAATGGCTCCTCCTTCAAGAAGATAAAAGCCAGCTGTGAATTGGATATTCTTTGTAGGAAGCAAAGACGTTGCAGTATCGTAAGTTGGTATTTGAAGACTCTTGTGTTGTAAAATATTTCTAGGTAACCTGATCTGTCATTCTTGGCAGACTCGCACAGTTTTGGCAAGGCTTATGCTTATCAAAGTTAATTATTTGCAGCAGCCTTTTAACCGGGGATTTGTAAAAATCATTAAAAGGTTTCTGTTCCCTTTGGTTCATGTTTGTTTTATTGGAAAAGGGTTTGGGTCAGAACACTAGGGGAGACATGATAGCAGTCTTCCAATATTTGAGGGGCTGCCACAGAGAGGAAGGGGTCAAGTATTTTCTTTTTTTAAAAATAGCATTTATTAAATTTTCACCATTAAAAACAAATTCTATATACATTTTTTGCAGTTATTTGTGACATCAGTTATACCATTCTCTTATACATACATAGGTACATTATTTACAATTATACTTGAAAGCTTCTACTTTTGCATTATATTTTCTTTCTATTTTCTAACCACACATATCATTTTTCCCAGGCCATATAGAACTCTTTATCCTCTCTCTCCTGCAATTCCATTGTGAATTTGTTCATTTTTGTGCAATCCATTATTTTTTTTATAATCATGTCATCTGTGGGTATACTATCTAATTTCCAAGTTTGAGCGTATATTATCCTAGCCGCTGTTAAGATATGTATCATCAGACATTCATTCTCTTTCATATATTCTCCTTTGGTTATCCCTAATAAAAACATTTCAGGTTTGGGTACTATCTTTAGACTTGTTATTTCCTGTAGCCAGATCTGTATTTTATTCCAGAATTCTTTCGCTTTTGGGCAAGTCCACCACATGTGAAAGAATGTAACAGATTTCTTTTTGCATTTCCAACCCTCTGGTTTTAAATTTGGATGAATTTTAGCCAATCTCGCCGGTGCCAGATGCCAACAATAGAACATTTTATATAAATTTTCTTTACATGAGGTTGCCAATGTTAATTTATAATTTTTAGTCCATAGTCTTTTCCAATCTTCTAATTGTATGCTGTATCCAAAATTTTTCATCCAAGTTACCATGGTTGGTTTTACTACCTTCTCTTCTCTATCAAATTTTAAACGATAATTATACATTTTGGTTATAAATTATTCCTCTGATTCTAATAATATTTTGTCTAGTTGTTGTGACGTTTTATCAATATACCGAATTCTTCTATGTCTTTTTTATATTTTGTTTGCAATTGTAGGTAGGGCCACCAATCTATCACTATGCCTTCCTCGTTCAATTTTTGATTTGGTTTCAACATCCCTTGATCATCTAATAATTAATTGTATCTCATCATTTTATTTATATCTAAATTATTTGGGTATATCATGGCTTCCATGATAGAAACCAATCTGGTATTTTAATATAATTTTTTCCTAATTCTGTTCCAGATTTCCAGTAGTGCCTCTCTTATTCGGTGGTTTAAAAAGTGAGAACTTGTCTTATTTCTCTTCACCCACATAGCAGCATGCCAACCAATTTGTAGATCGTGTCCTTCAAGAGTTAATAGCCTCTTATTACTCAAGACGATCCATTCTTTGATCCAAATTAGCGCTGCTGCATGTTGGTACAATTTCCAGTCCGGGAATCCAAAGCCACCTCTATATAGGCCTGTGAAAAAGCAAAACGGTTGGCAAATGTTTTAAGTGCTCAGAATGGAATGCAGTACTTGAAGTAACTTTGTCCAGTGCAGAATAAAATAGAATGGTTATTTCTGATTTCTGAATGTCTGTGGAAATTCTCAGTCATCCAGGTCATATTTGTCTCAAATGTGCTTTATCCAAAAGGCAACTGGAAACTGTTTTTTTTATCCTTGTGGAAGAAGAACAAAACATTTCATTTCTCGTTCAAAAAACTTCATCAATTCTGCTGGTGGGGGGTATGGAAAGATGGGTACTGACACTTGAGACCGGATGGTGGGGGGAATGGAAGGATAGGAAGGATGGTGGTGGTGGTGGGAGTGGAAAGGTTGTATATCTTTGCAGTCATCTGATCATTAGCACTCTCCCTGAGATCTCTTGAGGCCACTTGGGGTTTATCTTTGCCTAAGATAATCAGAGTACAATTGGGTATGGAACTGCTGCAAGAGCTGTGTTGTAAACTAGAGAAAAGTGGTGTTTTATCTCTTCCTATCTGTTAAGAGAGGGTAGTGGGGGGGTTCAATTTTTTTACTACTGGTTTTGTGGGTGAGGCTTGGTGGGCATGGCATGGCTTGGTGGGTGTGGCAGGGGGAGGATACTGTAAAATCCCCATTCCCTCCCCACTCCTGGGGGAACGTTACTGCAAAATCCCCATTCCCTCTCCACCCCACTAACCTGCTTTCCAGCTCCGTTCTCCTGTGCAGGGCAACAAAAGTAGACCCAGCCAATTAGCTGGGACTTGGGAGGCAGAAAATAGATGGGGGTGGGGCCAGTCAGAGCTGGTAATTGCCAGTTCTCCGAACTACTTAAAATTTCCACTACTGCTTCTCCAGTAGCTCAATGTTAACATAAATGGCCCCCTTTATCCCTCTTTCAAACCAATGATCAATGGATAAATCAAACCTTTCAAATTTTCTGATTTCTGAACTACACTACATATAGTCCTCAACTTACAACAGATAATTTAGTGAGAAAAGTTATAACGGCATTGAAAAAAGTGACTTATGATCATTTTTCACACTTATGACTATTGTAGCATCTCCATGGTCATGTGATCAAAATTTAGACACCTGACCATTGACTCATGTTTATGACAGTTGCAGTGTCCTGGTGTCACGTGATTACCTTTTGCGACCTTTTGACAAGCAAAGTGAATGGGAAAGCCAGATTCCTTTAACAACCATTTTACTAACTTAACAATTGGAATGATTCACTTAAGAACTGCGACAAGAAAGGTCATAAGATAGGGCAAAATTCACTTAACAACTGTCTCACTTAGCAACAGAAACTTTAGGTTCAACTGTGGTTGTAAGTCGAAGATCACCTGTATTGTTGATTGGATTTTATTTTTTGCAGCCATATTATACTACTGAGTCATAAATGGCCTGCAACCAATGATAGTTTAAGATCTTTTTTTCAGATATGATTGGCAAGCCAGAATCCTTATTTGATGCCAAGGTTTTTAATTTCTGCACTGTTTCTTTTAATTTTAATTTCATTTTGTTATTTTCATCCCATTTCTGCAAACTGCAAATTTTTGTTTTATTTCTATCCTACACAATTATGTATCATTTGTACATCTGATGACCATTTTCTCTATCACATAATTCAGATCATTAATGAAAATGTTAAAGAATGCTGGCTCCAGAATTCATTCTTGTGGCCTACCACTAAATACCTTGTTCCAATTTAATGGGAAATCTTTGAGAAATGCTGTATAATTTTCAGGCCCTCTGTATATCAATTTAATGTCATACCCTCCAGCCCAAATCTAGTTTTCTAATCAGAAAGTCATGAGATTCTTTGTCAGATGCTTTGCTGAATAACATTTGTTACATTGCAACATTTCGAAAACAATGAAAAAAAGAGATAACTTGGTTTAAAAAAAAAACGAAAGATTCACTTGCCAAATCCATGTTCATTTCTGGTAATTGAAAACGATAAGATCAATTCTCTTTTTAATTGACCTTCGCATCTGGTGACTATTCAGAAATATCCATATTCAGGCAATTTTCCAGGCAACGGTACAAAAATGCCCCTTTTCAAGACCCCTTTTTGTCTTCTCATTCTTCACACCAGCCCTGGAATCTTCTAGTACTCTCCCTTTCAAGCCTTAACAACCTCCAGTTCAACTTAGCTTTTGAAGATCAGCCAAGGTCTGCTGGATGTTCTTTCTCCCAGTTGTTTCTCCTGACATTTATTATGCTCTACGTTTATTTAAAGCAAATATCAGTAGGTTGAGCCAGGCAGGATTGAGTTAGAGAAACTTCAAGTTCCCTTCCAAACTTTTCATTGCATGATTTTGTGAATGCTGCTTTCTTGAAGCATTTGAAGCAAATACACACATTTGAATCAATTTTAATTTCTCTTACATTCAAAATTTTCAGCACTATATTATCAGTTTTTCAGTTTCTGCCACAGTACTTTCTTTTTCTTGCTTAAATTGTCTCTATTAGTTAGTCTGAGACTAAGGATAATTGTTCTTCCTGTGCTTTCTACCACAGACTCCCAGTTGATATTGAGGAATTAAATTATCCTTTATCAGTACATCTACTATTACTCCTAGTAATAAAGGCAGGATAAATAACAACAACAACAACATAATTGAAACAGAGAATAACAGCATCTAGAACAGCACAAAAACATCAGAATAAAGCTGTTTCCACTGAAACTTGTTCTAAAGAAACAGCTAGCACAAGCATTAAAAGATGCAAATACTGCAGTATCAAGTATAAGTACCAACTCACTGCAAACAACAAACTAACTAGCATAGATGCAGTTATAATTGAATACCTGGGATGCAAAATCAAGAAAGAAAGAAAGAAAAAAAAACCAAACAGTGCACTACAAAAATAGAAGATTAGACTGGAAAATAAGACCAGCAAGTTGAGATCAGACACAAGCAAGCTAGGACAGATGAAAGAAAATAAGCTGAAGTACAAGAAGATCAAAGAATACCTAATCAGGAAATGCCACTTAGAAACAAGGAAGATTGAGGATGCACTGGAAATAATAAAGCAGCAAATAACAGTTAAAGCTAAGAAGATCAGCAGGTATGAAGTTCGAATTGCAAATTATAGGCAGAGCCTCCAATTTTAATCCAATCAGAAATGTTTCTATCAATACATCAGTGGAAGAAATCATGAAGTTCTGGGCACAGATATGGGATAACCCAAAGAAATACAACAAGGACGCAGCTTGGTTAAAAGAGATGGATAAGAATAAAAAAGAAATTGAAATGAAAGAATTAGTAATAGCAGCAGAAATGGTAGAAAAAATAACAAGGAAGATCAAGAATTGGTTAGCATCAGGTGAAGATGAACTGCATGGTTTTTGGTTGAAACTTTTAACTGATATGTACCCACTCATTGCCAAGTAGCTTAACAACAGGAGATGAAATTGAAGAGAGGCTAACATCTGGGAAAACCTACCCGATAATGAAAGATCCAGCAAAAAGGGCAGTTTTATTCTTTAATATTGTAAGCTGCCCAGAGTTACCATGTGGCAAGATGGGCAACTAATAAATTTTTCAAGGCTCCTGGGCTTTGGAATTTCAGTCTGAAAAGTGACTTTGGATTGAATAAAAGACTATTGGACAATTGGACAGAAAGAAATACAGTAGAATAAATAAAAACAAAGATGAACAGAGTTTGTAAAGAAATTGTGGTGGGACTTCAGAAGATAAAAGATATTATGAATAGAAGATTTGAGGACATTTTGACTAAAATACAGAACATGGCAGAAGATATGGAAATGGAGACACAAATAATAGAAAGAAAACAGAAGACACAGGAAGAGGAGAAGCCATTTGGAAGAGCAACTAGAAAAACAGAACAAATGGAACAACAAATAAAAAGAAATGATAAAAAAGAAATAACATTAAAATGACAATGATTGATATAATAAAGCAAGGGGAGAATATTTTAAGGAAGATGAAATGGAATGGAATTTCAGGGAGAATTTCTTGGGAGAAAGACAGGTAAGAGTAGATAATTTGGAAATGAAACAATGGACATAATAGAAAAGGGAGGAATGACTAAGAGGAATGGTAAAAAAAAATCTTAGATAAAGATGACAATTTAAAAGAGGAACAAGGGAGACAAACTAGGAAGCGATCAATTAAAGCTTTAATGAGACAGGACGATGGCTAAAAGGGAAAAAAGATTATGATTTCACATAAATGCATGTACTATTACTTAAGATATATAATTGTTAACTGTAATAAACATGAAAATTGATATTTTATTGTAGAAAAAGAAATGATATGTGGAATCTGATGGACATAAAAATATGGTGAAATATAGCATAAGGTAAAAATAACTAGTATTAATAGAATTGCATAATTTGTTAAACATAAATAAGATGAATATTATTTTGTTTGTACTAAAATGTGACTAGAAAGGGATTAATTTAATAAAATATGTGTACTAATATTAAATATTAGCTTTAAATATAATAGGGGCACAATTAAGAATTAAAAAGGGGATAAATAACGGAAAAGTTAAATTAATATGAATTTATGAATGAATATTAGAATTATATAATTTGTTAAACATTAAATTATGTCTATTAATATAGCATTTATAATAAAAGAAGTGAAGTTAAAAATATAGAGATTGACACAAAAATAACATGGTAATATTGAATAATTAAGATTGATAACTTAATATCATAAGTGTAGTAATAGCAAATTATATAAGAATCTCAACAGTATTAAATATGAAATTATTGCCATGTTTGTTCAAAAATGTAAAACACTCTGGAACGAAACTAAGTTCAACAATCCGATATGATTGTTGAAACAAAAAAAAAATAAAAAATGTATTTTTAAAAAAAGGCTTTGAATCTATAATAATCACTAGGATCTCCGTATAAACCCAATTATATCCATCAGTAGTTTTAGGATGAAACTAACAGTAAATTTTCATGTATAGTACTTACAATGTATAATTTAGCTTAGTTTATTGTATTGGTTTAATCTGCCATTTATTTTGTGTGTGTGTGTGTGATTTTTAAATAGTGCAAGGCTGTATAAAAACATAATTATTTGGATCGCTCTATGGATTTGCTCTTTTATTTATCACTTTTCTCAAAGAGATCTAGTAAATAATGCTTACCACATATAATTGCAAACAAGGAATGCAATACTGTAAGAATATTATCAGCTTCTGTTTATCTATCATGAGTAAGCCTGAAATTCGACATATTTTTATATAATACCACAAACCTCTGTTTATCTCAGGCACCAGATATTTCCAATTGAAAACCTCATTGGACTTATATTTCTCCATAAAAGCAGAGGAATGGAGGTCTATGAAATGTTTCTGCTGATTCTCAGTCATAGTTTGGTCTCATGATGTTGACTCTCCTCCTCAGCTTTTCCTGGTATTGAAAAAGCATTGATAAATTCTTAATTGTGACAAATATGAGTTGGACTCCATTTTCCATTGACTTTATTATAGCATTTATTTAGGCAAAAAAAAAAAAAACCCAAATGCACAAGTATGGAATAGATGGCATCTGGTTCAATAGTAATAACTTATACCTGTTAACTTATAATCACTTGATAAAATAAATAAATAAAATAAATAAAACTCAGAAAGGGATCTTGGATTCCTAGTGGACAATCACTTAAATATGAGCCAGCAGAGTGCTGCAGCTGTGAAAAAAAGCCAATGAAGTCCTAGGCTGTATTAACAAAGGGATAGAATCAAGATCAGATTAAGTGTTAATACCACTTTATAATGCCTTGATAAGACCACACTTGGAATATTGCATGCAGTTTTGGTTGTCAGGATATAAAAAAGATGTTGAGACTCTAGAGAGAGTACAGAGAAGAGCAACAAAGATGATTAGAGGACCAAAGGCTAAAATAGATGAAAAACGGTTTCAGAAATTGGACATCTCTAATTTAATGGAAAGATAGACTAGAGGAGACAGGATAAATATTTACAGACCCCTCACATCCTGGACATAAACTGTTTCAACTCCTTCCCTCAAAACAATGCTATAGAGCACTGCACACCAGAACAACTAGACACAAGAACAGTTTTTTCCCGAAAGCCATCACTCTGCTAAACAAATAATTCCCTCAACACTGTTCAACTATTTACAAAGTGTACACTGCTATTACTGTTAATCTTCTCATTACTCCTTATCACCCATCCCCTCCCACTTGTGACTGTAACTTTGTTGCTTGTATCCTGTTTCCTAGTATGATTTGATGTTGATTGTACCCTATGACTATCATTAAGTGTTGTACATTATGATTCTTGATTCTTAACAAGTGTTCCTTCTTTATGTATACTGAGAATATTTACACCAAGACAAATTCCTTATGTGTCCAATCACACTTGGCCAATAAAGTATTCTGTTCTGTTCTATTCTATTTTATTCTGTTCTATTCTATTCTATTCTATTCTATTCTATTCTATTCTACTCTACTCTACTCTACTCTACTCTACTCTACTCTACTCTACTCTACTCTACTCTACTCTACTCTACTCTACTCTACTCTATTCTATTCTATTCTATTCTATTCTATTCTATTCTATTCTATTCTATTCTATAACGGTGTTCCAATGTCTAAGGAGCTGACACAAAGAAGAGGGGGACAAAAGCACCAGAGGGCAGGATGGATGGAAACTAATCAAGGAGAGAAGCAACCTGGAACTAAGGATAAATTTCCTGACAGTTAGAACAATTAAATAGTGAACGACTTGCTCCTGATGTTGTGGGTGTTCCAACACTGGAGGTTTTTAAGAAGATATTGGACAACTATTTGTCAAAAATGTACAGGGTCTCCTGCTTGAACAGGGAGTTGGACTAGAAGACCTCCAAGGTCCCTTCCAACTCTGTTATTCTATTCTGTTATGCAAAGATATCTCTAGTGTAGAGTCTTGATGTGCACATGTGGGTTCTGTGTTTTTGCACTGCCCTATTCAAAATATTGCAGGGCTAAACGTCCCTCTGGCAGGACCCCTGTCTGTCCACAGGAGGCTATGCTTAATAGGCAGCATTGCTTTCTTCCTTAGTTCACGTTTTAATGGTATCTAGTTGGGAGATTTATCCTCAATCTTTCTTACAACAGACTATATTGTTTCTCTTTCCCCTTCTTTGATTTTGATTTTGTCATTCTGTTCTTTTTGATTTTTAATTTTCTTTGATCCCAGGGTTTTGATGCCTTAGAGACCATATTGGTTAGGAAATATATATATTTAAAAAGCCTATTTTAAACGTGCTGCAGTATGGACAGAATTCCCTCTTTGAATGACCATTCTCTACCTCAAATTTGCATAGGGGAAGCCCAGTTTTTCCACATTTTCTGAAAGAGATTTCCCTTTAGCCACAAGTGTTCTAGGGGCAGATTGCATGCCAATATGGTTGATGTTCTGTTTATTCATTGCACAATAATCTCCCTTCACTTCCGAAGAGAGTGAAAGAATTCTGTTTCTTTGTTATCATAATCAGATCACTTTCTGGTTAATGTTTGGTTTATTAGATTTATAGACCATTCCAACCCGCATGACTCCAAGTGGCTTGCAAAAGTAATAATAAAAGACAACAGGGAAAAAATAACCCCGTAGAACCTATTAAGAGGTCTGTAGGTGGCATAAGCGCACCAACGTGCCTACTGTCCCTGTCCTATTGTTTCTTTTATATTTTATTTTTCTTATATGTATCCATATATTCATAACTATGTTTTACTTATACCTATTATCTTGTAAACAATTGACAAATAAATAAATAATAAATAAAATCATATCTAAAAGGAACTGCAAAAAGAATTGACATCCAAAGGTGGGGTCTGTCAGTCAGGGCCCGGGGAAAGAGCCAAGTTTTAAGAGCTTGCTGGAACAGGGACAGGATTGGGCCATATGAATCTCAGGGAATGTGTTTCCAGGGGACAGAGAAGGTCTACATCCTGGGTTGTGTTATGGGGAAAAATAATATGCTGGCTTGAGATCTTGTATCAAAGTTGGGGTAAGAAAGAAAGGAAAAAAAGAAGCATTATAATTTCATACTTAACAGGGATTTATATGGAGAAGCCTTGCAATGATATATAGATAATTTACAAGAGAAGAAAATTGGATGACTTGGGCACAAAGACAGCAATGTATACAGGTAGTCTTCAAGATACAGCCATAATGGAGTCTGCCTATTATAGTCACATGTTGCAACAGTTGTTAGGTGAAGCATCTCACCTAACAGCCCCCCCCCATCCCTGTTGTCCCCAATGAATTATTAAATGAATGCCTGGGGAGCTTCTGGGAGAGGGAAGGTCCTTGAAGGTCTAGCACAGGCCCAGGCCCACTTGCCCTGGCCATTTCCCACCCCAAGACTCCCTGTGCAATGCTTCCCACCCCTTGGGTCCCCATTCCCACTACTCCCACCACAAAAGGCCAAATACCTTTCTCCTCACTAACTTTTGAAGAGCTCCAAGACCTTCCAAGAATACTGGAATCAGAGGTGGTATTCAGCAGGTTCTGACCAGTTCTGGAGAACCGGTAGCGGTTCTGACCAG
Source organism: Bungarus multicinctus (assembly GCA_023653725.1). Taxonomy (NCBI): domain Eukaryota; kingdom Metazoa; phylum Chordata; class Lepidosauria; order Squamata; family Elapidae; genus Bungarus; species Bungarus multicinctus. Next base: position 162,135,126 of record CM042836.1, read on the forward strand.
TTCAGAGAACCGGCAAATACCACCTCTGACTGGAGATTTTACAGTCTCCTTCCCCTGCCATGCCCACCAAACCACACCCACAGAACCAGTAGCAAAAATATTTGAATGTCACCACTGACTGGAATGGATTGCTGCTTTGTGCAGCTGCATAATGCAGTTCTGGAAATGGACATCATTTTGTCCTACCCACAAAATGGTAGCTTTCAGATTGCTGGTGTGTAACCCTGGAACAAACTGCTTTGTTTTGCTGCCTTAACGAGGTCTGCACAGCTTTGCAGAAGCTTTCTTGACCTTTCACAGCCTGGCACATTCAGGTCTAGCTGATTGCTATTGAAATAGCACTGGTTCTCCAAGCATCATCAAAATCCTCTGTAAAGAAATCACACAATTCCTCAAGTGGACATTTTCCAGGGCTGTGAAAAAATTGAACCAGAGCAAAGTAGATGCTTCTAATTCCGTTATTTAGATGCTGTGGAAATGCTTTTTTCCTAACTCAGTTCATCTGGATCAAAACGATGGAGTTCAACAACATCTAAATTGATTTTCTAAAAGCTATATGTGAAATTGTTAATTTTTCTAAATGATTTCATAATTTTTCTAAATGATTTCATAATTTGAATTGAAAAATCAGGTTTTTGTTTGATTCATACAGGCGTATATCGATGAAGAATTGCAAACTTTCTAGAGTGCCATAGTCCATGAAACTAATGTGCCAGTTCAAGTAATGTATGCCATGTTGGAAGAACATCACAACAGGACTCCACCAATCCAAAGGTGAAGGGGATTCCACTTCATTGGAAGCAGTGCCGAATAAACTTTGAAAAGGATTTCGGTACTAATGACAAACATCTAATTGCCAAGGTATATAAATCTTTATTAAAAACGAATCTGGAGGATAAGTAAGTTGGAGAGTGTATGATTACATAAGTGGATATAATATCACACACCATAAATGGGAAAATATGTAGATTAATGGATTTAAATTTTCATTGAATTACAGTAGAAAGATGCGTCATTAGTATTTAACTCCTCAAAAATTGACAGGATGAATAAAGGAATATCAAATAAGTGTTGGAAATGATAATCAATGTGATGATACTTTTTATCATTGTTGGGAAACATGTAAGTGTGCCAAGATTTATTGGGATTCGATATGTTGTTTGATTTAGAAAAAAATAAAAATAGATGTAAAATTAAAACTAGAAGCTATTCTTTTAGTGTGGATTAGAAGATTGGAAGAAAACATGAGGTTTTGTTTCTATATTTGACAACAGTGATGAAACCTTTATATCCACAATGATGGATGATGCATAAGTTCCTACAACTGAAGTTAATAAAAGACCAAAACCTGACTAGTGTTGCTTCCATTTGGAGATCGCTTCTGGACTTCTTGCTTGAGAAAGCTAGAAAAGCTAGAAAAATGTGGAATAGATAACATCACCACCAGATAGATTTGTAGTTGGCTGACAAACCATACTCAATGAGTAGTCCTTAATGGTACTACATCCACATGGAGAGAAGTAAGCAGTGGGGTACCACATGGCTCCATCTTAGGCCCACTACTCTTCAGTATCTTTATTAAAGACTTAGATGAGAGAATAGAAGGAGAACTCATCAAATTTGCAGATGATACTAAACTGGCAGGAATAGCTAACACCCTAGAAGACAAGCTCAGGATCCAAAAAGATCTTGACAAACTTGAACAATGGGGCCTATCCAACAAAATTTTAATTTGGAGAAAAGCAAAGTTTTACATTTAGACAGGAAAAACCAAAGGTGTAAGTATGGGTTAGGCAAGATCTGGCTCAAAAACAATAACTATGAGAGGGACCTTGGAGTCCTAGTGGATGATCATTTGAATATGAGCCAGTAATGTGTAGCCGCTGTCAAAAAAGCCAATACAATCCTGAGTTTCTAGAGGCATAGAATCAAGATGACATGAAGTGTTAGTGCCGTTTTACAAAACCCTAGTAAGACCATATATGGAATACTGCAATTCTGGTCACCATACTACAAAAAAGATTTGAGACTTTGGAAAATATTCAGGGAACAGTAACAAAGAAGATTAAAGGCCTGGTGACTAAAACATACAAAGAACAGCTGCAGGATTTGGGTTTGGCTAGTCTAAAGAAAAGAATTAGGGGTGACATGACTTTTTCCAATATTTGAGGGGCTACCACAAAGAAGAGGGCACACATTATTCTCCAAAGCACCAGAGGGCAGGACAAAAAACAATGGATGGAAACTAATCAAGGAGAGAAGCAACCTGAAATTAAGGAAAAATTTCCTAACAGTGAGGACAATTAACCAGTGGAACAGCTTGCCACCAGAAATTGTGGGCACTCCATCAGAGGAGATTTTTAAAAAGAGGCTAGACCAGGGGTGTCAAACCCAACCGCATCATGGGACTTATTGGGCTGTATCATGATGTATCGGGATGTTTTTTGCGTTTGTGGAGCTGGGATGGGCACGGACTGCATGGGCCATATGCGGCCCACAGACTGCCACTTTGACAGGCCTGGACTAGACAGTCACTTGTCTGAAAATGTATACGTTCTCCTGCTTGAGGCCCCTTCCAGCTCTGTTCTATTCTATTCTATTCTATTCTATTCTATTCTATTCTATTCTATTCTATGTTTTGCTTTTAGGATTTTACAATTAAATTTGTTATGATTATAGAAATATTGTATATTTCTCCTTCCAACAGCCTTTCCACACACACACACCCCCACCTTACAGGGTTAATCCTGTCAGGAAGGCAGGAAGGAGGCATTCTGGTGTGCCTGTGTGTGTTATTTCTAGCCTAATCCTTATGGTTATTATTGCCTTGCTTAAGTGTTTTCTGAAGCCTCTGGATTAAGCCTTGTTACGTTGTAATAGTCGTTAATCATTCTTGGCAGTATGCCCAGACTTTCTATAGCCTGAGCAGCTTCTCTGGAGTTTTCTTTCCTTTACTGGTACTTTTATTCTGGGGCTTGGGAGGAGGGATTGGTTGGATTAAAAGATATTTACATAAGGTTGGCATAACCATAGAAGCAGTGGTGGCATTCAAAAACTTTTACTACCGGTTCTGTGGACGTGGCTTGGTGGGCGTGGCCATGTTACTGGGTGGGCATGGCTTTTCTTTTTTGCAGTCCCCACCCATTTTGGGGAGCTTCTTAGCCACAGAGGAGCCTCTGGGAGGGGGTGTTTTTGCTTCCCTAAGGTTCCTCTGGGGCTCTGGAAGGAAAAAAACAGAGCATGGGAGGGGCATGCAGCACTCCTCCAAGCTCCATTTTGGGAGCTTCCTAGCCTCAAAGAAGACCCTGGGGGGGGGGCGTTTTTGCTCCCCTAAGGCTCAGGAAGAAAAAAAACAGAGCATGGGAGGAGCATGCAGCACTCCTCCAAGCTCCATTTTGGGAGCTTCCTAGCCTCAGAGAAGTCCCTGGGGGGGGGCGTTTTTGCTCCCCTAAGGCTCCTCTGGGGCTCTGGAAGGAAAAAAATGGAGAGGAGGGCTGCGCTCCTCCCTCCATTTTTTGCCTTCCTGGACCTCAGCAAGGGGAATCCCGGTACAGCTGATCTTATCCACAGCTAATTGTCGGGAGGGAAAATACCTTAGGCGAAGGTCAGGCGGGTGGGTGGGGAATGTCAGGCAGGCGGGCAGGGTGAGCGAGCATCGGGCGGGAGGGTGACCTGGTGGCAGAATGGGATTAGCCCTCACTCAAGATCCAAAACAGGAGGAAAGACATTAAGATACAATAGGAATTACCAACACCCTTTCAGGACACAAGCCTCTTCATTACATCATCTCAGAGTTCAAACTACAACCAAACATCTCAGACAATCTACAGAGCCAGTTACACGGCCCCATGGGAGTCTTGACAACAACCGATAGAATACATGTTTTTGCATAGGAACAGGAAGCTCAAGTTCAAAGTCCAAGAGAAAGTATAATACCCCTCACTCTCAATTCCATGTGGTCAGCTGCAGCAGAACCATCCATGTAGTTCTGCTTCATCATTAAACCATCTTTCCAATCAGCCTCTATGTTTCCAGTGTTTTTCTTCCAGCTTGGAACTGAATCAGATAGATATTTCATATTTCAATTTTATTGTGATCCTGACAAGCCTGGGAGAGCAGAGACTTGAACCTGGGTCCCCTATATACTTCGTTAATTTGTTTCTTTAGCTTGGCATTTTGTAGCCCAAGTATGCCCACCCACTTTCCGGAGAGCTTAAATGACCTCTTTGCTAAAGGGTTACACTTTATGAGCAAGAGTTGGCTGCTGATAGTTATCATTGCATTTTAACTACTTTAATTCCTCAAGGTACTCTGGCAGCCTGCCTGATTTGTAACTCTGGGTTGCAGGTATTGCTGATGAAAAGGAAAGTATTCAGAGAGAATGGTTCAGGTTTCCATGATGGCTGTGACTGTCATTGATCTTCAGTGTGTATTCCCCCATTTCTAATCTAATGATTGGTATTTAGGACAGCTTTTTGCAAGCAAAGAAGCTTTTTGTATTTGTATACAGGTAATCATAGACTTACAACAATTCATTTAGTGACCATTCAAAGTTACAATGGCACTAAAAAAATGACTTATGACCATTTTTCACACTTAGGACCATTGCAGCATCTCCATGGTCATAAGAGGCCGGGTGAGGCGGAACGCTCCTCGATGTGAGTTGGCCACGTCCACCCAGTCACATGACCACCCAGCCATGCCTACCCGGTTGGTCATTAGGGCAGAGAACCGATTGTTAAATTATTTGAATCCCACCACTGGAATAAGAGGTTTGTTTAAATAATTGTAATGTTATTTCGATCATTTAATCTGTATATTTTTATATTATGTTTTTGTGTTTTTGTTTTAACTTCGAATAAGAGGTTACTTTACTATATATTTATACTGGTACCTGTGCTGAAGAAAGTCAGAAGATTGTTGCTTTTTTGACCACTTTTTAACTTTTTCCATTTTTATCCTCTCTCCCCCATTTTACTTCTTTTTGTTATTTTGTATTTCATATATTTTTTGAAATTCATATATTTTTCAAACAGGAGAGCAGTTCAGTTCCAGTGTTATAAATATAAAATTCAGATAGAATTAGGATGGTGTTGTTTGGGTGTCATAAACAGAGACTCCAGAATTTACAATTAAGTAAACAGTCCAGAATTAACATTTAAAAAGTGATAAGTATAAAAATTAATTGCATTTCTCATTTTTTACTCCCCCAGAACAACTGATGCATCATCTTGTGGCAATGTGTAAAACAGAAAATGTTAGTTCTCAAAGGTGACTGGGAGGAGGTGCTCCAGGCAGAAAGCTCATGTAAAACTAGAACGGAGGCAATGCTAAACTGTGACATCATCTTGCACACAGGGGCCAGCAGAAACAACCATTTGCTCTTTGAGCAAATCTGCTTTTCATTTACAGTTTGGGTCAGTGAGTGAGGAGGCCTTGATTGTAATATTAGAGACAATCCCGTTTTGAGCTTCTTCCACCAAAAGGCAGTTCAGTTCTTCACGGCGTCTATCCAGTTGGAGGAATTTGTCTTTAAAAAAAAAAAAGAATACTATTCAGAATCCCAACTTCCTCTCCTGCACTGTGGAGAAAAGCACCAGGGGGAATCAGGAACGTTTAGCAAAATGAGAAGTTGAGTTTAATGTGCAGATAATTCCTTCAATAAGGTCCTGGAATTCTTAATTCTACATTTACTCAGGGGTAAGTACTTTGTTTTCTTTTGTTGTAGAAAGGGTTTTTATCTAAGAATCTCGGTCAATTTGAATTGAATTCTATGGTTATTATCTAGATGGAACACACTGAAGTAGTAGGGGCAATCGGGAGAAGTAGTAGAGGGGTTGGACAATTCTGTCTATTGAGTTGACAGGAGGCAGTCATCTTCAACCCAGTCTCAGTGGGCACTCAAGATGGGCTGGTAGTTAATTGTTGTGAGGCATGGGGGGGGGGGGGAAGGTGCTCATTGAAGACCTTGAGGGGAGGGGGACAGAGAAAATTCTTACATCTGCATTGAAATGTGTCTCTTTTCTCCTGTTTATGAACATATTGGTTTGGATCTTCTCTTTTACAACTTTATTCTCTGTTTTAAGGGGTCAATTCTGTTTGTGGTGAAGTGACACCTAGGATTTCTATTACCATCCTTTCCAGAAAAAGTCATAACGTTCCTTCATTTTGCTGGTTGTTCTGCTTTGAAATGTTCTGTTTGAATGATGGGGAGTGGGCAGAAAGCAGGAGTGTGAGCTGATGAGGAATGATAGGATTGACTTTAGAGATACAGCAAACAAACGTAGGGATTGTGGAGTTAAATTGTTGTTTCTCATTCTCCTTGTATTTTTTCTAAATGTCTGGGACTAAAAGGAGTGAAGGGAGATGATTCTCAGACGGGACATTGCCAGATTCAGTACTGAAAAGTTCCTGTAAACAAGTGTGTACACCTCAGAAAATGGTAACTCCATTTTTTTTTTTTTGAGGAAAGCTATTAGATCTTGAAACAATGCTGCACCCTCCCCCAATGTTTTATTGGGGGAAGAAAATACAGGGGGTATGCAGATGGAGTAAACATATTAAAAGCTAAGGTGAAACAGTATTTTGCCTTTCTGGGAAAGATTGCTCGGTTTCAATCAGGGAGAGTTGAGGAATGCAAAGTTAAACATGTATCCAGGAATTACTTTGGTCTCCGTGGAGTGTTTTCTGAGTATGGGCAGCCACCTGGGCAGATGAAACTATGCCCAATTATCTTTCTGCACAGTTTTTTTTTTTTTTAACTCTGCTGTCTCACTTCCATACGCTTCCATAAAAACATGCATGTTTATTTCAAAGGGTAGATACTTATAAACATAGCCAGTGTCCATCTTAAACAGTAACAATCTCATGATGGGCTGCTGGGAAAAGGCTTCCTATGCAAGTCTTTCATATCATACACCAATATACCTCTTTTGTTGCAAAAGGAAGAGACCAGGCAGTTTTGCAGGGGTTACTAAGATGAGCAGGAGGACAAAACTGATAAGAGTTGGCAAGACCAACAGTACGAATTCTTGTTTCTCTTGTGAAGTAATTCCAGTTGGAAAATTTAATTAAGCAAATTGGTATCTCTGGAAATAGTTGCAATCATTCTGAAAGGAATCTGAAATGAGGTTTTCTAGGGTGCTATTGTAGATCAATTTATGTATTATCATTCTTGTTAAAAATGCTTTCAACTAAAGCTGCAGAGAGTTTTACATTTTTTTTAAATAAAGGATTTAAAACTTGCAAATTCAACTAAATTTATATTCTCCAAAGCAGACATTTTTGGAAAGGAGATGTTAATAATTAAGTGGCAAAACTTGAAGTTGAAGTGGGTAGGGAAGTAACAAAAATATGTTCATATAGCCATATTTTTTTAAAGGTAATGAGTTAAATATAGAATTTTTATTTTTTAATGTGCAAATATAAGAAATGTTTAATGTGCAAATATAAATAACATTTAATTATTTGATAACAAACTCATTTATGTTTTTGTATGGGCCTAGATAGGCTTTTCCTTCTCTGCCAGCTTCAGCCCATTCTACAGGATGGAGATAATACTGTCTGACCTAAAGTGGCTGCTATGGATGACTGAAACGATGTATTTAAAAAAATATATATATAATGCTATGACTTCTTGGGAGAGAGGAATTGACCCAGAAGATAATAAGCAAAAAGGGCTGTGCTAGCAAAACTATTTCTTGGTTGCAAACTAAATGGTAAAGTGTACAGTAAATAGAACCTTCCACAATGGACAATAACAGAATTGGGCAGTCATTCTTTATGTGACAGTTTATGCTTACTATCTATCTTGCTATGTTCCTTTTTTACTTTGTCCATGAAATTTTGGAAACTACTGTATATGGAATATGGTACTAGAAAATTCAGTGTTCTCTGACATTTGTGATATGACCTGATCACCTTTCCTGTTTCCTAAAGACTAGTTCTAACCTAAGTATGAAAAACAATTTCTGTTGGTATTTGGTATAACTGTGCAGCACTTTGGAATTAATTCAGAAAAGGCCTTCAAAGTGTACAGAATAGACCATCCATTTGTAGTTCTTCAAAGGAGCAGTGATTTTTCTGTGGCTGGGCTGCTACTTTTTGCAGCTGCGACACAATCCAAAGAAAAGACCCAGCTACTTTCAAGAGTTACAAACAGATGCTAGTTTTGCATTCCTTCGCACCTCCAAAAGGCCTTTTGGAACTGAATCCTAAACATGGTGAAGCATTCAGTAAAACATGCTAAATTTGGAACTGAAACTTTAATTGGTTGATGTAATTATGGTAATTATTTGATGTAATTATGGTAATTGTTTTTATGTCCCTACACAATGTTGTTTAATTGTTTTTATGTTCCTGCATGACTTTCTGCTATATTCCACTTTGTAAACAAGTGACAATTATAGTATAGAATTGTGGTGATGTTGCGGGAAACGTTGGTGAATGTGCTTCTTTTGCCCATCTGGGAAGTAAAAAACATGTTTTAGTTATAGGACTTGCTGCCTCAACTTCTTCTTTGTTCCTGCTATGATTCATAATACAACATGGTTCAAAGCCAGTGTTTTCATGATCTTGCACCAAGGATGCCCTTGAGGACCTAGTACATTCTTACAAACAGGCCCATCTGGCTTATAAGACCTAGAACAAAATCCTTTGGCTTCCTCCCAAATTGTTCTCTCTGTTTCCTATTTTCTGCTGCTCTGGTGTCAAATGTCTATGGAGGATTTTTAAAACAAACCTGAATGGCAGGATCAATTCTTATTTATCTATTACACAGTATCTATCACAAAGTATGGTCAAGGGGAGGACAAGCCAATGTTCTAGCAACTACTGCCAGAATTAACAGAACAGAATAACAGAGACGCAAGGGATTTGAAGGTCTTCTAATCCAACCCCCTGCTCAAACAGGAGACCCTATACCAGGGGTAGGGAACCTTGGCTCTTTTATCACTTATGGACTTCAACTCCCAGAATTCCTGAGTGAGCCATAAAAGGTTCCCCATCCCTGGCCTACTGGTTTTTCAGTTGTGGGGGAAATCAATTTTTGACTGGAATGGGATTGTTTGATATACAAGTATAGGACATATAAAGAATATATAAAGAATATGTCCTGCATTTGTATATTAAACAGTCCCATTCCAGTCAAAAATTGATTTCCCCCACAACTGAAAAACCAGTAGGCCAGGGATGGGGAACCTTTTATGGCTCACTCAGGAATTCTGGGAGTTGAAGTCCATAAGTGATAAAAGAGCCAAGGTTCCCTACCCTGCCCTATACCATTCCAGACAAGAGGCTGTCCAGTTTCTTCTTAGAAACCTCCAGTGATGGAGCACTTTCAATTTTTCAAAATATCAAAATTTTCAAATTTCAAAAATTTCACATTTTTAAAGAGAGAAAGTAGGAGTGTGGGAGAAATAGTGTTTTTATGACAGTGAACGGAAACATAAACAGAGGAAAGATGAAGCTTTCCATGAGTAGAGATTGAGGGATGCTATCTTGCCTTCTATTGTGAGGGCAACACTGTCATCTCTGAAGCCAGGCCCTGATACTGTATAATTGTGCCCAGAAGGGGAAATGGGAAGCAGAACCCTTCAACTAAACTCTGTGCCTCCCTATTGATTGGGGTGTCAATTACATTTATTTATTTACTTATTTTCCATTTCTATAGTCATTTCTATAGTTCTATATCTAAATCCAGTTGAGCCTGGGTGCCAAACAATACTACAATTAAAACCATAAAAACACAAATAGGCAATAAAGAATTATCATAATTTCATAAAAATTCAGTTCAACTACTATGGCCTCTGACATTTTCAAGGTTCCAGGTCTTTAGAGCAGAGGTCTCCAAATTTGGCAACTTTTAAGATTTCAACTCCCAGAATTGCTCAACTAGCCATGCTGGCTGGGAAATTCTGGGAGTTGAAATCCACAAGTGTTAAAGTTGCCAAGTTTGGAAACCCTTGCTTTAGAGCAGGGGTATCAAACTCACACCAGTAGTGTCACATGACGTATCGGGACTTTCCCCCTTTCGTTAAACTGGGTGTGGGCATGGCCAGCGCATGACGCATGGGCCAGGAGTTTGACAGTTCTGCTTTAGAGCATTATGAAAGGCTAATGGGGTTTGAGTCATTTTCAAAGGAAAACTGTTCCAGAGGGAAGGGTTTATTGCTAAGGAGACATGTTGCCTGAGCTAATATTCCTTGGTTGACAGGGCCCTCAGTATGCCCAATCTACTCAACTGAATTGGATGGGGAGGAACTATTAGCACTTAGCAATAACATGTAGACTTATATACTGCTTTGCAGTGCTTTATAGCCTTCTCTAAGCGGTATATAGAGTCAGCATATTGCCCCCAACAATTTGGGCCCTCATTTTACCCACCTTGGAAAGATGGAAGGCTGAGTCAATCTTGAGCCTGTTGGAATTTGAACTGCCAAATTGCAGGCATTCAGCAGAAGAAGCCTGCAGTACTGCACTCTAACCACTGTGCCACCAAGGCTCTTCAAAGAAGATGGCTGCTTAGACAACCTGCTCTCAAATTCCATCTTTGTGAGTAACTGTATTACTAATCTGAATATCCAGAGGGGTTGTTGGAAAGGAAAGGAGCCATCGCTAATGATGTCCTGCAACAGTCCCTGTAGTTGGCATTCCTTTGATGTTTGTACCCTCAATGACCTTTTTCATTCTGATTTCACTGGAAAGGCAGATTCAACCTGGAAAATAATCAGGCCCTGAGCTTTAAAGATAGCAAGCACCATCTTGAATTGCACCTAGAAGCTAACTGGTACCCCGTATGTTACACGAGCAACCAACATCACTGTTAATGAGTGACCATGGCTGTAACTGACATACAAGTTAAAATTGTTCAAAGGCTTGTCTCCATATGCTGTTCAGAAAGAATCTGTGAGTACAGGAGGACCTCTGAATGTAAGCAAGCTGTATCTGGAGAAATATAAAATGTTATTTTCATTTGAGAACATTGAAAGCTGTTTCTTGAGATTAATATTAGATCCAGGTGGATGCAGGAATCCTGTTTCTCTCATGCCAATGGATAATAGTTTCTTTTGCATACAGTAAGTAAGACTAGTTTTATTGAAGCTTAGTTAGACAATGAAAGAGGTAAAGCATCAAAGCCATGTATAATTTTAGTGAACCAACTGTGTGTTATAGAAAGAATAATAAAATACAAATTTAAGAGTGAAGAAGAATCTGTGAATAGTTTGGAAAGCTTTTCCATGGGGAGATGTCTGTGATGACTAATCTTTGAGAAACCAGGCCAAATGCCTTGAGGTTTTCTCTTGTACTCTCTTCCTGATCAGTTGCCTGGGTGAGAAATGTCTTCCTAGCCAAATATCATTTCCTAGCTATATGTCCAATTGCTCCTGACCAAAATTGGAATGGCTCAAATCATTCCAGTGGTTTCAGTGGGATTTTTCAGTTAGGACAGAGTTTCTGCCATCCATGTGCTGTTCTTTTCTTCATGGTGATTCATAGACTCCTTACAAATATTTAGGCCTGAGAAAGAAGAAGAGTCAGCCCTACAATTTCCTTGCACTTAACTCCAAGAATGGTTCCCATCAAGTCACCCTCATTCTCAGTTGGATCTCAACACCCTAATGTTCCATAGCTGCCCCAAGGGGAAAAAAATACCTCCCAAGATCTATGCCTGAAACTCCTGCTGTCCTTGATCAGATCCTGTCTGGAACTACTTATAGTCTTAGCATAGTTGCCACATTTAATCAGATGCCTTTATCCCTTGTCTGGAAACTATTAAAAATCATTTGCTTTGTTTGAGGGATGTCTTTTTTCTATTTTTAGCAAGTATTTTAGATTTCCTATTGGAATCCACTTTCTGGAATTAACTATTTTGATTTAGTTTTTTCTTTTCTTTTGATAAACTATGTATGTGTTATGGTGAGTATTGTTTATTCATATTTAACCTAGAATAATGAAAGTCAGCAATTTCAAGACTAAACTTCTTGGCTTAGTTTATAGGGATAGACTTAATGACTGTCATTCTCATCCTTTAATTCCTCTGTATGTTCTGGCAGAATTGGAGAAAGGGTGGGAAAGGAGATATCATGTCACACGATGTCTCAAAAGAGCCATAAATCTCTAGCAACTGTTGAATTCTGTAAAATGTAGCAATGTGACCCATTTCTCCACCCCCAAGTTATGTATTTATAATGTTCATTTGGTTTTATTTCCAGAACTCTTTTTCTTACTCCAGTTCCTTTGGTAGTGGTATTTTTATTATTAATACTAGTATCCATAGATTCAATAAAAGCTATAGAATAGAATAGAATAGAATAGAATAGAATAGAATAGAATAGAATAGAACAGAACAGAACAGAATAAAAAATTTTATTGGTCAAGTGTGATTGGACACACAAGGAATGTGTCTTGGTGCAAATGCTTTCAGTGTACATAAAAGAAACGATACATTCATCAAGAGTCAAGAATCATCACGACATACCTATCTGCATGGGTAGTCCAAAGATAAGATATAAGAGTTCATAATCTAACAAATTAGGGAGGGGATATCAAATGTAGTTTATGCATAAGTCTGCACAGTTCTTTTCTCATCAGCTGGGGCAGCTTTCTAGTCCTGTGCTCTGCATTATCTCCATCTGGATTTAGGCATAAAGGAGCAAGAAGAAGATCATGTAGGATAAATGGAAATAGACATAAGGAGCAGCTTTGTTAAACTTCCAATTTCTTGGGTTTCTGAAGCTCAGGTCTATGCTGAGTGTGATAACTGTAATTCTGGTTTTAAGCCAGTGGTTTTTTTTAAAAAAAAAACATGTTTATTAATTAAAACAAACAAGATTAATTCATTAAGTGTAGGAAAAAATAGGAAGTCAAGCTAGTTTTGAAAAGGCCCTTATATTATCTTCTAATCTTATTCCTCATGGAGAAGAGATACATAATTTTGCTCCCTCTTGTCTTTGGACTACTGTGCTGATTGACACCATCCAATAAATAGCAACTGGGACCAGGACAATAATTAAATTTTTCTTCATTTACTATACTTTAAGTCAATTAAACAGTTAATATGGTGAATTTCCAGTCATATATAATATTTTCTCTTCTTGCAACATTATAATTTAACAGTATATATTTGGCTCTTTCGAGGCCTCAATCAAACCTTCTTGAGCTCCCTTTAGCATAATGGCCTTATGTGTTCTTCTCATCATGTCCCCCTTCCGATAAATGAAATTCATGAGATTGACCAAGATGAATTATGTCCTAAAATCAGATCAAAGCAAACCTGGGAATGAATCTAGATATTAAGGTGGTAGATAGGTAGCGATATACATTTGTTCAATAAAAATAACAATCTCCAGGAGTAGTTGTAATGGGGATGACACTATCACTGAGACCTGTAGGAGATACTATTTTATACAATGTTTCATTCACTAACCCTTGGACTCACATCATCAGTCCCCTTTAGCTAATTTGTATTAACCATAATGGAGAAGGGTCATGATCCTGGGATAACAGGAGTTGCCACAAGAGTCTTGCCCATGTTCCCAACTGCAAAATCTGAGGTGGATCCCACAAAAATGATAGGACAAGATGGAGAATTAAGCTCCTAATCTATATCTATAAAATTTTTAGCAAATACCCACAACATTCAGGAGTTTCTCATATTCCAAATAATCACGTCTACCCAGCTCCTGAGCTATGTTTTTTTTATAAAAAAAGTTACTTTATTTGCGGTCACAGACCAAAACACAAGTACAACAAAAGAAGAACATGGGAAAATTAATCATGAACAATTGATCACCAAAAACTTGACTAAGGGGAATTACAGCGTTCTCCTCTGATGGCTACAGCTCTTAAAAAAAATTTGGAAACTTGAGAAGTAATGTATGAGGAGCCATCCCCTAGACAACATAAGAACAAACTGCTAACATTGGGTCTACAAGGGTCTGTTCCAAGGAGAGACAGTAACTTAGATCTACCTGCGTTGTACATAGGGCAATATAAAAGGACATGCTCCACAGTTTCAACCTCAGCTCTGTCACAGGGGCATAGCCGCTCGTTAATCGGGAGTCTCTTAAATCGTCCATCTAGTAGTGCTGAGGGCAAGACATTAAAGCGAGCTAGGGAGAAAGCTCTTCTATACTTGGAAATGGTTAGAGTGTAAAAATAGGAAGCCATCCTCAGTCCGTAATTATTAAATTGGCTGAAGATCAGAGGGGAGCACGTTTTGTTAGCTCTGGCTCGTAGATATTGCAAGTCAATGCCCACAAGCCGTTGGACTACCCTAAATTGGATGTCCTTAAGGCCATAATCTCCCAGGGCATCCCTTGTAAAACCTAGCAGGTATAATTTCTTCATCAGCTGCCTCTCCCAACGAGAAATATGAGAGTCAGCAAATGCCAGGGAGAGGTAGCTACCAGGAACTGCCAGAAAGAGCACCCGAAACCACCATTTAAAGGTGTTAATCCATGCCATGCATTCGACTGATCAAGTGCCCAGTTCCAGGTACATCGGAGCAAAACCAACACAAGAAGGAAACCCAGATGTTTTCTAAGAAAGACAGCCTGGGTTCTTTCAATACAATCCTTGAAGCCCCGTATCCGTAAAGGGTATGAGCCAAAGTTTTGATTTTGTAAATATGCAGAGCAGAAGGAATAAACTGGCCTCCTTGGGTATAAAAAAATCTTAAAATCTGCTGGTGACTACAGGAGACCGAATTCAGCACCTGGGTTTGATGTCTAGTCGAAGCACCAATGTTCTGAAATTGAATACCTAAGTACTTGAAATGGAAAACCTGCTTAACAGCATTACCAGCTGGTTCCATCGCTGGCTGTGGGAGGGGAAACTCTTGCCCCCACAGAGAGGGCCCGCAATCTGGGTATCCTCCTGGATGTGCGGCTGTCATTGGAAGACCATGTGGTGGCCGTCGCCAGGGGGGCTTTTGGCTAGGTCCGTAGGATCTACCAGTTGCGGCCCTTTCTGGATCGGGATGCGCTTCGCACGGTCACCTCCACCCTGGTGACCTCCCGCCTAGACTATGCCAATGCTCTCTACATGGGGCTGCCTTTGAAGAGCATCTGGAGGCTCCAGC
Source organism: Bungarus multicinctus (assembly GCA_023653725.1). Taxonomy (NCBI): domain Eukaryota; kingdom Metazoa; phylum Chordata; class Lepidosauria; order Squamata; family Elapidae; genus Bungarus; species Bungarus multicinctus. The sequence goes on from CM042836.1 coordinate 162,150,208, forward strand.
TGATGCAGAATGCAGCTGCGCGGGTGGTGTTGGGGGCTCCTCGGGGCTCCCATGTTACGCCACTTCTGCGCGAGCTGCATTGGCTCCCGGTGGCCCTTCGGGTGCGCTTCAAGGTCTTAGTTATCATCTTTAAAACGCTCCATGGCTCGGGACCAGGATATCTGTGAGACCGCCTCCTGCCATTATCGTCCTCCCGCCGACCGATACGCTCCCATAGAGTCGGCCTCCTCGGGGTGCTGCCAGCTAGACGGCTGGCAACCCCGAGGATGCGGGCCTTCTCATTGGGGGCACCCCCTCTCTGGAACGAATTACCCCCGGAGATGAAGACCATCCCTGATCTCATGACCTTCTGCCGTGCGTTGAAAACTTATTTATTTCAGCAAGCTGGTCTGGCCTAAGAGTTTTTAAATTTTTTAATCTGGTTTTAATCTTTCTTAATCCCCTTATTTTTAATCTTTGTAAGAGCCAATATATTTAATTCTTTTAATTTTTAAATATTGTATATGTATTTATATGTGCATTTTATTCTGGTTGTTCACCGCCCCGAGTCCGTTTGGGAGAGGGGGCGGTATATAAATTTAAATAAATAAATAAATTACCATTGATAGCCCAGTTATACATTTTCCAGGCTCTAGACAACACCAATACTTTGGATTTGGCATAATTAATGGACAAGTGGTTCTCAGCACAGTAAGACCCAAATACAGAAAGTAATCTTTTCAGACCTGATCTTGATAATGAAAGGAAGGCCGCATCGTCAGCATAAAGGAGAAGCGGGATCTTTGTAGTTGACAGTTTTGGGGCGTGGAACTCAATACGTCCAATGTGAAAGGCCAAGTCAGATAAGAACAAGTTAAACAAAAGAGGAGCCAGAATACAACCCTGCCTTACTCCGTTCTTAATCGGGATAGGATTTGAAAGTTCTCCCTGCAAACCACACCTGACCTGACTAGAGGTCTGGTTATACAAGGATCTAATTAGGAACAGAAGACGTCTATCGATAGAACTTTTGAGTAGTTTTGACCACAACAGTCCCCTAGGGACTGAGTCAAACACTGACTTTAGGTCAATAAAAGCAGTAAAAAAGTTTGCCACCTGGTATGGTAGTATATTTATCGACCAGGTGCACTAAGACAAAGCAGTGATCCAGTGTGGCACAGCCACTTTAAACCCAATCTGTTCAGCACCAACAATATTGGACTCCTCAACCCAAGTGAGGAGTCTAGGTTGGAGATATTTAGCATACAGTTTTCCAATGATAGAAAGTAGGCTTTTGGGGTGATAGTAGGCTGGGTTGTTCCTATTTCCTCGTTTAAAAAACTGGAACAATAATTGCTAAGCTCCAGGAGGTAGGGATCCTGCCAGAGGTATTGATATGCGTGAAAAGTCTTGCTAAGAGAGGAATCCACCACTCGGGATTGGATTTTAGCAGATCAGGGGGTATAGCATCAGGGCCAGGGGCTTTGCCTGACTTGAGTTCGGAGATAAGCTCGGTAATCTCAGCATGAATCACGGGTTGCCAGTCAGGAACTGCAGGAGGCAGCTGTGGCCCAAACATGGTCGAATTTGTTGACACCTGGAAAATGGCTTTCCCAGTCTCTGTTGGAAATACAGCAGAGAGGGAGTTCTTGATGACCAGGCAAGGAGCTGGCAACAATTTGCCAAAATAATCGAGTGTTCTTCTGCTGGATGGAGAGAAGAAGTAGATCCCACTTCTCTCTCTCTTTAGCTTTCTTTTTCTTAGCAATTAGTCCTTTATATTCCCACTTCAAGCGATAATAGTCCTCTGGTGGGCATTTATCCCCTCGATTATGATAGAGCAGGTAAACCCGATTAATCTGGTTCCTGAGCATCAGACACTCTTTGTCAAACCAAGAATTACTTCTTGAATGATATGGATCACTCGGCCTATGGACAGCTTCTAGCTCCCTTTGAACATTATTAATTAGTGATTCAAAGGCCGAGATTATCCCTGGGCCATTACTTGTTAGGGCCTGATTGCATACTCCGGAGATGATAAAAAGGAGTGGAACTTTCTTTCAGTATTAGAAGACCATTTGATCCTCCTTGTATATGAGGCCACACAGGGATCTAATATCTGGGGACCCCTAGGGAGATGTATATTTGAGGAAAGCCCAATGATTGCAACCAGGGGGTAGTGGTCACTCTTCATAAGGCAGTCCACATAAAAAGCACGGACTGCCTTTCTAAGAAGCTGGGATACCAGCACAAAATCAATAACACTACTCCCACATGAGGAACTAAAAGTAAACTCACCAGCTAGATCACCTAGGGCAGCGGTAGGGAACCTTGGCTCTTTTATCACTGATGGACTTCAACTCCCAGAATTCCTGAGTGAGCCATAAAAGTTTCCCCATCCCTGGCCTAGTGGTTTTTCAGTTGTGAGGGAAATCAATTTTTGACTTGAATGGGACTGTTTAATATACAAATGTAGGACATATAAAGAATATTGATCATTCAAGTCAAAAATTAGGACATTTGTATATATTGAACAATCCCATTCAAATCAAAAATTGATTTCCCTCACAACTGAAAAACCAGTAGGCCAGGGATGGGGAACTTTTTATAGCTCATTCAGGAATTCTGGGAGTTGAAGTCCATAAGTGATAAAAGAGCCAAGGTTCCCTACTACTGACCTAGGGTACTCCCATTAAGAATTATCTTATTGTGTTGGGCTGTTAAAAGGGCTAACTGAATGCCAGCAAAATTTGTTAATTCATCCTTAGAATGTCTGGCTGAAATCAGGTGTCCTATGGCCTGGAGGGTTTCTTGGGAGTAAAGTGCCTCAATCGATGGGGGAACTTGGACTTCCAATCGGGCATTAAAGTCGCCCCCTATAAAGATGTACAGCTCTGGGAATTTAGTTTCCATACAGGTAATGTAATTCTCCAGCATGCCCCATTGAGCCTTAATATCAGCTTGTCTCATCGTCGGAGAAAGATAAACATTGAACACTAACGGTTTGCTACGTCCTCTCTTAATTAGGAGCGCCATAGCTAAAGAGCCACAGGGGGGCAGCTCCACTGTCTCCACTTTCAAAGAAGTGGAGACCAAGCAAGCTAAACCACCTTTAGGCCTTCCTGTCGTAGATTGTCTGGTGGCGGCCAAGGAAATGACCGTAAACCCTGTAAGGGATATCTTATTGTATGCCCAGGTCTCCTGAAGCAGGACCACATCAAATGAGTGAATATAGTTGGCGAATTCTGTGGTACCACACCTTCTTCCCCAACCTGCTATGTTCCACGAAAGACACTTAAGTGTGCAGGGATTTTTTTGCCAGATTTAATAGTCATTCTGTGTGATTAATTTTTTTCCAGAGCACCCTTCAGAACCGAAAAGATACACCCGTTGTTAAGTGACAGGGTCATCCTCTTAGGAGGCAAAGGCAAGGAAGGAGGGAGGGGAGGCGAGCCTTGCTCATGGGGTTGTAGGGCTCTAAGCGCACTCCAGTTTGTACTTGTGGCATTAATTGGTTGCTTAGTTGGCAAGTATTCAGCAGCATCAACAGACGGAGTTTGACGTAGCCCTGGATCTTCAAATTTAGGAATTAGACATTCTGGAGAGAGCGCCAAGGGAGTTTCCGTTGGTAAATCAGTATAGACTCCCTGAAGTCCAAGGGAATCCTTATCAGGTAGTGAAAGACGCCAGAGCTTGGATTTAACTGCATCCAGACGCTTTATGATTTGGGCCCTTGCTGGTTGTGGAAGCGCACGAAAGGAGTCGAAGAGCTGTGTCTCCTCCTGGTTCCAAAAATTGTCTTGACATAAGTCAGTCTCATAAATAGATGGAATCCCAGAGGCACTGACCTGGGACTTATTTACTAAGGAACCTTGGGTGCCCTGAGCTGGTGTCGCTTCCTTTGGGGCCATTTCTTTCCAGCTGATCAAGTCAAAGGAAGCTTCCTGGTAAGATGTTACTCGCTGCAGGGGAACAGTCAGGCTACCATCTAAGAGGACGCCAACTGGAGGTTTTGCAGGAATAGGTGTATGATTAGTACGTGATGTAGTATTCGAGATGGCATTCAAAGTTGGCACATTAATATGCGCTGCTGAGGATCTTTTGGGGGCAATAAATCTCCTGCCACAAATTGTTGATTACTCAAAAGTGGCTTAATCAACATATCTTTGAAGACTCTTCTTGGCAGAATGCCGAAGGATCTTAACAGGGATCCTCTTCTGAAAAATAGTTTTGGGGTGTTAGAGTTGTCAAAGCTGAGTAGCACTCTAGTGCAGTATTCAGGAGAGGGTAAAAGTTCGACCTTCAAATCATCAGCTTTTAGCCCCAATAACTGTACTATATGGCCCCTCGCCAGCTGTGTTGAACCCCAGAGAGGTAAGTTGCCATTAATGGGATCAAATGATGAGGGCCACCTGTTTTGACTGTAGGACCAGGTGACTGTTTGCATCAAAAGATGTAAAGTTCGAACTATTGGTAAGATTGCATTGGCCAGTGCTTTTGCTGAGGCTTGGCAGGGAGAACCCTGCCGCCACATCAGGCTGCTGAGCGGTCAACCCAGGGCACCCGCTGGTAGTCCAGGAAACTAAGTGGTTTAAAGTACTTATTATTTTATCAAGCTGGAGCTGAATGCTCGCTGTAGTTTCTACAACCAAGAAACATTGCTGAGCCAAAAGTTCTGTAAGAGTGGGCTCATTTAAGGATTGGTTGGGGGCCATAGTTTTAGATAAGTCTTTGTTCTCAACTCGGGGTGACGCCCTCAACCGTCGGAAGATCGCGGCAACCGACAGCAGCCAGACAAAAGGGAGCAGGAGCTTTCAAACCAAGAGGCCGAGCTAAAACAAAGTCCTCAATCTTGGATTGCTTCAGAGAAGGTTGAGGAACCAGGTCAGTGAAAGATCTGCTCCTTTTTTTTGTCTTCATTACATTAAGTAGCACAATAGAGGAGAAGCTGTGTAATATAGCATAGAAACAAGTCCTAAATCCAGAGGAAAAGGAATCGGGAGTCAAAAAGAAGCGAGTCTTAATGCAAACGATGGCAGAGCTCCTCACAAGTATACCAAGGATCCTGCCCTCCCGACAAAGCAGGGAACATGAGTAAATAAAAATGATAAATTATAAAATAGTGGGTAAAAATAGAATAAATCAGATAAGAGAAATCACATCAAAGCTAGGCATTGCTAAACTTCCAGCTAAAGGAGTAAGATCTTTAGAACAACAACAAAGAAGCAGCAGCAAGGCCCTCCTATAGCTGGGGCCCAGCTCAGGCTTTTTTAAAAATAGAGCTAAACCATAGCTGAAATGTAACTAGAAATGGATTAGTGATGACACTGCAAAAATTTCAAAACTATAAAAAGTTTAAAAATTTGAAGACTAAGATATGATAGAAAAATAGCCTTAAAAGCAGGTAAAAATTAAAACAGGTTAATTTAATCTTAGTTAAGCAGAGAGTTTACTTCCCTGCTGTTGCTTCCATCTCCCCAGCCCGCCTGAACTATGAATTGGCCCAGTAATTGAGATAACACATGGTTATTATAAAAATCATGAAATCTTAAACTGGCTCTTGAATATTGAAATCATACTTTCCATGGGATTTACCAAGAGACAACTTCCTGGTCAGGGAGGCTGTTAAATAGCAGGTGTCAGCTGTCCCAACTTGGACTGTTAGAAAACAAGACTCTTAGGCCTATGGTTAGCCAAAAGCATACTTTACTAAAGCCAAGCAGTTACAAAGAAGGAAAGTTGGATCTGAGGGTTTCCCACCCAAAGTATATGGTTAACCTTTCCATGTTCCTCTGGTTATCACGAAGTGTCCAATTAGGTGCTAACAAATTGCTTTGGGAAACAGTCCCTATCTGTGCATCTGACATTCCTTTCTTGTCTTTGAAGTACCCAGAGTTTCTCATGGGACGGTCCGAGGCTTCCACATGGTACCCTGGCAACCCTCTCTCTCATTATACCCAATTCCCTCCCACCCCATTTTAATGGCAAGCTACCAGCAGCAAGCAAGATGCAGTGCAGCGTAATGGCAGCCCTGACAGCAGTAAGATAGCAGAACCTATCATCAATTTCTCCAGTTTGCTGCTGTGGCTTAAATGAAGATACAGATTTCAAAGATTTTTCAGTCTTGGACCAGCACAAAAAAATAAACATTAAAATAAAGCAGAACTGAACAGGCCATAGTAATACATTACAAATGATGGTGAAATCATTAGTGGGTAACCAAATTTTGCCTAATTTTACAATGTAACAAGATTTAGCTATGTTCAGAGAAACTGAATCATACTGATCTGACAATAGTAGTTGCACATATAACAGATCACACTGTCTGGTATATTTAATCCAGCAACAGATTTAATCATCTGTTATGAGTCTGTGGGTCCTCTATAAGGTAAAGGTTCCCCCTGCACATACGTGCTAGTCATTTCCAATTCTAGGGGGCGGTGCTCATCTCTGTTACAAAGCCGAACAGCCAGCGCTGTCCGAAGACGTCTCCATGGTCATGTAGTCAGCATGACTAAATGCCAGAGGCGCATGGAAGGCTGTTACCTTCCCACCAAAGTGATCCTATTTTTCTACTTGCATTTTTTTTTACATGCTTTCAAACTGCTAGGTTGGCAGAAGTTGGGACAAGTAATGGGAGCTCACTCCATTATGCGGTGCTAGGCATTCGAACTACCGAACTGCCAACCTTTCTGATCAACAAGCTCAGCATCTTAAGTCACTGAGTCACTGCATCCCTTCTATAGGGTCCCTTATAGAGGGGGCAATAAAACAGGATAGGAGCTGTAATTTCAATGACCCTTGTCCACCTGAGCACAGTCTCATCTCATACGGAATTTTTCTTTATATTGGCCCTCCAGATCTGCTGTTACAACAGAAATGAATACCCCAGTGGTACATTCCAAAAAGTTTTACCACAGGTTTGGTGGGTATAGTTTGGTGGGTGTGCTTTCTGCCAAACACACGCCAAATGTGCACTTTGCGCAGGGGCAGAGGCTTTCCAACTCGCCTCCTGCAATCCTCCACTGTCCCTGTCGCTTCGGCAGCTGCTGTGCAGCAATCTGCTTGCCACACAAAGTAGCTGCACTTCAAAAGCAGGACATAAAGGTTAGTATAGGAGACCGGGAGGACAGGTGGGCCCAACAGCAGAGCATCGGAAAGAACCGGTTCTGTCTCTGCTGCTGATTGCCGCTACTGGCTCGGCAGAACTGGGCCGAACCAGTAGAATACCACCACTGGAACACCCTCTGAAATTTTGAGATAGTTACATGATATAAATATCTCGCTGGTTTGGGGGGGTGAGTTGTCCCAAAAAATGTTATTGGGTAAAGCAGACAGGTCCTGTTGAACATCCTGATCTTTAATACCTTGTTTAAATGCACTAGGAGCATAGCACTCTCATAGCCCATCATTTAGAACTCCTCCTTAGAGATTTAATAAAATATTTGTAATCTATGCTGTTTTGTACCATAGTTACTCTCCATAAAGAAAGGGCTCAGACCTGTGGGGAAGAACAGTAGTTCCAGCCAATGTGTAATAATGCAGCTCCATGCTCCAGTTTTGATCTTGAACAACCCTCACCCCGGTGATGGGATTCAAATTTTTTTACTACTGGTTCTGTGGACGTGGCTTGGTGGGCGTGGCAGGGGAAGGATACTGCAAAATCTCCAGTCAGAAATGGTATTTGCTGGTTCTCCAAAGTACTCAAAATTTCTGCTACCGCTGAATACCACTTCTGGTTGCGGGAGTTGTAAACATGTTTTTACAAAATTGCAAACCTGGCATTGCCCGAGTGCTTACAGCTGCTACCAACCCTTTACATCTTTTCTCATCCATATATAAATAAAACAGAATCAGAATGGTGGGATTCCATTTTTTTTACTACCGGTTCTGTGGGTGTGGCTTGGTGGGCATGGCAGGGGAAGGTTACTGCAAAATCCCCATTCCTCCCCATCCCACTAACCTGTTTTCCAGATCTGTTCTCCTGTGCAAGGCAACAAAAGAAGACCCAGCCAATCAGCTGGGACTTGGGAGGCAGAGAATAGATAGGGGAGGGGCCAGTCAAAGGTGGTATTCAGAACTACTCAAAATTTCTGTTACCGGTTCTCCAAACTACTCAAAATTTCTACTACTGGTTCTCCAGAATTGCTCAGAATCTGCTGAATACCACCTCTGCCCCACTCCCTGCCTCCTCAGACCTAGATTAGAAACACAGGGGCTACTTGCAATATGACCTTTGGAAAGTTAGGTTGAATGTTTTTGAGAGAGGCAAAAGATGGACAGAGTCCTAGGTGGGCACTGAAAAATAGATGTGCATAAGCCTGTGCTCAAAATAACTTTGGTGCTACTGGTATATGTTGTGCTTTTCTAGAGAAATAGAAAGATTGAATTTCAGCCACTATTTCTGAGCATTTGATGTGCACCACATTTTGTGGAACTATGAAAATTCATACCCAAATATTTAAAGATTTTAATTTGTTTGATATTCTGGCAATTTATCCTCAATGCATGTTTAGGTCTCTTTGCAAAAATCAGAATATTGATTTTACTATGATTGATTTTGAAACGTCCTGTAAGCAATACATGGTAAAGGCATTCAGGACTCTTTGAATTCAATAAATATTTGTGACAGAAGTGTATGTCATCTGCATATAACAAAGAAGCAATGCTTGTTTGCTAATTTTGGTGGGTGATATTCTAATTCAGGGGTCTTCAAACTTGATAGCTTTAAGCCTTGTGGACTTCAACTCCCAGAATTCCTCCTCTAGTCATGTTAGCTCAGGAATTCTGGGAGTTGAAGTCCACAAGTCTTAAACTCGCCAAGTTTGAAGACCCTTGTTCTAATTGATTCATTTTGGCAGCAACTGAATTATATATTAATTAACAGAGGAAGGGCCAAGAAGTATCCTCACTTACTCCTTTGTGAGTTTGAATTCATTAGCTAGTGGCCCTGCATACTGCAATGGACTTTGAATCTGGAGTTCTTATAGAGCAGAAGTGTCAAATGATTGTGTCATCGCAGTGGTGGTATTCAAAATTTTTTACTACGGGTTCTGTGGGCTTGGCTTGGTGGGCATGATGTGGCTTGGTGGATGTGGCAGGGGAAGGATACTGTAAAATCCAACTCCTCCCCACCTCACTAACCTGCTTTCCAGTTCTGTTCTCCAGTGCAGGGCACAAAAGAAGACCCAGCCGATCAGCTAGGACTCGGGAGGCAGAGAATAGATGGGAGCAGGGCCAATCTGAGGTGGTATTTGCTGGTTCTCCGAACTACTCAAAATTTCCACTACCGGTTCTCCAGAACTGGTCAGAACTGGCTGAATACCATCTCTGGTATCATGTGATGTATCATGATGTATCCTTTGCGTTGTTGATGTGATGCATCCAGGCTGCGGGTCACCAATTTGACACCATTGTTACAGAGGCTATGCATGAACAAAAGTAACCATCCATCAAGGAAGCTTTGTCCTGAGCCTTGCTCTGGAAACTAGATCAAATGCAGATGTAAAATCAATAAATGCAGTAAACAGCATAGAGCCTACTTTAGATGTATATTTTTCACCAGATATTAAAAAATAAGGGCATGATCATGTATAGAGTATCCAGACCGAAAAGCCTGATTGCATATCAGCCAGTATATGCTCTGAATCAATCCAATCAATTAGTATATAGATGTCTAGATAGAGCTTGCTTATTATGCTTAACAGGCTGATAGGCTATAATTTGCAGGCAAATCTTATGTGCTCTTTTTGTATATGGGCAACAGTCCTGCGTGGCCTACACCAGAGAAAGAAGATTTCTGGTAAGGAAGTGTATCCTAGCCACTTGTTTTCCTGGTCCTCTGATGTAAATCAGAATAGCCAAGTTTATATAATCAACCTAGTCAGCCCATCTATGCAAGTCTTCATGGACCAGGCCCGCGGACATGACTTAAACCAGATAACATGGAATTAATAATGCCAAAATTAATTAAATTAAAAGCACTTCATTCTCAAAATTAATATTTAAATGATAAATTCCCTTCTCCTTATTGCACCCTCATAAGGCATTTCAGTGTAGGGGAGGGGAGGCTTGATAAGTGTTTTTCATCCTTTTTATCTTAAGACTGAAAATGGTATTCCTTCAGAGCTACTAGTGAAATCAACCATGAAGCAGGAGCATTTTAACAATTAAGGAGCAACTATTCAACGTGAATAATTTTGCATTTAGATTTGAAAAGTTTTATAATCAGAGGGGGGATTCAAAAATCTCAGCAACTGGATCGCTGCCCAGTTGCTGGGTGGGTGTGGCCATGGTGGGGGTGGCCTACTGTAACTCCTGTTTCCGGCTTCCGGTGGGCCTCCATAGACCATGGGAGGCCATTTTTGCCCTCCCGAGGGTCCAGAGGCCTCCCCTGGGCCTTTGGGAGGGCAAAGCCCTCTCCCCTGGCCTCTGGAGACCCACCAGAAACTGGAAATAGGCCTATTTTGCCACTTCCAGTTTTCTCCGGGAAGGCCATTTTTCCCCATCTTCCCTGGGCCTCTGGGAGGGTGAAAACAGCTTCTGGAGGGCCATTGGAAGCCAGAAACAGGCCCAATTCCAGATTTCTAGAAGGTCTGTTTTCTCCCCTCCAGAGTCTCCGCGCGGACCCTGCACTTACCTCCATAGAAAATGGGCCGTGTGGAGACTCCTGGGAGAGGAAGGGCAGGAAGGATGGGGCCAGCCAGTCTTTTGAAATACCGGTTCGGCAAACCAGCTGTTACTTTAACATCTGGTTTGCCTGAACCGGTCCGAACTGATAGAATCCCACCCCTGTTTATAATGTTGTCTTCTGATCATGATTTTCAATCTGGTTTCACTCAGTTTTTCATATTCACAACCATACATTAATTTCAGCTGATAAGCAAAACTTCTTCATTAAAATTTATTTCCATTCTACATACTGTACATATTTGTGAATGAATTGTCTCTAAGAACATTGGTCGAAATTTTTCTCTAGTAGGTTGGAAAAAACGGAAATCATAAATGAAAATGTTGGAAAAATGGAAGGATTCAGGCATAGATGTTGTAACTGGAAATATATTAAAATATGACTGTGGTTTATTTATGGAGTGAGTATCTGACTAGTTCCATGTGTGTGAAAACTCCATCTGTGCCTGATGACAGAAAGAATGCCATTATTGTTGAGCAGGAACACTTGTAGAGACATTAAAGATGTGTTGTTGAGGTTATGAATGTACTCTTGCATGCAGATGATGGTATAGTATTGGCTATAGGTCTCTGCTTCTGGGAAGTGTTTATTTTTTATCCCTCTTTCCAGTTTTTCATTTTTCCTCAGAGCCATCTCCCTCCTCCATCCCTCTCTCACACAGTAATCATTGTCAATGCAAAGTGACACGCCCTGACGCTCAAAATGTTTGAAGTTTGATTCACAATGTTAATGGAATCTTAATAGGTAATAACTGATGAAGAAAAGATTTTTTGGATTTTATAAAAAAAATACCAAAATAAAAATGTAAATGCACATGCTTTTTAAAAAAGGCATATCTTCAAAGTGATATGAGATGGAAAAAATGCAAAAAAGATTTTCTCCCTGCTGCCTATCACTTCCTTCTATCTTCTCCCATTATTAGGTCAATTATTTCCTAAACTTTTTTTCTTGATTTTTACATGTTGAAAGAAACTTAGCAAGACTTAGCAAGACTCCTTCTTTTGGCACTAGTCATGTGCCAAAAGAAGGAGAAAGAAAGGAAAAGTGAAGAGCCTTGGTGGCGCAGTGGTTAGAGTCCTGTACTGCAGGCCATTTCTGCTGACTATCGGCTGTCTGCAATATGGCAGTTCAAATCCCATCAGGCTGAAGATTGACTCAGCCTTCCATCCAGGGGTGGGATTCAAATTTTTAACAACCAGTTCTGTGGGTGTGGCTAGCTGGGCGTGGCTAGCTGGGCATGGTCATGTGACTGGGTGGGTGTGGCTTGCAGCATCCCGCCCATTTTTTGGGTCTTCTGGGCCTCAGGGAAGTCTTCTGGGGGGCATTTTTGCTCCCAGAAGGCTTCCCTGGGGCTCAGGAAGGAAAAAAATGGAATCTGGGGAGGGCGTGCAGCACCCCCCATGCTCCATTTGGGGGCCTTCTAGGCCTCAGGGAAGCCTCCTCCATTTTTTGCCTTCCTGGGCCTCAGGGAAGCCTCTTGGGCAAAGCAGTAAGACAGTGAGGGGAATCCCGGCACAGCTGATCATAGGAACAGCTGATTGTCAGGAGGGGAAAAAAAAGAAATATCTTAAGGAGTGACTGGGCAGGGAAGAACGCAGTCAGCGATGTCGGGCATGCACATGATGTTCTGCATAAATGATAAGGACTGACTGGGCAGGGCGGGGAGGGGCGGGGCCAGCCAGGGGCACAATTTGCCAGTTCTCCGAACTGTGCAGAATCATAACAACCAGTTCTATAGCTTCCATGCTTCCAAGGTGAGTAAAATGAGGACCCAGATTGTTGGGGGCAGTAGGCTGACTCTGTAAAACCGCTTAGAGAGGGCTGTAAAGCACTATAAAGCGGTATCTAAGTTTAAGTGCTATTGCTATTGCTATTCTCAATGCTGTCTTAGCAGGCCCAGCATCAAATTACATCTCTTAGAGTACTTCAAACTGAGCAAAGTTCCCAAATCTATTATACAAAATTCAGAAAAGGGATGGAAGGAGGGATGGATAAGGATTTTTTATTTTGTTGCCTCAGTCAAAGAGACATTGGTTTAACCAATAAGAGCCAGGTCACTCCTTTCTTGTTCTAATACTACTTCTTCAGAGCAGTCCTTTTATACCAGTGCTGTGGAAAATTACAAGTAAATAGAGAAGGGAGGATAAAGATTTTTAAAAAATCCTAGCGGTTCTGTCATACAAAAGGTGTTATGTGTATTTTTTTTAATAAATCTTATTTATAAGTAAGCTTCTGATACAGTAGTTTAAGCTCACAAGAGGAAAATGAATGTTTTGGGAGAAAATAAGAAACCTTTCAGAACTCAATAAGCTTTTGTATGTAATAAAGTATGTTACCAACCACACGTTCTCCACCCATGCCACTCTTATGAAATACAGACTTCTAGGATAAGGGGAAAATGATGGAATTCTACTGCTGATCTTCTGAATTACAAACAGGTAACAGAAGTCAGTTCAGTAGAAAACTTCCAGGACTTGGCTCCAGCACAATTTGTACAATGGCACTAAGAATGATAGATAAATGACTCAAAAGCAGACCCTTCTGCACAAGTCCAATTGAAATACATCTGTAGATCAAGCTAATAGACCATTTAGCTCAGCATTCTATGTCCCACAGTAACCAACTGGATTGTCCAGGAAGATGAATTTGGACAAGAAAGCAACAACCTCTTTTCATTGTCATTTAAGATACTGTATGCTAGCTGTGATTCAACAGGTAGTGAACAGTTAGCAACATTATTACCTACCGATAGTTTAATTCTCTCTAAATTTATTTTTTTAAAACAAATTCCCACAACACTGTCAAGCTATCTAAAAAGCTTCTCATCTTCCCTATTACCTATCTCCTTATGTTGACTATAATTTTGTTGCTTATCACTATTGTTGTATGTACATTAAGAGCACTGAAAAAAAATTTCTTGTGTGTCTAATTACACTTTGGCCAATAAAGATTATGTTCCGTTCTGTTCTAGTCTATTCTAATTTAGTCTAGTCTACTCTAATCTATTTGTTTCCTTTCTTACAACAATCGAAATGAATTGCCGTTATCACCTCTGGGCACAGGAAACCCTGTGTTCATTGATTATGTTTTATACTGAACAGTGTTTCCTCTTATTGATCCTGATTCTTCACTCGTTTTAATTTTATGAAAGAACAAGTGTTTTAACACTGTGTGACAGAAAGAAAAACTTATGTTTTCATACTTGGTACAATTTTATATACCTGTGTCTGATGTACTCAGCCACATACACTGTAAGCTAAAAGATTCAAAATAATATTTCCTGACTGGGATTGGCTTAGCTACCAATCACTCTTGATACTTTCTAGTTATTACTAGAAGCCAACATGGCTTTGTTAAAAAAAATATATTATGCCAGACAAACATTGCATTCTTTAACAAAGTGACTTAATTACTTAGACTTCAGCAGTCCTAGGCTGCATCAACAGAGGATAGTATCAAGACCATGTGAAGTCATAGTACTGTTTTATTCTGTACTGGGAAGATCACATTTAGAATACTATGTTCAGTTCTGGTCACAATAATACAAAAAAGATGGGGAGACTCTAGAAACAATGCAGAAAATGGTAACAAAGATGATTAGGAGACTGGGGGCTAAATCATTCAATGAATGGTTAAAAGAATTAGATATGTTTAGTCTAACCAGGAGAAGGTGACATGATAACAGTCTTCCAATTCCATTTGTCTGGAATGTTATAGGGTCTCCTGGTTGAGAAGGGTGTTGGAGTAGAAGACCTCCAAGGTCTGTTCCAGTTTTATTATTCTAAATTCGGATTTGCAAATGAGCACACTTATGGATAATCCTTAAACCCCAAAGACTAAATTGTGAACTACGCCAAAACTAGCGTGATGATACAAATCTAAAGAAGCCTCACTTTTTAAACATAAATTTTATTAAACTAAGCTCTCTTTTAAATTACAATTACTGCTCTTTGTAGCCAATTCTCAAGTATATCTTTCTAGATATGTTATTTGTACATACTTGATTGGGAAAGTTAAAGGGCAGAGAGCCTAGTTTAATGAGAACATTCATTGCACAAATTGATTGAAACACAATGCTCACATTCACTTCTAGAAAACTTTCTGGCAGCATTTGATTTATAATATACGTAGAATAGGCAAGAACAACATTGATTATAGCATATTAATTTATTGCCCATAACAAAATATTTAAAAATTAATTTCAGATCCCAGAAGAGGATTTTATTAAAACATCTTAAACAGTTCTTGAAAGTGTGTTTAATTTCTCTCCCTCCCCCTTTTCTTCTTGGAAAAAAACTGCAGTCAAATGGCAGCAGAGATGAAAATCTGACTACTGCTGATTGGCTAATGTGCAGTCCAAGACTCTATGGCAGTGATGGCTAACCTTTTCCATTTTGCGTGCCAAAAGTGCGCTTGCATGCCTGCACCCATGATGCAATGCGCACACGACTCCCCCCACTCCCTGTGCATGCATGTGCGCCCCCCTGCGTGTACACTGCATGCCTTGCGCATGCACATGTGCCTCCCACATGCATGTTTCCCCCACACATGTGAGGCAGATACCCAACAACCAGCTGGCTGGTGGGGAGCGTGCACGCATACGCGGTGGGGCTTTTCTGGGCAACCTCTCTCGTGCTGGCAGAAGTAACTCTGTGTGCCACTTCTAGCATGCGTGCCATAGGTTTGCCATCACGGCTCTAAGATTTTGGTATTTTTTTTAATATAAAAAAGAAGCCAGTCATGTTAAAATATCCACAATGTGTTTTACTCAAACTGTAGAACACCTGAAACAATCATATTGGTATCAAAATCTACCTACCCAGGTAAACCAGGCTGGAAACATGTCTAGATAAACTAAAGTTACTTTATTGTAAGGCTACATTAACAGAATCTTGCAAGACTTCCAACTGCCTTTTTAAACTGCTTGATCCCTTAGGATTGGTCTTTCCTAAGTTTCTTTCTCTGTCTTTTAAGCCACTTCTGCCAATCTTCTTTGATTGTTTCCTAGGCAGCATCTCTTCCCCTCTTTCTGCAACGTCATTCATACATTCCAAGTATCCAAATTCCCAGCTTGTGTAGAGAGCATGGATTTGTCATAGATTATTGATAGATTGAAAATGCTATTGTTGTGCTCTTCAGATAAAATGGCCTTCTGAGTGACTTACTTTAAAAACCAGTCCCTCTCTCTAAACTTGCACTCCAAAAGTCATGGCACAAAATGGATAGGGGAAAAGAGAAAGAGGAGAGGAGATAGCACCAGTTCCCAAAATAAAATAGTCATTCTGTAATTGCTAGTAAATATAGTTCAGGAAAAGAAGATATTTGAACTTTGTCTTTCAGCAGCAGAAGTTGGTCTTTCTCTCTGATTTCAATTTCATCTCCTCTGGTTTAAATCCAGACAATCTGGTGACACAAATTTGTCCTGGAAAAGAGAACACTAAATAGAAGATAATGTAATATAATTAGTATCAGTATCTGTATTATTATTAGAAGAGAAGAGACAACAGATCCCTGGCATGGGGAATATAATAAGAGAAGAGGAAGGAAAAAAGGTAATTGGATAGGACAGGAAAGGAACTTGTTCTCTGCATGTAGAGAGTATCTGAAATGAGGAAGAGGAGAGTAAAAGCAGCATTTGAGCCTCTTTTACTATAAGAATTAACGGAAGGATTTGCTTTTGCTTGAATTCAGTTCAACCCAGTCTGTCCCTCTCGCTATTTGCAGAGAGTCCTGCAAAAGCTTAGGCAGCTGGCTCAAACAGTAATTCCATGTAAGCTTTTTGCTGGGTTCAACGCCCCCCAGGGGCCCTGAACAGTCTTAGAGAGTTCTTTCCCTATGAAACGCCACTTTCATCACTTTGGACATCTGAGCTTATTGGTACTGCAGCAGTGCATGTGTTTGTGAAATATATTTTTCAGCTACATTCTTGGAACTTGATATTAGAACATCTGAACTTCCTCCAGTCTGAGCTCTGTTCTTTGGAGGAAATGGCTTTCCTTGACTTGCATGTGCATTCTCCTTCAAAGGAGAAAACGGCTGTCTTTGCCATATTTGTATAATTAAAGAAACAATGTGTTTGCTTAGATTACAGATCCTTTGAGATATTTATATATGTATGTAAGCATAGGAAGAGCTGCACATGAAATAGTTGACTGGCTTGCCTCAAATACAGTGGGTTTAGGCAGAAAAGATTCCCATAGTGCTGGAAAAGACAGCCTTACTTTTGTATTGTAGAAGGAGGGTTCTTCAAACATTCAGTTTAACCTCTAACCCTATTCCTTGGTATTCACATGAATCCCAAGTTTCTTCATCCGTTTCTTCATCATAATCCTCATCCATCCATCCACATATGAAAATAGTTTTCTGACAGCAAAATTCTATATGCCCTGACAGAGAAATATGCATTTTTGCATATTCTGTTTTGCCAGGATAACAATTTCCTTTTGAGCTCAGTATAACTCTGTTTCCAAGAAGTAGCACATCTCGATTCAAATTGACCATCATATTCAATTTCTCCTGTTTGAACTGAATCTAATGTTCGTGCTTGTAACACTAAACCTTCCTATTTATCGAATCATGGTCAGTCTCGTGGTCAGGATTTAGCAGCTTGCTTTATTTCTGTTCCCAACAAAAGAACTTTCAAATGTTTTCTAAGAGAAATCTTCAATGGAATTTTAGTCTTGATTATGATCATGTACTTTGTATCAATTAACTTCTCAGATGATTTCTGACTGTGTCATGAACTGGAACTCTTTATTGTTAACTGGTGTATCTTTGACAGTTTATTTTTCTTACAAACCTGAGGCAGAATTTCATTAATAATCTCAGAATTTGAAATGAAGTAAACTGAATTGAAACTATGA
This sequence comes from Bungarus multicinctus, assembly GCA_023653725.1. Classification (NCBI taxonomy): domain Eukaryota; kingdom Metazoa; phylum Chordata; class Lepidosauria; order Squamata; family Elapidae; genus Bungarus; species Bungarus multicinctus. The sequence continues at coordinate 162,167,740 of CM042836.1, forward strand.
AACTCTTTCAGTTAATTGTAAAGAGACAATTCCATTTGCAAATAGTCCTCGTGTACCAACCATAATTGGGATAAGCAACTCTGTTGCTAAGGCCACAGTGGTAAAGTGAAATGTCATGTGACTTTACCAACTTATGACATCAGTTCAAGTTGCAGTCATTAAGTCAATCAACCACAGTTGTAAAGCATGACATTTTGCAACCGTGACTTGTGACTTTGAGCTGGCTTCCCCATTGACTTGGTGATGGTCATAAATGGTGATCACATGACTGTGGGATACTATGACTATTGTAAATGAGCACCAGTTGCCAAGTGCTCAATTCACAATTAGGTGATTGCAGGGATACTGCAAGTTTGAGGATTGCTCGTAAATCTCCTTTTTTTTGGCACTGTCCTAAGTATGGTCACTGAAGTAATGGTCGGTAAACAAGGATTTCCTGTATGTGTATTTTGGGGAGAGGAAACTCATGAAATACTGGATACAGAATGCAGGTTTGCCAAATGCTTCCTTAAATCTAAACAGAAAACTTTGAATTGAATATCCTAAGCCAGTAGTTGAATTTACATGGCATTGAGTTACAACATTGGGAACTTTTTCAAAGGTGTGTCTCACTTAGCCAAGTCCAAGGGGAGAATTATTTTGGGAGAGGTGAGTGAAAGAATAGGAGATGCCGCTTGGCCCAAATTTGGTTATTGGTTTCATTGGAAGATACCTGAATGTCAGTAAAACACTGCAGTAAATCGTTTCTCAGCTAGCATTAACTGGTACCAGAAAAGGTGAGAAAAAAGTCTTCTTATGAACATCAGTGAGATATTTTATAATGAAGAAATTGCACCATTTTGCTATATAAAGACAAAAACAAAGTCAATATTATGAGGATGATATATTTTTGGTTTTGTATATCAAATTTCAACTGGAACATTTAACTGACAATATTTCCATTTCTTTTCAGATCTAAAACTGATGCTTTGAAAAGCTAACAACTCATAACCAAACATAATGAGGAAGTATCACCATTTGATTTTTGCAACCATCTGTTGTCTTTTACTCTTAGGCAATCATGAGGCTGATGCAGAGGTTAAAGAAAAAAGTAAGTGCAAGAATGATTCAGTATTGAAAAATGAAATTTATCACAGGTTTTCCTTGGAAATTTGAAGGGAAAAATATATTGCTATTGTATATTGCTGTACTATCGATTGCCAATGTCTATCCTTGAAACTTTGCCATGTGTACATAGGAATATTTAATGTATGTATCACATCTCTTGCATGCCTGCCTTGGTGAACAAGCAGTTGCCTCTGCTATATCTACCTTTTTCGTCTTCATAAAATGAGTCTCCTGGAATAAATATGGTATGGATACAGCATATGAAAAATTGAGATATTTTTGTGAAAAGGGAGCCCACTTTCATATGTTACATTTCTAAGGAGATAAATGTTCTTTTTCCAGTGATACAGATGATTGATTTTATGCTCGATTCTTCTTTTTTGCAGTAAAGAATTAAGTAATATTACAAAATATTTGGGAAATATTGTGCATTGGTACAATTTTCAATTAATTTTAATTTGACTTTTCTTCTGTCTGATGAACAAAGACAACATCACGTTCTTATAGTATTGGTATTTAATATGAACCAGAGTAAGAAAATGCAGAACTAGTGCTGTAACAACTTATTTCAGAACAACCTTTTAAAAATAAATCTGGAAATTCCCACAAAAAGCCTGTTCCTTCCAGCTGCCCCGGATGCTCTCCATTTGCACACCAGACCTCCACTTTTCCCTTTTAGTATCTGCCTTTTAGTATTTCCCTTTTAGTATCTTTTAGTATGGGGTAGAGAAGGAAATATGCGCCTTCATTTCCTCCTTCTTTGTTTCACTGACTTGCTGGATAGCAATTAAAACACAAATTCCAGGAAACAGAGGGAGGGACTTTTCTCCAAAAAGGAATTAGACTGCTGAGTATCATGGTGAAAATCAATTACTGATTATGCTAAAGCAACTGAGTTCTCATAAAATGCTAAGCCATAAACTATGGTTTATAACCCACATTGGTTAGTTGCATGCACTAAACCAAAACTAATGACTTTACAGCAGGGGTTCCCAACTCCCAGGCTGCGGCCCACTACCAGGATGTGGCCTGTTTGTAACAGGGCTGCATGAACAATGAGCCAGCACACACAAACATGTGTGTGCTGCTCAACTTGCACAAGCAGTGTGCATGTGCATGCATGGGCTGGTTCCCCTCTCCCTCAGCCAGGCTGCCAAGCCATAAAAGTGGGGAACTGCTATTTTACAGGATATGTGAATTAGGGGAGAGAGAGAGAGAGAAAGATGGAAGAGAAGCAGAAAATCTCCTGCTACTCATTTAAGAAGTGGGTGATCCTGCTCAATGGAAACTGGTGTATGGAACTTCAGATGGCCATATTAAGTGCTGTCCATATTTATCCCCTTTCAACACCTCTTGTCTCCTGGATTAGTCTCAGTATTCCTCAATGAACTATTGAGTCAATATATTTTTAATATACTCCATAATTTGTGAAATCCCTGTAGAAGAAGAAACCAAGTATATAAAGAGCGCACTTGTTTCTCTTACCTAGGCAAGGAAATCAAACTAAAATCATACCATAAGCAAAAACTATTGCAGTGGAAACATTTCTAGCATAATTTAGCAAGAAAAATGCATTCCTGCAAGCTTCTTTAGAAGTTTAAAATGGCCATATCACTCGATGTTTGTTAAACAAGAATCATGTCCAGGATTTGAATAGTTTCCATCTGCCCCAGTGTAAATGAACTCCGTGTTGTGGGTGATATAAAAGAAGAAGTCTGGCTATTAATGTAGGGCAAGATCTTCTTCCCCACCATGACCTCTGGAAAATCATAAATCAATGTGTTTTTTTAAAGATGTCAAAATCGGTGCTGCGGCTGATATAATATTTCTAGTGGATTCCTCTTGGAGCATTGGAAACGAACATTTCCAACTTGTTCGGGAGTTTCTGTATGATGTTGTAAAACAATTAGATGTGGGTGAAAATGATTTTCGGTTTGGTCTGGTCCAGTTCAGCGGAAGCCCACATTCAGAGTTCCAGTTAAACACCTATCATACTTTGCAAGATGTCCTCTTCCATATTTCACACATGCCTTACATGGGGGGAGGAACCAAGACTGGACAAGGATTAGAGTTCCTAATTCGGAACCATCTAACTAAAGCTGCTGGAAGCAGAGCAAGCAATGGCATTCCGCAGATTATTATAGTGTTAACGGATGGACGATCCCAAGATGATGTGGCTCTACCATCATCTATACTTAAAACTGCTGAGGTAAACATGTTTGCCATTGGAGTGCAGGATGCAGTGGAAAGGGAATTAAAGGAAATAGCAAGCGACCCCCTTGATACACACCTATTCAACCTAGAGAACTTTACTGCTCTCCACGACATTATAGGAGACTTAGTTGCCAGCATTCGCTCATCCATGACTCCAGAAATGGCTGGAGTAGAAGGAGGGATTAAAGACATCACAGGTAACACTATCTGCTCTGCCGTTGCAATATTTGTGCCTGAGGGAATTATTTGCTACTTTTCCATCATTTTAAGCATTTTGATACGTAGCGCAAGGGCATTTCAAGGTAACAATAATTAACTTTACTTCTAGTGCGATACTAATATTTTCTGTTTGCTGATGTGTGGCTAATACTAAAATAGCATGCAGTGTAGAGAAAGAATGCAAACAAAATGATAAGAGGAAAAGATGCTGAACAGAATTTTGTTGCAAATATTTTCATTACTGTCAGGTTTACTGCATGACTTATTCTATGCTTGGATGCTTGAATGCTCCTGCCAGGGAGTGTGTAATTTTCAGACAAATAAAATTCTACAATTATAGCACTTACAATACACAGTATTTTAAGATTTTACAAAATGACATAGACAATACAAAGTGTAAGACATCTGTATTTATCTGACTACTGTTACTGGTAGCTAGAAGAGAAGCCCTTTTTCCCCACAATGTTTCGCTATTTATTAATTGTGAGATGTTTCGCCTCTCCTTAGCTGTTAGAGTTTGCCTGGAAAAGCCCTAAGATGCACATTCAAAAGGATTCAAAACAAAGTCATACCCGCCCCCAACAATATAATGGTTTTCTGCCATTACAGTAATTTCCCTGCCAGTCTCCTCAGGCTGTGCTTCTCTCCAGCTTTCTAATTATCTCTGTCCTCCTGGACATACAAATGGACAAAGAGAAGAAAGGGAACCAGAAGTCATTGCCTGCCATCTGGATAGCAGAATTAAAGAGAAAATCTCCTGTAAATCCCGCCTCTACATTAAGCAGAAGAAGAGGGGAGGAAATAATCTGACTGGAATAAAAACTTTATTTAATTAGTAAAAATAATGAAATAGAGCAGCAAATCTTATTGATTTAAATGTATCAATGATTATTCTGCAATCCTGCATTCTTAGACCTTTGTTTTTAATACCATAAAATACATGAAAGGAATTGTGTTGCAAAAAAAATTCCAATAGCCCCCAAAGTTTTATAATATTTGCCCTGTTTTATTAACTTTATTTATTTCGGCTCAATCATGTTTCTGCATGATTCACAGTCAAATGTTTTCATGACTAGAGCAAATAATGAGAATCCTAGGGGAAATCAAGAAGTACTCCTCTCTGCTAGACGATTTAATTTTATCATTTTATTTATTTATTAGATTTATATGCTGCCCATCATGCTATCTATATTTAAGTATAACTTTTTTTAAAAAAGTCTATCCGAGAAATCTGTACTAATTCTACCTCCAGGGAAGATTATCCATTGAACTAGATTTCAATGTTAAAAAAAAATCACATTGCAAAAAAGATGAGGTGAATGGAAGATGCATTATTTTGAATATCCTTAGAGAATTATGGGAGGCAAGATGTGAAAGACTTATTATTGCATGAATAGAAACTTCCCTTTACTGCAATTACTTTCCTGGTAGCTACTTTCATCCCTCCGGGACTCTGCTATCTGGCAGTTGGTCTCTCCCCTCAATGAGCTAGGGTTCTGGGAGCTTCATAAGATGCTGAACAGGACTTCCTAGTTAGCCTTTATTAACAGAAGACTCTTGAACCTTGAAGCAATAACTTATCAAGAGTTCATAAGCACACATACTACTCTGCAGACAGAGCTTGGTATCAATGCTTAAGGTGATAATTTTGTATTGGGTAAAAATATAATAACTGAAAGTTATTATAATCCTAAAAATGGATGTTTCTTTTTACATTCAGATACGATGCTGGTTACTTGTGTCCAACAATAAAATGAAAAAGTATTTTTCTCTAACAATAATTAGGTGTTTCAAAAATTTAACAGGTTGGCTAATTAATTAATCTTGTTTGCATGAGTTCAAATGACACCCTTATGAATTTAACAATGCCCCCATATTAAATACTACAAGCAACCATTTTCAAATGCACAGTGGAAGAGATGTTCACTATTCTAGCAACTGCAAGTGTTTACTCTTCAACAATATGCTCTGTGTAATTGGAAACTTTAACATTGAAATTGCCTTGGTATATATTACACACTACCTTAGTTTCTGCTTCCTTTTCAAGCCATCAGTTCTTTGCTGTTCTGAAACTCTGGAAAGCATGCTTTAATCTGCTTTTCACCCATACTTCAACTTTTCATTGTATTCTTTGGTATAAAGATTCTTCAACAGTGACTAATTATCCAACTATTACACATACTGACTTCCTGTTTCTTTGCAATTTGCAGTATTTAACAGAAAGTCTATACGTTTAAAAAAATCTAAACAATTTTAAAGTTAGTCCAATTTGATTTTTTTTCAAATTTTCTGAGTTTCCAAGAAATCTTCATCACAAACAGTATTCAAAAAGGGATAAGGAGATGTGCTTGCTCTTTGAGCTATACCTTTATCAGATAATATGCTTAGAAGGAATGAGAGTCACTATATATTCAAACTGGCTCCTACGAGGCATATTTTAAAGTTAGCTTATATAACAAGCTGTCCCCAAAGTTGCCAGAAAGAAGGAACATAACGTTATGTTCTAATTTTAGGAATGTAATGATTATAGCCATATGGCTAAGAATCTGATTACTAAAATAATAAACAGGAAATTCTGAACAAAGCTTAAATTTATACACACCCACATACACACACACACTATTATATATGTATATAATATTATATATAATATATTCTTTTGATTGAAATATCTGAGAATAGTTAACCCAGGATTAGATAATAGTAAAAGAGTAAGTTTAGGATACTAGATTATGTGAACTGTTCTATGTATCTCCTTCCATAAACACAACTAGATTTTTCATTGCTTTTCCTGAGTGATGGGTGCACAGACTTGTGCAGGCAGAGGAAAAAACAAATTCAGCACTATTTTTCTGTATTCTGTACAGTGATGGATTTGTAAGCTGTACAGATGCAGATAGATAAACTCAACAAGACATCCATAACAAAGTACATTTATTAGTTCATCAGGTATCATCATAACTCACATTTGTGATGAAGTTCTTCTTTAATGACCAATCCTTTGTACCCTATATCTGCCTTGTAGGTAAAAGATGGTTATCTCCTAACTCATCTCGTAGCGATAGAAAGCAGCTGCCATGAGTCAGCGAATTCAGGCAAAAGTGAGGAAAACTCCCCCAACCCATCAAGGGTCAAATTAGTGACCAATCGGGATTACAGATGTGGCCATGTGACATGAACTACATTTCTCAGGATACCTTTAACTACATTTACCATGATGCATTCCCTTAAGGGGACACAGGTAGCTCACAATTGCTACCTAACTATCCAATTCCCATACACTGGCTGGACAACACATGTATATTTATTTCACCAGCAAGCAAAAATATTATAGAGTGATTGGATATAACTCTAAAAATTCTACTCAACTATGAGAGACTTGAAAAGATATTTTATATGATCATAATAATGTCAACAATCCATCTTCTCAGTTGAAAAATACATTCTCCATGCAATTATTAGGTTCACTATTGTGGATCCAGAAACAGGCATAGCATATGTGGTTGGATAATTGTTATGACTGGATTTACCGCTTTAACACGATTCTGCATTATTTGATTGAATATCCAGTGGTGATATGTGAACAATTAAATCAGAAGTACATTTTTGTTGTAATGTTAACGTTATATTCCCATAAATGCAAGGATACGTATATATGCTTACTTTCTTTTCTTTTGCACTTTGGTTTTATGTAGCTTATAATTAAAAAATATGGAGATAAATATAATCTAATGATCTAATAATCCTTAGATACAGAAAGTATACACTCACATACAAACATTTGGCTTTTGAATGAAGTATTTATTTAATTCTTTAATAAATTGAAACACACATCTTATAAATATGTTTCCCAGTTCCCCAAAAATCCTTTATTGATTGTGTTACATTTTTAACACGATAGGCCTTTAAAATCTTTTCTGAGCTTTAAAAATATTTTTCTTAACTCCTATAATTTTGTTATTATTCCATTGCATTTATTATCATTAGCCACTTGACTCAAATTTGTATTTTGAAAACAAATGCATGATTGCTTCTTTTGCCATGCAATTCCATGTATTTTTCTCTAATTTAAGACTCTTTGAAGTAAATATATAGAGAATTCCCAATTAAACCGTTTCTTATTTCCGATCCATGTTAAACCTCAAAATGGAAACATTTTCCACTTACATTTTGCCACATCTTATGGGTGTAGGAAGTAAATCCTGGAGCGTAAGAAGGCATTGTATATAGAAAAATGCTTATCCCTTATGTACAAAGCTCACATTTCTTTCATGATGAAGTTGTTTTAGAGCCTCATTCTATTTTAATGTGAGAGTGGCCCATCTGTGATTGCAAAATATAGTAATTTTCAAGAATATATAATATAAAAACTGTCCTTGTGGCAATTTTCCCAAAGACTGATCATTCATATTCAATCAGAATGCAGAACTGGCAGGAAAGTTTCATTGACTTTGATCACCACATGTTTTTCCCCCTCCATAATCGTGTTTCTTGCTGTTTTTCAAAGAAACATGTCAGAACACTATTCAACTTGCATGGATTCACTTGGTTTAATGCTTTCACCTGTTGCATTTCTCTTTTTTTCAAGCACAAGAGTCTGCTGACATTATTTTCCTTATTGACGGATCAAAGAACGGCGCTGTCACTTTCTCAGCCATTCGTGATTTCATTGCAAATTTAATTGAAAGACTCTCAGTTGGAGCTGAGCTCATACGCATTGGGGTGGTTATGTTTAGTGATGAACCCAGAACTGTATTCTCCTTGAACAGCTACACCCAAAAAGTTGATATTCTAGAGGCAGTGAAGGCCCTTAGCATTCTTGGTAGCGAGGAAGCTAATATTGGAGACGCTCTTGATTTTGTCATGCAAAACCACTTCACCCACTCAGGAGGCAGCAGAATAGAGGAAGGTGTGCCACAGATTTTAGTGCTCATAAGTAACATTGAGTCTAGTGATGACATAAGAGAAGGAGTTTTAGCCATGAAGCAAGCTAGTATATTCTCATTTTGCATTGGGGTCCAAAATGCTAACAATGCAGAGCTTCAGCAAATTGCTACTGATGCAAGCTTCGTATTTACTGCCCTGGATACACGTAACCTTGGTGAACTTCAAGAACTCTTACTGCCAAACATTGTTGGAGTGGCCCAAAGGCTCATTTTGTTAGATGCCCCAACCATTCTTACAGAAGGTATGTATTTTTCAATGAACTGTTATCTTGCATTTAGTTATTTTTGCTCTTGTATCAAATGTTATTTGTCTGATAGTAGCCTGAGGATTGAGAATGATGGGACTGAGGGTAGATGCTTATGTGTAACTGCATAAACATAGATACCATACTGCCATGACTATACACCGAGGCACACGGAATGCTGCTATCTTCCCACCAAAGTAGTACTTACTTATATACTTTGCCATTTTAAAAATGCACTAAGAAATAGGAGTGATGTTACTACTATTGGCCCTATTAAGACCACAGCTGTGAACAGGACTTGTGAAATTCCAAATAGCATTGCCAACTTTAAAAGTTTTGCCTGAAATTTAGGAACTCACCTGTCTTCTTAGTTTTTCAGGGAAAGAATAAACATCATGGAAAAGATGAAAACCAAGGGGGAAATCTTTGCTTGTAATAGTGGCAAATATCTGTAGCTCGGGTGTAGGATGAGGATGGAGGTTCGTTCTCCAAGCTTGTGGGTTGGTTTCCAAATGTTTTTTTACCAGACTAGGTAACATCTTCAGCGGATGTCAGTGTCAAATTTTTTCTGTTTATAAGGGCTCCAGGTGTGGGTATGTCAAGTGAGAGTCTTTGACAGGACTTGTGATGGATCAGCTGTGAGTCTTGTGATGGGTCTTGATGGGTCAACTGTAACCAGCGTAACCAATTCTACATGGGATAAACATCATGTCAATTAAAAACCAGGATCCACAAACATCATCCGGCAGTCAAATCCCACAATTCCAAATCTTTAATCTCTACCCACACCGATACCAAACAGCATCAGTTTGATTGGAGCAACACACAAAAATCATTAGTCATGCTTGTGAGTGCATTGAAGCCTGGCACTCCACAAACAATTCCGTCAACAGACACATTGACCTACAACCAGCTACGAATCCCTCAGAATCCAAACAGCCACACAGTCAACCAGAGAGAGCATCGACCCTCAATCAACCCATGCAATTCCTCCCCCTCCAGCAGTTCACCTCCCAACCACCCTGACCTGAGTAATCTCCTTATCACAAGATCCATTACAAGACTTACTGAGAATTCACAACTGAATGAAATCAAGATTCTACTGCAATTTAAAATGTGCTCACTTCTATATCTGATCTGCTATGGAACAGCAGAATCTGAAAGATAAAAGCAGCTCCTAGAATTAAACTCTTAGTAATCATTCCTGTCACTCAGATTGCACATGGAAAAAAAAATGGCAAGGCACCAGTGTCCTGGTGATAGGTCAAGTAACCTATTTTTCAGGCTGAAATCTCTAGACATAAATCTGTCTCTCTGTTTTTATGAGTTGAATGTTGCAATTCTGGAGAGAATAAAAATGAGTTCCAACCAAAGCCCTGTTTCCAACCCTGTTTCAAACTTTAAACAATCCTAGGAGCAAAGTGGGGTGGGTAGGTTGAAAAGGCAAGTAGGGCTACATTTTTACCTGAGTGGCCTTTGAGAATGTTAATGCTTTCCCCCTGGAAGTCTGGATTAGAATAATAGAATTGGCTTGTCTTTATGATTTAGTATAATTTACAGTGGATTATGTGTGAAATCAATGCTGTCTCTGTCCCATAACCAAGCTTGAAAATGACTGGAGAAGGCAATATGCTTTATCTAGGGTACTTTGTAGTAGGATACTTCCTCAAAAGGTGGTTGGAGGCCAAGTGCTATTTATTTAGGACCCCACTCCCAAATCCATAGCTCTGAATCGCCCCACCCCCATCTATTCTCTGCCTCCCGAATCCTAGCTGATTGGCTGGGTCTTCTTTCGTTGCCCTGTAAAGGAGAACGGAGCTGGAAAGCAGGTAACTGGGGTAGGGAGGGAATGGAATTTTGCAGTAACCTTCCCCCAGGAATGGGGAGGGAATGGAGATTTTACAGTATCCTTCCCTTGCCACGCCCATCAAGACATACCATGCCCACCAAGTCACGCCCACTGAACCGGTAGTAAAAAAATGTTGAATCCCACCACTGGACTTCTTTTACATCCAGAATAATAGATCTTTGGAGCTAAAAGTGATTGATGTGAATTTCACATCTGAGTCAGAATCATGTTTGCCCTAAGATCTATTACCTCCCACATCATCATTTTTGGACTGAAGAGGATTCAAATGATCTGCTTCATCTAGGATACTCAGTAGTTGACTTGCTACAACTATCTCAACAACTTCCTTAATAACTTGCTAAGTTATTGTTCTGTTGGGACTGGATATTTATAGTCTGAAACACATATGTATATTATTTATTTCTTATTGATGCCAATAGGTAATTACTTTACTTCCACTCAGAGCTGAGTTCACTCTGCATTCATTCATTCATTCATTCATTCATTCATTCATTCATTCATTCATTCATTTATTCATTCATTCCTTTACATGCTGACAACCTATCTTCTGGCTTAAGGTAGCATATTTACAGTAAAATTCAATATAGCAATTAAAACTATTTTAACTGTCCCAAAATATTTTCAGCCCCATCCTAAACTGCAACAGGGAAGGAGGGTGATGAATCAGACTAACCTACCACAGTATGTTGTTCCATATTTGAGGAAAATTGGAAATTATTGTTGAAATTAAATGTGTCTGTGGGCAGACTGGGCAAAAAGATTCCTGTGGAAATTCTTTGGGACAGTTTGTATAGCAGTACATGATCTTGCAGTAATAAAGCTTTCATCACAATTCCATATGAGAAGCATTATCATGTCATTTCAAAATGATAAGTTAATTTAATTTATTTTTAATAGGAATATCATCAAGGTAATATCAAATCCCTTTAACCTATTATTGGAATTGTGTGCTCATTCATAAATCTGTTCACTTATTGATGTTGGTTTTCTGCAGGTTTTGGACCTAGGTATGTTTTGCTGTTATAAAGCTGTTTATAACAGCTACTCTTGGTCTTTCGATGCATGGAAGTAGGAGGGGGGCAGAATTTTATAGGCTTTGATGTTATTTGACTGTAAAGCCAGAAAAATGTAGTTGCATGAATATTACCCAGGAATTTTAAGCAGAAATACTGAAGTGCAAAAAAATTGTAAACATAAAGATTGAATATATTTGAATATACTGTAACTGAACAATTAAAGTAAATATCTTGTACAACAAATAGGAATGTTTATCTAACAATGCTTGCACCAATTCAGAATGTATTAGTGTTCTTCAATGGATAAGCACACTGACTGCTTATATATTGTTGCTTACAGTTGTTGAAGTCAATAAGAAAGACATAGTCTTCCTGATAGATGGCTCTACTGCATTGGGACCTGCCCCCTTTAATGCAATTCGTGATTTCGTGGCCAAAATCATCAACAGAATAGAAGTTGGACCAGATCTCATTCAAGTTGCAGTGGCACAATATGCAGATACTGTAAGACCAGAATTTTATCTTAATAGCTTCCAGACAAAAAAAGATCTCACCGGCGTTGTTAGGAAAATAAAACCAATGGGTGGTGCCACACTTAATACAGGCTCTGCACTGCAGTATGTTAAAAACAACTTCTTCACCAGTGCCGCTGGAGCCAGGATTGATGAAGGTGTCCTTCCCATGTTGATTCTGATCACTGGGGGGGTGTCCAGAGATGATGTTCTCCAACCAACACAAGAAATTAAAAGGAACGGCATCATGGTCCTGGCTGTGGGAGCCCGAAATGCTGATCGTACCGAACTTGAACAAATTGCCTACGAACCAAGCATGGTTTTCATCCCCACAGAATTCCGCACAATTGCACTATCAACCATCATTCCTGATGTTTTGTCATCTATAAAGTCACTCTCTGTACAAATTGTGGAAGAAGGTAATTTTTGTTCATTTTACTTAGCTCTTAAAAAAAAGATGTATGTATGTATGTATGTATGTATGTATGTATGTATTATTTATATTGCTGTTTGATTCCTATCACTAGCAAGTACATACAGGTAGACCTCTTTTAGCAACCACAATTGGGGCTAGCAACTTGGTCACTGCAAAATAAGTGACCAAATAAATGAAATTGTAACTGTACTTATTTTACTTCAGTTTTCTTTTGCATTACTGACCTGTGAAAGTCATAAATGAGAAGAATGGTTATTAAGTTACTTTTTCATCACTATCGTAACTAAGGCAGTCACTAAACAAGAACTGCCTATAGAGTCTATTCATTGCTTGAAGTTGTTTATGGATAGGTTTTTATTGTTCATATTTAACTAATTTAATTTAATTTTGGCAATTAAGTCGGTATAGAAAATATTGCATGCGTTGTAGCTACAGTAACATTTGAAAGCATTGTGAAATATATTTTTCCATATATTTCTTTTGCCTTACATGTAAAAATGGCAGATTCAAAGTTATTAGCATTGTCCATTTATCCACTGATCACCATGATGTTTCAGCTAAATTGAGTTAGCTATAATTAGGTATCACTTATTCAGTTGCCATACTATTTAATTATTCAGTGATTACTTACAGCTCTTAGTTCTTTATTAATATCCATAAGATGTTAGTAGAGAAATGCATAGATTCATTATTTTTTCTAAAGACTTGTATATCCTCCTCCAAAATAATTGAAATACTTTTTCTCTCCCATCAATGTTATAATTAGATAATAATCAGTTCATTAAAAAATTAGCAATACATAATTTATTTTAAGAATTGAGAGAAGGAGATTTTTTAAATAGGGAATTTAATCCCTGATGGTCAATCTACTTTCTTCTCCATCATCTATCCATCTGGCAATGTAACTGTTTGCTCTAATCTTATCAGAGACTACACAAGGAAGGTGAACACATTTATTATAACCACAAAATGTTAGTTTTCTGAATGGCCTCTCCAATAATGTTGAATGTTCATAACCACTTTGAAGTTACAGTACATCATCATTAATTTGCTAACTTTCCAGATATCGTTTAATTACCCTTAAATTAGAATATAGTAAAATCTGCAACTTAAACCTTTTTCAAAATGTACATGTCTTACTAATATTTTCTTGCATGGTACATATCACTGATGACATTTTTATTTTAGAACTGAAATTAAAAATGCTCTTACATGTTGCTTTATTTGTGAAGATACATTTTCTTCCTCTCCCCTTTTCTCTTTGTAAATATGTAATATGAATGTACATTCCTCCTTTTAAAGAAATGTTCACTTCTATGATTAGGTTAATCCAATTTTGCGTGGGAACCAATTGCCCCATCCCACACCCCCAATCTTTTCAAGTCTTTTCAGTGGCTTGGGAAAAGTTATTGAACAGTATGGGTGGGGTTTTATAGGGCAACAATAGGTACTAAGGGAACCTTGGATAATAGGCAGCAAAAGATTTTACTTTCACTTTTTCTTTTTTCTAAACATTGTATTCCTAACATTTATAAACAAGTTCTCCATTTATGCAGACATTCCTGGAGTTTTGATTGAAGAGCATGCAGTTCTCTGTATCTATTTATATATTACCATCTCTCATGTCTGTCTGTAACCATCAATTGGACAAAATGGTGCATCAAAGGACAATAATTTTTTCAACCCAGGGCTAAATTATAGAATGCTGGCATCCATTACTCCCTTGGGAAGGAAATTTGGAAAGGTTGTGGCCACTGCACACCTGCAGCCAGATGTCATCGTATGATTATCAATTCAAATCCTCCCTGTCAGTTTCTCACACGTCAATGGAGAAGCCAGCACTTGATCAAAATTGCAAAGAAAATATTTACTTGTGGAAAGCTGGTAGGGAGTGCTAGGCAATCAAGAAACTGGCAGGGAAGATCATAAATTTCTTGGATAAGTCTCCCCCAGCTGTGCAACCTGCTAATCTGCACTCATACTACACTGGCCACTCGGCCAGCCCGTAGACATCCATGCACTGACCCCTGACCATACAGCACCTTTCCCACAACCTCACTCATCCCCACACACTATTCCCAACTCATTTAACACTTCTCATGCACCGACTATGCATCCTTCCTGACTTGCATTGCACCACCACGTGCCTTCCTTGAGTGTGCAGCACCTCTGATATAATCTTCCTGACCCGTGCTGCACTCAATCTCCAGCCCATGCTACATCCAAATTCTGTACCAGCATGGCACTTCTTATGCATCCTGTGCATCCCATGCCCCCTTCCTGACTTGTCCGGCATTCCCATGCATCCTCTGAAACCTGCTCGAAATCTCTTGCATACCCCCCACACCCTTCTTGATCTGCAGCATGCCTTACATTCCTCCCCATTGGAGGTAGTGTGTGTGAGTATGCAGAGGTGTGCAAGGGATGCCACGCAGATCAGGATGGTGCATGGGAGTGTGTGAAAGTTTCCATGCAGATTGGGGAATCTATACAATAGTATGCAAAGGGAGCCATATGAGTCAGGGAGGTTGCATAGGTGTGCGTGAGAGGTACAAGTCAAAGGGTGTGGTGTGGGTTGGGGAAGGTGCATGGAAGTGCACAGGGGTGCACAAGGCTGTGACAGTTGTGGTGAAGGTCAGGGAAATTGCATGGGAGAGTGCAACTGCTAAGTAAGTTACGTCTCTGAAGTGATGGCCCAATGTGTTATGGTTGTTTAATCTCATCTAAAACTCATCTGTTCAAATTGGATTAATTGCAGATTGTATTCTTTGTCTTTCTATGCCATGGTCCATGCCTAGTAACATTGTGATCTAAAGATTTCTAGATAAAATTCAAATTTTCAACTGGCAAAGGGGTATAAATAGTCCCAGTTCATGGCAGAAAATTTTGCTCTTTGATACATTAAGTAGTGAAAACAGAGCACTCCACCCTGAAAAATTCATGTTGCCAATGTACATTTTTTTTTCCAGATCATGTCTGATTTTCAGAGGCTGCCTGGATAAAGTCCCTGTAAGATTTTTCAGAAGTGGTTTGCCATTGCTCCTTCTTAGAGCTGAGATAAAGTGATTGGCCCAAAGTCATCAGCTGGCTTTGTGCCTAAGGCAGAACTAGAACTCCCAATTTGTAGCCTGATGCCTTAACCACCTATAACAAACTGAATTTAACATATAAGTGAAGATTTTCCAATTAACCTTATTTGACGAGATGATCAGAGTCTTTGGAAAACTTTCTAGCCCACTTGCATTGTCCACTAAATTCAGGGGAATAAATCTTAATATCAGATAATCTATCCACAGTTCCACATGTTCACATGCAGTCAGCAGTCATTACTTGCAAATGGAAACCTGATAAATGTCACATTTTAAAATGTAGTTGGTGTGTTTTGGTTAATTGTGTGGCAAATGGCTCTTGATACTCCTCTCGTTTCTTCTTTTCTTCTCTTCATGCCTGCCCTTTCTTGTCTTGTCCTGTCCTGTCCTGTCCTGTCCTGTTGTCTCTTGAATGAGGTATACATGTGTGTACCGCAGTTGCAAATGCACACATGACCAATACTGGTGTGTTTTTCTATGAAGTCTCATGTTATTTTCTGTGCTCTACTGCAGTTGTAACCAAAAGAGATATCGTCTTTCTTTTGGATGGATCAGTCAACGTTGGAAATACCAACTTCCCATATGTCCGTGACTTTCTTGTGAACCTAGTTAATTCTCTTGCTGTTGGAGTTGATGATGTACGAATCGGCCTAGTACAATTTAGTGAGAACCCCAAAACAGAATTCTTTTTAAACTCCTTCCTAACCAAGGCAGATGTCCTTTCTCGTCTGAGGCAGTTGAGACTGCAAGGAGGGTCAATTCTGAATTCAGGAGCTGCACTAGATTTTGTGCGTTCCAATCATTTCACTGAAGCAGGTGGGAGCAGAAAAGATGAGAATGTCCCTCAAGTGCTAGTCTTCCTTGCGGCAGGGCCATCTGCTGATGCCTTCCAAGATGCCGCCAATGCCTTAGCTCGTGAGAGAGTGCTCACCTTTTGTGTTGGGGTTAGGAACGCCAAACTAGCAGAACTTCAACAGATTGCATTTAATCCACAAATAGTATATTTTAAGGATGAATTCAGCTCTCTGCCAGCTTTACCACAGGAAATGATTAGTCCACTAACAACATATGTTAGTGGAGTTGTGGAAGAAGTTCCGAGCACATCAACAGGTAATTTGCTTTTTTCATATTACATTGACTTTTCTTTTATCGCAGTGATATGTCTTGAGTGACATACTAATTTTATGAACTGCTAATTGTATCTTATTATATCTGATACTTTATATCTTATATGTTATATTAACAACTAGAGGCGCTGCCATGGCTATGGTGCTGGGCCAGGAGCGGGATAGCCAGGTTCTGCCCTGCCTTTAGGCACAGATGGCACAGTGGATGACTTTGGGCCAGTCCCTGACTTTCAACTGTGGTCCAAGAAATTGAAAAATACCACCCAGCATCATATAATTTTTATTACTGTTATTATATACATACACCCCCACAAGAGAGAGAGTTGTTGAGGACTCTTTTCTAGCAGAGAGAAGTGGGAGGTCCAATAGCAGAAAGGAATTGTCCAATGGGAGAACACAACAACCTGTTGCCGAGACTGAATATCTCACATGCCATTACCAAAATGTTTCAGTCCAGAAAGTTTTTCCTTAAACCATTTCAGAATCAAGCCTTTTGAGCAAGTGACAGGAGCAGCTTAAATATAGGAATGCCAATAATCTTTCCATTTCCTATCAGAATTGTAGGTAGCGATCACCTGAGTCAAATTATATTTCTAACTAATCAAATGTGAATTGGATTTCTTGTCACTTATATATACATAAATTTTGTAATAAAATGATATATACTGAATATTTTTACCTCGCTTCATTCCAGAAAACAAGATTGATATTTTATTTTTGATTGATGGATCATTAAACGTGGCTGGCCAGTTTCCTGCTATTCGAGAGTTTCTGCTCCAAGTTATTTCTGACCTGAACGTGGGGCCAGATGCTATACGAGTAGCTGTAGCACAGTTTAGTGACAATGTAAATGTGGAGTTCAACTTTGACACCCCATCCAAGATAGAAATCCTTCAGAAAGTGAGAAAGATGAGGATGAAAGGAGGAAGGCTACTGAACATTGGAGCTGCACTAGATTATGCTGTAAAAGACATCTTTGTAAGACATGCTGGAAGCAGGATTGAAGAAGACGTGTCACGATTTCTGGTTCTTCTTGTAGCTGGGAGGTCAGATGACACTGTGGATGAAAGGGCTAATACCCTAATACAAATTGGTGTGGTTACTTTTGTTATCCGAACCAAGACCACTGATCCAGCTGAATTAGAAAGGATAGTTTATACCCCTCAGTTCATTCTAAAGGTTGATACCCTTTCTCAAATTGGAGACATACAACCTGAAATAGTCAATCTATTAAAAACCATAGAAGTTAAATCTCAAGGTATATTTCTTTATTTTTATTTATCACTTGATGTTCATTATTTTTAAAAAATATTCAGACTGATTGGTTGACTGGGGTGTTACCCCGCTGCAATCAAACAGACGTTCAGTGTTATGAAAGATCTGATTTTCTACAGGCTACTAAAATCAGTCAGGATTAGAATTAGAATTTTTTATTGGCCAAGTATGATTGGACACACAAGGAAGGTGACACATAAGACAATCAGATATATTTATGAAACCAATGCACTTTGACAAATTTGCAAACATATTCTTCAGCTGAAAACTGACAAACCATTATGAGCTGAATCCAAATTTAAAACAAAGTACAGGACCATTTTTCATGGTCGATAAAGTTGGAATGGGAAAAGCTAGCTAGTTTTTCTTTTAGGAATTTTATTCCGGGAAATTTCCAGGGACATGTTTTGCTACTGAAATGCATTACCTATGAAACCCCTAATATTCCCATCTTGAAATAATAACAGAAGATTCAATCAGGGCTTCACAATATCATAGAAAAACCTCCATTGCCAATAAGTGCAAGACGTGAAAACCAATGTGAATAAAGATTCTAGGAATCTGAGAACTTAAAGATTTTTCAGCCCTGAAACTTTATCTAGTGCTAATTTATTTGTCAGGGCTGTGGAAATACAAAATCATTTGGGAAAAGGCAATCTCATTACCAACTCTCCCAAGGACTCTTTGTAAATAAGTGGCTTTACTCTGACCCTTGTAATGGAAAAGCAACATTCCATAGGAAATATTTTAGGAGAGAAATGTACCAGCTCTACTCTCTTTGTAATCCTGCTGCAGATGGCATCAGGAAAAGCAACAATCCAGAGCACGATCATTGGGAAATGACTATGCGATGTAGAAAGCTGCAAAAAGAAAATTTGAAAATATCAAAAATCAGTCGTATTATGAAAGACACAGTGTTATTTTAAGTCAAATAATTTATTCAAGTTCAATAGCAGAAGATTCCTCTGAGAAACTACTAGGTCTCATATTCTCTATCTGGCCTATCAGCAAATTCTGAAATGAACATTTTTGGGTTTCATGTCATTGTTCCTTTATGATGCCTTTTCTTTCAGTTTTCCCAGGTTTTTAAAAACTCTGTTAGTGGAACAAGCAAAGTTAATTTTAATTTAAAAGATAAAAATGAACACATTCTAAGAAATGATTGATATGAAGATGAATCTCATTTTTTCCTTCTGAATCTGTGAATCTGAAGTTCAGAAGAAGAATGATGTATTTCTGATAGATGGTGCAGATGACTGCAGAAGTAGTTCCATAGAATTTAATACTTTTGTATTAAAAAAGAATTGCTGATAGCCTGGATATTGGTCCTGATAAAGTTTAGGTTGCTGTGGTCCAGCACAGTATCAGCCTAGAGTTTCTTCTGAATGAATATTCTGTGACAAGATTGAGATGATCAAGGTCATTCAGAGATTATCTCCTATGAGCTCTTCACTTAACACAGGGGCAGCCATTAATTAACTTGCTAGAGATATGTTCCTGAGCCCACCTGGAAGCAAGATATCTGAACATGTCCTGCAGTTCTTGATTTTGCTGTCAGCTAAAAAGACAAGAGATTATGTCAAAAAAGCTTCCTTGGATCTGAAAACGATCCTTTTAGCATTGGCACTGAAAATGCAAATGTCACTGAGTTGCAGACAAATTCTTTTATTTCTGAATTTGCTGTCCTTGTTTCTGGTATTAGTGAACTGAATACCTTATAGAAACTCCTTTCAGGGTCGTCTAATTGACCAGGGCAGAAATAGAAGCCTTGGCCCCTGAGCTGATTTTTCCACCATTTGGCTCAGGGGATTTTTTTTTTTTAAATTATACTTAGTTTGCAACTTAAAATAAAGCAAATAATGAACACCGGGTGGCCAAAATTAATTGCTGCTACTTTTCAAAGAGCATTGTTTTCAACAGCCTGCTCGCTTTAGAATTCGGGATAAGACAATCACATTTCTACAACCATATAATTAGTAAAGTCAAAAGATATCTTTATGAACATTTCTTGAGATTTTATTTTTCTCAATCCCCCCCCTTCAATTTCCACAAATAAGGCCAGTAAAAAAAATTTCTTTTTCTTTTTACAATCACTATTTCTTGCCCTAATGCCCAGAAAGGATAACAGTTTTGGTCATTATATGAAAAATGATTATTGGCAGCCAGGTGTCCACCCAATTGCTATTCTTCCAAATGCAAATATCCTTTATAATGATGATAGTCTTTTATACAGTATATTGGATATGATAGTCTCCTGCATATAGCAGTAGAACAGCTGATACTACATGGTTTTGTAGTTCAGAAGGATTATTTATTGTTAGATTAGAATTAGAATTTCCAGATGTGTAGGATTCAAGCCATCACATAGATTTTTGTTAATACTTTATTCAATCAGTATTTTTATTTCCATGATACAAATGTTCTAGAAATGTTCTTACATACATTCAATTCTAATACATTACATTATTCAACAATTGCATTCCTTAGTAAAACAAATAGTGTATATGGGTACCCTCTATGTCTCCCCCTGAGAATTTTATGGAAGAAATAGGCAATAAAAAAGTAAAATTTATAAACATCATTTATCAATTTAATCAGAAACACTATTTTCCAATCAGATTTTCAGAGTTTATTTTCTATAGCTTTTTAATAATATTTTGTACTGTATGGCTGTTAGTTTTAGCTAATTAACTACTTTAATCATGTTGAATTTATTTGCTAGTATAATTTTGACTGCCATCTAATATCATTCTTTGTTCTACAGATACAAAGAAAGATGTCGTTTTCCTTATTGATGGCTCTCAGTTTGCAATTTCTGAGTTCCCTTCAATTCGTGAATTCATCGAACGACTTGTAAACAATATGAATGTGGGTTCAGATACTACTCGAGTAGCTGTAATTCAATTCAGTGATAGTCCCAAAGTTGAATTTTTGCTGAATGCACATTCTACCAAGGAGGAGGTGCTAGCTGCAGTCAGAAGACTAAATCCCAAAGGTGGGAGGCAAGTGAACCTTGGTTCTGCCTTAGAATATGTGTCAAAGAATATCTTTACAAGGCCTTCTGGGAGCCGCATAGAGGAAAAAGCACCTCAGTTTTTAATCCTTCTTTATTCTCACCGACCTCATGATGATACAGAGAATCCAGTACACCTGATCAAACAGATTGGTGTGGCTCCGCTTCCTATTGGAAAGAATGTGGATCCTGAAGAAATGACCAAAATAGCACTTAGTTCTGATTATGTGTTTCAAGTATCAAGTTACCAAGATCTACCTAGTTTGGAACAGAAAATGTTAACCCTTCTTACAACATTAACTACCCAACAGATACAAAACATCATTGCTGATACAAGTCGCCCTACAGGTAAGGTGATTTGTAGGATTGTCTGCGTAGAACATTGTCCCATCATCTGCCTATCTTTCCTGCTTCCTTTTTGCAGTGACTAGCATAGAGGTGCATCATTCTCGGCATTTGGCAAGACAGAGCTGTAGTATTTCTCTAGGCCCAAGCCAAATTTTATTTCTGTATTGGGACCAGGATGACAACCCTCTCACTTGAAAACCAGGGTTACCACATTTTCAGGGATCAAAGCACCAAACAGAATTGTAAGAGGTGTTTTTGATTAAAAAAAATAGCAGAGGAAAATAAAGTGTAAGTTCAGCATTTGACCACTGGTCCTTTTGGATCAGCCTTACCTCTCAACTGACAGGACTTTAAATTGTCTACTGCTGCTACCCCAGATTCTGTTCACTGAGACAGGGACTAGCCAGGGGTGGGAGCTGCATATTAGACATAAACTCCTTTCTGTGAAAAAAAAGCTGGTCTCATTCTGTTTTCCCATTCACCCCACCCCTCATTGTAGACATTGACAGTGAAGCCATGGACATCGTCTTCCTTGTCGACAGCTCTGATGATGTCAGACCAGATGGACTTGCTCATATTCGTGATTTCATTTACCGGATTGTCCAGAAGCTAGATATCCAACCAAGCAAAGTGAGAATTGCTGTTGTCCAGTTTAGCAATGAAGTGTTTCCCGAGTTCGACTTAAAAACCTACCTGACCAAAGACAGTGTACTACAAGTCATACGGCGCTTAAGGCACAAAGGTGGTTCTCCCCTGAATGTTGGGAAAGCTCTGGACTATGTCATGAAGACTCTCTTCATCAGATCAGCAGGAAGTAGGCGAGAAGATGGAGTCCCCCAGCATTTAATCCTCTTGCTTGGAGGGAGATCTCAGGATGATATCAGCAGGCCTACTATTCTGGTGCAGAACTCTGGGATTCGTACTCTGGGGATTGGAACAAGACAAGTAGACAGTGCGGAATTGCAAAGGATCACCAACAATCCCCAAACTGCAATTATTGTGAGAGATTTTACTGAGCTCCCAGCAATAGAAAAACGGATCCGTGCAGTAATTGATAAAGTACAACCACCAACTGAACTACCTACTGAAATTATCACTGGTCAGTCTTTCTTTTTTAAATTAAAATGTGGAATTGGAATAATATTCAGGGGGATTTAAAGAAATAGGTGTTTGAAAATGAAAATTGATTTCTGTTTTCACTTCAACAGTACCTATAGCTGGGGTCAACACGCTGCTTTGTATAAAATAAAATAGATAGTTTGCAACAGAACTATTGCATGAAAAGCTACCATTAAAATTTAGCTTTCGATTTTCTTTACAATATTCAAAGATCAATGTAGTTTTCACATTGTACTTTTTTTGCATGTTTAATAAGAGGTTCAGTTTAGAACGTGCTTTTGTGTAAACAAGTTAGAATGAAACTACCCACCTCTAATCAGCAAATCTAGACCTCTTGGGTAATTCTGCCTTCCAGGCTAAGCTGCTTTGTCTCTGATAGAGTTCCAGGTGACTCTCAAGCCAACTTCAGAATTTCCATTCTAAATTTCAGTGGGTTGGCAACAGGGCCAGAATGTTCTCAGCCTAACTTTGGCTACTTATATGACCTAATTGGTCACACTACGACTTCTGGCCCTTCTCATGCACACTAGAAAGGCAAGCGTTGGTGCTTGGTAATTGTATAGCTGAGTCTGCTTCTGCCTGCCTTTTCCTTTTATGGTTTGTTTTTTTCTAAAGAACTCCTTTCCTTTTGTTTCCCAGACTTTTGTCCACACAAACACCTTCATCCCTGTTTCCCATATTATTTCCTCTGTAATCAACACAAAACCCTTTCTTTTTCCCTTTTATGATATCATTATACCCTCCCATGCTACCATAATTTAAGCAATAGCGAGTGAGTTTGTTCCTATGCCCCTTTACTGGTCCATGCAAACTTGGCTAATAAGGAAGAAGTGACTGTTCAACTTCATACTCATAAAGGAGCAACCTTTAAAATAAAAGGTGTTAAAAAATTAAAGATGTTTTTAAAAGTAGTAAAGAAAAGTAATAAGGGAATCTTTGTAGTACTGCAGGCAAAGGATGGAAAAGTAAAGAAGCATGCTTCACCCATTCTGGGCAGAAGTCAAAATCATGAATGAGTCGAATGGAACATGAGGTGAGGATAGTTCATTGACTGAATGAGCCATTGATGGGTCAACTGAAAGATTATAGCAAAAAGGTGGAGAACATATACAGTGCTGCAATTCAAGACTGCTTTGCTTGGGAAAATAAATAGCTTTGAATTGTGTTTAGAAAACAGGCAGGGCTAAATCTGCAATGGGCTAGGAAGGCAAGAAGATGACATTATCTGTCCCTGCAGTTAGAAAGAGGTTAGCGACCTGAACGGATGACGAGCCAAGCAAAAAGTGGGGATCTGCACCTTGGATATACACCAATTTCATCTTGTGTTATATTGCAGAGCTGTTTATTTAATTAAGATAGATGCAATAGGTTTTAAGCAAGGAATTTTTCAGAAGGTAAAATTATTAAATCGAAAACTGTTTCATTTATTTATTAACAATGCAACAAGAGACAGCCATTCCACTGGAATAGAATGGAAAGAAAATAATTCTTTCCCCACAATCTCAAACTCTCTCATATCTACTTTTCTTCCTTCTTCTTTCTGTGCCATATGTAGATAACAAACCACTCCTAGGCTTACTTCCTCAGAACTGGACTTGATCTGTTGCCTTAAATGGAATGTGGATCCTGAAAATTTGGGAAATTTATCCTTTATTTAGAATAGTATGAAATGGAATGGAACGGAAGGGAATAAACACTTTATTGTCGCTTTAAATGTACACTGATCAGCATACATTAAAATGAAATTTCATTGCATTCAGCTTCCAAAAAATAACCATTATGAATATAAACACATACGTACATGTATATGACACAGAGAAACATCACAGTCTAGTTTGAATTTATACATATACATGGTGGGGAGGGGGGGAAGAAACCTGCAAGTTTACAAGATAGATGGCATAAGGAACAAAGCTGTTACAAAATCTAGTAGTCCTGTTGTAGATACTTTGAAACCTCCCAGAAAGGAGCAACAAAAACAGACCATGAAGTGGGTGCGTGGGGTCTCTAACAAAGCTTTGAGCTCTAAGCACATAGTGCTTATAAGCAGCCTCCTGAATAATAGGAAGTGAGCGAATCTTCTTAGCTGTCCTTACCACTCTCTGTATGGACTTTCTATTAGAGGCACTGCTGCCACCAAACCAAACAGTGATGCAGTTTGTTAAAACATTCTCAATTGTGCCTCTGTAATAAGAGGCCAGGAGAAAGATGTGTTTCAGAATAGTATTAGAATAGAATGGAGTGGAGTGGAGTGGAATGGAATGGAATAGAATAGAATAGAACAGAACAGAACAGAACAGAACAGAACAGAACAGAACAGAACAGAACAGAACAGAACAGAACAGAGCAAAATAGAATAGATTTGGAGCTCTTCTAGTCCAACCTCCTATACCATTTCAGGCAAATGATTATTCAATCTCTTCTTAAAAACTTCCAATGTTGGAGCATTCACAATTGTTCTGTCAAGAAATTTCTTCTTAGTTCTAGGTTATTTCTGTCCTTGATTAGTTTCCATCCATTGCTTCATGTCCTGTCCTCAGGTGCTTTGGAGAATTGCTTGACTCCCACTTCTTTGTGGCAACCCCTGAGATATTGGACCACTGATATCATGTAACCCCTACTTCTTTTCATTAAACTAGACATACCCAATTCCAGCAACTACTCTATATGTTTTAACCTCCAGCCTTTGTTGCTCTTCTCTGCACTCTTTCTAGAGTTTCAACATCTTTTTTATATCATGGCAACCAACACTGGATGCAGTAGTCCAAGTGTAGTCTTACCAAAGCATTATAAAGTGGTGTTAATACTTCACTTCAGGGTTGTCAAACTGGCAGGCCAGATACAGCTCACGCGGGTCATGGCCACCCCGGCTCAGCAAAGGCAATTGAGCTTCACACCCCTGCTTCACGTGATCTTGATTCTATCCCTTTATTTATGCAGCCTACAACTGTGTTGGCTTTTTTGTCAGCGGCAGCACATTGCTGTCTCATATTTAAAAGATTGTCCACTAGGACTCCAAGATCCCTCTCACAGTTATTATTACTGAGCAAGTACCACCTATACTGTATCTGTGCATTTTGTTTTTCTTGCCTAAATATAGAACCTTACTTTTTTCACCACTGAATTTCTTTTTGTTAGATAGCGCCCAATGTTCAAGTCTGTCAAGATCCTTCTGTATCTTAAGCCTGTCTTCTGGAGTGTTGGCTATTCCTGCCAGCTTGGTGTTGCTGGCAGATTTGATAAGTTCCCCATCTATTCCTTTGTCCAAATCATTGATGAAGATGGGCCTGAAACAGAGCCTTGGGATACCCCACTGCATACTTCCCTGCATGTAGATGCAGTTCCATTGAGGACTACACATTGAGTGCAGTTGGTCAGCCAGTTATGAATCCCTTTGGTGGTAATGCAGTCTAACCCACATTTTACTATCTTATCAAGTAATAGGTTGTAGTCTACTTTATCAAATGCCTTATTGAAGTCCAAGTAATGCTCTTCTCATCCAACACAGGAAATGCAAATATTGGTTTGCACGTTTCACTAAAGATAACAAATGAAGAGACCAAATCAGATTATCTGCACCCCCAGATACTTAATACTGTTGACCACCTCCAGAGCTGCAGCCTTGATACAAAATAGAGTATGACTATGCCGGCTCTTTCTAAAATTAACAATGATCTCCTTTATTTTGTTAACATTCAAAACCAGGTTGTTTTTATTGCACTAGTCCACCAGAGCCTGTAATTTGTAAATTACCTGGCTTATTCTAAGTGGGGCAAGAGGCACTTCTCTACATTGCTCTTTTCCTTTTCTCTGCCTGATCTTGAACTGCTGTAGCTTATTACTTTTTCTGGATTTAATTTATGTACTTGATCATCTTGATGTAATGTCTTAAAAATGGGATTCAAGAAACTTTTGAACTGTAGGAGGCTATTATGTCCTTTTCTACTGGGAGTGCAGAGAATTGGTCCCTTGAAATACAGTTTTAGCTTATTCACCAATAAGATAACAAAAGCTGAGAGTCAGGAAAAGTGCTATTCACTGTGAAAGTGTTTATTCAGAAAATATATTATGATTGCTCTCAATAACAATGACTAGAATTATATTTGATGAATTCTGTGAATACAGAAATCATGCATATTTCTAATCATAATAATTAAAGCAAAATGCCTTAAAATGAACTGTCTAATATCTGTTTTTTTTTCTTTTAAAAATTTTAGTTGATAAAAAACAAGGTGATATTGTCTTCTTGCTGGATAGCTCTATCAATTTTGGGAGAGACCATTTCCACCATGTTGTTGAATTTATACATGACTTAATCGATGCTATTTATGATGAAGGCGATTCCATTCGAGTTGGTTTAGTGCAATACAACTCTGATGTGAGTGACGAATTCTTTCTGAAGGATTTCTCTGACAAAGAACGTATCTTAGAAGCAGTGAAAAAGATAGTCTACAAAGGAGGCAGAATTGCCAACACAGGAGCAGGTGTCAAGCATATCCAAGCAAAACATTTTGTGAAGGAGGCTGGCAGCAGGAAAGACCAGAATGTCCCTCAGATTGCTGTCATTGTAACAGCAGGCAAGCCAGAAGATGATGGGGAGGCAGCAGTCTTAGGGCTGTCCAAGTCGGGTGTCAGGGTCTTCGCAGTTGGTGTAAGAAACATTGATATGAATGAAATTACGAAGCTCTCCAGTGACAGCACAACAGCTTTTAGGGCTCCAACTCCCCAGGTCCTCTCAGAGCTCAATGAGGCTGTTCTGGTGACCCTGAATGATGTCATGAGAGAACAGTTATGTCGTGGTGTGGCGGAAGTCTCCAGAGGTAAAGAAAATCTTATTTCAATTTTGGGTTTCTGTGGGGGGAGGGGGAGGTTTGCTTTATTTTAAATTTAGAGATTTACACAATACTGTACTGTAATTTATATAGGCAACAATCCTTTGCTTTTGTTTCTCTTATTTTAATATTTAGTTTCATAATAGCAAATATAGGTGGTATTTTTATTTATTTGTATTTAAGAAAATTTATATGGCCACCCAACTCACTCTGACTGACTGGGTAGCTTACAAAGGTAAAAACCCAATATATACACATATAATATAAAAACAACCACCACCTGGTGACAATTAATCAATCAAAAAGTGACTTGATGGGATCCATCCCACTCTGGGTTTCCCAGGCTTGTTGTCAAAAACAGATTTTCAGGGCCATGTGAAAGAGTATCAAAATGGGAGCCAATCTTCTCTTTGTGAGATGATGTTCCACAATGAGGGAACCAAGACAGAGAAGGCCCTTCTTCTTGGTCCTTGACACTATGATCACAATTGAGTCCAAAATTTATGTTGCCAAGCAAGACAAGTTAAGTGTGTTATACTCCATTTTACAATCTTTATTGCTGCAGTTGTTAAGTTAATAACATGGTTGTTAAGTGAATGTGGCTCCTTCATTGACTTTGCTTGTCAGAATGTCACAAAAGGCAATCACATGACCTCAGGAAATTGCAACTGTCATAAATACGTGCCAGTTGCCAAACAACCAAATTTTGATCACATGACCATGGGGATGCTGCAGTGGTTGTAAATATGAAAAAAAAATGCCATAAATAACTTTTTTCAGTGCCATTGTAACTTCCAACAGTCACTAACAAACTGTTGTAAGTCAAGGACTACCTATATGTTCTGTAGTCCAGTTTTAAGTAGCTATTTATTAACACTCAAAGTTCTGTGATAATACAAGTTTGGGGAAACAAATAACACAACATGATCAAATTGTCTGGTTTTTCATAGAAAGCTGATCATAGTTTTGCATATTGGATCAAGTGATGCCCTACTGGATATTAATGAACAATGCAAACAGAGCGTCTATTCTTGACTAGAAATCCAGAAATCACTTTTAGATACTTCTTATTTGTATACAGTACAATTGAACAATTGGTTCTCTAGCTATCATGCCACTTTCCCTTGACTTTATGAATGATAGATTTGCCATTTTTTCTATGCTAGATTGCAATCTGGATGTTATACTTGGATTTGATGTCTCAAATACTGTACAAGGGCAAAACATATTCGGTGAACAAAGAATGCTGGAATCAACGGTTGAAAATATTCTGAACAGGATCAGTCAAATGCCCAAAATCAGCTGCACTCCCAACCAAGCACCCACAGTGCGTGTAGCACTTCTGGCACAGACTCCCTCTGGAGTTGTAGAAGCCTTTGATTTCTCAGAGTATCAGCCAGAGTTGTTTGAAAAGTTCCAAGACTTGCGAAATGGTGGACCGTATGTGCTCACAGCAGACACTCTCAAATCTTACCAGAATAAATTTAAAACAGCTCCTACTGGAAGTACAAAGGTAAATTTTGACTCCATTGCCATTTTTGGGGAAAAAATCCTTTTGCTGCATCAAAATATTATTCTACGGACACCCCTCCCCCTTCCCCGGTGACTGCTGTGTAGTGTGTGTTTATGTCCTGCTGGAATAGTGAAAGTAAAACAAATAGTTGTGATTATCTAGGCAACACTGATGTATATACATCTGCAGGCCCAGGCCAGCCAAACTGACCAGCTGAACTGATCTACTGGAATGACAGAAGAAAAGGGGATGGGGTATGAAAATATATAGAGTATAATAATTTGCAGCAAGTGTATTTAAAGGACTGGGCTTAGTATGTTGCCTTCCAAAATGTAATTGTGTCAGCAGTGCATAATTGCTGACTTCTAAGAGTCCTGAGCATCAGGCCATTCCTGAATATCAACTCAATGACTGGCTAATATTTTCACTGAGGAGCATTTCACAACTCATCTTTATTAATATGAAGCTCTTCTTCCATAGGTGGTGATCCACCTAACTGATGGTATTGAGGGTGGTATGGGACTATTGGAAGCTGCATCAGCTAATCTAAAGAAAGAAGGTATGTTTTGTAATGCTTTATTTTCATGCTGACCTAAAAATTTCTTTTAGTTGGGATTTCTGAGATTACATACATATATTCACACTGATCAAGTCTTTCAGATAAATAAATACAGAATAACCCTAAAGCATATGCCCAGTGTTTACAACCAATAACACCATGTGATTCTTTAGCATTTTATCCTTTCATTGAAATATTAAGGCCAGAGCCTTCCTTATAACCATGTTCATAAATATTGACAGAAGTATATATATTTTCTTTTGCAGTTGTTTTATCACCAACATGTCCACAAGATATTCCTCCAATTTTGTTGTTAAGACATTCTCGATAGTTTAAAACACCGAATGTCCCTTTCTTTTCTCTCTTGAAGCAGCCCTTAAACCCTTGCAAAATGTCTTCTTCCTACATATAGAATGGGGGGATTTTATTGGATTTCTTGTTCTTTTGGCAAGCAAATGCTGTTGTTCCTGAACTAGGTTTTCAATCCAAGGTGTTCTAAGAAATAGGCTCAGAGAGTGAAAGAAAAGCACAGAATAATGAAATGTTGCTATAAAAAGAGTGGTATCCCTTATATTGTCAAATACTCAATTTATAAAGACCTCCAAGATCATTGCTATGGTTGAATAAGAGGGGAAACTGCCTCTGATGATAGAAACAAGAAGAATGTACTCCTAAATTGTTTTACATATTAGAAATATTTGAAATTGCACTAGTAATTTGATGCAAACTGTCTCAAAACAGGACCAACCTTGGAAATAAACATTTGAATCAAAATGTAATATTAGCTGCCATCATTTACATATTAGAGGCATCATATTTGTCTGTGGTTTCATTCAAAGGCCTAATATAGGTTAAAGATGAAGATGTGCATTTTAATGTGACTTTACTTAAACTGTAATACCTTTGAACAAATATTTTTACCGTGGGTCCTAGTGGAATGAATATTGCAATAATGAAACTCAGCTGGGGCATTCCTTCTTTTGGGGTATAGGTGGACAAAATAGGTGAAGAGAGAGAGGTTTGAACATTTTAAAATTCACAACTTGTATGGAATTCTTATTTTAAATCTTAAGAAGCTTTGGTTAGAAGAGTAGGGACCTCTTCCACTAAACTTCACTGGAATAAGCATATGGTCACATAGAGTCACATAGTAATCTCAGGAAGTATTAAGTGAATCACTGCAATTATTAAATTGTAACATGGTTGTTAAGTGAATCGGGTTTTCCCATTGATTTTGTTTGTCAGAAAGTTGCAAAAGTTGATCACTTGAGCCTGGGACAATGCCGCAATGACTGTAAGTGTGAAAAACGGTGATAAGTCATTTTTTTCAGTGCTGTAGTGACTTTTGAACAGTCACTAAAAATGGTTGTAAGTCAAGGACTACCTGTAATATAGACTCAGTTACTTTTTTAAAAAGCATAAATTAAGTGAATAATGTCGACTGCTTTAAAAGGGTGGCCTTTTTTGAGATTATAGAATAAAACAGATTTAAGATTGAGAAAATGAGGGGGGAAAGAGGAGCTAAATAGAACCAGCTTCTCTAATCCTTTCTCAGATAGATAACAGGATAGAATCCTATAGGATGAACATTATCCGTCAGAGATTATGAAGAATAATTCAAGATGGATTTCCTTCCCTCCACCCCAATGTTCTCTAGGTGTCAAGGCTCTTATTCTTATTGGGTTGGACCGAGTATCTAATTTTAAAGAAGCAATGAAACTGGAATTTGGACGTGGCTTTACTTACAATAAGCCTCTCCTAGTGAATCAGCTGGATATAGATTTTGAAGTGGCAGAACAATTGGTAAATAGCAAGTCTATACTTTATTCTTAATGACATTAAAATAATGTTAATGGATATATATTTGCAAGGACCTATTATGTAACTATATTGCATTTTTTGAAGAAATGAGAGTTTTTTAATGATACCTAATGTGAATTTTGTCCATAAAAATGTAACTTCTGTGACGTTTAAGAGATGAAAAAGTAAAAAATTACAAAGCAGTTGCCCTCAAGGAGGAAGGGGCCTTTATCTATAAGCCATATTATTTGTTCTTCTCATATAACATTTTCTATATTTGTGAATGGCCTGATCAATTACTACCCAGATACTGTTTAAAACAGCCTCTGCTGGCCTGTCACATTCTTTATTTCTGGGCATTGCTAAGGCTATTTATGGCTGCTTTCTTTGAATGAATCATGATGAAAAATTCATCCCTTGTCTTGAATTGGAATCTGCTGCGCCATATCAGTATCCCAGATGGATCAAGCAATAAAGCTAATTTGAAGCTTACTATATGGCAGACTGAATTCTGCTTAATTCCCGAATTTGACCCATATTAGAACTGAGACATTTTGTATATTCCTACAAATCACTGTTGTTATCTCCATAATACAGTTGAAGAAAAGGGACATTAAAATTAAGAGAGAAGCTTGCTAAAGGCTGCCTAGTGAGACTGTGGTAGAGGTAAAATATGAACCAGCAGTTTTCTGATTTGTATGTCAATCTTCCCTCTTTCATGCTGCAAGAGTGCTCTGTGATATAGTTTTGTTAGCAATTATTGCAACTTATCTAACTACCTACATAAGGGTTGCATAGTATTTCATATACTAGGGTTGCATAGTATTTCAGATTTGAAGGTGAAAACATGCTTTGGAGCTACTTGGCGTCTCCATGTTCTCTGCAAGACCTTTGACCCTTCCAAGCAGAAGTGTGCACAGCTCCACTAAATATTCCAGGGATCTAAGGTTTCTTGGATTCCGGATTTTCTTCTCAATCTTCCCACACTATGCATTTTAGATTAGGGTGTATCCATTCTTGAAAGATTAATATTGCCCATTTGCTGTAAACTGGAGAAAAATCACACCCTGAGCCAATTCTTTATTATAAATCTACATTGACAGACTCTTCCAAGTATGAAAGTACAATCACCACCCGCCCCGCACCCCATCTCCTTTGTAACCAGAAAAAGTACGAGGCATCTCTTCTTAGTCTCCTGCCCTGCCGGTTAGGGTTTTGTGGAGGAGTCCTTAATTGGCTCATATATTTATCTTTCAGCCTGTTTTAGCACTGTTGTCTTTGAGAAATGTATTTGTTTTTCAACATCTGATCAATTACATTCATAATGTTTGTCCTCCTTCTTGTTTTCAGTATTTTTTTCCCGTTCTCCACGCTATTATTTCAGTTAAAGCTCAATATTGACACATGTAACTGTGGACAATATCAAGTGCACATATGTGCATTTTAATAATCTTTTTTTTTACTTAATTAGTGGTCTGTTTTATTCAGGACAACATTGCAGAAAGATCATGTTGTGAAGTCCCATGCAAATGTTCTGGAGAACGGGGAGACAGAGGATTTCCAGGCATAGTTGGAATAAAGGTGAGATGTTTAACATAGGTTTTACAGTTTATAATAAGGCATCTATGAGAAACAGGTGGATCTACTCCAAGGAGAAATACAAAAGATGCCCAAGGTTTCAAACTCACTTGCAGTGGATCTCTGGATCCCAGCTGTTCTTGTATAGTGGTCTCTATATTGTATTCATGATGTCTTATCTAGAAAGCATGTTTTCATCTATGATGTCCATCTTATGTATTGTATTTAAATTTCCAATGCTAAAATTGATACAAATTTTATTTCGGCACCCTATTTAACAAAAGCTTTTGGCTCAAAATTTGGCGCTTCTATATAATTTTTGATATTCTGTGTCACATTTCACCTGTGCTTGACAGTATTCGTTGAAAAATTTAAAAAATAGAATACAAACTCTATGGAAGGCTTTGCTACGTACGTGAAACTCTATAAACAAATTATATATTGATCTGTGCATTAGGGATATAATTTTAAGTGAATGAGATAACATGAATGCTCTCAATATGGTGGTGCAGTGGTTAGAGTGCACTACTGCAGGCTACTTCTGCTGACAACCAGATGCCTGTTAGTTGGCAGATTGAATCTCACCAGGCTCAAGGTTGACTCAGCCTTCCATCCTTCCGAGGTGGGTAAAATGAGGACCCAGATTGTTGGGGCAATAGGCTGACCCTGTAAGCCTATTGCCCTGTAAGCCTATTGACTATGCAGTGGGATCCCAGAGACAGTCCAATATCATACTGCCAGGATGTAAGATGCAGGCAGGAACAGCATACACTAAATGGCACAACCAAGTTGCTGCATTGTGTACAAGAACATCTGTACAGTGTATGAGCTTAGACTCCAAACCCAGATAGATACCACAGAAGGTCATGGAGAATGACAGGGCTAAGATCTTGTGGAACTTCCAGATCCAGATGGACAGGTGGGTACTAGCTAATCAACCAGCGCTATTATGGTAGTAGACAAGGAGCAGAAGATAGTGGCAGTAATAGATGTAGCAGCGTCAAGTGACAGCAACACGAGAAAGAAATAATATGAGAAGCTGAAGAGGTTCCAGGGACTGAAGGAGGAACTGGGGTGGATGTGGAAAGTAAAGGCCAAAGTGGTCCCAGTGGTGGTAGGGGCTCTTGGTGCTGTGACTCCTAAGATATTTATTGCAATGACTTACTATATTTTCTTTGTAAAAAGGCAGAATTGAGCTTAAAGATAAAATATAGGATGTTCAGAATACCATCTCAAGTTTATGTATAAATATGTGTCTCTGTGTTTTAAAGGGAATTCCAGGGGAAAATGGCTATCGAGGCTATCCTGGAGATGAAGGTGGACTGGTGAGTAAAAATTTCTCAGTAGTTGAACTTCTACTTACAGTAACAAGGAAACAGAAGAAAATCATCAATACTTTTGCTGTGAAGATGGATGGATGGATGGGGGAGGAGGAGGAGGAAGAAGAAGAATATGATACCACAACTTTAGTGCTGCAACAGTCTTTAGTTCATGATGAGCAGAATATTAGCAATATTTTATTTGCCCTCCCCATGCTAGATATAGATTAAAACACAGGCTATACTTTCTTACTTTCTATGCACAATAACAAAAAACCCAAACCTTATCAAGAGTTTTGATGCCATTTATGTTCCATGTGAATCTGGAATCATGTATTACCAGTATTCATATAGAGATATACACACACAAAGACAGACATACAGACACACACACACAGAGAAATACACACACACATATACACACGCCCAGATTAAATGTGCCATTAAGAGGCATATCTCTATTTACACAGTTTCTTAACAGTGACAAACAGCAGGGCATTAGGGTGTCATATAAAACATTGTTACACTATTATCCAATGCTGAAAGGCTAATGTTAGAGTTAAACAAACTTCTCTCTTATGGAAATCAAGTGGAGATGACTAAGGAGGCAAATAATCCTATTCTTTTGCATATAGAGCACCCTAAAAAAGAAAAGGACAAAGAGGAATTGGGTGTGGGTAAATTCCCGCACTCCCTCCATCCTGCTCTATGTAATCAAGGACTAGGTGGCCTTTTTGTGGGGATTTTTTGAGGCACATGTTGGGCAGATTGTGACTGCGTAGTTGTTAGGAAGAGAATTAAATGTCCTCTCTGAACTCTGTATCAAAAATCCTCATTGCAATCCAGCTTTAAAATTTCAATTTGTGCACACAGACATCTTTCTAAAGGTTATTGCTAGTTGGGAAACATTTTTAAGAGCCTTGATATTGAGGTTGGAGTCACATCTTTGCTTGAGGCAAGTGTTGGAATGGAATCCATTATTCTAGTATTGCATTTTACATGTCGCATTGCCATGCTGGAGTCCAATCGAATTTTGAGCAGGCAAGTAGGTACGTGTTTGGATGAAGGATGTAAAAGAGAATTTGCCTCCATGAAAGAAAGTTAGACTCTATGGCCATTGCAAGTAACTGGGATCCACGGCCTGGATCAAATATGATCTTTGGACTGAAATTCCTTGCAATCACCTGTTTTGCATTATAAAAATGGTATACTTTTAGTTGACAGGATTTTCTGAATGTAGCATGATAGAAATGTTCCATATTCTAATAACATCCTATGTAATATTCTTGTTACAGAATTTGACATCTCCTTTCCTGTCTAGTATTCATGTGTCCATTTTCTTTCACTGTCATCACTCAGAAATATGTTTGAGACTGAAGGGGGATCCATGCTAACTCCCGTACTTCTTTCCTTTTTTTCAAAGGGTGAACGTGGACCTCCCGGGATAAATGGAACTCAAGGTTTCCAAGGTTGCCCTGGTGAAAGGGGAATGAAGGTAAAGGAAGAGGATTGGGCTCTACAGAAGAAGAACACATACTGTATAGGCCAGGAGTCTCCAACCTAGGCAACTTTAAGACTTGTGGACTTCAATTCCCAGAAGAGTTTTAAAGTTGCCAAGCTTGGAGACCCCTGGTATAGACTTTTCAATAGATACCAACCCAGTTTGCGCTAGTTCACCACAGTCACATTGTAGTATCTGATAGAAAATTAGTCAATAGTAAAATGTCCAAATACTTTTTGGGGTGGGGTGGAGTGGGGTGGGGAACTGGTGGGTGAAGGCAAGCTCTGAGAAGAGCAGGAGAGTAAGAAAAGAAAGTTTCCAGAAGTTAGAAACAAAATACATTTATTGAATTTACCTTAACCAATCATAGCCTACACACCTTCCCTAAATGTGAGATTTCATTGGATTTTTTTTTTAAATAAAATTTATGCATCAAACTCTGGTCTTTAAAGGTAAATTGAGACTTTCTTACTCATTGAGAAACAATATTTTTTGCTCTTTTTGTCATTTATTTATTTTTGTCTTCTATTTATTTTGAGGCCATTCCAACTTTTCCTTAATTTTATAGAAAAATGGAAACAATTCTAACTATGATGGTTATTTGAATATTTTTGACTACTCATTTTCCTCTGTAGGTTTTGAGAAATTGAATTTAATTAGATAAATGATATTTCTTTCTTTTTTGTAGGGGGGGCGTGGATTCCCAGGAGAAAAGGTACTTAAATTTTTCAATATAACAGGAGAAAAAATAATACACATTTCCCTGTGTTATATTTTTTCCATTGTCAATTTCACCACAGGTTTTTTGTTGTTGATTAGAATAATTAATTACTTTCTTTGATTCTGTAGGGCGAATTAGGGGAAAACGGCCTTGATGGAATAGATGGAGAAGAGGTGAGTCATTTGAGTTACTTTTGGACTACTAAAGAACATGAAATAACATTTCTTTCTGGTTAGAACTCATTTCAGTAACACACTTTGATTAATAAATGCAATTAATTTGATTGCTTTTGCCAGGGAGAGAGAGGCTTTCCAGGTGTTCCTGGGGAGAGGGGGAACCATGGTAGACAGGTAAGTGTGATTTTTTTTTATTATTCCAAAATTGAAAAGAAAAAACTCCAAACAACCAAATAATGTTTTGCTGGTTATAGAGCTACAAGAGATCAGCCAAGGTCTCAGATATTTTTGCTTTCTTCAGTAAAGCCCTAACCGGAGAGGCAAATCACAGAAGCATTATACGATGCAGCCCAGTTATATCTCTGAGTAGGCTATTCACTGAAAAAAAATAATGGAGACACTGGTCTAATATCCTTTCTGCCGGTTATTCTCTTGCTAGAAATATCAGCCAGGGCAAGGTGAAAGTCACATTAATTACAGGGTTCTATTGTTATGGGTAATGATCTTGATATTACGAAAATAATTTCTTTATAGGGTGGCAGAGGAAGCAAAGGAGAAATAGGAGACTCAGGTGACCAAGGACTTCGAGGCGATCCGGTAAATATGTTGAAAAATACTGAGATGTCGATACTTTAAATTTCTAATTCCAGGAACAAAGAAATGAAAAAAGAAAAAAGGGAGAGATATTTGTTTTCTTTATCTCTTTTTCCTTTCTCTTTCATATTTACTATATTTTTAATGTACTTATTATATATGTAAAAATCTTTTAGTAATAACTATTTTTTAAAAAATATTTAAAATTGCCACAGATTTAAGATGTTAACTGTCATAATGGGCAGGCTTGACACTTGCAACAATTACTTTAATCTTATTGAAATCTTGAGGTCTATGAGGTAAAAGGTTGTAAAATCAGGGATCAGGAGAGCAGCACAGAACACTTCAAAGTATATGCTGAGGCTAGGAAATTGTTTTCAGAACTGAGCTACCAGTCCGCTTCTGTTTTTTTTTTTCTCATTCTCATCTATTTCAGAATCTATTGGCTATTTAGTAAAGACAAATCCCTTTAATGGGAAGTTGGGCAGGATGAAGCATCTGCAAAGGTGCATGCTATTGATGTTTAAACTTGTAAATATGCATCCAGGCGCTTAGAAAAATTAGAGAAATGAAGAAGGCCCAGGGTTACCATATGAGCTTTGTGGATATGTGTCAGGATTGAAAACAGTCTTTCTC
This sequence comes from Bungarus multicinctus, assembly GCA_023653725.1. Taxonomy (NCBI): domain Eukaryota; kingdom Metazoa; phylum Chordata; class Lepidosauria; order Squamata; family Elapidae; genus Bungarus; species Bungarus multicinctus. Next base: position 162,205,505 of record CM042836.1, read on the forward strand.
TGAACTGCATCCATCACTATGTTATAAACAGTGTAATAAACATTTTATAACTTTTGTCTCACTGTGCTTGCTTTTCATTGCTCGGGCTGCTTCCAGGGTACTTTTGGAACCGATAGCACTGATAGAGGACCGAAAGGCGAAAAGGGAGAACTTGGACCAGCGGTAAAATATCAATCCTTGAATTTGTAGAAGGGTTAGACAGAGATGCTAGCTGGCTTGGGAGGCTGTCCTAGAACCTCCAAAATCCAATCGAGATTGCTTGGGAGAATTTAATGTAATCTAATGACTGGACTAATTGCCTTACCAACAAGAAAAGTAAAGCTGCATGAGACTATGAGACAATTAACCAGTGGAACGGCTTGCCTTCAGAAGTTTTGCGTGCTCCATCACTGGAGGTTTTTAAGAAAAAATTGGACAGCCATAAGTCTCAAATGGTATACAGTCTCTTGTTGAGCAGGGGGTTGGACTAGAAGACCTTCAGGATCCCTTCCAACTCTGTTATTCTGTTACAGACATTTTTGGTTATCTCATAGTAGAAATGGGAGGGGTGAAGAATAAAAGTTAATCAATTAAAGATGAAATCAATCACTAGGTCAGATCAACCGGTCAGATCAATCCAAAAAACAACATAATATAATCACTTAGAATTAGAAACCATCAGTAAGGAGAGAGATTATTCTGGGTAAAATATAAAACTAATAATTTCTTATCTCAAGTTTTTTCACCCTATAAAATACTTTGTTTGAATTAATGATGGCATGAGCCCTAAAATCTCTCTAGTTTGAGAGAAAACCTAATCAGTATTTGAAAATCAATATAAATCTTACCTTGTTTCCTCATTGTAGTGATTTATGGCATCAGAGTTTTGTTGAGTTCTTGAGTTGTTGAGAACTGGAATGAAGTGAGGTCAGAATCTTTCTCAATTATCCCATTCTAAGATCCATACATATCCAAAACACAGACCTAATTTAAAAGAAGAGAAATTTTCAGAAATACTTTCTATTAATATGTTTTTATTAACCTGTTGTGACTTACATTTGTCTTTTATTTAGTGATAAACAATTCCAGTGTTTTGTATTCTTACAGGGAGAACTTGGAAGAAATGGACCACGAGGTGATGCAGGAGGAGCTGGAAGAGATGTGTGTTTAATTCTTTCTGCTATTTGATTTGCTAATAACATAGTTTCTACAATAATACCGATGCGTGTGTGTATGTATGCATGTATGTATGTTTTACAAATATTTGAATATGCGCTATCAAATTTAGTTCCTGGATGATTTAGAATAATATAGGAACACTTTAGGCAAGATCCCATAATTGTATGGGATTTGTGCTGAGATTTACAATTTAAAAACTGGTGTATTTGTTTAATTTCTAATATTTTGATACTTACTAAACCAAACTGAGGTAGGTAATGGGGAGAAGAGGAAAATAATCAATGGAAAAAGAACTCAGTAAAGATTGATTATTGTGTTGCACTTTTATCAATAGAGTTGCATTACTCAGGAGAAGCTCATGTAGCATCCCTCGATTAAGTGTCTGAATATGAAATATTGACTAATTTATTGACTTTGATTTGAAGTGATGTGAATTAATGTCATGCAAAACTTTGATCTGGACAGAGAACTAGGAAAGATAGAATAGTGGCATTAATAGTTTGTCCCTGTGATAAAAGAGAGAAAGGATACTTACTTTCACAAGTAACAATCTCAGATGAAGAGGGGAAGATATATATCTTGATTCCAGAAGGGAACTGGGGAAGAAGGGAAGAAGGATGCTGATTGGGATGGAACCATGTGCAGTTGCGCCAAAATTATGTTTAAGGAGTAATGATAATCAAGGTAGGAAGATTCTCTCAGTGCACAAAACATCTATCACAAAATATACTGACTTTGCAATGGAAACAAGATGTTTCTTTTGAGTGTTTGTTTCAAAGTCAACTCAGCAGAACACTCTTTTTTGTGTGTTCTGACTGTTTTGACAATTGGGATCAGTCATGTCCTTGCTGTTGTTGATTTAGACTCAGTGGGATGTTACACCAGTGGAGCATTGAGGCAAACATAGAAGTTAAACATATTCAACAATAACTGAATGAAAAACTGCTGGTGACTTTCTACCGCTGCACCATAGAGAGTTTCTTAACTTACTGCACCTGTGTATGGTTTGCCAATTGCACAGTGGCAGATAGGACAGCACTCCAATGGGTTAATGTTATTGCCCAGAAGATCATTGGCTGCCCTCTCCCCTCTTGGGGAGAGCTTTATAGATCCCGCTGCCTTAAAAAAGCTCAAAACATTCTCAAAGATCCATCTCATCCTGGGCATCCTTTGTTTGAACTATTACCATCTGGCATACAGTACAGGATAATAAAAACAAGGACAAATAGGCTGAAAAACAGCTTCTATCCCAGAGCAACAACTCTATTGAGTTCTACTGTATACCATTGAAGATGGTATTTAATTTCGTTGTACGATGTGCAATGACAATAAAGTAAACTAAACTAAACTAAATTTCTTCCCATTGTAGTCACAAGATACTGAACTTGATTCTATGGTATCTTTATCGCTATCTTTATAAGACAGAAGAAGATTGCTTGACTGTCTGCAGCCGGCCCAGGAACTTATTGTTGCTTTGTGTGTGCACGTGTCTTTCTGATTGTTACGGGAAGTTACAGTTAATGTGAGCAGATGGATAAGCTGTATATATACTTTGCTTTGTTTATTCTAAAAGTTCTGTTATGACATTTGTATTGATAGTATTTTTAATTATATGGTGTTCGTTTATCTGTTTAACATCTGTGTATATTATCTGTTACTAATATTGAGCTCATGTTATATTTAAAAATACAAAGATTCTAAGTTGGGCTAGAATGATGAAATTCATTGAATTTTGGTATGTGGGTGCTTTCTGGACATACTTTGGTATCTTGTGTTAATGTTTGTTTTATTAATACAATTAAAAAGAACTAGCAGGCCATTTATTGTTACCAGGAATCACTCTTTTGTGCAGACAAAGACATCTGCCAAGACAGAATCAGTTTCTGAGCTTTCGTCTAACTAGCTAAGATGAGGGGAGAGAAACACCAAATCTCTTGCTAAATAGAAGTTAGTGTTTACGAAGATAAAATAATACAAAAAATAAACCTAACTAAGAATGTTAAAATCTTAAGAATTAAGACACCTTGAAGTCTGAATCTTCTGTTTTCTATAGCATTTAGCTGTTGAAAATATACATTTTCGGTTCGAGTATCCACAAGAAAAAAAATCCTCAGAGAATAAAAAGCTGTAGGTAATGACCAAAATAGAAAAAAAGTATTTTTCTAGTGATATTGCTGCATAACAATTAATGGATATGCTGTATTTATTTCAAGGGACCACTTGGCAGAAGAGGATCAGCTGGGATCAAAGTAAGTCTTTAGTGTGTTTTTTTCATGATGGATGTTATCTGCTATATGTCTCTTATAAATATTGGATACACATATAGTAGAGGAAGTGAGGATAGCCAAATCTAAGTAATATCTTTATAAAAGTTGAAAAAATGAAAAATATAGAATATTGCTTTTTTCTTGTTAATTCTCAGTTGTTAAATAACTTTGCATTTAGGAAAATTTGTTGAGAAGAATATACTTACGCAGCCTACCAGTGTGCTTCAGATAGACAACCATTTTAGAATCCTTTCTGGGACAAATTATGTATTATTTTTGAGGTATAAACATGCATGCACAGAATAGGTATATTTCACAAACATTTATTTGAAAAACTGCTTATGAAATTGTAATAATCAAGACTTACTCTAGTAGGGCAACTTGCTTGTAAATCTTTACTTATTTAACATATTTGTATGGCTTCACATTTTACAACAGTGTGACTTTGGGCAGCATACAACAATGAATTAAAACAAAAAAACCCCAATAAATTCATAAAAGCAGTTATCATTGAAAACAATAAAGAATAAGGAAAAGCTTGGAAACAGAGACAACAGCGTTAGCCGCAGGAAGGGAGTCATTGCAATATCTTTTTGATCCCCATCTTTATACTACCTTTCTGCCAAAAAACCTCATTATAGTACTATAGGCATACAGTACATGGTTTTTGTGTGCACTGTATCCTCATAGCAACTCTGTAAATTAGGTTAATATAGAATGATTGAAATTCTGACTGGCTCACATCTGTCCATGAGTTTTGTAAAAATAAATGTTTAAGGAGGCTGAGATTTTTAATCAAGTATGTGGGTAATCCCAGAGGAAAATAAAACTCAAGTAACGTAAATGGTTGCATCTGGAAGATGTTCCATTCACTGACAAACCTAATTCCATTTGACCTTCATGCCCAAAGGAAATGCAAAGAAAAATGCAGCTTTTAACTGAATTCATACAAACATAAGAAAAAGCCAGCCTGCCTTATTAAGCAGTAGCTATATAAAAGCGTCTCTCTCTTTCTCTCTCCCTCTCCCCTTCTATCTCTTTATCTCCCTTTCCCTCTCTTTATGTCTATATCTGTCTATGTCTGTCTGTCTGTCGGTCTCTCCCTCCCTCCCTCCCTCCCTCCCTGCCTGCCTGCCTCTCTATCTATCTATCTATCTATCTATCTATCTATCTATCTATCTATCTATCTATCTATCTATCTATCTATCTATCTATCTATCTAATTTATCTATCTATGATCTCATTACATTCTCCATTCAATTGTTTTCATTTCTTAGGGAAATAAAGGTGCCCCTGGCTCATCAGGATTTAATGGGGAACAAGGAATTAAAGGTCCCCAGGTGAGTATTTGCAGTTCATTTTCAGAAGTAGGGAAATGACATTGGTGGTACATTGGGTGGAAAGGGACAGAGGTTGTGTTAACCCATTGTAGGAAAACCAACAACAATTTTAATAGTAATTTATTGGTTAAATTTCTAATTAATGTATTGCTATTAGTTTAATTGCAAAAGGCTTTTGTAGATTATTTCTGATTAATTTATGTCCAGATCTCCCCCAAAAAAGCAGACTATAAAAGGAGATCATAGATAATATTTGTCAGGTCCCATAGATCTCTATCAGAACCTTGCCATTGGGTTACACTTGAATGCGGTTTTCTTTGTTCCTTTCCACTCTTTGATGTGGCTTTGGGGATGTTGGAAGGGGGGAAAGAATGTGCCTGGGGCCATTTGTTTTGTCTCACCACCAGAGAGCAAGATCGTGGTGCCTGGGAACTGCCTGTTATCACCTTCTCAGCCCAAAGTTCTCACAAAATCTTTGCACCTTGGGAATGGCTAAAATATTATCTGGACATTGGGAGAGGCCTAGAAAGGAGCGGTTTAACCTAATGCTCCAGGGTGTGAAATCCAGATTCTGCTTACAGTCTCTCTGCTATCACTGCCCTCCAATAAAAGTTTCTTTTAAAATGCTGTTCATTTCAAGAGTTCTGCTTTCTTGAGAAGGCTGGCAAAGTGGGACCTTACATTAGGCAGAATCTGCAAAGTGATCAACCTGGAAAGGTTCCAGACCTACTGTGGGGACTGTGCAAAGAATGTCCAACCAGGGCACCGGTCAAGAGGAAGCCAAATGCAGGGAGGAAGCCCCTGTTGAGGCTCAACCCAATGAAAGCCCCTGCGTGTGGACGAAGGATGTTATCATCCTGGATGATTCCACAAGACCAATGTGGTCCAACAGTGTAGGAAAGAAGGAGGACTGGAATGGGAGAAACCAAGGAATCACTTTCATCTAGGGAAGCTGACAGCAGGGGTGGAAATGTGAGCTGGGAACCCTTTATGATGACTATGAGATAAAGGAAGCCTTGGGCTGATCTTACCAACTCATAAAGCAAGCAATGCATCTCATGAGGGAAGCCCTCCAGGGCATGAGAGTCTGAGACACCAGGGCCTGCACCACTGGAGAAACGAGAAGGCGAGAGGAGACCATTGTCTCCAGCCTCTAGGGCATCCGCAGATACCATTGAGAATGCCAATGAACCCATTGCCACCCCAGTGAACCCACCTCAAAGAGACCTGGGCAGAGTGCAAGTTCCTCATGCTGGTGGGAGGAGATACCCACAACTAGACTAGAACTAGAATGGAAGGCACTTCCCCGGGAATAAAATTCAATGGAGACCCATGCAAGAGTACAGGAGGGATCTCCCAACTAAGGTAGTGAGGGTAAGGGTCGTCACCCTGGCCTAGAGGGGGCTGGTGCATGCTGGATGGTACCCTCCCCAAAGTGGATGCCCCTGAGCTCTGAAACTTTAACCACTTCACAACAGCCCTGAGATGTAGGTTCGAAGACACTCTAGCTGACCGAAAAGCCAGAGACTGCATCAAAATCATAAAGCAAGGCTGCTGGCTGGTAACCAAATATACGGAGGAATTTAGAGAACTGGCCTACCATGTGGACTTGCCAGAAAAAATACTGGTGAGCTGTTTCAAGGACAGGCTGTATGATGACCTGTACCATGCTTGCATCACCAGAGGAGCCCCGGCTCATCTGCATGAATGGTACATTTTGGCAGAAGAAGCTGAAATCGACCAAGCCTGAAACCAATTCTGCTCAAGCAAAACCTGGAAGAGGTAACCATCCAAGAGGAAGAGAGAGGTGGCCAAGCCTCAGTCCACTCTACCATGCTCAACAGCCTGCTTCAAGTGTAGAAAGGAAGGCCATGGCAGAATCTTACGCAAAGACCCCGACCAGAAAGGGAGATCGACAATTTGGGGGGAAGCCAGCAAAACCAATGCAGCAAAAGGAAACTGCCCTGAAGAGTGATAAGGTCATGGAGTTCTAGTCCTCCCACAAGCAAGGGACCTAGAACTCCAACCCACAAGAAGAAGAGGCAAGCCCGTTGGACAGTGACTATGATGATGACCCCATGTTAATAACAATAGCACTTAGACTTATATACTGCTTCATAGTGCTTTACAGCCCTGTCTAAGTGGTTTACAGAGTCAGCATATTGCCCCCCAAAATTTTGGATCCTCATTTTACCCACCTTGGAAGGATGGAAGGTTGAGTCAACCTTGAACCTGGTGGGATTTGAACTGCCAAACTGCAGGCAGCCGGCAGTCAGCAGAAGTGGCCTGCAGTACTGCACTCTAATCACTGAGCCACTGATTGTCACTATCCCAGTGGGACATGAAGTCCATCACTGTTCCCGTAGAACTGCTAATCCCAAGCATGGGGCAGAAGGTGGTGCTGATGGCCCTACTAGACGTAGGGTGCACCCAGTGCCTAATAAGTCCAACCCTAGTGGGAAAGCTGGGGACCTGCCTAAGAACAGTTAAAAAATCCCATAGCATTTTGCCAGCTTGATGGGTCCATCACAGGAGGAGTCCCAGCCACGTTTGCCTTGCAGTGTTCATGCAGCTATTAAATGAGATGCTGCATGAACACCTATACAAGGGTGTTTTGATGTACCTTGATGACATTCTGATCAGTAGTGGGATTCAAATTTGTTTATTACCAGTTCTATGGGCATGGCTTGGTGGGCATGGCAGGGGAAGGATATGTAAAATCTCCAGTCAGAGGTGGTATTTGATGGTTCTCCAACCTACTCAAAATTTCTGCTACCAGTTCTCCAGAACTGGTCAGAACCTGCTGAATACCACCTCTGATTCTTATATATACCAAAACAAAAGCTGAACGTATCAAGCTGGTCTGGGCAGTCCTGAAAAAACCCTGAGCTGCCAAATTATATGCTAAGTTCTCAAAATGGAAATTCCACAAAAGTAAAATAGACTGCCTGGGATACAGGATCTCACGCTAGGGGGGTGGATATGGATCCATAAAAAGTGTGAGCGGTGTTAGATTGGGAAGCCCTATGCACCCTAAAACAGTTACAAAGTTTCCTAGCCTTTGCAAATTTCAATTGGCAATTTCATCCCATCATTTGCCCAAATCACCCTCCCTTTTATTAACTTTCTGAGAGCCAAGGGAGGAGATAAGCCTAAACCCAACCAGCCACTAAAGTGGAACATGGAATGCCAAGCAGCCTTCAAGAAGCTAAAAAAGCTCTTTTCAGCCAAGTCAATGTTAAAGCACCCGGACCCAGAAAAACACTTTGTAATTCAGGCCGATGCCAGGGATGTGGCAGTGGAAGCTGTGCTACTTCAGGAAAATGAGGGGGGTCAACTACAGCCCTGTTCATACACATCAAAAAAAAAAAAAACTGAAACCAATAAGCATTGGCCAATATGGGAAAAGGAAGCATTTGCAGTCAGATGGGCTTCCTCACTTGGCAGCACTTCCTGGAAGGGAATAAAATCCCTTTCCAGGTATGGATTGGCCACAAGAATCTGGAAGCTCTAAAGACCCCAAAGAAAATGTCAACCCTGTTGGGCCCATACTTTTAGTGATTTAACTTCAACCTCTGCTATTTACATGGCAGATGTCCACGTTGCCCCAGTATAACAGCATGAAAATAGAAGTAGTTAAGCCCATGCGCCCTGCACCGCAGTTACCAGCATGGGTCACTTCAAGATCGAAAGAAAAAGGGGACCCCATAGACAATGTGATCACTGTAGCCTTTAAGCAGGTTCTAGAGAAGGATGAGTGGTTCCTTAAACACAAAAGTACTTGCTCCATGCAAGGTAGACTATGGGTGGGAGGTAAACTCTATATCCCAGCGATAGCATAATGCTGTGGCTTTGGGAATTGATCTCATATCTTAGTTCATAATAAACCTTCTAATATTTTAAGAATGTACCAATTTTGTATCAGAACTTTTCTGCTTCAATTATTTAATTTTGTTTATTTATACAGGGACCACCTGGCACAACTGGAATCCCTGGCCTTCAAGGAGAGCCTGGCCTTCCTGGTCAAAGGGTAAAATTAGTTTTCTCTGTCATCAAGGATGTTCTTAAAGAACAAATTATAAACACTCTTAGATGGGGAAAACTCAGTGATTATTGTCTGTTTCTAGTCATCATCAGAAGTGTGATTGAAGAGCAGTTTAACATTAGACAGCTGTGGGACTAGGAGTAGAAAATAATTTTATTATGGATCCTGTTGGGAGTCAATTTCTTTTCATCCTGGCAGGAAAGAAGTCCAAATAGCACTTCTCATTAACAAGAGCTGCAGAATCATTTCATAATCCCAGCATGCACTTTTGTTGGTCCTATGACCGCCCCAGGAAGCACAACAAAAAGCAGCACCTGCATAGGCCTTTGTGGCTGTGAGGTTATCAGGTGTCTTTCCTGGTAAAACAGAAGATTAGGACACAGACATCTTGATCACTTATAACATGTTTCAAATGTTTTTAGTGATATATTTTTGAATTGTAAGCTGTCTGGAGTCATTGACTGAGATCGGCAGCTATAGACATTGAATAAATAATGAGTAAGATTATATGTGACAATGTGCAGCTATAGACATTGAATAAATAATGAGTTTATATATGATAATAGGAACTGTACTATGCAGTATTCCAGATGAGAATGCATCATGCATTTGTATAAGAGCATTACAATGTTGGCAGTTTTATTTTCATTCTCTTTCTTGATTATCACTTGTGTGGAGCCTGCCTTTTTCATGGCAGCTGCACATTGAGTCAACCTCTTAAGCTACCTATTATGTACTCAAGATCCCTTTTATGGTTACTTACAAGCAGATCTCATAACTGTGGACATGAAGCTAGGGTTTTGTTGCCTAGTGCAAACTGATTTTGATCTGCTATAAACTCAACAATTCACTTATTTAACAAGTTATTTTGAAACCTTTACCATCTCTTTTGTTCCTCACTACCTTGAACAGTTTGGCTTCCCAAGCCAGTATCATTTATGAAAGCTTTTTATTTTCTGCAATGAAAAAAAAATGCCTGTTCATTCCTATGTTTTGCATGTCATTTTTAATCATTCAACAATACATAAAAGGATAAGTGTCTTTATTCCATGAAAATAAAGTTTACAGAAGAATCTTTGTTAAATGACTTTCTCAAAGCTTTTTTTGAAAATCTGTACAAATTGATACAGGCTTGCTTCCATTCACAGGCCTATTGTGGGAATCTCAGAAAACTTTAGAAGGCTGATGAGGCAAGATTTACCTTTGCAGAATCCACACTGATTTTTCACAGAAAGGCTTGTTCCTCTATATGTTTAGGTTCCCCCCACCCCTTTAATGATAATTTCCATCCATTTTGCTGGAACAGTTACTAATATGCCCATACTATAATTTCTTGTTTCTGTAGGGTTCTAGTGGTCCAGGTGGAACTGTTGGGGAGCGTGGTAGGTCTGGTCCTCTTGGTAAAAAGGTCAGTTTTTTTAAAATAGCTCTAATAATTATTAGTTAAATGACAGAAATGGTGGCAGTTGAAATAAGCCTTGTTTTCACTATCCTATATATCTTTCCAGTCTTAACCACAACATCAAACTGGCTTTCAAAAATATGTCTATAGAAACTAAAGATATCGTTAAAATCTTCAAATACTTGATTTGAGATTGCAATATCATTAAACTTTCCCACTAGAATGTTAAAAAGCATATTGTATCTTGTTTAATTTTAAAAGTGCACGGGGAAACGCAAGTTTCATGGTTGACATTTGCTCAAAGATCACTGGATTCTTTATTGCTCCTATTATAGCAGTTTGGAAGTTCTCCTGAACTCAGAATTTTGCTTGAAGGAGCAGCTTTAGCTGATGCTCAAGTTCTGTTTCTCTATGAATGGGAAACTTTGGTGACAGTAACTCACTGAAATTGGATTACTGTAGTTCACACTTTACTTGGGCTGCCTTTGAAGACTACCCAGAGTGCAAAATGTGGTAGCTTGCTTGCTGACAGATGAAAGTTGCCTTAGCAGGATAACACCTTCGTTGCAGATACTATATTGGCTTTCAGGCATTTGACTGCAATGCCTTTAAAGTTTTGAATGGCTCAAGGCCCTGTTACCTATAGAACCAACTTCTCTGACTAGGACCATCTTCTGCGCTTAATCCAAGAATGGTCCCTTTGGATTCTTCCCTGTGGGCTATCAAGAGGAGGGAGTCCAGAGACAGGCTTACTCAGTGGCTCCCCATTTCTGTGGAATAGCTTTCCCCTTGAGGTCCTTCACTATTGACTGAGGAAGTGCTTTATTGCTGCCCCTTTGGGATTCTAATAATGCTTTCTCCCTGAACTACTGTTATTTTATATTTGGTTGTTAAGATTTTTAAATATTAGTTTAACATTGACATTGTTAGAGGTAATATGCTGACTCTGTAATCCACTTATAGAGGACTGTAACGCACTATGAAGTGGGTATATAAGTCTAAGTGCTATTGATATTGCTAAAACTACTATTCTCTAAGCACCGTGTCTGTGTGTATATCTTACATGATACATTCAAATAAATCTTTCAGGGTGAAGCTGGTGAGTCTGGTCCAAAGGGGCCCTTTGGTCCTCCTGGTCCCCGAGGAGAAATGGTGAGTGTTTCTAGGAACCAATATTATTCAGTGCTCAAAGAGTGAGTATTAACAGATTCAAGGGATAATCAACATTTTCTTGTTAAAGCATCGAGAACACTGTCTACATGTTTCTTGTTTGGAAATCTTGATAGTTCCCTGCAGGTCAGTCCAGATGGTTTACAAACCATTTCATAGAGTTCCATTCACTCCTGTAGTCGAAAGAACATCCGTATCACTGAATTGTTTAGACTTTAATGACCATTATGGTACAGCAAAGATGCAAAGAGACTTTTCAGGATCCCAGTGTCTGTTGCTTATTTTGATTTGTTGCCTTTGCATCTTGTAGGGAGATGATGGACGAGATGGAGCTGGCAACGAAGGACCTAGAGGCAGAACGGTATGCCTAGGATCATTTTTGGACTTACAAATATATCTGAAAGTTCCTTAATCCATACAGCATGGCTTGGGCAACAACAGAATTTGCAGCAAGGGAACCAAAGGTCTCTTGCCCTCTAACACAAGACTGCCTGTTTTCTTTTGTTCTTCCTTAGCAATAAGAACTCCCACCCTCCCACACCCAATTTTGACAATATCTCTGATTTTCTTCCAAACTCTTTTGTGCCCATGTCTCACCTTTCCTTGCCTTTCTTTCTCTTCCCCATACCTGTTCAGTATGCAAAATAAATGAAATACAAAATCTGTAGTCTGCAAGCTGCCCTTCTGGTTTTTAAACTCTTTATAAGCAAAGGTTTCTTCTCCACAGAGCCTTTCTGATTTGCACAATTAAATTGTATGGTTAATTTTTTATTGATGCCAGTAAAGGTAGTTTTTTTTTATCACACTCATCTAAGAAAGTTTTAAGTATTTGGAACAATGAGCTTGTGGAAAAAGACTAACTTTACTATAAGGCCTGTAGTCTGAGTTGAGTCATGCTCATTGTGTTTATGTCAATGTAACATACTGTTGGGATCTGTGATTCCCTTTTTGAAAGCTCCCTGAATTTAACTGCACAGAATCCCCATGCAGGCTTTATTATTATATTCGGGGACTCTTCCAAAGTGTTACATTGATCAGTTGGGTTTTACAGCATAACAAACTTGTTAATAGTGCCTCTGTTGATACTTATAATCTCTAGAAAACGGATTAGGGGAGGTGGGCGGAAGCCAACTCCTCTAATTCTAAGACTTCAATTTCTTTTCTCCACAGGGACAACCCGGTTTTCCAGGATACCCAGGATTACGGGTATTTAAAGCACTTTTTAGGTTTTTTTTTTTAAATAAATATATACATGTATAGATTTTACAGCATATATTGAGCAATGGTTAGAATTTTTTTTTCCTTTATCTTTATCATTGACATGATCTACCTTGTTACAATAATTCCTTTGTTCTTTTAATGTTTTGATTTCTCTATATAGTTTGTGATTAAGTAAAGCACTTCTTAGTTTTTGTAGAGCACTTTAACGTCTATGTGATCTTTATTAGGGAGTAAATGCTCTGCTTCTCTTTTTGGATTAGGGTGTACCTGGAGATCATGGTGATGATGGTAAATCGGGCCCCAAAGGAAGCAGCGGTGAACGGGTAATGCCATTTCATCCTCTGACTCCAATAAGACTCTCTTCCTGCATCTTTCCCCCCAATGATTTTCTTTGTTCTAAATGTCATTTTGTAGCACTCGCTGGCAGAGCTTTGGTGTACTTAATTAGAAGAAAGATAGCAAAGTGAAAGTTGTATCATCCTGGCAGTATAATAGGAGATGGGTTATTCTTATCTTCTATCATGGTACTTATTTAAATATCATTGCCGAGTTGGTATTGCTATTTTATTGTACATATTAGAAAGATCCCCTACCTGGAGAGCTAGAAGACATTGATTTCATTCACTTGTAATTGGCTGGAGAAAGTGCTTTATACTGCCTATACACATACTATAATATGTAATACATTGAAGCCCTACAGATAGTATATATATGAATGTATAACAGAATAACACAGTTGGAAGGGATCTTGTAGGTCATCTATTCCAACCCCCTGCCCAAGCAGGAGACCCTATATCATTTCTGACAGATGGCAGTCTTCTTTGAAAGCTTCCAGTGATTAAGCTCCCACAACTTCCAAAGGCAATCTGTTCCATTGGTTGATTGTTCTGTCAGAAAAATCATCCTTATTTCTAAGTTGAATCTCTCCTTGATCAGTTTCCATCCATTATTCCTTGTCTGGCCTTCAGGTGTTTTGGAAAATAGGTTGACCCCATCCTCTCTGTGGCAGCCCCTCAGATACTGGAACACTGCTATCATGCCACCCCAGTCCTTGTTTTCAATAAAATAGAGATACCCAATTCCAGCAATCATTCTTCAAATGTTTTATCCTCCAGTCCCCTAATCATCTTTGTTGCTCTTCTCTGCATTCTTTCTAGAGTCTCAACAACTTTTTATACTATGGTGACCAAAACTGGATGCAATACTCTAGATGTGGTCTTAATAAGGCTTTATAGAGTGGTATTAATACCTCATGGGATGTTGATTAAATCCCTCTGTTAATGCAATTTAGGATTGCATTGCCTTTTATGACTGCAGTTGTAGACTGTTGGCTTGTATTTAATTGGTTGGCTATTAAGACTCCAAGAACCCTCTCACAATTATTGCTATTAAGCCTGGTTTCTCCCAATCTATATGCGTACTTCTGGTTTTTCTTGCGTAAGTGTAAGACTTTACATTTTCTCTACATTGAATTTCATTCAATATATTGTTGTTGTTGCAGGTTTTTAATATACAAAATTTCATAATGATTTATTCAGTTTACTGCAATTTAATTCATTTGCATTTTAATACTGGAATTCTAAGGAAGTATTGTGGTATTGTTTACTTCAAATTAAGCCAATTCCCAGTTAATTAGCATTATGTGTAAATCATGCGACTCTGACCACATCCTAGTTTTTTCCTTCAATAATCTGATTAAGGCATTTGTATTAGTTAGGTATAAGATTCCATACCATGTTCTTTATCAGCCATGGAGATTCAAAATGAATTAGTGAATTTAGTCAAAGTTTCAAAGAGAAACTTTGAATTATGTTCTTATTAGCCAGGAGCCAACTATAGGCAAAAAGAAAGCAGCATTTCATAAAAATGGAACCAAATATGTTCGTTAAGTACCTTCTGGTCATAGAATAATGTTAGAACTGTGAACATTATGTAAGCATTATCAAATTAAACCCAGTGACACTCATTTGCTTGTGTAAAGAAGCTAAAACATTGCTATAAGTTGAAATAATGAGTATTGTAATACTATGAATAATCTTACATACCCATCTGCAAATACTTATATATTTTTTTTAGACTTAACTGAATTAGAGACAGCAATCATTTTTAGCCAAGGATAGTGCTCCACACTTTTTAAATAGGAGAAAGGCTTTAAAGACAGACTGATGACTGGTATACTTACGTATATGTATGGGTGCTTGCAAGAAAAACTATAATACCCATGGGTGAACCAAAATTTTCTTGAATTGGATGAGTTAAATTATGTTAGAATTTTACAGTTTTAGTATGGTTTTTTTTTCACTCTACTAAACAAGTTGAAAACTATGTTTTGGGTTTTTTGGTAGCTGCCTCCCCCAAAAACAATCTTAGTGGTTCACCTGTAATCTCTACATCATTTAATAAATTATTTTTATTATTTATAGTATGCTTTTAACTTGACCCTCAAGAATTATTTTTTAAAAAATATAATGATATATAATACAAATCCTTTTCATACAACTAAGACTGAATTATAGTAACTAAAAGAGATGTGAAAAATAAATGATTGCTAATTTAAGCAAACTTTCCAGATTAAAGTAATGGTGACAACTTTTGGGTATGTTAGATGCCTAGGGAATATGGGATGAAGGTGGAGAATGTATGGAATAGGAGCAATGGAGAATACTGCAGCGGATTCTTCAATGTAATACTAGGAATAGATACAGAAACCTGAACAATTTAATTAACTTGAAAGAGTTGTGATAAATAATATGAAAAAATATTTATGATCTGAATCAAATGCCTAGTTTTCCCTTTTTAGGGACGTTCAGGGGACTCTGGCCAAACTGGACAGAAAGGAGAGAGTGGCTATCCAGGACCACCTGTAAGTTTTTGCTGTTCTGGTTATTGCTTTAGTAACTACACTTTTCTAGTATACTTTGCCCTTTCTTTTCATACAATTTGTAAACAAGCTCACATGCTCGATATTTATCTTCAGTTGCAAAGTTAAATTAAAATTCATTCTCTTAAGTAAACTCATACGAACCGCAAAAATTGAGATGTGGCTTTAATATGTTTACTCTACACATTCTTGACTTGCTTGCATCATTTAAAAGTATTCAAGATTGTACATAGATTAAGTAAAATTGTAGGAAATGATAACAGTTACTGAACTGATTATGGTTAGCTTATGTGAGAATTCTGCCACGAGCCTGTTCAGAATACCAATTTACTGCCTCCATTTTTTTCAACCACATTTACAATAGCTGAATACCTACATTTTACTGAGCTACATTAAAGGAAAGTACAGTTGTGAAACTTCAGAAGTTATAAAGTTTGAACATTCAGTTTCAAAATTTCCCACTTTGGATTTTGAGATAAAAACTTTGTAAATATTTCAGGTTTTGCATTACATTTCCCTCATTTTGTGGCACACAGAGCCATCTCTCCGGGCATGTCAGCTGTCGCCCATTGCTCTTCCGGGTTCTGGCATGCACAGCTTGGTCTTTGCATGCTCATGCATGCTAGAAACTGGAAGACCAGGTGGCCAGTGGTGTCAGAAACTGGAAGCTCAGCTTCCTGGCGCATGCATACGCACCAGGGAGCTACTCTTCTGGTTTCCAGCACTCCCCCCATATGTGCTTCCATTTTGGCACTCAGTGCCAAAAAGGTTCACCAACACTGATCTATATATTTAATGTACATTAAATGTAGAAATCTAATGTAGTAAACCAACAGGATTTTGTCTTCCCCTATGCACACAGATAAGGAACAGATAGCAATAGCAATAGTGCTTAGACTTCTGCACCTAAGATTTTTTTCTGCCATCAGTTTTCCATGTTTCTGTGTTTCTCTCTGAATTCATTATATGCATTAGACATTGCAAGATATCCCAATCTGTAAAATGAAAGAGGAGGCATCCTTTAAAAAAAAAACATGCAGGAGAGCCCTTAAATTTGTGTTCCATTTCCATTAAGGAGATGTGACAGTGAAACTGGTTGAAACTTGATGTACAATATTATTTTGGAAAAAAAAACTCTACTTGTTCCATGAGTGGCTTCCTTCTGGGTCAGCCTGCACAGAATCAGCCACTCTGATTTTTTGCGCTCTTGGCAACTCATGGATAAGACTTTCTTCCCCAGTCTCTGGACTTTGTTCTCCCGTATGATTAATTAAGTGTCTGACCTTGTCAAGTCAATTTTAAACAAGCACAGTTAAGTTTATTCACAGTAAATTATATCTACATTTTTTTAATCTTTTCTTTCAGGGACTTATGGGTAACAAAGGATTGTCTAGAGATGTAAGTCAACTATTAGTTTGTGGTACCAGATCTTGTGTATTTCTTCATGTTGGAAAACTTTTTTCACTGTCTCTCTCTCTCTCTCTTTACTTTAAAGCACTGCACGCTGATACGCAAGATCAAAGATAACTGCCGTAAGTCTGTTTATTTTTCCCCGGTCTTGATGTAGTAGGCTTTTTGGTATGGATTATAAAGTAATTTCTTTCTTTTCCTTCTTTCTCTCTTATTATTATTCACAGCTTGCTGTTATGGTAAGTTCCTTTTAAATTACTCAATATCTGCAATCAGATGAAAAAACGACATACACAACTTCTTTGAAAGACAAGCATTGAATTATTCACTGGTAAACTCTGTCACTTCCTTTTGGGGGGGAGGTGTAGAACTAATACCTTTTTTCTCATAATACTTATTTTTTAATGTCCCTGGTTTCTGCAGGTCCAAAAGAATGTCCTGTTTATCCAACTGAATTGGCCTTTGCTCTTGATACTGCTACTGGTGGAAATGCAGCCACTTTCAATAGAATGAAGGACACAGTAGTGTCAATTGTTAACAATATCACAATTACAGAAAGCAACTGCCCCAGAGGTGCCCGGGTAGCACTGGTTACATACAACAATGAAGTTACCACTGAGATACGTTTTGCTGACTCCAGAAAGAAGAAGGATTTGGTAAAACAAATCGAGGACCTCCAATTTGTTCAGACCTCCAAACAACGTAGCTTAGAAACAGCCATGACATTTGTGGCCAGGAATACTTTCAAGCGTGCACGTAGCGGCTTCCTTATGAGGAAAGTTGTTGTATTCTTCACCAATGGGCCAACAAGAGCATCTCAAGAGTTGAATGAAGCAGTACTAAGACTCTATAATGCTGGAGTTGTACCTGTATTCCTTACAAACAGAGAGGACAGGGCCCTTACCAACGCATTACAGGTCTGCTTCCTTTTAGTTTTCTTCCCCTTGCACAATCTTTTCAGGATTCAATCAATCAATCAATTATAGAACTCAGGAATTCACTTCTCTCTTTCAGGAGCATTCAACAAAATGGCTTAATTTTGTTATTTTTTTATATTGATTACTGTCCCAGGATCACTGAGCATAGAATATTTTGGATTTGAAAAAGAAAAGGTTGCTTCTGAGTATTTGCAGCCACATGCAGAGCACTTGTGGCCACTCCCTAAACTAAATGCATCTTTTCCCCAAATTATGCTACAGCTGTGAGCAACAACCACTTAATCCTGGGAAAAGATGCTGCTGCATAGGGAGTTCATATCAGTGGTGGTATTCAGCCAGTTCGCAATGGATCGGGCGAACTGGTAGCAAGAATTTGGCATGGGTCGCCAAACTGGTAGTAAGTTCTGACTGGCCACGCCCCCCCACTGGGTCACCCTCCCGCCCGATGCTCACCCCGCCCGCCTGCCTGACATTCCCCACCTGCCTGCCTGACATTTGCCTAAGGTATTTCTTTCTTTTTTTTCCCTCCCGACAATCAGTTGAAGATAAGATCAGCTGTGCTGGGATTCCCCTTGCTGAGGCCCAGGAAGGCAAAAAATGGAGCTCAGCCCCCTACTCCATTTTTTGCCTTCCAGAGCCCCAGAGGAGCCTTAGGGGAGCAAAAACGCCCCTCCAAAGGCTTCTCTGAGGCTAGGAAGCTCCCAAAACGGAGCTTGGAGGAGTGCTGCATGCCCCTCCCATGCTCTGTTTTTTTTCTTCCTGAGCCTCAGGGGAGCCTCAGGGGAGCCTCAGGGGAGCCTCAGGGGAGCAAAAGCGCCCCCCCCAAAGGCTCCTCTGTGGCTAAGAAGCTCCTCAAAATGGGTGGGGACTGCAAAAAAAGAAAAGCTACGCCCACCCAGTCACATGGCCATGCCCACCAAGCCACGCCCACAGAACCGGTAGTAAAAGTTTTTGAATACCACCACTGGTTTATATATGAATGAATCAAACTTAAACATCTATCAGCCTGAAAGTGTTGTGGTTTATCAGCAATAGCTAGACAAATTCTTAAAAGCAGCAGACAATGTAGATGCTTTTGCATATAGTTCTTTTTGCCCAAGAAATGCCTACAAAACTTCCCTCAAAGATGTTGTCCGAGCAAGGTAAAATAAAATAATCAAGATGGCAGCCACAATTGTGCAATTGAAGCTCTGCACTGATTTAACCATCAACTTGATTTTTTAAAAATCATATGCTATGGATGCCCATAAGACCATCCACAACAGGAGATTGTGACTGTCTTCAGAAAAGAGTAGGGGGCTGCCAATTACTGTAGCAGCTTTCTGTTTTTGTTTGTTAGTTTCCTAAGTTCAAAATAATAATTTGACTCCAGAGATCTACTGTATATTTGATATTCTATGTATCTAGTGAGACTTAACTTCTTCCTCCTGTATCTGTCAGTAATTTAAAAAAAAAAAACAGTCCTAAAGATTAAGAAAAAGCATATCATGTGGTGGTGGGGAATACCCTGAAGATGGGGAAGTTGGCAGAAATGACTGCGTATCCAAGCAGGAGCATCTGGCTTCTGATCATGTAAACAGTTCTTTGGATATAAGCCATAAAGTCCATTAATAGTGTATGGCTGCTTCTTTACCAGTTGAAGCTGTCAAATCAGTATATACTGTGGATGAAAGAAGAGACTAAGGAGATGGCAATTATTATGTCATTGTTTTGAAAATGATGGCCTTGCACTCAGATTAATTAAAACATACGAAAACTTCTTTGTTAGAATACTGTGTGGCAACCTTTATTTTTGAAACTATCCTTAGAAGGATTAAAAGAAAAATTCTCAGACAATGATGGGAAACCTACATAGGACAGTAATTTGCTGAAATAGCTTCCTAATTTGAATAGCATCAGGTTAAGCACGCTTTTCCAGAGATGCATGGTATCCTAGTTAAAATTGTCCTACACAGGTTGTTCATTTCATATTGCAGTCACATTAATTGGATTTTGTGCATGATCCAGTTTTTAAGATGTCATTGTTGGCATCTCTCCCCCCTCATATTCTCTTCTTTCTCTTCTACTAGGGCTCAAGATAACAATACATAATTCCTTCTCCATTTTATCATCACAATAGTTTTAGAAACTAGTTGGATTTGGACTTAATTCAAAGCCACTTCATGAGTTTTGTGGCTAAGTATAGTTAGTTTTTCACATCATATTTCTTGTGAGTAAGTTGATACAGATGATGGCTAAACCAAGAAGTTGTGATAGTTCATATTCAAGTCCTGGCCCACATGTTGTGAGTCATATCCTCAGGTGTTCTGGAGGTAAAGTAGGAGATAAAGAATGGACAACCTGTTTGTTGCATCAAGTCTGAATTGGACCTTATGACAAATGCACATTTATGTTGAACCTTTCTCTCAATGATGCAGAAAGGTAGGCTTTGAATCTAAAAAGTAAATATATAGAACAATTTACAGAAATGTATTGAGATGTATCTATGTTCAAGTGGAGTTAAGAAAAGCTAGCCCCTTTCTTGGTATATTTTAGAGACCCTGGACAATTTAACAAACTCTTTTCAGAATTCCACTCACCGCATGCTTCTCTTCTTGTTTTTAGATAAATAACACTGGTGGACAAGCTTTTGCATTTACTGGTGGCACTGCTCAATTGGCTGCAACTCTTAGGAAAGTGTTCACATGCCATATTTGTCTAGGTAAAATATATGACATCTTTTTTTTTGCTTGAAATATTTGTGTAGTATGACAAAATCAATTTGTAACCAGTCTGCTTGGTCTGTTTATGACAAAATTGGAGGGAACTGGGAAATTTGAGTGGGTTTTTTGTTGGTTTTAAGCTCTGCCATGTAAGGGCTGTGTTGTAGGACCATGGATGGACCTGCCTTCTTTTCAACTTTGGACTAGATCAGAATGCCTTATGATGTCATGGTCATAAACCTTTCTGGAACCAGCTGTTCAGTCTGAGCAGGCTTTAAGAAACTTGTGCACAATTGTATTTGTTTTTTGACTGTTACTAAGGCTTCTTCTGTTTCTAATAGTGCTGTTCAAGGGACATTTTGTTTTTACATTTCCATTCTCATGATTATTCCCTATTGGTGTTGCTTTGGTAGTGATGAAATTTAAACCTACAATTAGCCTTGTTAAAGCAATACTACAATCTGCTCATAAGGCAGTCATTCAATTGGTCCCCATTGTAATGGAAAATTTTATGGTGGAAAAGAGCTGCGGTGGCGCAGTGGTTAGAATACAGTACTGCAGGCTACTTCTGCTGATCACCGGCTACCAGCAGTTTGTCAGATCGAATCCCACCAGGCTCAAGGTTGACTCAGTCTTCCATCCTTCCAAGGTGGGTAAAACGAGGACCCAGATTGTTAGGGGCAATAGGCTGACTCTAGAGAGGGCTGTAAAGCACCGTGAAACGGTATATAAGTGCTATTGCTACTGCTATTATGGGCCAGTCAAGGATTTCTAGACTCACTCTAAACAAATCCCTAATTATCTAAAACATTTTTAAATGCATAATTGGAAGCTACTAGAGGTTTTTGGCACAAATGAAGATTTGTATATCTTGCTGTTTATGTCCAATTGAAAGACAAAAAAGGGGCACTGCAAATATTAATTATGTAACTATTATATATTTATTTGTCTAGATGTATGTGATCCTGATCCCAGCTGTGATATTCAGAGGGGTAGCTTTGGCAGAGACAGACGGGCAGCTCCTACAGATGTTGACATTGATATAGCATTCATCCTGGATAGCTCTGAGAGTACCACCCAAATGCAGTTCAAAGAAATTAAGAGCTACATTTCATATATTGTAAACCAACTGGAAACTAGTTCTGACCCCAAAGTATCACAACATCATGCCAGGGTTGCCATTGTCCAACATGCTCCTTTTGAATTTCAATCAAACTCAAGCATATCTCCTGTCAAAGTTGAATTGTCACTTACAGATTATGGCCCAAGGGACAAATTAACAGATTTCATTCAGAATCAAATGTCACAACTGTATGGAACACGGGCTGTGGCAACTGCAGTAGACTATACAATGAGGCATATTTTAGAGAGTGCACCAAATCCCAGAGATCACCAAGTCATTGTTTTGATGATGACAGGAGGCATTGAAAACGAAGAACTCGAACACCTTCAGAAAGTTATTGTAGAAGCTAAATGTAAGGGATATTTCATTGTCATTATTGGCATTGGTAGGAATATTAATATTCCAAGTATCTACACCTTGGCAAGTGAGCCTAATGATATCTTCTTCAAATATGTTGATATGGCGTCAGAACTTCATGAAGAGCCATTGCTACGTTTTGGAAGCCTCTTACCATCCTTCATCAATAGTAAGTAGATGCTTAATCTGTCAGTGAAAGGTAGGGAGATAGAAGGATTAGACCGAGGAGAACTTGAATCTGGGAGGGGAAACTTCCTTTTATCATTTTATAGTTTAGGGTGCAAGACTCTACAGTCAAAGAACAAGGTTGCAAAATAAACCTAAAACCATATGCTTAACTGAGTACTTCAATCAGTGTCTGCCACTATCTGTCTGTCTGTCTGTCCGCCCGCCCACCCAGCCACCCATCCATCCATCCAACTTAGACATTACCCACTTCCTTCACAGAAGGAGTCTGGGTGGAATACAAAATATTAAACCATAAAAATTATATGTAAAATTTAAAAAAGGCAAATATACTTAACGTTCAACGTTAAAAATGAATTAAAAGATGGGGTGGGGAGGGCCTTCTGGGCACTAAGCAGCCCCATAGCTGTGTGTTCCTCTGTGAGCCCCAAGCAAAACAGCAGAGCCTGAAACAGGAGAGGTTTGGCTTGGATTAAGAGGATTACATAGATATTTAAATAAAATGTTTGTCAGCCAAATTGGATGCTTTGATCCTAGAATTGCAGGATCAGACAGATTTCTCTGAAAGGATTCCTAGATTTTGTATTGATTAAAATAATTATTGTCAAACTTGGAATCATTAATCATTCTGAGTAAACACAACTTGCATGCCTCTTAGATATCTCTTAATTCCTAGTTCCTCTGTTATAGATATTAAACTTGGAAAAAATGTATCAGTGTATCTTTAAAGTATCCTGTTTCCTATTTAAACAAATAGCAAAGCCTTTAATTTTACCTACAGAAAAGGCCTATGCTTCCTCAATTTCTATCTCTGTTTTCTTTTTTGCTTTAAAAATTATTAACAAGTAGCATTTAAAAATAGTAAGAAAAAGACCATGCAGCTGTCTATCCAGACATATAATTTGAAACAGCACAACAAAAAGCAGCACTTTAGTTCTTGATAGATTGAGGCCAAAAGAGAGCTCATGTAAACTACTTCTATATATCTCTATATTAATAATAGAGAAGACATTGGGATACACCCAGCCAGGCAGCCCGGGGGGAGGGGGTGGCAGCGGGGAGGGGGCTGCTGAATTAGTTCAAGTTCTTATGTGGCTGCAACAAATGTAGAATTAACACCCCCATCCCAGCCCCTAAAGCTACACAGAGCCGTTATCTATTTGTTACCAGGCTGAGGATGGGAAATTCCTGTATAATGGGCAGAATATAATAAAGCAGCAAGCTTGAACTCTACACATGTGGGACTGACTGCTTATGACTGACAGAATATTGCTATTCTAAATAAGTGTTAGAATGTTTAAATAAAGACGTGGTTTAAATTCCTATAATACATTTGGAAAATGAGAAAATATTTATGCAAAAATTTTCCCTTATATTTTAGGTGAAAATGCCTTTTACTTATCTCCAGAGATCGGGAAAAAATGTTATTTGTTCCAGGGTGACCAGCCAATCAAAAAATTTGGCCAAAAACAACTGTAAGTCTTTATCTTCATTGTCAGAAAGTAAATTTTCCTTCAGATACCAAGTTACCTATGGGAGAATGAGACCCCTCTCTTCATTATGCTTGTCATGTTATCTCTATTTTTCAATTGTATTGATTGTATTGTAATTTATTTGCTTGATTGTTGTCAGCCACCAATTCATTGTGAATTGTGGCATACAAATTTAATTAAGTATTAAATTATTATTATTCATTGCACAGTCCGCCAGATGTTCAGACTGGGTTTGGCATTTTTGTCTACCCATCAAGTCCTTACCAAGGACCTGGGATAGGCAAATCTGGATGCTTAATGGTGTTACAGATATCGCCGTAGGATGGAAGCTGTTCCAAGTAAAGCTGCCTTCTGCAATTGACTGGTGGCAAATTTGTCAATGCCTATGATGTTCAAGTGGTGCTCCAGTTGTTTTGGGACTGCACCCAAGGCACCTATTACTATTGGTACTAGCCTTGCTTGTCTTTGCCATAGTCATTCTATTTCTATTTGTAGGTCTTTGTATTTTGTTATTTTCTCCAGTTCTTTCTCTTCTATTCTGTTGTCTCCCGGCACTGCCACATCCACTATCCAGACTTTTTGTATTATTATTATTATTATTATTATAATATCTGGGGATTGAAGGGGCAATAAATATGGGTTTAGAGCAATATAAACGTTTTTCTTATATGGGTAGAAAGAATAGAATAGAATAGAATAGAATAGAATAGAATAGAATAGAATAGAACTTCATCGTCATTGTACAACAAAACTGTGGATGCACCCCAGCAACTGTTTGCAATACAATAAAACCAAAGCACTTAAAGATAAAAATAAGAAAAATAGAGTATCCTATTTGCAATTTGAGAGTACATTTGCAATTTGAGAGTACAATATCTACGAATATACACAAAATATACATCCAACACTGATTGTGATGCTTGCCAAGTGTAAATCACAAGAGATGGATTGTACTGTAATATGTTATTATACATTTGAATGAGGTATTGCGGTTTCACATCTTTACACATCTTAATAAGGTAGTAACTTATATTTATTTGCAGTACGGATGGCCCAGGGAAAAAAACTATTTGTTAGTCTAGTGGTGTGGGATTTTATTGACCTAAAGCGCCATCCAGGCGGCAGCAGGTCAAAAAGATAATTGCCAGGGTGTGAGGGATCTCCTATGATAGCCTTGATTCTGCTTTGGCAGCGGGACCTGGCTAAGTCTTCCGGGGAGGGCAGAGGGCAACCAATGATCTTTTGAGCTGTGTTTATCACAAAGCAGTATCCCCATTTGACCCTGTCCTTGTCTCATCACCAACTCTTAAGGCAGGGGTCTTCAAACTTGATAGCTTTAAGACTTGTGGACTACAACTCCCAGAATTCCTCCTCCAGTCATGTTAGCTCAGGAATTCTGGGAGTTGAAGTCCAGAAGTCTTAAACTTGCCAAGTTTGAAGACCTTTGTCTTCAAACAGTTGTCTTTAAGTTATCTTTAATTGTATTTAGATGTCCTGGGTTTAAAGCATTGTTTTTCTTTTCAAGCCAATAGTATTGAATGATGGTTGCAAGTTCTATGAAAGCTACTATGTTTTGTAAGCACTCTTTCAAAGACTAAGTTTGGTGACTAATAATACATGAGAGTTCTTATTCTTCCTTATAAGCTGATGTAGGCTTGCCTCTCTTCCCGTCTCTTGTCTATGTAAAGAAAGAAAAAAGAAGGACAGTAAATTCCTAAACATAACTGATGCTTGTGAAATTGGCAATCTTTATGATGCTGTTCTTTTTTTTCCTAACATCCCCCCATCCCTCCCCACTCAAGTATTCAGCTTGGATATGACAGAATGGGTCATAGGAAGGAATGGTTGGACAGAGTCCTGGAGTCTGGCTCTCCCTATCCCTGATGCTGCGCTTGATTTGTGGATATTTTACTTGTGCGGCTGATGATTTGCTGAAAAGGGAGAGCAGCACATTCCCAAGAATCAAGCAGATGTTTTGTCCCTCGCACACTGCACTGGCATGATGAGGACAGTCCCATTTAGCATTGGGTCAGAATAGACTAAAGCATTGGTGGGATTCAGCCAGTTCGCACCACTTCAAGAGAACCGGTTGTTAACTTTCTGAGCAGTTTGGTGAACTGGTTGTTGGAAGAAATCATTAGGGCAGAGAACCAGTTGTTAAATTATTTGAATCCCACCACTGGAATAAAGGGACATGAGGTGGAGCAGCAGGATAGTTTGGCAGGATGACTGGAGAACTCTTTAACTCAAGAGTCTCTAACCTTGGGCACTTTTAAGACTTGTGGACTTCAACTTCCAGAATGGGAGTTGAAGTCCACAAGTCTTAAAGTGCCCAAGGTTGGAGATCCCTGCTTACTTATCAACATTTTGTAGTCCTGATTACTTCAGCTTTAGAATTTCTCCTCTGGTGGTCAACTGGATCAACAGGAAACCCTTCCACAGGTCTGTTTGGGAAGCTATTACAGATAGCTTTTAATCAGAACCAACTGTTGGAAGTGCAGTATCTTTAAGATGATCACTTGTTCTTTCAGATTTGAAGATGTATTCATATATTAGAAAATACACTAGAAAATACTCATACACCTATACTAGGAAATGTCCCCGTCTAGAAAATCCTATATACTTTTCTGACCAAATTTACTTTTCAAGAACAGGTATTAATCCTAGGGGCATCTTAATAAAATCACTATCTTTCTGATAAAGTGGTGCAATAAATTTGCTAAAAACTGTAAAGTATTTAACTGTAAAAAGCTGCTGTCTACCAAACAAGTGCAAAAGAATGCTGATGCAGATTTTGAAACAAAGACTTAAATGTGTCTTGATTATTTACAGCATGCATAACTGTTTCTGTTTCTTCAATCAGAAATATTCCAAATAATGTTACTGTCACACCTGTTGTAACAGAAAAATTGGAAGGTAGGTACATTTTCCTGCCTAAATATTTTACTTTACAATTATTTGCTATTTGCTGTTTTGTTTACAAAAGATTACTAGGTTTAACTTCAAATACTTCAGTAAAAGAGAGATGTATGAAAAGAAGCCCTGCAGATTATATTTAAAAATAATAATTGGAAAAGCCACAAGCAGCGGGAATGGATAGTATTTTTTTACAGAGGAAAACAGCTGGAAGTGGAAAAAGTTGAGGTTTTCTCAGCAACTCTTTTCAGTGGTTGCAGCTTCAGGAGGCTTTTTTTCCATTAAAACAAAATAAAAAGAAATTGTGGGTTTGTTCACGTATGATTTTAAATGTAGTTTGAATTTAATGCATTTAATTACAGCCTCTTTTTGTGTTTTCGAACATGAAAGGTGATCTGTTCATTTTCTATGCCTATTAGCAGGCAGCTCTTAAGTAAAAGATTTACAAAATAAATGTATGTTAGACTTCCTGTCAAAGGGCCCTGGAAATGTTTGCAATCTTTTTTACATTGCAAATAGTACACAGTTCCACATACAATTAAAGATTCTAGCACATTGGAATATTCTTAGCTTATTGTAGAGATTTTTTTTCCCCTTTCCCTGTTGAGGAATTTTTGTATTACTTACTCTAGGATCAACTAAGTTTTTATGAATGATATCTTCTTTAATATGACTTGTCCTGAACCACCTTAAAATTCCAAATCTATTAATTTTGTTCTTTTACTAGCTTTTTTTTCTTCAACAGTGATTAAACATAATGGAGAAGTCAAGATAACTGATATAACTGAAAACAGTGCTAAGCTGCATTGGATGATTCCTGAGCCTCAGAAAGTCTATACCTATCACATCACAGTCACCTCAGCACATGACCACTCCTTAGTTGTGAAGCTTAATTTAACTAGCAATGAAAGAGTCATTGGAGGTCTTCAGAGTGGAGAAAAGTATGATGTTACTATCACAGGCTACCATAATGCCCAGGCCAAAGCTACTTATAGGGGAACATTTAATACAAGTAAGTTATCTTGGGTATTGGAATTAAGTGCATTGTTTTTTCTAACAATTTCGGATTTTGGACATATGAAGAAGCAAATCAGTACATTGTCCTAATAATAATGCACATAACCTGGTTAATGCTATGTATTTGGTTCTATTTTTTTTAAGCAACACTATATGCTATAGATTTTTTTTTACAGTAGGAGAAAAAGATAATATTGTAACAATTTGATGAATATTGAACTGTGACTTCCAAGTGTCTACTCAGAAGAAATAATGCTCTCTTCCTGCATTTTTACATTGCTGGAGCATGATTTCTAGTGAGAAATATATTTCTGAATGAAGTGCCTGATTTGAGCACCACCTTTGTTAAGAAATGTTTTATACTTCAGGCAAGTTTGCTCAAAACATCTTTTAAAAAGGGAGCTCATAATAAGTAATCATAACTGGATTACTGGATATAGTCAGGTATTACATAATATTCAAAATATACACCCAGGGGTGGGATTCTACCAGTTCGCACCTATTCGCTAGAACCAGTTGTTAACATTCTAAGCAGTTCAGAGAACTGGTTGTTAGAAGAAATTACTGGCCTAATCCTGTAAGGAAGGAAGGAAGGAAACATTCTGGTGTTGTTGCTTACAGAAACTGTTGACCCTTATTACATTCTTGGCAGGACTAGACTTCCTGTCTCTGGAACTTCTCTGGAGTTTTTTTCCCCTCCTTTGGTGGTGCTTTGCTTGTGTGGAATGACCATTCAAAGTTACAATGGCACTGAAAAAGTGACTTTGACCATTTTCACACTTACGACTGTTGCAGCATCCCCACGGTCATGAGAGGCCAGGCGCGGAGATGCGTGCCTCGATGTGAGTGATATTGAGTTGGCCACGCCCAGCCAATAACATAACCACCAAGCCATGTCCACCCAGTCACATGACCAGCAAGCCACGCCCACCACCTAAGCCACGCCCACCAGAACCGGTTGTTAAAAATTTGAATCCCATCCCTGTATAGACCTGTATATTATTATAATATTTCCCTGATTTTAATTGATTCCTAGGCACTGTGCTTTCTAAAACCGTAACATTAAAACACACAATAGCTTTCTTGTTCTTTATGTATCATTGTATACAAAGCTGAAGAAGTGTTGTATGCAATGCCTCAATCAGAATGGATGTAAGTAAAAAAGTTTATTGCTGTGATTTGAATCCTCCTGAGCCAACCCTCACAACTGCTTGGCTTGCTTTCTGCAGAGAGCATGCCAGCAGCCAAGATCCCTTCAGCAGGAATAGCAGCAGCAGCAACCAACGTAATGGTGAACACTGAACCTTTGGAAGTCCCTGAAAAAGGTGAGTCCAAGCTATGAAAGACATCAAAGGTGTGAGAAACGAAAGTGTGGATGGATTAAACCAGCAGTCCCAAAACCTTTGGGCGCCAGGGACCAATTCAATGCAGAGAGGTTTTTCTGCAGACCAGAAGGGGCGTGGTTTCGCATGCTGCCTGGACCCGCTGGATAGGGCTGTTGGCCCAGACTGGTTTCTGGCATGCTGCGGACCTGTGCCAGTCCACAGACCAGGGGTTGGGGACTCCTGGGTTAAACTGTGTTCTAGACAGAACATCTAAAGTGGCACCAACATGATATACTACCTGAAACAAAGGATTACAGGTTGATTTTTGTGGAACAGTAAAATATGTAAACTAAAGGTTTACATAAAGATTATGAACCAGGGAACTTTTTATCCCAAAGTAAGTGGCAAATAGATTCATGATTATGAACCCCAGATGCCCCACGCTTTATACCAGTTTTCATTAACTAAAGTCAGCAAGTTAAGTAGTAGTATTGTTGATTCTCAGTGAAGCATGACAGGACTGTAGAAATTAAAGCTGGATTCTAATACTGGGTGATTTTGAAAATTCCAGAAGAGCTAAGAGGATGCTCAAATGAAATGTACCATATTGTACATCTCTTCTGTAGTGAGATGCATTAGTTCCTTGTATGTATGTATGTATGTATGTATGTATGTATTCATTGCATGAAGGCATGTGAAAAGGAAGAATACCTGGTTTTGCACAACCCTACAATAGTTTTTCAGGAAAAATGCCCACAATTGCTCTGTTCACCGATTCTTTGACACTAGTAATGGTAAGATGTTCTTCAGCATTGCAAAGTTTAAAGCTTTAGGAAACTTGTAAATAAAAAATCCTAGAAACTCATTGCATTTCTCCAGTGATTACAGCTAGGGAGACTTGCTCTGCTATCTTAAAAATCTTTTTCCCAAAAGAAGGCCTATCACTACTGTTCTAGTAACACTGCCCATTTGCATTTTGAAAGGCAAATATTGGCTCATTCACTCCATCAGCAGACAATGATTTAGCCTCATAGCCTGCAACTGTGCAGCACTTTGGTTTCATTCCAAAAAGATGCTCCAGAGTGCACATTGGTATGAATGTACCCATATCTGCAGTTCTTTCAAAGTAGCCATGTCTTACCTTATGCCATGTCAATTGGTAGTTGCATAGGGCAGCAGTGTGACAGACATTTGGTTTAAAGAGTTGCAGTCAAGTGCTGTGTTCATGTATCAAGGATTCATTTCTGAATTATTTCCAAAGTCCTGCCAGCCCTAATAGGCCATCACCCTAGTCATCCTAGCATAAAATGTTTCTGGGGTAATGGAAAATATATTTTCTTATGGCTCATTGGAAAAGTCTGAGTTACGTGATGTTGTGTCACTGTAAAATCCTGTGCTCATTTATTTGCCATGTGTCTTAGCTCAAGTAATTATTTATTTTTGTAACAAACCATTAACAAATCACTCTGCTAAATCAGTTATTAACAATATGTAGATAATTCACATTTGTTCTGAATGTATGATTGTTGTGTTAATTTTTTGTTATAATAATTGTATGTTAATATGACAAGTTTTGTTTGGTGTCACTCTGATTTGCCTGCTCATAAGATTTTTTAAAACTATAGTAGATAATATAATTTTACAAAACTAAGGTGTGTTGAATTGATACTGAACTTTTTATTTTTCAAACTCTGATGTTATCTTTACTGCTTACAGTATTTGAACATCCTTGTGCACTGTCCATTAGCAGGAAAGATATGCGCCATATAATTCTTTCAAATTTCAAATTCAAACATGTATTTTATTTTGCTTTGTTTAGCTTCCCACAATCTATTGTTTCCGGGTTTTTTTCTGTTGCATATTATGAATTCTGGCCTGAATTGCCATGCCAGACATTTCTAATAATGTTCATGATTGGGGTAGAACTCACATTTTTTAAAGTCTGCAAGCTTCTGCAAGACCATATGAAAAAAAATTACTAGGATTTTCTTTCATTCAAAATTACAACTGAAGGTTTGGTGAAAGGTACTAGATATATATCTTCATATAGGCTACCCAGCAGTGCTGTTCTGAATATGCTACTCCCTTTTATGAAGTTAATCATAGAAAAATGTAGAAAACTAAATCCTTATAAGAGATAAATTTTGAAAGACAACTTCGAAAATGCTGAGCTTTTCAAAGCTTTAGTTGGAAATTGGTGGAGATATCTTATCCCCAGATATGGTAGATTTTACGTATTTGCATTACAGATTAATTTCTTTAATAATGTTCATCTTTGTTTGTCTAATACCATCATTCTTGTCTTGTTAATGTGTATAATTGCACTTATTTTCTGTTACCAATTTTCAGCCTTTATGACACAGTTGTTGCAGCACTGAACTGGTTCTTCAAAATCTCTTGTCTTCGTCTAGTTTAACGTCTTTTCAACTATTCTTTTGCAAGAGAGCCATGTAAATTTCATGTAATAATGGCAACCCTTTTCTTTCGGACTTCTATTCACCTACAAAGGTTCCTAGTGTGAGAAAATCCCCTGTAGTCACATTATATTGTTTCTGAAGATACCATGACATGAGTTTGGGTTGGAGGCAGTAGGAAACCGTGTATGTTTGTGTGTGTCTGTGTGCTCATGTGTACTCTTCCAAATGGCTATGGGGACTGCTTCGCTGAATAGCCTATGTTTTTGAGACATGATAATGCCTTACTATGCAACCAAGAGGAAGGAATAAATTTCAGTGCAGATGTAGAAAGCAAAATATAAAGTAAAGGGTACAAACGTGTCAAGTTACAGATAGTCCTTGACTTACAACCATTTGTTTAATGACCGTTCAAAATTACTATGATCCTGAAAAAAGTGACGTGATCTTTTTCACACTTATGGCTGTTGTAGCATCCCCATGGTCATGTGGTCAGAATTGGGGCATTTGGCAACTGGCATGTAATTAGGGCACTTGCACAATCCCAGGATCATGTGATCACCATTTGTAACCTTCCCAGCCAGCTTCCGAAAAGCAAAGTTAATGGAAGGGAAGCCAAGTTCACTTAATTACTGCATGATCTATTTAACAACTGCAGTGATTTGCTTAAAACTGTGGCAAAAGGGACGCAAAATGGGCCAAAATTCACTTAAAAGTTGCCTTGCTTAGCAATAGAGATTTTGGGCTCAATTTTTATTACAAGTCGAAGACTATCGGTAAGGTGAATAAAATGATTTTTAAAATTCTATGACCAACTTCATTGAAAGAGCTGTTTTCTATACAATATATTAACCGCTAATTAATTATTCTATATTATTTTTGTTTTTAAAAATCTCTTTAATTCTAACACAATTAAGGTCTTATTCAATAATTCTATCCAACCTTAATCCTCCAAACAACAGCTACTTTGCTTTTTGTTTTGAGAAGAGCCTGGGAGTCTCAGCTCTTGCCAACCCATAAGACTTTAGGATTGTAAATTCAGTTTCTTTCTCCAGGCAAGTACTTTAAAAGTGTGATAGTGCCACAGAAAGCACTTCAGGCAACAGTAGACAAATTCACAGTGTAGCTTAATGGTCAACTTCCTTGCAAGCTCTGAGTTCACAGACATGCCCCTTCTAGGTGGCCAGTTTGTCCTCAGTTGAGCAGTATAGCGAATGCTGACATCAGTACAGTACTGGCCCTTAATCAAGAAAGCCAACAAATCCAACTAAGTGGACAGGAAGTAACATAAAGGCTCCACAGGAAAAGATGTGCTGAAATTTACCTTCCAAAACTAAGAAGGCACAGGTCTTGTAAGAAGGGTATTATTTGTACTGAGGGTAGGATTGGCCCATTGGTGATAAAATAAGAACAGTGTAATTTGAGGAATCAACCATACAGTTCCAGTGGGTTGTGAGATTTGTGACTATGCCCTTTTTGCATTTTCCCCACTCTGCCTTTTATAGAACACCCAACCCAGTGGATTTGGCTAATGACTTAACAGAGGCATGCAGAAATGTAGCACTTTTACAGCCCATCTATGTAAGACATGAGCCAATAGAGTATTTACACTCATGCACTGGCTGTCTGGCATATCTGTGATTTTGATAGGAGTGTATTATTTCCCATATAGTTTCTGTAAAAATGATTAGTGAAAGTTTGTATTCTACATTCTTTTCGTTTGTTGAAAATGTTTTTTGTTTTTGTTTTGTTGGCATCTTGTGCCTTTTTCTGAAGCTTTTAATATTTTCAGGATCATTTAACCTTTGCACATGTTGAAATTCAAATTTAACAGATCCTTGCTTACTGGACCTTGACATGGGCACGCAGTGCAAGGAGTATCAGGTTAAGTGGTTCTTTGACTACAAAAACGAGATCTGCACCCAGGTTTGGTATGGTGGGTGTGGCGGTAATGCCAATAGATTTGAGACAGAAGCTGACTGCATTAGCAGATGTGTGAAGCCATGTAAGTACTCAAGTAGGATTAACCCATTTTTGTACTTTCAATATTGTGAAACAAAGTTTCCAAGCAGATGGGAAAAATAGTTTAAACACAAATTCCACACACTTTTTCTCTACAGCAGATGAGAAAGACATGCAGCTTCCTGTTCTTGAGAAAAGTCATTTGTCAGGTAAAGTCAGAAATGGAGAGGATTGTACTTCTGACTATTTGTCCTAAAACTGTGTCTTGAATGCTTGTCATGGCCACTGGCCAAAGATAACCATACAGTGTGCCTTCATGTTGCTTTTTCACAATAATCATCCCAAATTTTCTCTGTCTCTGTTTGCATGCAACCTTAATATCTAAAAAGAAATCCCAATCTTGGTGTAAAAATATTATAGAATGGAGCTACAATTTATTTATTTCCCACATGGAGAGGGCAGTCTCAGTTGCCAAAAAGTACGTCCTTAAGAATGGTAGACAAATTTCAGATTCCATCATGGAAGAACTTCATAATGTAGCTTTATCTTTGTGGCAGGAAATAGTGCCTGCATCTGGGGTGCAAAATCCAGATGACCACAAAGTTGTAGCAAGGAGACAGGGATTTTTTTTTGTTTTTGCAGACCAAATACAGTTACCGTAGTTAATAGGAGCATTTTGATTTTGATTTTATTTTTAATGACACTTCTTTCAGTTCTTTTTATTGTCTACCTATAGAAGAGATATTTCCTTGCTTTGATAGACAGTGTAGCTGTTCCTTACCATTCTATCAAAACACTTACTTGCCATGGATGCCATAGAAGTTTTCTCCATCCTGCCCTGCATTGATAACCTGATGCTAGCAGGAGTTTTACAAACCCAAATACTTTCTTCCTAGAGTAACATCTCTAAAGAAGTCAGGATTTGGCTCAAAGGGAAAGTTCTTTAAAGAAATTTAAGAAGCAGATCTTGTAAGGTTTTTGTTTGTTTGTTTGTTTTTGCTATCCTTACATCCTAGTTGGTTTTAGTAAGAAAATCTGAATGGGAGAACTAATAATCTCTAGCTCTAACAAAATAAAAGCAGGTAAGAATAGAATGAAATGATTTTAGAAATGATTTTTTTTTTAGCAAACTTGGACAGTCACTTTAGAGAATACAGAACTGGATGGGTTAATGATCTGGTTAAATATAAGGCAACTTCCCATACTGTATCTTAATAGCAAACTTTATCATTTGGCACATCGGAACATTTGACTTCACAGCTGGTTTGTGAGCCTGCATTATCAGTCAGCTAGTTATCAAAACCTTCAGTTACAAGTTCTTTGAAGATTATTTAGAAATTCTCATAGATAAACAATTTTAGAAATCTATGGCATAGAGGGGACCAGAAAACAACATATCTTTGGATCTTACATCCAAGTTGCATATTTAGATGGGTTTCTAGAACTTGTGCAGACTGTCCAAGTCACTGTACCTGCATATTCTTCTACTGCTATTCAGTGCTCTCTTTATGCTAATCTTCAAAGCAAACCCGAGACATTTCCAAACACTGCCTTTTGGATATTGACAAAGAAGAAATAAAATATTTATAATATGAAGGTTTTTTCATTTTTCATGTTTCCAGAAGAATATCTTCCATCTCTCCATTAGGAGCATTTTGCTCTAAGGTCATGTGAAGATGGTGGATAGAACCAATAAGTAAATGCAATTGATTAGATGACAGAAAAGGTTTTATTACCTGTATAGCATTAAGTTAAAACTTTAATTTAATGGACAAGGTGAATATTTACATTATCTGAAGGTACATCAAATATGAATGTACATTATTGTTATAATCTGTAGTATTTGCATACTTAAATCATTCACAGAATTGTTGTAAATTGACATAATGATATAAATGGAATCAAATGACATAAAATAAATCAAATGTCCAAAAAGTTTTGCGTGAATGGATTAGGCTTCAGACGAACTTTTTTAGGAACATCCAAAAATGAAGGCCATCCCCAAAGTTACATAATCTTTTGTTGGCTGATGTTGAAGTTCTATATGCCTAACCAGTAAAGGAAGCCTATTTATGTTTTCTTGAACATCTCTTAGGACTGAGGGTGGAGGTGGGAGGTGCAGTGATAGGACTTCACAGATATTAAACGGCTTACAATAAGCAAGCAATCAGAATTTGGAGAAATTAATGCCAAAATACACATGTATAACCCTTTTTAGTTATCTACTAAATATAAAATATACAACAGCTGCTTTCTTCTCTTGGGTATCCATTGTTTCTTGGATTGTTGGTGATATAGTAATGTTATTCTCTCTTACTTAGGCTTTCTTCTAAACATCTGAAAATTGCCAATGTATACTGTGACATTAGATTAATTAGGTTAATCCCTGTCTAGGACAGGGACTATCTAGGAATGGGATGTGACGCAGAATTCCACAGAGTTCACCTAATTCTCCATCATTTTTTATTCCTAAATAGTGACTCTAGGAATACCAATCTCCCCATCTTTCCACCCACCCATACTTAACTGTCTGATCCTGTAGGAATTCCATGGCATAATGCTAGTGAAGGGATGAAATAGCATAATAGCTAGGTAGCGCATTGAGCATCACTGCCATCTCTGATGTAAAACCTGAAATAATCGACAAAGTTACCCTGAAATTATTCCCTTTATATAATAATATCTTTGCATGTTCTCAGATATTTTTTTCTGAGCACGTGTCCTAAGATGTGGAAGGCCAAGGTCAATTCTCATCATCAGCAAATAGGGCTAGGAAAAAATTCCAGCTTGAAATCCTGGAACTCTTACATATCAGGGTCAATACTACTGAACTAGCACAGGTTATCAAAGTAACCAAGATTTAGAAGAGCCTATTACAAAGATAAAATGAACATTAAAATGTTTAAATGCTAAATATTAAAGAGATAAAAGTATACTCAGATAATTCATTGTTTACAACAAAAAAGTAAAAGAAATGGATAGGTTTATGTTTGTTTGCCATAGTAAAATAAGAAGCTGAAAAGTTTGTTGGAGAACAAGAGGACTTAAGGTGAATGGAAACTTTGAGAAGTTCATGAAAATAATAACATTTCTGTGATCCCCAAGATCAAAATAGTTAAACAACCACTTTTTTTAGTAGTAATATAAATTACTGAAGTGGGCATGGCAAAAAAATGAAATAAAATATTTTTTTCTAATTATGGACCTGAAGATAGTTACTAAGTATCAGAGGCAACACTACAAACCAATCAACTGGTCCTAGAAACAATAAAGACCAATTGCTGCATTGAAGCCTTTTAAAAATTGAAACAAGCAGAAACACACATTTAATGCATCTCGTGCAAATGAATGAAGAACTTGAAAAATAACTATATTTGGGGAGTTTGAGGAAAGATGAGGAGGAATAGATCAGTGAGATGATCCCTTGAATGACTTTGGAAAAAGTATGGATTGTCATTTGCTCGACACAGGTTGAGAAACCAAGCTTAATAGCAGTAATTGTGAGCGGGAGTCTTAGTGGACAAACAATTAAATATAAGCCAGCAGTGTGTGGTGGTAGCCAAAAAAAACAATGCAATTCTAGACTGCATTAACAGAGGGATTCAATCAAGATCATGTGAGGTACTAATACCATTTTATAAAGCCTTAGTAAGGTCACACCTAGTATACTGCATCCAGTTTTGGTCACCACAATATAAAAAAGATGTTGAGACTCTAGAAAGAGTGCAGAGAAAAGCAACCAAGATGATAAGAGCTGAGGTTGCGCAGTGGTTAAAGTGCAGTACTGCAGGCTACTTCTGCTGACTGCTGGCTGCCAGCAATTTGGCAGTTCAAATCTCACCAGGCTCAAGTTCACTCAGCCTTCCATCCTTCTGAGGTGAGTAAAATGAGGACCCAGATTATTGGGGGCAATATGCTGACTCTGTAAACTGCTTAGAGAGGGCTGTAAAGCAGTATATAAGTCTAAGTGCTATTGCTAAGGGGACTGGAGGTTAAAGCATATGAAGAATGGTTGCTGGAGTTGGGTATCTCTATTTTAATGAAAACGGCCCATGGATGACATGATAACAGTGTTCCAGTATTTGAAGGGCTGTCACAGAGAGGAAGGGGTCAAGCTATTTTCCAAAGCACCTGAAGGCCAGACAAGAAATATTGGATGGAAACTTATCAAGGAGAGATTCAATCTAGAAATAAGGAGACTTTTTCTGACAATGAGAACAGTCAACCAATGGAACAACTTGTCTTCAGAAGTTGTGGGAGTTTCATCGTTCGAAAAGAGACTGGATAGCTATCTGTCAGAAATGGTATAACGTCTCCTGCTTGAGCAGGCAGTTGGACTAGATGACCTACAAAGTCCCTTCCAACTCTGCTATTTTAAGTACAAAACATGATTTGTCCATAGAGTTCCCAGAATCTAGAACTCTAATTAACTAATTAGATCTCTCAATAGGGAGACGTATTTCTATTGTGCACTATCCTAATTGGGTTTTTCTGATCTTAATTCTGCCTGAAATATGTTTCAAGCAAGGTGAAAATATAAACTAGTTAATTACTGAGCCACACCCACTAGTACAGCAACAAGGGATAGTTATTTAAAAAATCCATGTTTCTTCCATGAAACCCTATTGAATCATTGTCATTTTGTCTGAAAATATATGGATACAAATTTTCATTGTAAGTTTATGAAACTTACTCTTGATAAATATTCTTTTAATCTGCTTGCTATTGGTTTCAGATATATATTTAACAACATTTAATTAATTAATTAAGAGTTTATAGTGAATAGTCTCATCTATTTCACTGATATTCAGTATTTTATACAAGATCATTTCCACTAAGAACTAACCACAGACTTTATTCTTATCACAATACCACCCTGTTGAATTGTGGGATTCTTTAGCTGTTCAGTTAAAATTGGTGAAATAATAGGTATACCATTGTCTTTGTCTCTTCTCCATAATATTAGAAGTAAATAATAATAGGACCCAAAATTTTGTTAATAACAAACCCACAAGAAATCACAATGAACTGAACAAATACCCTTTGGCTGTATGACAAACAATAATTTGCTCCACAATCTGTGTGGATACTTGATCGTTTATAGATTTTTTTATTTGCGTAGGAGAAAATGTTATGAGGAGAAAATGAAGCACTGAAGAACTGTTGCATCTTCTTTTTAAGAAGTCACTATACTATAATAACATGCAGGATTAAATTTAGTTAACATTTATTTCCACCCAGGGTCTAGGTTGTGCATGCTCTTTATAGGCATCACAGCCGTAGTAACATAACTGGTCTCAACATTTACAGGACAGAAAGTGCACATGAAGAATTTACCCAGGAAGAAATTTCCAAGAAGGAAATTAAGAAGCAGAGCAAAAAAGGTAGCAAGAGAAGGTATGAGTAAAAGAAAAGAAATCTGAAATTAATTGGATCAGGGGAAATGTGTGTATTGAAAGGTGATAGCTAGTAATCATCCCTAAAACAAAAAACAGGCAAAGAAGTAACTAAATAAAACTAGGTTAGTAATAAAGTTCCTGCTAGTCAAAGAAGTCCTGAGAGCCGTTCTAATCAGAGTAAAATATTCTCCCCTAGATATGTGGACATTTGAGCTCACTATGATCCAGCTTCATAATCTTGTCAAGCATTTTAAATGAACTATTTTGTAATATAATAAAATATAATTAAAAAGTAAAGAGTTCACAATATTAATGTATGCAGAATGACAAAAATCCATGTCAAACTCTCCCTGACCCTAAGGAGATTAAAATAACAAAGCAATATCACAAAAATATAATCATAAATGCTATTAACAACCAAGGAATAATAATAAATACCTGCCCTTTTTGAGTTTCTATCACATCTCCCATTTGTCAAGATTTCTCAAAGATAGTGCATCAAGGTTCAGCCAGACCATCAACAAATTTATTTAGTTTCTTAGAATGTAGCTCATTTGATTACTTGAATTTATTCAAGGTAAATAGGTATTTCGCTTACTATGTTTCATTTATTTCTTTTGCATATCTATATGATGTCCTTTCTTGGATAGCTTTAGCCAGTTTATAATATAACCATATAAATGTTAAAAGCCATACTGTAACTATTTTAACGTCATCAGCATAAATCCTTAAAACTAAATGTCGTTTAAGGGTTTACATATTTTTTGGGCTTTAAGCAAAGACTTTAAATTTCTTCTTAAACTAAAATATACTTGTCTTTCTGCTAATGGCAATTTGTTTCATAACATTCTCCATGGGGTGGGGAATAGACTACTCTCCATTTTATATATGTTCAAGACGGAATTTGCAAAAAGTGGAAAAGTGTGTAGCTCATTATATGGGACTGGATGATCTTAGGTTCAGGCCTAAGCCATGGAAAAGATGTGCTAATGTGCTGATTCTGGGCCAGTTGCAACTTCTAAAGCATTTTATAAGGTTGTTCCATAACAAATATATACTGCAATCATTTAAATTTACACTATTTATTCAGTATCTGTACTAGATTCAGGAAGAATCTCAGGTATGAACCTGAACTCTTACTTCAATGGTAGCTGAGTTATTTCAACAATGAGATGGGCAGCATATATATTAAATCAATAAATATATAGATAAATTGAAATGTAACCTCATCCAGAATAACACCAAAATCCTGAACCCACAGAATCAGCAGTAATTTAATCTTATCTGAATTTTGCTCCAGATGGTCTTTCTAATCTCCTATATCTTAGAAATAAGGGAAAGAAAGTAGAAATAGTCTATATCTGGTAGTAATTGGAATACTAGTAGTAACTGCTTGAAATTGCCTCCCAGTGGCTTCATAGTGATTTTAGATAGCAGGCAAGACAAATTGGAACCTTGTGGGATCTCTCAGAACAATGCCCAAGTGATCAAGCAAATTTCTTCCAAAGGTAACTTCTGATAATTAAAAAAAAGGTAAGAGCCATGTCATCACAAGACAGTGGATTACCTCTTTTAAAAATACTACAGCCACTGGGATCAAAAGCAGCTAAAAGATCCAAAGCTCAACAGGGTCACACATTTTCTCTCTCCCAGTCAAGATTAAGGCCATCTCTACATGCTAGAAAATCTCTAGAGTTCCTGGAGTGACAAAAGCTGCCTTATTACCAAGGTTTAAATATGAAATGTTGAATACTGGCTTGTAGTTATAAAAACAGATGACATCTTGAATAAGGCTTCTGTCAGTTTTAAATTTAAATCCTGCTCCTTCATGCTGCCCTTCGTCTCTTTCTGGTGGAATACTTTCTGAGAAGACCTCATGAGCCAAAACAGAAGTTGAGTTGTGAAATTTCCTTGTTACCTGACAACACAGCCACTTTTATTAAGCATTAGCACTTTCGGAGCAGTTAGTATACAGGAACCTTTAGAGGTTGTTTTGCTGAATAATTGGTCCTAAATAATCCAGTTTGGGAGGTGCCTGCTATGTTTGGAGTATAATGGATCATTATTCATGGTACGGTTTCTGCTATCTAATGAAAAACAAAACAGAAACGTTCCAACATCTCAT
Organism: Bungarus multicinctus; assembly: GCA_023653725.1. Classification (NCBI taxonomy): domain Eukaryota; kingdom Metazoa; phylum Chordata; class Lepidosauria; order Squamata; family Elapidae; genus Bungarus; species Bungarus multicinctus. Next base: position 162,246,356 of record CM042836.1, read on the forward strand.
TAAAAAAAAGAATTAAAAGCCTGTTTTGCTTATTTTCATATCAACAGCCTGCCCTCTCCAAATCACTTCAAATTTTGAAATGCCTTTATTCACATCAAATATTTTTAGCCACACATTTTCCTATATAACTGCTTTAAATAAACAAGGGAGTCAGTTCATCTTTCAGTCTCCAGAAAATATTCTTCCATTAGATAATATACCTGCAACCCATCCAAGGCCTGCTTGCGTTGTAGACTGTGCCCCACTACAAAATCAGGAGCCAAAAGGTGCTGTAAAGCACATGAGGTGTGAAAATAGCAGCACCTGTTAGGAGTCAGGCCTTTTTCTAGCATTACATCTCTGTCTGCTGTAGCTGCCAAGCTATGCTGGGAAAACTGTCTTTGGTTATAAAGTTACTGAGAGCTCTAACATTAGTATCTTTTTGCCTTCAAACTGGGAGCACTACACAGCTGTAGTATTCTGATTTATTTTTTAAGGGAATAAATAGGAAGTGTAAACTATTCCTGGTTTCAGGGATATCTTCTGAATCAAGGAAAATACCCCATCATAGACTAGGATTATGTCTATGAGTTAGACTCCTCTTTGTTGAATAGAATATATCTTGCCAGGGATTTCTTTTAAATTAAGAAATATATGTCCTGATTCATGCAATGTTAGCAACCTAATGGAATTTAGATGCCGTTGGTGCATCATGCAGGTACAAGGAAGTCATTCTACCTTGAATGATACGCCTAAATGTTCTTTTTAAAAAAAACATCAGACTTTGGATCATTTCAGATTTTATTTATCTGATTTGGATGCATTTGCTCAAAATTTATTCTGAAAGTTCTTCAAAGTTACCTCCCTTTAGATTAAAAATACACGACAAATGAGAGATTTAATCTAAGTTTCTCTTTATATGAAAAATAAACAATTCATTTTAGATTTCAATGATATATGAGTATAACAAATAAAAATATGGCACTGAATCTATTTAGGTACTTTAAAGCAATCATATGTGAGACTCAGAGGTAATATGTGTGTATGAAGAAATTGGGCCATTTTTGAAATCTATATGTTAATTAGGCTCAAAGGAACACCAAATTGGGCAGGCCATTAAAAAGAGCAGCAGTTTATGATGATGACAATATTATTAAAGCACCATCACAATTTTCAACCATGACATTATTTCTAGAAATATTATCATGACATCATAAGCAATTGGTACAAATACTTTAAATTGCCTCTTTCCCCCCCATCATTTGGAAATTTAACCCAGACAGTTGAAAAATTAGAATGATGCAAATAATTATTTAATGAAATAGTTGTTTGACCTACCTTTCAGAGATCATTAAGTAATTCTTAGACTTAAGAAAACACAGGCCTACATCATTTATCTTGACATTATTAAAAAAACTAAAAAGGTATTTAAAACAAGCATAGAATAAGAAGGCAATGTGTGTAACTTGTTTGATTAATTATGTTTGATCTGGATACCATTGTACTGTACCACACGTGTGCATACACACCCACACAGAGCCTTCCTGGATTTGAGCACAATTTCTGGCAGCTCTAGAGGCATGTCCATGTAGTTTTCTTGGCAGCTATGTAAAAATGCTTTGCTGTATGCATTGCCTTCTTCTAAGTTACTATATTTCTTTGACTTACCAGTCTCTCTGAGATTTCCTGATCATCTTTCAACTAAAGACTAAGTAAATAAGATCCTCTTGGATTCCCCCCCCCCCTCAATCCCCCCCCCCCCCACAGATTAGCCAAGATCTGGTGGCTATTACCCATTCACCCAGTTGCATAAACATATATTACATATTTATAGGTGATATTTATAAAACAATATACTGAATTTATTGTGCTTAATATACAAACAATGTGTTGGTAGATCTGATATTGCTCAAGCAGCACGTAAAAGTCTAGCTGGCTTTAGAAATTAATGAAGCAATATCAGAACTAATAACATTTCTCTCTCCTCACACTTTGTTGATTGGGATAATGGGATATATACATCTGCAAAATGCCCAGTTACTGACAAACCTTAACCCAGCAATTTTCAGTCATTCCCACACTCTAGGGGCCCATGCAATTGTAGCTTCCAGATATTCTTCAAGGGCCATCCCATGTTGAATGAATACTTGCAAAATCATGGTTATCAGGATCATGTTGTATATTTCTGAAGTTTGGGCTTTTTAAATTGAACTGTTCTATGTCTATTTTTACTTGAAATTTCTATATAGTTTAATTCCATAGCTCTTTGTAACTCTATCAGTGTTTAAAGGTATGACAAAATTCTCTTCTTTCTAAGTTACCTTCCAGGAATTCCATTGGCCTTAACCTGTATTACTTCCTCATTTGAGTGTGATTTCTCTCCTTTACAACAAATCATCCTTTATTTTCTTTTAATTCTGCATGCTGTGTGTATAATAAAGCTGAATACTACTTTATATGTGGGTGTATTACTGTTCCTGAAGGAAGCATGCTCATTGTCACTGGAAATGCTTTATCGTCATGTTCAAGTGAATGTGTGTGAACTTTATGGTGAAGAACATTCACATAGAGTGTTCTTTTTTTTAAACACAAAGTGATGTACTGATTCTTTGTCTCTTGGTTTGCAGTAACAGATATCTGTCAGTTGAAGAAAAAAGATGGTCCTTGCAGGAAATTTGTTCTAAAATGGTATTTTGATACAAAGACTGCAAGTTGTGCTAGATTCTGGTATGGTGGCTGTGATGGAAATGAAAATAGATTTGACACACAAAAAGACTGTGAAAATGTCTGTCTTTCAGGTAACAGATAGATAATTGTTTAACTGCATGTTTTTATTTGTAAGAGCAAGTAATTAATAGATCTGTAAAACAATTATGGTATATTTCTCTGTTACATGGCATTGTTTATATGGTAATATGCAGATAGAAGTCATAGACATTGTATTGCCAAGTCCTAAAGTGTAGCGCCAAAATGTTTCTAGTTGTTTGCTGTATTAAACCAAAATTTGAATCATAGATAAGAAAATAATTTTTGAAGGATAGTACTCCTGTAAGCATGTTTGGTGGCATAAAGTTGCTCAGCTTTCCATAGTGTATTTTAATATAGTTTCTGAGGTCTTTGTGATTATGTAGATTTAGATAAACGAGAAAGGAAAGACTGCCCAGGGTTGCATGTATAGAAGTCATCTTCTTAGAAGACTGCAATAGATTCTTCAGGATTGAGGGTGAGGTGGCATCCCTCACCACAGCTTACTTTACGGGGTCAGCCCTGGACCTGTTTTAGAAAACAGCAATTGTTGCCTACTTCAAAATTCTTGCTTACCTTTATGTATTCTGTTAAATTCATCAGACAATATTTTCATGAAAATATTTCTAAAGTGAAATTTTAATAAAACATTGTTTATTTTCTAGCTCACATCAAATCTGGTGTTGTGACAATGATTGGAACTTAATTACAGCAAAATATCAACAGATACCTCTAAGAAAACCAGGAGTCAGCCATTGCCAACATACCCCATGTAGAAGCTAAGGGTATAAGGCTCCCTTGCACTGTGCTATTTCTGCTTTACTTTCTGCGCAAACCTTGAAGAAAGTATTTTGCTGCACGATTTTATCAATATGGTGCTAAAGTGTTTGTGGATTGAATGCTCATTGTGCCTGGGATATACTCTATAATTTCAACAGTATGTACTATCTTACCCACCACCAATTTTATTTTGTTTCAACAAATTAGAGTTTTCTTTGGATTCTACCAGCATACCTATTTTGGCTATTGTAGGAATTCTAAAAGAATGTGGAAAAAAACACTGCCATTATTATAGATTTGCTTTTATCATTGTCATAACTGAACATAACATTAGATGGAAACGCTTATGTCTGTTCTGAAAAAAAAGGATTCAACTTTTCATTCTACTTTTACTCTTGCTGGATTAGACTTTATATCAATTTTCCTTTATGTATGTATGATCAATCACACTAGTAACAAATGCAGCATTTGCTGGTACTGATACACTGCTGGGATTACAATAATGTTCAAAAGTTTTTAAAATATGGTGTAGAAGGTTTCTAACAATCTTCTAATGTAGTGTGTTTTATAATTTTTAATATTTTTTGCTGGGGTGGGAATTCTTTTTTATTTTGTTTCTAGGAAATCTTTACAAAAGAACTTTTAAATAAAGTTTTAAGTGAGATTTTGACAGTTTTTGCATTTCATTGTGTACGTGGTGGTGCTTTTTAAATAAAACATGATTCTATAAAAATTGACTTTGCCATCTGGTCTTGTTTATTACACATCAAATGGAACTTAAGGCAGTAGCCAGAGCTTTGGAAGCTTAAAACAGCTTCCTGCTTTTTTGCCTGCCTTATACCGTTAGATAATATTCATTTAGACAATCTGGGAGCTAAGGGTGTAAAGCAATTGGAAAAATTATAAGGCACAAGACATATATAAGCTAAAGAGGAATAGAATAACTCACTAAAGTACACTAGAACTTCTCTTTCCTGCCTCCCTCACAGGATTAATCCTTAGGATAGGAAAAAACAAAAGATCTTGGACCAGGATTAACCCAGTAAAGCAGGAAAAAAAAATCCAGGACAATCACTTCAGTTAGACTAGAGGCAGATCAAAACCCTTCAAACTGTAGGAGCTTCGAAGGAAAATCCAATATAAAAAGGCATGGGTTTGCCTGCCCAATCAACTGGCTAGCCAGGAATGCTTGAGCTGTGTCACTACTTCCTCTTGCCTTCCTAAATTAAAGAGTTCCTCTTTCTGGCAGCTTGCTTCGGTGAGAGTTTCTTCTCAGCACCAGTGTCTGCTTCCAAGGTTCCAACAAACCAAGGAGATTTCTTCCAACACCTCCCCACTCTCCTCCACACTCTCATCATGTTTTTTCATTTAGCAACCATTTTGCATAATAGCCAAGTTCTTTTTTAAGGCCTAGTGGTGCACAATCTTACACTTTTGACAAGGATTTGCTCTCCAAGCTTGTTTCAATTTAGTTTCTGAACATTTTGTTACCAGACTAGGTAACATCATCAGTAGGATTTTTTTTTTTTTTAGCCTGATTCCACTTATCTATATGGCCTTATTCAAGTGTTTCAGAGGTTTTTTTGTAATCAGGTTTTGTTATTCTTTCCAACAGCCGTTAATGGCTTTTGGCAGCATGCCCAAACTTTCAATTAGCCTGAGTGTCTACACTTGTTTCTACTCAGATTGGGATTTTTGTTTGTGGGGATTTCAACTTTCTTAAAGGGGAAGGTCTGTTTTACATTTTTGGCACTGCTTTAGTGGTTCCTGGCACTGTTCTTTTGGGGTGTACTTTCCACTATTTATTTATTTATTTATTTATTTATTTATTATTAAAATTTATATACCGCCCTTCTCCCAAAGGACTCAGGGCGGTGAACAGCCTACTAAAACCACATATATATAAAAGTTAAAATAGAATTAAATAAGGGCTGTAACCGAATCTAAAATCCCAACCTTAAAATTCAGTACTTAAACCCCATTAAAATTAATTTAGGATCAGCCCAGGCTCGCCTGCTCAAAGAGCCAGGTCTTCAAGTCATGCCTGAACACCCTCAGGTTGGTGGTTGTTCTCAACTCAGGGGGGAGCCCATTCCAGAGAGCGGGTGCCCCCACAGAGAAGGCCCTGTTCCTCGGGGTCACCAGGCGGCACATAGAGGCCGTCGGGACCCGAAGGAGGCCCTCCCTGTGGGAGCGCACAGGTCGGTGGGAGAATACCGGCAGAACGCGGTCTTGCAGATAGCCTGGTCCAATGCCATGGAGTGCTTTAAAGATCAAAACCAGAACCTTTAAGCACACCCAGAAGGCCACCGGCAACCAATGCAGCTCGCGCAGGAGAGGCGTCACATGAGAGCTTTTAGACGCCCCCATAACACCCACGCGGCCACATTTTGTACCAGTTGCAACCTCCGGGTGCTCCCCAAAGGGAGCCCCATGTAGAGGGCATTACAGTAATCCAGGTGGGAGGTGACCAGGGCATGAGTGACCGTGCATAAGGCATCCTGATCAAGAAAGGGCCGCAACTGGTGCATCAGGCGAACCTGATGAAAAACCCCCCTGGAGACGGCCGTAATATGCTCTTCTAATGACAGCCGTACATCCAGGAGGACGCGAGCCCTCTCTGTGGGGGCTAAGATCTCACCCCCAATAGTCAGTGATGGAGTCAGCTGACTATATCGGGACGCCGGAAACCACAGCCACTCAGTCTTGGAAGGGTTGAGTCGAAGCCTGTTCCCATCCACTAAGGGAGGAGAGGAGAGATGTGAAGATCACTGGTTGCTGTTTTCTCATTCAGATAAATTCTTCTGTGTTCGGATCCATTTTTTATTTTTTATTTATTAATCAAATTTGTATAGCTGACCATTTCACAAAAATCAACTTCTTTCTCCCCAACCCCCTTGTAAGGCAGAGAGATTGCTTTAACAAGCTTTCCCTTCCCAAGCTGCTTTTATCACAGGTTGCTGCTTGAAAATGACCAGACTTTAAAACATTGAAGGCTTTTGTTGGCACATTTATGGCCAAATGTGCACATTAGTTAGAAATTGTATCCTGTGATTGTTTTGCCAAGGAGGGAGGTAATAGAGAAAAACATTGTCCATTTATGCTCTCCATAAATGGTTGCCTTGCTTATTCTTGGAAACAGGGCAAACAGACAGTGTAGATAAGCCCTTGGGGAATTGCCTTGAGCCAAAATGAACCTTTTCCCAGGTGCAAATCACACAGAAGGCAATTTTACACTTGCCATTTAAGCTGCTCCTGTCCTATGTTCCTTCCAATTTAAGAAAAACCTGTCCAGATTGAGACATTTTGGCAACAGCTTGCAAACTATTCAGTCCAAATGCCGATCACCATCTCTTCCTATTGGACAATTTCTCTGCTGTGGTGTCTTTCCAGCTTTGTGTGGGAAAGGATCAAGGCTGGGAAGCAGCACCCGTGAGCCTTATTGAAGCAAATTACAGTGCTTCCTTACCTCTGTGAAAATTGTTTTTTCCTCCAGAGTGCCAAGAACTTTGCTGGAGCAAAGCTAATGTTCCAGAATTTGTGCACCACATATCTGCTATGTTAAAGTGAACTCCCCAAAGTAGAGTTGGGATGCTATTGGCCTCTTGTTGAGAAAAGAGTATTTTAAGGGCTGTATTAATGAGGCATTCCCCTTTTATATTTTATGTAAGATGCAATCTTGAATTGTAATTTTCACTCACCCAAATACCCCATATTTCAAGACACACATTGGCAATGAACACAAAATGAGGTAGAAGGAAGATGTTTTTGTGGAACTGCCATTCCCACTTGGTCTGCAGCGTGTTTGGCATTAAGGCAGGATCATCACTGCTTACTAGCTGAGGTCCAACTGAGAGCATAGCAATGTGTTTTAACCCAGCATCTGCCTCTTGGGATGGGTGGACTACTTGGCGCTCAGACCAGGGACAAATTTGGGATTCTATCAGTGTATGCCCACTCAATGCCTAATCCAATCCTTGATCAAATTGTCAAACAGGAGTGGGATTCTACCAGTTTGAACCGGTTCTATAGAACCAGTTGTTATGATTCTGTCAGTTTGGAGAACTGGCAAATCGTGCCCCAGGCTGGTCCCGCCCCTCCCCTCCCCACCCACCCAGTCATTATCACGCATCTGCAACATTGCGCACGTGCCCAACATCGCTGACTTCGTTCTTCCCCACCCAGTCATTCCTTAAAATATTTTTCCCTCCCAATGATCAGCTGTTTCTATGATCAGCTGTGCCTGGATTCCTCTCACTTACTTACTTGCTTCGCTCAGGAGACTTCCCTGAGATCCAGGAAGGCAAAAAATGGAGGGGGGGTGCAGCCCCCCAGGAGGTTTGCCGGTTCTCCAAACTACTCAAAATTTCCACTAGCGGTTCTCCTGAATTGGTCAGAACCTGCTGAATACCACCTCTGGCCCACATCCGGTTTAGTGAAGGTGGGGAAAGTCACGATATGGTCACCACCTCTGGCCCACATCCGGTTTAGTGAAGATGGGGAAAGTCATGATATGGTCACGTAATGACGCCGTGACGACGCTGGTTTGACACCCCTGGTATAGAGGCAATGAAGTTACTTTACTAGTCTTCTTGAAAATGAGATTGACTCCAAGAAGCCTTGAAAGAATTTATGGTTGGCATAATCAGCTGATGCCTAGAATGGTATTGGAAGAAGGAACTTTCTCAATTGGTTGACATAATTTCTTCTCAGTGCCCTTTTTGACCTGCCTTATGATTTAAATTTGAACTGCGGGAAGCTGAAGTAGCAAGAAGTTCAGATTAAGGAATTGACTCAAATTTTATAAGGTCCATCATAAAGGCTGTTTGCAGGTTTATCCTGTGGTAATAAATGAAACAGAGAAGCAGCTATTGTCTCCATTGAGTTGCTTCAAATTGTAAAAGGATGATTTATAGCCCAGTTGCTTCTCCTTGAGTTTTTATAGAACATTCAAAGACTTTTAGCAACTATTTCTTTGAATTTCCAAAAGTTTTTATGGGTAAAATTTCTCATAAATTTTAGGATCCATGTCTTAAAGCTGTGGGGAGCCCTCTTCATCCTAGAAGAATGAAATATTTTGGGAAATATTAAAAAAGGCAGAATATTACATTTCCCTAAAGGAGAAATGGAGAAACATGTTTTTAGAAGCAGAAACCAGCCCCCAAGTCTTACTTAATAGTCCAAAGCAGATGCCAGCATTTAATACATAAAGAGCTTATTGAAAGAGGAAGTCAATTATCTAGATAGCTCTATTCATAAGCAAAGCAAACACTGCAGGCAGAAATCCATTCAAGACAGGATATTTTGAAAACTCCCTGCAGCAAAATCTGAACAAAGGCAGAATGGTTGGATTAGAAGCAGCCCCTCACCCAAGATCCAACACAGGATGAAAGTCATTAAGCCACAATAGGAATTTCCCAATACCCTTTCAGAACACAAGCCCCTCCATTGTACCATCCCAGAGCAGTCCAAACATCAAACCTGGGAGCTCAGATAAACAATAAGCCAGAAGTTGACCGGATTAGCTCAGACAAACGCCTAAGATTTGCATTTTCTCTTTTGTCTATAGAGTCAGCTATGACCCCTACATAAAAACCCTACATGATCCCATAGGAATCTGACAACAGCCAATAGAATATTAAAGGACATGTTCTTGGACAGGAACAGGATGCTCAAATACAAAGCCCAAAGATGGTATAAACTGCCCCCATTCTCAACTCCTTTTTGTCAGCTGCATCAGAACAATAAATGCTGGTGGTTCTGTTCATCAATAAGCCATCTTTCCAATCAGCCTCCATTTTTCCGATGTCTTTCTCCCAGCTTGGAACTGAACCAGATGGATATTTCCCCCCCACATCAGAATGTATATTTTATTTTTATGTTATTATTTTAAATTTCTTATCCCTTAATTTTTTTATAAAGGACTCATAGATTATACTTCTTCCTCCTTCTATTTTCTTTTAAAGCAACCCTCTGAGGTGGGTTAGAGTGAAAGAGAGTGACTGGCATAAGGTCACCCAATCAGTTTTCTGCCTCAGGTCTCACAGTCTCCTGGTTTCTAGGACAACAACTTAACCACTACAGTACACCAAACTGGCTATAATAACTTCAATCATTAAACTGATTCAGTTTTAATTTGTGATAGGCCTGTAATAGGATATGATATCACCTGTTCTCTGGATTCATATCTTCCTTGGTTTTTAATCTTCTAACTAGAAGCTTATTGAGATATTTTAGTTAATATCATAAATACCTTTCTAAGGGAGTGTAAGATACCATCTTGTTTAGAGGAGATAATTGTTAGACCATTTACTGTATTAAGAAGCCTGTCCCTCAGTTATGTGCAATTAAAAGCCAGTTTCTTCTTATTGTTTTATGAGGGATGGCTTCTCAGCTGTATGTAGTCCTGGAAGAAGCATATTTATTTGACCTGTTTTACAGAGGTTTCAGGGTGGATTTGAAATAGAAATTGTTTTGATTAAACATATTGATTTTCTTTTGGGAGAGACTGACAGAGCAATGTGAGTCTGTTGGTTCTTCTTGCCCAAGAATATTAATGAACCTGCATTGAGGCTGTTAGTAGAATAGAATAGAATAGAATAGAACAGAACAGAACAGAACAGAACAGAACAGAACAGAACAGAACAGAACAGAACAGAACAGAACAGAACAGAACAGAACAGAATAGAATAGAATAGAATACTTTATTGGCCAAGTGTGATTGAACACATGAGGAATTTGTCTTGGTGTAAGTACTCTCAGTATATATAAGGAAAAGATACATTCGTTAAGAATCATAACGTATAACACTTAATGATAGTCATAGGGTACAATCAACAATCAAATCATATTAGGAAACAGTCAATATAAATCGTAAGGATACAAGGGACAATGTTACAATCCTACAATCACAAGTGGGAGGGGATGGGTGATAAGGAGTGATGAGAAGATTAGCAGTAATAGTAATGCAGACTTTGTAATAGTTGAACAGTATTGAGGGAATTATTTGTTTAGCAGCTTTTGGGGAAAAACTGTTCTTGTGTCCAATTGTTCTGGTATGCAGTGCTCTATAGCGTCGTTTTGAGGGAAGGAGTTGAAACAGTTTATGTCCAGGATGTGAGGGGTCTGTGAATATTTTCACAGCCCTCTTTTTGACTTGATTTCACGTCCTCAACTGAAGGCAGGTGGGTAGTAATTGTTTTTTCTGCAGTCCTAATTATCCTCTGAAGTCTGTGTCTGTCCTGTTGGGTTGCAAAACCAAACCAGACAGTTATAGAGGTGCAGATGATAGACTCAATAATTCCTCTGTTGAACTGTATCAGCAGCTTCTTGGGCAGTTTGAGCTTTCTGAGTTGGCGCAGAAATAACATTCTTTGTTGTGCTTTTTTGATGACGTTTTGAGGTTAGGTGTCCATTTTAGGTCATGTGATATAGTAGAACCTAGAAATTTGAAGGTCTCTACTGTTGATACTGTATTGTCTAGTATTGTAAGAGGTGGTAGTATGGGAGGATTTCTTCTAAAGTCTACCACCATTTCTACAGTTTTGAGTGTGTTCAGTTCCAAATTATTCCAGTTATACCATGAGGCAAGTTGTATAACCACCTGTCTGTATGCAGATTCATCATTGTCTCGAATGAGACCAATCACTGTTATGTCATCAGCAAACTTCAGTATTTTAACAGATGGATTGTTTGAGATGCAGTCATTGGTATATAGGGAGAAGAGAAGTGGAGATAGCACACAGTCTTGGTAAATTCCAGGTGTGTTCATAGTAAGACAAACTTGCTTGTTTGTTCTTGATTTCGTCATGAATTTGTGAGTGCACCTGATATGTGTTATTGAAATATGGTTGAGTAAAGGTAAGAATGTTGTTTGCATGAGATACATCTTCTTGAGTTTTGGGTTCCTCAACAGTTGCAATCTCAAGAAAGGGAATAAAATGATGATAATCATTAGAGACAACTGTGATCTACACGTGATAGATTTGAAATGCCTATGTGTAAAGTTGGGCTGAAATGGCAATTTGGGAATGCTGATTGTGTACCATCAATCTTGCCACAGGTCAAAGCCCTATTCCAAGCTCCTGGTTTTTACTGCAGGATAGAGAATGGCCTTGAAGCACAGGGAGGAGATCTGTTATCCTAATAATAATTAGGTTCTTTTCTAATTCACATGAAGATAAAATGGGGAAGAAAAAAACACGCTGAGACTTAAAAGATTCTGTTGTTATAGCTGTTCTAAAAAGATAGTTTTAGACCTCTATGGCTCAGTTTCTCATATTAGCCACCCATATAGGCGTTGTAAAAAAGTTGGTGTTGTAATCTTCCTAGTTATTAGTCCTTAAGAACTTTCAATCAGAATAGAGCTGAAAAGGGACATTGAAGTCTACCAGTCCAACCTTCTGCTCAAGCAGGAGATCCTATATAATTTGAGACAAGTGGCTGTCCAGTCTCTTCTTAAAAACCTCCAGTGATGACAACTTCTGAAGGCAAGCTGTTCTACTGGTTAATTGTTCTCAGTGTTATGAAGTTTCTCCTTAATTCCAGGTTGCTTGTCTCCTTGATTAGTTTCCATTCATTGTTTCTAGTCTTGCCTTCTAGTGCTTTGGAACAGGGGTCGCCAACCTTTTGGACCTCAGGGATCACCAAACTCATAATTTTAGATCCCAGGGACCACTAATTGGTTCTGTGGGCATGGCCTAATTTGTGGGTGTGGCTTGGTGGTCATGTGACTGGCTGGGCATGGCTTGTATGTAAATATTATAAATATTTATATAAATATTGAATTTTTTATAAAAAAAGAGCAACTTTTACCCCAAAGCAGGCAAAGCAGGCAGGCAGATTGAGTTGCTCACAGAATCACAGATTCATTCAGAAATCCATCTATCTGCCATTAGCTAGCTCAGTCCGTCACATAAAATTTGCTTACAAGCAAACTCATAAAATTTGCTAGGAAGCAAACTCATAAAATTAACTCACAACACACCATGTATGTAAATGTTGAATTTTTTATTTTTAAAAAAGCAACTTTTATCCAAAATCAGGCAAAGGAGGCAGATTGAGTTGCTCACAGAATCATTCAGTGATCTATCTATCTGCCATTGGCTAGCTCAGTCTCTCAAATTTGCTTGCCTTGAGTCTGCACTGAATTTGCTTGCAAACAAACCTTCAATCCTAAGGGAAGTTTGGCTGTGCTTAGCTAGAAAGCAAGAAATCCAACCATTTCCTACTTCCTAGCTAATCTAAATCTCCCGGTGCAGCAGAACAGATGATGGTTGGAAAAAGGAAAAATAGCAACTTAGCAGACAAGTTTGCCGGGTAAGGAGTAAGTGGGCAGGGAGGGTTCCTGCGGGCCGTGTGGGCTGAGCAGTATTTCTGCGCAGCCTGGATTAATTGCTTTGGGAGGGTTGCTCTGGGGGTGAGATTTCTCTGCGGCCCACCCAAAAATTTTCACGGCCCACCGTTGGGCTGTGGCCCACCGGTTGGTGACCGCTGCTTTGGAAAATAAATTGATCCCCTCATTTTTGTGGCATTCCTTCAAATATTGGAATACTGCTGTCATGTCACCCCTAGTCCTTCTTTTCTCTAAAGTATCCATATGCTGTTACTGCAACTGTTCTTCATATGTTTTAGTCTCTATGACTTTAATTATCCTAGTCGCTCTTCTCTGCACTTTTTCCAAAGTCTCAACATCTTCTTTCTAATGTGGTGATCAAAACTGGATCAGATGTGGTCTTACTAAGGTTTTATAAAGTGGTACTAGTACTTCATGTGATTTGATTTTATGCTTCTGTTTCAACAGTCTAATTAGCAAACCCAACAAAAGGAACTCTCAAGGTCTTTGAATGCAAAAAAGTAAAACTTTATTGAATATACCATCCTGCAACTGAAGAAGCAAAACCAACTCTGCTTTTCCCACATGAAAGCTTGCTTAGATTCCCTTTCTCCCACCACTTGAGTGTTCACATTGTCCAATAGTAGAACTTCTTTTTGTTATGGGAACAGTCCACTTCTCCATCGAGCACCTACAGTAGTGACCTTGGTGTTTGGCAGGCTCTCATGATCCTTGAATGATATCTTGGCATCCCATTTCCTTCCTACACATCCCACCCCCCCATTTCATTGCCAAGTTGAAAAACGATAAATGATAAAAACTAGAAGGCAATAAGTAATTCAATCTTGCCACTCTGCTTATCCCTCTTATAATTATTGTTTTTGAGCCAGGTTTTGCCTAATTTGTACTTGTACCTTTGGTTTTTCCTGCCTAAGTGCAAACCCTTGCTTTTCTCCACATTAAATTTCATGTTGTTGGATAAAGGCCATTGTTCAAGTCTGTCAAGATCTTTTTGGACCCTTAGCTTGTCTTCTGGGATACTGGCTATTCCTGCTAGCTTAGTATCATCTGCAAATTTGATGGGTTCCCCTTCTATTCCTGCATCTAAATAATTTATGAAGATATTGAAGAATACTGGGCTTAAGATGGAATCATTGCTTACTTCCCTCCATGTAGATGTAGCACCATTAAAGACTACTTATTGAGTATGGTTTGTCAGCCACTTAAAAATCCATCTGGTGGTGATGTGTTCTATCCTACATTTTTCTAGCTTACCAAGAAGTATATTGTGGTCTACTTTGTTGAATATCTTATTGAAATCTAAGTATATTATGTCTACAGCATTTGGCTGGTCTACTAATTTAGTCACTAGGTTGAAGAATGAAATAAGAATGGTTTGGAATGATCTATTTTTAACAAATCTATGCTGGCTCCTAGTTATAACTTTGTTTGTTTCTAGATGTTCACAGATCCATTTTATGATTATCTTTTCCAGGATCTTCCCAAGTTAGTATCAACCTTCCCATTGGCATGTAGAGCAAAAGAAACTCCTGGGACAGTTTTATTTTTAAATCAAGAGTTTAACTTTACTGACAGATCCATATAGGTACAGAAGACCCAAAGCCAGTTCTAAGGTTTTGACATGAAATGCAGCATAGTAAAAAACCCTTTATCTTCCTCGGGCCACCCAGTATCCACTGTCTACCAATCCAGATTAAGCATCTTATTCTGGGAAAACAGTCTGCACCTTTCAAAAGTCATCCACTTCTGATCTTTGGGTTGCAAGTTTTTCTCAGACTGCAAACTGCTCATGTAAATTATTTTTCTCCCTCCCAGCTCCCCATATATCCCAATCATACCCATTTCACCTCCCTAGCTTCTTTGTCAAGTTGCAAGTGGAAAGAAGCACCTTGCAAGTGAACCCTGACATTTAGGCTGATTGGTCTGAAGTTTCACATCAGTTCTTTTCCAATCCTTAGTTTCTTGGTGCTCCAGGATTTTGAAATATATGGTACAATGGTTCTGGGATAACATCTGCCAGTCCTTCAGAACATGCCCCAGTGATTTATATTCACAAGATCAGACAGGTGTTCTCTTACCATTTCTTGTTTATTTTAATTTTAATTTCTAGTCTTTATGGTTATGTTTTTGGTAGGTTGGGCTATAATTGCAAAGAATGAGTTATGCAGCTCTGCTTTCTCTCTATTGCCTGTTATTTCCTTGCCATCTTCTCTTTTTAATAGACCTACTTATTCCTTGACTTTTTTCTTCTTATTTATATGTTGAAAGAAACTTTTTAAAAATCATCTTTGACTTTGGTTGCAAAGTCTTTGTTCAACTTCCTCATGCTCCTGGGAATGGAATCTACAAGGGAATTAATGCTTCCAATCATGGTCTTTCTAGATAATATCAAGCTAGCTCTCAATAGTTGATCACATCTTAGATCTAGTCTTCAGAGGAATTGCAATCTGTAGCTGGAGCAGGCTGTAATAACTTTTTGCCACAGTGAGCATAGGCAGAGCTTGGGTCTCTCCTTTCTACGAAGATATTTAGTTACAGCCACTATATCTCCATCATTAATATACCTCCATCAAGGAACTGAATGACTACAGGTCGGTCGCTCTGACATCTGTAGTGATGAAAACCTTCAAGAGGTTTATGCTGCACAAATGAAAATCATCACAATATTAGACAACACGTTATCCTCAGTAGAGACCTTTTCAGAATATGAAATGGACACCTAACATTAGAAACATCATTAAAAAGGCAAACAAAGGGAGTTCTTCCTGTGTCAACTCCAAAAGCCCAGACTGCCCCAGGAGCTTCTGATAGAGTTCTACAGAGGAATTATTGAGCCTGTCATTTGTACTTCTATAACAGTCTGGTTTGGTACAGCAACCAAATAGGACAGGTACAGACTTCATTAGATAGGACTGCAGAAAAAAGCATTGCAACCAGCCTGCTTCCATTGAAAACCTGTATACTACACAGGTCAGAAAGAAGACTGATCTACAGACCCCTTATGTCCTGGACATAAACTGTTTCAAGGTCTCTCCTCAGGATGTGGCTCTAGAGTATTGCATGCCAAAACAACCATATACAGTATACTCTGCTGAACTTTTAATTCCCACAGCATTGTCTCATTTCTCATCTTCTCTTACCTTCTCACCTTTCCTACTGCCTTCTCCTATTGTTTTCTTATGATTTATCAGTCGTTGTAACTTATGATTAATTGTAACTATGACTTATCACCAATGACCTATTATTTGCTGTTTATATGTACACTGTGAGCTTATACACCAGAGACAAATTCCTTGTGTGTTCAATCACACTTGGCCATAAAGAATTCTATATAAAAAGGAAGGAACTTGGAACAAATGAGAAAATGTCACCTTAAGGTTGATTTCCTAACCTGTGTAGCTATCTCCTCTTTTGTATATTCTCATTTAAGGCAATATTGTATTTTCTGTATGCAGTTTGAGCATAGAGTTTTAAGAGCCGGCCATACCTCCCACGCAATAACAAACTGCTATCATCATCATTTGCAGCTTAGTCTTCTCGGGCCTTTTAAGGAAGCAGGTAGTGATGCCAGAAAATGTTCAGCAATTGCATTCCAGTACAGATATGGAAACAATTGCCATTTCATTAGAAGAGAGTTTGCTACTGTGGCTGCAGAGAGCAGACCAAAAAAGAAGTTTCTGTCAGGTTTAGCTTTGTCTGTCATGCCTTCACCTTTGCTTGAAAGGACAAAAACCTCGCCATCCTCAGAATAATTTCATTATCTCCTGACACATTTCACTTTTCAGTCACAACAGCTTCTCCTGTCATCAAATGACAGATTTCCTGTGGAACCATAAAGCTTGCCAGAATTTAAAAAAAAAACTAAATTGTACTTTTAACTGTTGATTGGTCATCAGTTTAAATAATGTAAGTAAAAGAAATAAAACCTTTCTCCTTTCATCAAGATACAGGGCAAACAGCAGCATTATAAGAATTAAATGTATTGAATGGATTAAATCACAATAATCATATTTAAAAACTTAAATATTTTTTTTCAGAAGACGAAGATTCATTAGTGCTGATCTTCCCCTTTCTTTGCAATTCACTTTTTAATCCACAAAGACTCTGATCTGTAGCCTGGTATGCACTTTTTGCTAAGCCAGAGTGCTGAGTGGGAGCTGATTGGAGAGGTTTTGCCTCAGCAGGGGTGAGGGGCGGGGGGGGGGGGGCAGCCAGGGGACAGCAGCTCTAGAGCCAGCAGCTCTGGCCCTCCTCTATCATTTCAGTGGAGGCATGGGGATCATCAGACTGGGGAAAGAATGGGTGTTCTTTTGCCGCCTCCTCTCCCCCCGCCCCCCTTTTCCACCTCTGGAAAAGCAGCAGAGACCGGGAGAGAAGCATCTTTGTAGTTGCTTGAAAGCCAAGGAGTCAAAGGGAGGCAGGGAAAGGCTGGGGGTGCAATCCCCTTCTCTACCTGGTGGAAACTGCCTGCGCTTTCAAGTGAACACCTAAGGAGTCGTTGATGTTGAAGCAGAAAGTGAAGTGTATCAGTCCTTTTCTTTTTGAACTATCCCTTTATAAGCTACAGAACAAGTTGCATATTCACTTTAGAAACATAGCTTGATTGAACATGAAAACTTAACCTAGAGAACTGGGACAAAAAGAAGCCTCAAAGTCAAATTAGCTAACAAAAATAATAATGGATAAAGCTTAACTTGTGGAGGTTTTGCTTTTGTTCCCTGTCTGATGGTCTCCAAAAAAAAAAAACACCCAGAACTACTTTCACTGTAGTGGATGGGACCTTATTCTTTCTGGGACAATTGAGGCTCTTCAGGACAGAGGTGGGCAGCTATTTCTTCTGTTAGAAATCCTCTTCCCCCACTAAGCCAAATTTCCCCATTCTGAGGAGTTTTTAAGGAGCACAATGAGTACATTAAAGCTAAAGCAAGTGTCTTGCCCTTCAAAATCCTCCGCTCGAACATGGACCCACATTTTAAATTTAAATTTAAAGGTTTTAGACCTTGCCTTTGCATCCCAAAAGCCAAATGTGTTCTGCTAGGCTGAAATGTGTGTGTGTGTGTAAATATGTGTATGAATGTTTTTTTTTTTAAATACATGAAGTAAGCCATTCTTTTTCTTCTCAAACTCTTTTTTATGCATTCAGAAGATATTTTTTTCCTTTATTTTCACAGCAGAATAACCCTTTGTGCTAGGATTTCTTGTTGGTTGTGTTAACTTTCATGTTTATTATTTCTCTGTACATTTTCATATAGGTTCATCAGAGCTATTTTTGAGCTTCCAGTTTTGTTTACCCTAAAGAAGGCCAAGACTTCTCCTTTCTTGTCCAAGAATGCCAGAAACAGATATAAATTATAGGAATGTTTTGAATGTTGAATGTTTTGCAAGTGGTAATAAAAGCAGCTTTGCAGTAGTACACTTTCAGATGGAGCTAATGGGCTCCATCTAGGATGCTTTCATGCATTGTGGAGAAACTTGGGTTTGATCCGCTAAATGACTTTTGTATTTTTGTTGTTCATGAATATTTGGAATGATATGTGTCATGAATTCAAAAATGTATGTTTTGAAAAATATTTGGCATTATAAAGATCCTTTACCCCACAGGCATCACACTTTTTCAGCTTTTTTAAAATTAGGTTTTTCAAGGCTTTCCCATTCTGCTGTGTAGGGAGGTGGATTTGGGGGCTAAGGCTTTATGTCTGATGCAAAGCATTTCTCCTGTTTCAGATCCTGCTTTGCATTTGCACTTATTAAAGCTACAATTCTCAGTAGGGTTTTTTTCCCACATTGTGTCTGGAACAAGTAGTAACTGGACTGAACCTTATTAGACTAACAAAGGGAAGGGAGAATGTATTTTTGTTACAAATTTTTAAAGGCATCATGCAGGTAGAAAGCCAGCATATTTTCTGCTATGTATTTCATTGCTTTTTTATCAGTAGCATTTAAAAATGGTTCTTCTCGGATGAATTTCAAAAGGGCAGACTATTCTGCCATTTCAGAACTTTGTGATTTTGTTATAATTCTCTGCTCCTGTACCCACATCTCTGACCACTTTCTCACAATTGAGTTCAAGTGGTATACATCCATCCTTGTATTGGCGCAAATCCATTATCAAATTCTTTGCTATACTGCCAATTCCTACCCTGCTTTTATTGGAACTCACAGGCAAATTCTGTTATAAACAAATAGACCAGTGATGGGATTCAAAATTTTTTCCTACTGGTTCTGGCTTGGTGGGCAGGACTTGGTGGGCATGGCAGGGGAAGGTTACTGCAAAATCCCATTCCCTCCCCACCCCACTAGCCTGCTTTCCAGCTCTGTTCTCCTGTGCAGGGCAAACAAAAGAAGATCAGCTGGGACTCAGGAAGCAGAGAATAGATGGGGGCGGGGCCAGTCAGAGGTGGTTTTTGCCGGTTCTTAGAACTACTCAAGTTCTCCAGAACTGGTCAGAACCGGCTGAATACCACCTCTAAAATAGACTCATTTTCCCCCCTCTGGTTTGTGGTCATCCACCTTTGCTTTTTACAGCTGGAGGAAAACTTCTATCTGTTGCAACACCAGAGTATGATGTAGCTGACATTATTGTGCAGTTGACATCTTTGGAATGCCATGTTGGCTTTGGCTTCTCTAGGCCTCTCCCACACTGCACTTAAAGTTCAAGTATAAAATGAGAAAAGATGAAACTTAATAGAGATATTTCCTAATTGTACATTTGTGTCTAGAAAAAGTGAGGGAACAACTGTTGGGTCAGCATATAAATCCAGCCAAATAATAACAGATTATAATTTGCATAATATAAACATACAGATTGAAAAAAATAAAGTGGAAATAACTCCATGAAGAATAGATGGGCCCTGTCATTAGGTTCTATGAAAGTGGATCACTGCATCTGACTAATTGCTAGGCAGCCAGGCCTCCTGGGGAACGGATGAAGCAAGGACTCTTAATAAGAAAAGTCCAGTTCAAGGTCAGATATTATTTTTAGGATATAACAATGAGGAAAGCAAAGATTCTACAACAGTTGTCCACTATTGTGAACAACCCTGTTCCCTTTTTCCTCCTCAAATAACACAGTGGAACCTGTTTTCCTTTTCCTTCCTTAGTTGGGAAAAGAGCAGCAGTGGTAGACAATAGATTCTGACCAGTTCTGGAGAACCGGTAGTGGAAATTTTGAGTAGTTTGGAGAACTGGCAAATACCACCTCTGACTGGAGATTTTACAGTATCCTTCCCCTGCCACACCCACCAAGCCACGCCCACAGAACTGGTAGTTAAAAAAAATGAATCCCACCACTGGAATGGAGGCCTTCAAAAAGATAGGACGGCATAGGTGACAACTACGAAAGGAACTTGAGAAGCAAAGAAAGGAAAATGGCTCCAGTAGATGCTGATGAGTGAGAAGCATGAGAGTCCTGTTTCTTAACATACCCAGAAATCACCCTTGGTCCCACTCTCCAAAGGTCATTTGACTTTCCCTCCAAGATAGGTGTGGCAAAGTGTCACGAAGATGCCACACTTAACTTTTAAAATCATGGGCTGCCAACCTTTTGATCAGGGCAGAAAACTGTGGTTGTTAAGGCAAAGTGGTGTTATTGTAAACTGTAATGACATTATTATTTTCCTCTTCTGCCATGGTATTAAACATTGCAATTCATCAACAATCTTTGGCAGTGTTCAAGCACTGCACATTGAGTGTCCATAGTTTAAGTCTGCAGCACTATTCCAAAGTGGAAGGTGATGAAGTCCCCAGCACTGTGAGTGTGGTTTGTGAGTAAGAGTCAACTGGTAGTCCAATGATGTAATTTGTTAAGTGTTCAGTATTGATATGGCAATTCAGATGTTTTCCTTTCTGTATTTTCTTTCCCCTTCTTGTTCACCACCTAGAATTGCTCTATGAGGCAGACTCTAAATATGATATATGAATAAATTTAAAAATGTATATTGCATTCTAATAGTACAGAATAGTACTCACTATTCTGATTATTCTGTTGAACGGAAAGCCATTGTCCTTTTTAAAAAAATATCCAGTAATGCATAAACAATCTCAAAATATAATAAGGCTTGAACTAATTCATCTTTTTGAAATCTGTTGTATGGGTGTGCTCCCAGCAATCAGCCATGACCTGATTCCAGATGTCTTGTAATCTGTCAGGGAAGGACAGGAAGTTCTTCTTCTTCCTCAACTGACACAGCTTGGGAAGATCCAAAACAGATGTTGCACCCTTATCTGAACATCTGCAGAAACAAAAGGAGCACAACAGGCTAAGCAAGAGAAGAGTAGTGGAGTAATGGAAGCCTATAAGATTCTTTCAAAATTAGGAGAGGAGAGAAGATTTCACTTCAATTAAGGCAATATAACTTGCATTCAAATTTGCAACCACACTTCAACACAAAAGAAGCCATTCCTAATGAGCTCACTTTATGATTAATAGTTATGCTCCTGGAATTTTTGCAAAGTTTAAGAATGCAAATGTTGAAAGGAAAATGCATTTTACCAGTTAAAACTTTTAACAATAATACAGCATTTGCAGATATGCATTTATAGAGATATATTAATTTTCCTGTTTTAAAAGGTGCATTAGCAGCCCTGGCCTTGTTTATTATTACTATAATATTTTTATTTTGTGTAAAACAAAATTATTGTGGGAAGCCACCCCACCCCACCCCTGAAAAATGAAATAAAGCAGAATATTATATGTCCCCAAAGGAAGAAATGAAGAAACATGTTTTTTTAGAGGAAGAAAGCAACCCCCACTTTCCTTAACAGCAGATGTCAGCACTTAAGAGATAAAGAAAAAGTCAAGTATCTAGATAGCTCTATTCATAAAGAAATACCCTCACCCAGGGGTGGGATTCAACCAGGGTCACTACCGGTTCGGTGATTACGTTTTGCTAAGGAGAAATTTTCTAACAGTGAGAACAATTTACAATTAATCAGTGGAATGTCTTACTTCCAGAAGTTGTGAATATTTTATTACTGGAGGTTTTAAGAAGAGATTGGGCAGTCATTTGTCTGGAATGATATAGGGTTTCATGCTTGAGGAGGGGGTTGGACTAGAAGACCTCCAGTGTCTCTTCCAACTCAGTTATTCTGTATTTTTTCTGTAAATCGTTGTGTGAAAAGTGAAGGAATTCTCACACAATCTTTCAAATAGTGATGAATGCTCCTCTGTGAGGGAGAAATATGAAATATAAACAAACAAACAAACAACTGCTGCAGCTGTCCAGTTCTGTTAGTGGCTAATGTAAACTTTGTCTGCTTTGTTTTTCTTGGCTGCTTCATAACTTATGAGATGATAAAAGCAACGATCTGGTTAGATTTGTCTACTTGATTCCATTCGTTTTAATTAGACTTAGACCTCTGTCTAAGTAAACCTCTGCCATCAGCTTTAATAGCTTTTTATTCTCTACTATGCCCAGCCTCATCTCCTTAAATCTATCCATAGCTTGTGCTATATGTACTCTTTTTGCCTCTTTTCTCCCTGTACATGAGCTCCTTTTGTTCAGCTCCACTATCTTTAGTCATTTGAGATGTTCTCTTCCTCACTGAAATGTCTCCTTTGCGTTTCACCTTTGATTTACCTTCTTCAAAGAAGACCTTTCTTAACATGTATTCTGTGATACCTCCCTCTTCTCTAATTTTACTTTTGTTCTCTGAAATTTTTTTGGCTTAGTAATAAAGGCTTAATTTGGCCAGGCTTGATTTAGCTTAGTCTCTAAATCTTGGAGAATGTCCATATATGTAACAGGATCTTCCCATATGCTTTCCTTTCTTATCCGTGATGTCCTTTTGGCATTTTAGGCTGTAAATTCCTTTGGAACTGTTGGAAGAAATGTCCATCTGGGTTCAGTTCCAAGTGGTAGTTTGAGGTCCTGGCCAATTGAGTACATGGGTATATATATATAGATTATATATATACAGATTATATATTATATAATCTTGCTGGGTGATGATGTAATAAAGAGGATTGTGTTCTGAAATGGTGTTGGGCAATTCCTATTATGGCTTAATGGCTTTGTCCTGGTTTGGATCTTGAGTGAGGCTAATCCTATCACTCTGGAGCTGAAGGCCTTTTTTTCTTGTAGATAGGATGGCTCACTTTTTCTGGGGCTATTAACAAAGTTGGGGGCTGCTTTCCAAGAGCATGTTTCTCCTTTTCTCATCCAGGGAGGTATAACATTCTGTCTTTTTAATATTTTCTAGAATATTTCATTCTTCTAAGAGAGGGGTGGGTGCTAAGTATTTGCAGAACCCAGATCTACTTATGTTGACAGTCCTGAGTAGAACGATAATGCAGACTAAACAATTAAGAAATATGCATTAAACTATTATCCACAGTGACTTTTAGCTGGATTAGCATAGTAAATAAACTTTAATAAAACAAGTGCAAGACTGCAAAGCTTGTCTTCTTTTCTCTGAAGGTTTATCCAACTGCTGTGACATTATTTTTCCAGTTCTCATTTCCGTTTCCACTGTTTTCCAAACAAATCCTATTTTAAATAGATGATTCAGCTAAATTATTTCCAAATCTGATGTGACAGAGTTATTTCAGCAGATTACACCAATTTCTAATATAAAGAAAATGTTTCTTAGCAGATGGGTCTGTGAATAAATGTAGATATATTTTCAGTATGACTTCCTGTGACATTCAGAAATTAACTCTTTGTTCTGCAGTGAATTCATGTTATGAACACATTTAAAATATTTACCATATACAATCAGCTCATACACCAAAAGGTTATTCAAATCATAAACTGCTGATGTGCAGAATCTTTCTTTCTTTCTTTCTTTCTTTCTTTCTTTCTTTCTTTCTTTCTTTCTTTCTTTCTTTCTTTCTTTCTTTCTTTCTTTCTTTCTTTCTTTCTTTCTTTCTTTCTTTTTAGCCCTGTACAACATTTTATCTACATGCTTTATATACCTCCAAGTTCCTGCAACCCCTAGCACTAATTCTATAACTCAATAATGAGAATAAATTAATAACAATAAATTGCTACTCATGACATGCAGCAAAATGGTGTATGTAGCTATCAAATTCAAGTAATTCAGACCTATCCAAGAATAGTGAGAAAATGTGACAGACACTACAGATGTTACAATGATAGGACACATCTCAATAGGCTCAAAGTATCTGGATTTGTTCTAGGTTGGATATTTCTTTGATCAGTTTCCATCCATTACTTCTTGTCTTCCTCTGAGGTACTTTGGCAAATTATTTATCCCCCTCTTAGAAAAATGCCACCTTTTCTTCCAATGCAGGTTCTACATTGCCAAATTGTCCAAACCATGTTTGGAGAACAAAAAAGGGTAACATTGCCTTCTATGAATTCTCAATCACTGTTAAAGTGCCCTAAACTTTTATATATGATAGTATAACTCTTTAAATGCTCCTATCCATTTTAAATAAAAGGCTTCAGTTTGTTGCAAGCCTACCCCACAATTCAATGGAATATCACTTTAGCTGAGGCAATACTCTCTAAAACTTTAAAACTGCCTTTTTAAAATCATGAATTAAGATCATTAATCCAATAATAATAATAAGACAATAGTTATAACACTTAGTCTTATAAATAGGAATTTGCTGGTTGAAAGGGTAACAGAAATGTTGTTGCTGCTGTTATTCTCATTGTTCTTTCTTTCAGCTTCTTGTTTTTAGTATAGTAGTGTGCTGTTTCTTCATTCTTATTTTCAGTTGTCAAATAGGCCTTTTTTGGTTTCTTTTGTTTTCTGTTATAAGTCTAAATTTATTATTCAATAAAATGCAGTTCAGTGATGAGAAAAGTAAGTTTCTGTACTTAGGCAGGAAAAACAAAATGCATTGGTATAGAATAGGCAGCACCTGGCTCAACAGTAGTTCCCGTGAAAGGGATCTACCTGTCCTGGTGAAATACTGCTTAAGTGTGAGACAGCAGAGGGCTACAGCCGCCAAAGAAGACAATGCATCCCTAAGGCTGCATCAACAGGGATAGCAGCAAGATTGTGAGAGGTGATAATGCTGCTATAGAGTGCACTAATGAGGCCACACTTGGAACACTGCATCCAGTTCTAGTCACCACGGTCCCAAAAATGCTGAGACCCTAAAAAGTATTCAGAGAAAAGCAACAAGGATGATTTGGGGTGGGGGTGGAGGCTAAACCATATTATGAGTGGTTGGGGGAGTTAGGTATGCCTAGCCTATTGAGGAGAAGGATTGGGAGGACATGATGCCTGACTTCCAATACATGAGGGACCATCACAGTGAAGAGAGGAGATTGACTTATTCTCTAAAGCACCTGGAGGGCAGAGCAATAAGCAATGGATGGAAGGTTATCAAAGAGAAATCCAACCTAGCAGTAAGGATATTTCTTTTCTGATGGTGAGAACAATTAATCAATAGAGCTTGCTTCTTGGAGTTGTATGTGCTCCATCACTGGAGGTTTTAAAAAATACATTGGACAACCATTTGATCAGGATGATATAAGGTCTCCTGCCTTGAGCAGAGGGTTGCATTAGAAGACCCTTGAAATTCCCTCCAGCCCTACGATTCTATGTTATACATTTAGTGCTTTAGCCATTTTTAATGAATATATTAGATACTTGCTAGTACTGTACAGTCCTTGGTAATAATACTCATCTATCATTATATTAGCCTGGTTGAATTTTCCCTATACATTCACAGTTGTTTTCTAAGCTGCCTTGCATTTCTTCTCATGACAGAGCTGTGTTTTTGTACTTCTTGTATGTTCTTTCTAAAGATTTCCCAATCTGTCTGCCTTCCTTTTGATCTGAGGATTTGTCTCCTTGGGAACTTGTCTAGTACAAATTTTCTAAGCATGTTGAAATGGGCTTTTTTGAAACCTAGTGTCTGTGTACCCAATGGTCCAATTTCCTTCTTTGTAGTATATTGAAATCAAGGATGATGGTTTTTTTCCTCTCAAGATTCCCATTGCTTTTACCTCTGATAAAAGCTGGAATTTCAGGAGAATTGCTGAGAATTATTTACGCAACAGTCTATTTTGTACAAAACCTTTCCCATTTTTTCTATGTTTGAATTGTTTTCCATCATTACAAAAATATCCTACAAGCTATCATCAATGAACAATGTGGTATCACTGCAGAACATATCCAGAGTTTCAGAGTACTGTCACACCAAGCTCTCCCATCCAGCCGATAATCTTGGAGAAAAGCCCAGTTTGTGGGCATTATATAGATTAATGAATAAAGGCACACTCACAGGATTTGCTGAACTTCACCGTGAATATTGTCCATATATACTGTATTGTACTTAAAACAATTCAGACAAAAGGCAAAACAACATAACTTTTCTATTCATTATATCTCTATGCAAAAAAAGTGTCTCTTTCACAGTAATGAAAGTTTCACAATAATGTACATTTATTGTTGTATGGTTTCTCTTCCATTCAGTTCTATGCAGAAGGTAGAAAGAGTTGCCAGTGATATATTATAAATAGAGACACTGGTTGGGGAACCAAAAATGTTCTGATAGCAACAGTTTTTGGTTATTAAGACACCAACTACTCCAACCTACCCAATCTGATCTAGTTTTAGTATTATTGCCAAACTGAGAGGAAAGCAGCTTTGATAACAACAGATTGGTAAACAAGTAAGTTGGATGAGAAATTCCAAATTTTATGGGTCTAGTTGGAACATATTTCATGTTTTGCATTTACAATCCACGTAAAAAGCCAGTTTGGTTTAGTAGTTAAGGCATTGGCTAGAACCAGGAACACCATGACTTCTAATCCTATCTTAGGCACAAAGCCAGTTGGGTAACCTTGGACCAGTCACTTTGTCTCAGCTCTGGGAAGCAGGCAAGAGTAAACTATCTTTGAAATCTTTCTAAGAAAACTGCAGGGATTACTCTAGGCAGTTGCCAGGAGTCAACACTAACTCAGAGACATTAAAAAAATCAATGTGCAAAGGCCAAGTACTTTCACAATTTAAAAGTCAAGAGGATAAACTGTAAAGTCATGAGTTTGCAGACTGATGTGGAGGCATTTTTAAGCACGGCCAAACTGAAGCAGAGGGTAAGTGTTACATAGAAAGAGAAGATCTAAACCAAATAATTTCTAAAGGTTTTATTGATTTTCATGTGCTTTGCAAACTTTGTTTTCCGATTGTACAGATCAAGATACTTGCTTATGATATTGGCATGCATCTCTGTGAACATGCCCATAATGGACATCCCAGATGTGGATTTAGTTCAATTCTCTTCATTGGCTTTTTGTCTACTGTCAAAATATTCTTTTTTAAAATCCCAATGGACTCTTGCAGGCAGCATCTGACTTAATCGAGGGCTGTCATCCAAAATCTAAATGTCAGGGGACTTTCTCCAAAAATTTGTTCTTTTTTTCTTCATGCCAGGGTATAATGTGTGATTCTTTCCCAAGTGTGGATGGCAGGCATCATCCTTCAAAAGGGATTCTTAGGTTTAGTAAAAACAATGCTTCACATTTTATAGGAAACCACTTTTTGAGGTGCTGACAAAAGACAAGTATAAAAAGTGGAAAGAGGGGCACATAATTAAAACAGAATACCTACATGTATATCCTGAATCTGCAAAGATGAAGTCAGGAAAGATGAGATTCAAATGAAACCAACACTTGCAACAAATGTCAAAAAACAATTTTAAAGCTTATTTCAATATGTAAAAAACAAGAAAAAGATCAAGGAAATAATTGATCAATAAATGGGAGAAAATGGCAAAAAGATGATGAGTAGTTGGAAGAAGGTGGAACTTAACATTTTATATTTCATATTATATTTTACCACTTTATGATGCCTTGGTAAGACCACAGTTGGAATATTGCATCCAATTTTGTTCACCACAATATAAAAATATGTTGAGATTCTAGAAAGAGTGCAGAGAAGAGCAACAAAGATGATTAGGGACTAAAACATACAGAGAAGAAATTGAGTATGCCTAGTCTAGTGAAAAAAAGATCTAGAGGTGACATGACAGCAGTGTTCCAATATTTGAGAGGCTGCCACAAAGAAGAATACTCAACATGCAATCCTTAATGGAACTTCATTTATATAGGAGAAAGTATGCAGTGGTGAAGTTTAAGACTTTATCTCAGGCCAAGAGCTCTTCAGTATCTTAATAAATGGTTTAGATAAGGGGATAGAAGGAGAACCCATCAAATTTGCAGACAAAACCAAGCTGGCAATAATAGCCAACACCCCAGAAGATAGGCTCAAGATTCAGAAGATCTTGACAGATTCAAACACTGGGCTCTATGCAACAAAATGAAATTCAATGGTGAGAAAGGTAAGGTTTTACACTTAGACAAGAAAAACAAAATGTACAGGTATACAATAAGTGGTACATGGCTCAATAGAGGAATCTAGATGTCCTAAAGGACAACCATTTAAATATGATCTAGCAGTGTGCTACAGCCGCAAAAAAAGCCAATGCAGTCCTAGGCTGCATTAATGGAGTCATAAATACCTGCCAGTTGCTAAGCAACCACATTTGATCACATGACCATGGAGATGCTGCAATAATCGTGAGTGTGAAACCCAGTCATAAGTCACTTTTTTGAGTGCTGTTGTAACTTTGAGCTGCCGTGGCAATAAATGGTTGCATGTTGAGGACTACCTGTATTCCCTGTACTCCATCAGTTATATCTAAAACCCTGCAGATGTGTATCGCTTATATCATGTTTCTTATTCCAGCAGCAGATTCATGACCCTTGTATGAGAAATGCCAAGTAGCTTATTGGATATGATAATGGTGGTAGTGAAACATGGGAAGAATTATAAATCAGAAGTAATCCCATCACAAACATAATCTGTAAGATTGTGCATTTTCAACTGTTCAATTTATTTAGAAAAACAGTATTTGCTCAGAACAGATAGAGATTTGTGAGCCAGTCCATAGACTCCTTTTCCTAACATGGTTATTTAGCTTTCTGGCACACATAGCCTGAAGAGAAAAGTACTTTGTAATTAACACATTTTTTTCTACACACCCACACACAAAAACACCCACACACAAACACACACACACACACACACACACACACACACACACCTCTCCCTTAGACAGGGTTCAGAAATAGATCTGAACTGACATGTAAAATATGGAGACACTTGTATCCGGTGATGATAGGAATGTTTTTTTAGTAATAAGTAACTTCACTGAAGCAAAGAAAGAAACTGGCCAGAGGAAACAGGCACCTGTAAAAGAGTGGAGGTGCCTCTAGAATTGTCATAAAATTAAGTTCAAGCCACTCAAAGTGAAGCTTCTTTGCACTAGGGAACTGCCACAGGATTGGAAAAGAGCTGATGTGATTCCCATCTTCAAAAAAGTTTAAAAAACAGACCCAGGAAACTGCAAACCAATCAGCTTAACATCAATACCTGGGAAGGTGCTGGAAAAAAATAATAATTAAAAAAACTCAGATCTGTGAACATCTAGAAACAAATAAAGTTATAACTAGTAGCAAGCACGAGTTTGTTAAAAACAGCATGCCAAACCAATCTTATTTCATTCTTTCACAAAGTGGCTAAATTAGTAGACCAGCGAAATGCTGTGGACCTTTTATACTTAGACTTCAGCAAGGTATTTGACAAAGTAAAACCACAACCTACTTCTTGATAAGCTAGAAAAATGTGGGATAGACAGCATCACCACTAGATGGATTTGTAACTGACTGACAAACCATACCCAATGAATAGTCCTTAATGGTACCACACCCACATGGAGGGAAGTAAGCAGTGGGGTACCACAAGTTTCTGTCTTAGGCCCAGAACTCTTCAATATCCTCATAAACAACTTAGATTAGGTAATAGAAGGAGAACTCATCAAATTTGCAGATGACACTAAACTGGTAGGAACAGTCAACACCTTAGACAAGCTCAGAATCCAAAAAGATCTTGACAGACTTGAATATTGGGTCTTATCCAACAAAATGAAATTTAATGTGAAGAAAAGCAAGATTTTAAACCTGGGCAGGAAAAATCAAAGGTACAAGTATGGATTAGGAGAAACCTGGCTCCAAAATAATAACTGTGAGTGGGACCTTGTAGTCTTAGTGGACGATCACTTAAATAACATGAGTCAGCAATGTGCTGCAGCAGCCAAAAATGTTAATACAATCCTTGGTTGTATAAACAGAAGTATGGAATCAAAATCACATGAAATATTAGTACCACTTTATAAAGGCTTGGTAACAGCTCACCATGGAATATTGCCTCCAGTTTTGGCCACCACATTACAAAACAGATGTTGAGACTTTGGAAAAAGCACAAAGAAGAGCAACTAAGATGATTAAAGGCCTGGAAACAAAAACATGAAGAATGGTTGCAGGATTTAGGTTTGGCTAGTCTAGAAAAAAGAAGGATTCAGTATTTGAGAGGCTGCCACAAAGAGGAGGGGGTCAATTTATTTTTCAAAACACCAGAGGGCAAGACAAGAAACAATGGATGGAAACTGATCAAGGAGAGAAGTAACCTGGAACTGAGGAGAAACTTCCAAACAGTGAAGACAATTAACCAATGGAACAGCTTGCCTTCAGAACTTGTAGGTAGTTCATCACTGGAGGTTTTTAAGAAGAGACTGGACAGTCACTTGTCTGAAATGGTACAGACCGTGATGGGGAACCTATGGCACGTGTGCTGGAAGTGGCATGCAGAGCCATCTCTCTCCGGGCACGCCAGCTCTTCTAGGTTCCAGTGCGCCAGCTGGTCTCTGGGTATGGGTGCACCAGAAACTGGAAGGTCCCTTCCAGCTGTATTCTGATTCTGATTCCTGCCATGCAGATATAGTCCCATTAAGAACTACATGTTGAAGAGGTTGGTCAACCAATTGTGATTATCATCATTTGATGAATGAATATTCTCCTGTCATTCACTGCAAGCAAAATTTTAACATTACCTTCTGCTATTTGTTAGTGGATGCTGCTAAGTAAACAATGAGCCATTTATTTTCTTGGGCCTGAAGAGGTTTTCAGCTTCTGGTCTGAGTAACTAACATGGAGGAGAAAGTGCAACATGATGAGATTGATTTGAAACCATATTACTTCCTTCGGATACAGATTAAGAAATCAATGGTTTTCTACCAATCCTGCTGCCTACTAAGCTGTTCCTTTTTTCCCTCCTTTTACTCCTTGCCAAGTATTTGTCTGGAAATTCTTGAACTGCAAAAACCCTATGAAATATCTCAGTTTTTCACATATAGGTTTTTGAAGTGACTCATTGCACAATTACTTGTGCTGGCAGCTAGAAGGGATAGCCCACTCCTTCTAAGGGTTAGGAGATTTGGGGTTTGGGAAAAAGCATTTAAAAATCTGAAATTCATCCAAAATCTTCTGAGTTGGACATCAAGCTGGAAATCTTATGACACCAAGTTCTTCTCATGAGACTGCTGCTCTTTCCCAGCTGTAATGTCCTGGGAATAACTCCAGATGTCTGTTCTGGATTTTGAATTAACCACAAAAAGACCGCCCACAAAAGCCTAGTCTACAGTTTTTGCTTAGATATGATGGTGTTGTGTGCAGCAAGATGGGTGAGTTTTTTTTATTTATGACTTTGTGGCAGTCTCTCCAGCAGTTCCAAAAGAGCAAAACTTCAACCAGAAAGATCACCCCTAGGAACAGTGGCCAATTTCCCTGATAAAATCTCAGAAGGTTGAACAAAGCCAGGGAGAAATGATTCATAAAACCAATAGACTGTAAAAGTCATAATATTACTCATATTTGTAACTTTAATATAGACTGCATACAATTTTACATCCCACAAATCTCACATTCGAAAACACTGAGAATTATTTAGTTAAATTGGAGTTACCAGTTTTAGATTCATCCTGCTATCAGAATTAATAGCATTTTTATGAATAGTAATTAATAGCATTTTAATAGCACTGCTCAGTCCGTTCTGCCTGAATTGACTCCCGAGACTTCCAGGGTCCCTTATGCTGATGGAGGTGGCCTGAATAGCCAGACACATTCTCTGCCTCAATCATGCTTCAACAGATCATTGAGAGGATGGGCTATCTTTGCAAACCCTTTGATAAACCTCCAATAGTATGAGCAGAACCCTAGAAAAGATTGCAGTTCAGCCACATTTTGGGGTCTTGGACAGGAAGTGACAGTCTCAAGCTTTGTGGACTCAGTTGATATCCCTTCTGCAGAGACAACATGACCAAGGTATGTGACAGATGGTTGGTAAAATTGGCATTTCTCTAGTGAAAGCTTCAACCCTTCTTCATGGAGCCTGGTTGGAACCTTCTCCAAGCACTATTCATATTGTTCAAGAGTCTGACCAAAAACAATAATATCATCTAGGTACACAGGCACCTCTATCACGTTCAGGTCTCTCACTGTCCATTCCATGAGTTTCTGAAAAGTCACCAGGGCCCCTGGTAACCCTTGAGGCATCCAACTGATTTCATAGAACCGCAAAGAGCAGGTGAAAGCAGTTTTTCTCTATCATCTGGATGCATGAAAATCATCCAGGTTGCATCATCCAGGTTGGTGGTAGCCACTTCTCAAATCCAGCACACTAAACCATTTTGCTCCTGATAACCAATGCAGGGCGTCTTCAATTCAAGGAGTAGTATACTGATCCGGAATTATTCTCTGATTGAGGGTACGGTAATCTCTGCACATTCTCAGAGACCCATTCTTCTTCTGGACTACTACTATGGGAGAGGTGTAGAGACTTCAAGATTCTAGGGATGATCCCAGTCCTCTTCAATTCTGCTAGATGTTCTCTAAGGTCATCCAAGTCACTTAAGGAAACCCACTAAGACCTCTCTCAGAAAGGCTTATCTTCTTGTAGATGGAGTAGATGATGAGCACTCCTAGCACACCCCACCTCAAATTTATCTTTTGAGAACAGGTGTTGCCACCTCCAAAGTTGGTCTGTAGCCCTATCCCACCATTCTTGGGAAAGCTGTATATTCTTCAGGTAGAATTGTTCTGTTGAAACCTCATCCTCAGTCTTTTCCCTTGTATCAGCCAATACAATTGGGTGGCTAGGCTTACTTGTCCAAACAATATCTGGTCTTCAACCACACAGGGAAGTTGATAACATTCCAGACTGACTGAAATCCATCCTCTGGCCTGCCACAGGGCCTTTGTGGAGACCACCTCTGGAATTACCTCCATTCCAACTTTCTGTCTTCTGGGATCAGATTCAAGGATGAGGTAGGGGCCAGGCTACTCACAATCCAATGTGACAGAGGCCCTTAGACACGCCATCTCACCTGGTTGTAATACTCTTTTTGCTTGGTCCAATTTCCACAGTCGTCCCATACCCTCTGTGGAGGCTTGTTGCTCTCACACCAGGTGTTTATTTATTTATTTATTTGTTTATTTATTTGTCTTTTATACCACCCCCTCTCTCGGCGGGACTCGGGGCGGTGTACAGCCAGATAAAATGCAATGAAAAAATACAAAACAGTTTAAAAGATTAAATAGAATGGCTGATAAATAAAAGCAATCAAGGTTAAAAGTTTTAAAAATTAAAAACCATTTAAAACCAATTAAAAACCCTACAAGGAACTCTAGGCCAGACCGGCTTGATGGAAAAAGTGGGTTTTCAACGCGTGCCGGAAGGTCAAAAGGTCAGGGATGGTCCTCATCTCCGGGGATAATTCGTTCCAGAGGGAAGGTGCTCCCAGAGAGAAGGCCCACACCCTTGGGGTCACCAGCTGTCCAGCCGGCGGCACCCCGAGGAGGCCCACCCTATGGGACCGCACTGGCCGATGAGAGACCGATGGTGGCAGTAGGCGGTCCCGTAAGTATCCAGGTCCCAAGCCATGGAGCGCTTTAAAGATGGTCACTAACACCTTGAATCGCACCCAGAAGGCCACCGGGAGCCAATGCAGCTTGTGCAAAAGTGGTGTAACATGGGAGCTCTGAGGAGCCCCCCAAACCATCTGCGCGGCTGCATTTTTCACCAACTGGAGCCTCCGGGTGCTCTTTAAGGGGAGCCCCATGTAGAGAGCATTGGCATAGTCTAGACGGGAGATGATGAGGGCGGATGTGACTGTGCGAAGTGCATCCCGATTCAGAAAGGGCCGCAACTGGTAGATCCTACAGACCTGACAAAAAGCCCCCCTGGTGACGGTCGCTATGTGGTCTTCTAACGACAGCTGTACATCCAGGAGGACACCCAGATTGCGCGCCCTCTCCATGGGGGCAAGAATTCCCCCCCCCACAGCCAGTGATGGAGTTAGCTGGCTATATCGGGATGCCGGAAAGCACAGCCACTCGGTCTTGGCCAGGTTGAGCTGAAGCCTGTTCCGCCCCATCCAACCCTGCAGAGCCTCCAGGCATCGGGTCATCACTTCCACAGCTTCGTCGGGGTGGCCTGGGGTAGAGATGTACAGCTGAGTATCATCAGCGTACTGATGAAACTCTACCCCAAAGCCACAGATGACCTCACCCAGCGGCTTCACATAAATATTGAACAGAAGAGGTGAGAGCACCGACCCCTGAGGTACCCCACAGATCAGGGGCCTCGGGGTCGATCTCTGGCCCCCTGCCAACACAAATTGCGAATGGTCGGAGAGGAAGGAGGAGAACCACCGTAATACAGTGCCTCCCACTGCCAACTCCCCCAGCCGCTGCAATAGGATACTGTGGTCGACAGTATCAAAAGCCTCCGAGAGATCTAACAGGACCAGGACAGAGGAATAACCCCTGTCACGGGCCCTCCAGAGATCATCCACCAATGCGACCAATGCTGTTTCCGTGCTGTACCCGGGCCTGAAGCCTGATTGGCATGGATCTAAATAGACAGCTTCATCCAGGTGCTGGGGGAGCTGTCGTGCCACCACACTCTCAACAGCCTTCGCCATAAAGCAAAGGTTGGAGACCGGACGATAGTTAGATAATAAAGTTGGGTCCAGGGACGGTTTCTTGAGGAGGGGTCTCACTACCGCCTCTTTCAAGGAGGCAGACAAAAAACCCTCACTCAAGGAAGCGTTAATAATGCCCTGGAATCAACCTCGTGTCACCTCCCGAGTGGCCAATACCAGTCAGGAGGGACACGGATCCAGTAAACATGTGGTGGCATTAATCCCACCCAGCATCCTGTCCACGTCCTCGAGGGTCACAGGATCAAAATCCCCCCAAATAACCTCACTGAACTCTGCCCCCGCCCCCCCGTCCAGAGTTGGCCATTCAGAGTCCAACCCATCCTGGATCTGAGTGATTTTGTCCTGCAGAAAATTCAAAAAATCCTCAGCCCGCCCCTGTAGAGGATCCTCCCGCATTCCCACTTCTAAAAGGGAGTGGGTCACCCTAAAAAGGGTGGCTGGGAGATTTCCTGTGGATGCAATAAGGGTGGAAAAGTGAGAACAGTGTTGGTATACTGCCTGCAGTGCAGAATGAATACACCCCATCACTGAGTCATAACCTATTACAATAATCAGGGGGTGAAGACATCTAACTAAGTTGGTGTTCATCCCCAGAATTGGTGAACCCTGGCTAGCTCCTAGAATATCCAACAACTGGGGGCCTAAATGTTAGCTGGATAGGTAGATACCTGTTGTACAGGAACTTCTCTGTTCCAATGCCCCAAATCTTCAAATCATCCAACTTTTGTATGGGTATGTGCTTCAGGTGCCTGTCATAGAAATCCTGATACAGTAATGTCATTTGTGCACCTGAATCCAAGAGAGCCCACATGTTATGACCTAGGGCGTGGCAAGAAAGCAACACAGCAGAACAGGTCTAACTCCCCTTTATTGCTCCAACTTTTTCCCCAAGCATCCCCATGTTTATTACAAGTCCTGGAGCAAAGCTCTCACGTGCACCTTCGACAACCTTTTGCTGAGAGCAGTCCAGTAAGCAAGGTAACCATGGCCAGAAGTCCAGGAAGCAAGATTTGCAAAACAGTAACCAGACCAAGATGTTCAGTGAAGCAGGCAAACTGGGCAAGCCTTACAAGACAGAGCACAGTAAGCTCTGGGCGTACATGAGGCTTGTTCCCAACCAATGCCCCTCCCATTGGCATCTCCATGCATGTCAGTCCCCAGATGTGCCTTGTGAAGGGGGCCGGACAATCTCCTCCCTCGTTGCCAGCTCAGTCTGTGTTGTTCTCACCTTTTCTCATCTCTTCGTGCTCTAGATCAGGAGGGGGTGGTCCTTGCCCATTGCCTGAGCTCTGTCTCTCATGTTCATCTTGCCCCTGTTCCTCCCTGTCTACAAACTTCTAATCCTGAAATGCCTTGGCCTGACTGGCTCTGCCCTTCCCCAGCTTCCTCCAAAGCCAATGGAGCTGCCCCCTAGATCTCTGTTGGCTTCTGTTCCGGCTCATCTTCCCCCACAGATTCAGGTTCCGATGGGGGCATGACACGTCATGTAAATACCTTCCACTTATATCGGCACCATTGGAGAAGGGTCTACAAATTGTTTAGGGATCTTGGAAATGAGAGTCACAGCATCTGGCCTGGCAGTTCATGCTTGAGTGATCCTGTGAGTCTCTGAAAACTGTTGCCAGAATCTCATCACTTTGACCTTGGTAGGCCCTTGTGCATGGGAGTCCCTCACTATGGGAGATGCTCCCATTATTCCTATCAATGAAGGGGGCTTTGTGGGAGCTCTGCTCATGAAAGGTGACACCCAAAGCTACCCTCGGCCACCCCTTTGATTGGAGCTAGCTAGTATCACTGAGGATCCAGTTGGCTCACTGATTGGACCCTCTGTAGTTTCCCAACTGGGCCGAATTTTGTGGTTTCTGCAGCTTTGTACAAGTATACCAGTGGTGGGATTCAAAATTTTTTACTACCAGTTCTGTGGGTGTGGCTTGGTGGGTATGGCAGGGGAAGGATACTGTAAAATCTCCAGTCAGAGGTGGGATTTGCCGGTTCTCTGAACTACTCCAAATTTCCACTACCGGTTCTCCAGAAATGGTCAGAACCTGCTGACTACCACCTCTGAAGTACACCTGTAATGCTCTGCATTCCCACAGTTATAACAGATCACTGGCCTCACCAACTGCTCAGCTGAAGTGGAAGAACTCACTCCCCCACTGATCGGCCCAGCCAGACCTCCAGTCAAGGATGAACCACCCATTGCCATCATCATAAGTTAAATGGGATATTTGAGTTTGCATAGTGGTGAGCTGGGCATCACCACCTCCTGTTTTTCTCATTCCTGAGCCGGGGGGCCATCCCAGTGGCAAATCGTCTGTGGCCTCTTTGGCTTCCTCCACCACTTCTGTTGCCCTAACTCTCCATATCCCCAGGTGTTCCCTTCAGCCTGAGTTTTTATTTGATTCCAGACTGGGTCTGAGAATAAAGCACCTCATGAAAGTTGCTCCTCCATACTTCAGCTAGATCCATCCCTTTCCTTTCCACAATCTGACGTAGTAACTTGTTCAATCTTCTTATGCACTTAGACAGCCTTTCATCTCTCTTCTGGTAAATTTGCGCAAACTGAAACAGCAGGCTAGAAACTGTTTTGACAGGTCTGAATTCATTATGCAGTAAACAGAGGTAATCACACATGGTAAATTGCCTTTGGCTGAGTGTTAAGTTTGTAATGGCTTCTGCAATGGGACCCTTTAGTCTCTCTCTGATCCTCTGCTTCTTTTAAGGGTCTGATACATCCCACTCTTCAACTGCCTGTACTGCCTGCTCCATCCAAGTTTCATATTCTTCCTTCCTCTCTGGCACTGTTTGTGTTCCTTAAAAGATATGGAGTTTCTTGTACTCAGCGTCTGCACAGTAGTTGCCAGTCAGGGTTTGAAGAATGTCAGGCTCCTCATGGCCTGGGTAGAATCTATCTCTGCTACCCCTATGGTGATCAAGGTATGTGTCTCCTCTTGGGACCCAACGTTTTTATTGAAGGTGTGGTCCATGTGGTTGGGTGTATCACGCTTGCCCTGGTGTCCTCAGTCAATTGAAGATTCTCAACCTCAAAGCAGTCTGAGACACTTCTCTTCCACTCCAATAACATATAAGAGTGAGAGGAATCCCAGTCCACCTTTGTATCTACTATGTATACCCTTTGATCTGGAGCAAGGGTCCTCACTGTCTATACAATTTGCTCTTCTGGCCAAACATCCCCAGGGATGTCAATTGCTATGCTAATCTTTATCTTGCTGTTCTGGTCCTCATACCACTTAGATGACAGTGGAGTCCATTTTGCTCACTTGGCTCATACCCTTGGATGTGACCACCCCCCTTGTGCAGAAAAGCTAGAAGGAAATCCCAGATGAGCCCCCACTTGTAGTGCTACCCCCATAAGGGTCACTGGAGTCATGGTTCTCCTGTCCCTCTTGGTATGGCTGCTGGTCTACACTGGTTCCTTGCTCAGACACCTCTACTTGGCCTGGGTCATGTGATGGAATAATGATCAGTCTCCTCTCAGCAGGCAGGTCACATTGTGGGGTGATGGTCAATCTTTTCCCATCAGACAGGTCACATGATGAGATGGTGTTCAGCTGGATGGTTGGCCTACTTCCTCTCTCCCTCTCTCTCTCTCTTGTCGCTGGGCTCTCCTTCCGCAACCTCTGCTCCTTTGTTGATTCTTCTGCTTGCCTCCCTTTCACTCAAACTCTTCTCTCCCTCAAGCTTGCTGCACTTGCCTCTACTTTCTCCTCAAGAAAGCAGAACTCTTAACACAAGCAACATTTCAAAAAGAACATTTAAGTGGGAGATAGTGATAGCAAGAAGAGTAAGTCAGGGTCTGAAATTCCAGCTCAGAACAATTAGATTAAATGTTGCAGAAACCCTTTCCCTATGTCCAGTCTGAGCTGAGCCAATCCACAGGAGCGAAGTTGTTGTGAGAACTCAGGCTGATGACAAGAAGTTGTTCTCAGGCACTGCTTTGCCCGTTCCTTCAGAGCTGAAACAAAACAGGTGGCCTCAGGCCTATCCCTCCCCTCCCCTTTCTTAAGAAAGTACATAAAAGTGACAGAAAGACCAGAATCCATATTCTCCATGCACACTGCGTTCAGACCCCTATAGTCAAGGCACACATGCAGGGGCCCTTGTTTCTTTTCTCAGAACAGAAGTGGGGCTGCCACTTTGGGTCAAGCTGGTTGAAGGCTAGGTTTTTGTCTATGAAACTATGTAATTCTTCTAGCTCCTTAGGGGTCATGGAGTAAAGCTTTGGCTTTGATAGTTTAGTGCCAGGGAGGATTTCAACAACACAGTCTGTGGGTTGATGAGGGAGCAGCTCATCTGAGCCTTCTTCATTGAAAATCTGTCAGGTCCCTATATTTTGGGGGAATGTCTTGCAGTGGCGAGACCCTACACCATTTTTGACAGATGGCAGTCTAGTCCGTTCTTGAAAGCTGCCACAGCAGGCAAGCTGCTGAAGGCAAGCTGTTCCATTGGTTGATTGCTCTCATTGTCAGAAAATTTCTCCTTATTTTCAGGTTGAATCTCTCCTTGATCATTTTCCATCCATTATTCCTTGTCTGGCTTTCAGATGCTTTGGAAAATAGCTTGGCCTCTTCCTCTCTGTGGCAGCCCCTCAAATATTGGAAGACTGCTATCATGTCTCCCCCAGTTCTTCTCTTCACTAGACTAGCCATGTCCAGTTCCTGCAACTGTTCATCGTATGTTTTAGCCTCCAGTCCCCTAATCATCTTGGTTGCTCTTCTCTGCACTCTTTCTAGAGTCTCCACATCTTTTTTATAACATCTTTGTTTTGAGAACTCGAGCTGAGAAAGGTAATAAGAAGTTGTTGTCAGACGCCACTCTGGCAGCTTCTTTGGAACTGAGACAAAACAGGTGGCCCCAGGCAGTTCCCTCCCTCTCCCTTTCCCAAGCAGGTATATCAAAGCAACAGGAAAGCCAGAAACAAGAAAGGGGTTGTAAACAGAGCATACATCCCTCCCCACTGGAATGGCAGTGTCCTGATCTGTGGGACATGATATGTCTTCTGGTCAGTCCACAGGACAGGTCTCGGAACTCTTCGATATTTTCTTTCTTTCCTAAGAGGTTTGTAGGGGGCGTGCATAAGTGCACCAACATGCCTACCATCCCTGTCTTATTGTTTCTTTTTATTTTTCTCATATGTATCCATTTCATGTATTCATAACTATGTTTATACTTATACCTGTTATATTATAATTGCTTGACAAAATAAATAAATAAAATAAAATAAATAAATAAAGATATATTCCACCAATGGCTGGCAGCTTTGGCTTACCATTTTGATACTGTCTTGGGCTTTTTGGTTAGCTAAGGGGTCCTTGAATCAGCAGTGGAGAGCGATCAAACTTCCAGAGCTCTGAGGCGTTCACATTGTAAAGGGTCACCATCCACCTCACAGCTGCTCCTTCTAGGGCCTTCTGAGGCCAGGGTGACAATTCGGACCTGAGTTGGGAAATCTCGCTCATATTGTTTCAAGTAAGTGAGGACATAGATAAGGAAGAAGCCCAATTGGGTGTGTGTGTGCCTTCTGTTCCAGATGAGGAATTCTCCCAGCCCTTGCCTCGGACATGTTCACTGGCCCCAGGACTTGGCATGGAGGATTCGCTCCATCAGGGTTGTCCACGGCTCCCGGGGAGGGACAGTTCACCCTTCCTCTGTCAGCTTTACCTTATTTCTCGCCCCCTCCATCTCGGTGGTCCAGGGTACCTCTTGCTCTCAGGTCTTGGAAAGCCTCTAGTAGAAAGTACATATTGTGCTTCTTGAGGTGATTGTTTCATCCAGGTCATCCTGGTTGGACAGGGCTTTCAGCTTCATCCCTGCTGCCTACTACCATGAGTGAGGGTGACTCCTTTGGTTCTCACCTCCCAACTATTTTTCTTCCCCATGCCAACGGACCATCTTGACTTTGTGGAATCTTCCAGGGTGGCTGGTTCCTCAGCAAGCATCCAGAGGGTGTATCAGCATGTGTCATGATGGAGTCTTCCCCACAACACTCACCTTCCCCCTCCTCAGTTCACTACCATGGTCGAACATGGTTTTCAGGGTCCCTTCAGTAGAGCAAAACTTCTCCGGGTTGATCACTTTTGTAGATCCTGCCTAATGTAAGGACTTGCCTCTCCTCTCTCTTCAAGAAAGCAGAATTCTTGAAACAGGCATTATTTCAAAGATAGATCTAACTTGAAAATAAGGAGAATTTTCTTTCCAGAGTTGTGGGTGCTCTATTGCTGGTGGTTTTCAAGAAAAGATTGGACAACCATATATCCAGGATAGTATAAGGTCCCCTGTCTTAGTCCCTCCCAGTCATATGCTAGTATTCTATTTTATTGTTGAGAAATGAAATCAGAAAACCTTCACAAAGCTGGAAAAAAATGCACTCATGAAAACACAAAGGTTACATTTTGAAACACTACCAAATGGTTTAGATTTTAAAAATTCTTTATTCCCAAATTGATTCATATCATGCAGGGTCCTAAGATCACCTTTAGAGCCCCAAAGTGCTAACTCTTTATCTTTACCTTGACCTTCTTCCCCCAGAATGCTATCAAATGAAGTTCCTGTATCAGTCAAGATAGCTAAACAGAATATGTAGATTCACAGATAATTTATTTGTGAACATAAGAATGTTCTTGGCCTCTGTAACAATTTCCTATATTCTACTGTAGCTCAAGAGCTCCAAAATCAAACACATACTAAGACTGAATTATTCATCTGGCTTATCTGGTAGACCTGATTAAAGTCCTTATCATTCTCTCTGTAACGTAATTGAAACAGTGAGATGTCTCTGCTAAGAGGCTTGTTTGTTTTGATTTATACTAGATTCCATAAAATTCAGCAAAAAATTAGAAACTTAATTAAAACCATGCAGCAAGAAGTCAATGTGCTCTTGTTTAGACCAACCTCTTTTCTTTAAATTTTTATTAGTTTATCCGAGCATAAAATACAAAGAAAAAAATGTCATGAAAAACTAAAAAAAAGGGGGAGGGAAAAAAAGATAATAAATAAACTCAAGTTTTTCGTATTCTATTTTCCCCTTTGCTCAAATAAATTCCTTTTATAACTATACATTTAGTTTTTGAAAACTGGTTTCTCCTCAAACTTCTATTGGGAAATCTATACAATCTTAACAAAGGGGAGAACTAAAAAATTCTTAAGTGAAGAGGGAGAGTTTAGCAAGGGAGGTCAAGGGGAAGCACTTTTCTTTGCCTTTCTTTTCTCCTTTCTTCCATTCCCATTTTCAGTCCAAATTAATTGTCTCCCAGAGGGGCACCTCGGGGACTTCGTGACCAAAGCAAATGGACAAATGAGCAACTGGAACTTTGGCTAGGGCAGTTGGCAGAAAAGGCTTTAACATTGATAGTGAGGAAAACATCCAGGTGGCTCGCAAAATTTATATAACATTTGTCTTCCTGTCTGAAGAAAAATCAAGCTACACCATCTGCAAATGCATACTTGTTTTCTTATTGGAAGAGAAAGTGAAGAGGCTAGAAAAGAGTGTTGATGCACCTAAAATGGGACGTCTAAAAGGATATTCTCAAGGAGGAAAAGAGAAATCCTAAGAACAGGAAAACTCCCTTTGGCAGAGACAAACATATGGAGGCACATGGTCCACAGAATTGGAGTATCAAGAGGCATTTTGTGCCAGTGACCTCAGGAATTGGTACCAGCCTTGGCAGAATAACAGTTGGAAGGGACCTTAGAGGTTTTCTAGTCCAACTCCCTGCTTAAGCAGGAGACGTTATACCATTTCAAACAAATAGCTGTCCAATCTCTTTCTTTTCTTTTTTATAAAAGAGTTTTCATTTTTAAAAACAAACATACACATACAAAACATAAAAACATAAAACCATCTTCCATTTTATATACATACAGTGTGTCAGTTGGTTGCGAATCTTTTGTGCTATCCTTTTGTAGTCATTACTTACAGTATACATCAATTTTCACACTGTCAAACTAACATATGCTTATGTACTTATCAGTTATTAATCATCCATGACTAAACTATTTATTCCATCATTTTATATGAGAAATTTTATCTTAAAAATTATATTATACTTTCAACCAATGATTATATATGTCTATATTATGTTTTATATCAGTCTATTAAATTTCTGTCACAGAATTATCTAGTCTATTACATTACCAAGTCTTTTTATCCAACCATTGATAAAACAAATCCCATATCATATAAAATTGTTTATCTTCTTGTTCTCTAATTTCAAATGTCAGTTTACTCATTTCAGCACAGTCCATAATTTTCTTAATAACTTCCTCCTGCGTAGGTATCTTTTCATTTTTCCAATTCTTAGCAAATACAATCCTAGCCACCGTTAAAACATTTACAATCAAATATTTCAATTCTTTGTTATATATTTCCGGTATAATTCCCAAGAAAAAGATCTCTGGTTTAAAGTCTATATGTTGTTTTATCATTTTTTCCAGCCCTGTGTGGATTTTAGTCCAATATTTTTTTACAATCTCTTTCTAAAAATCTCCAGTTTTGGAGGCAAACTGTCCCACTGGTTAATAATCCTGTCAGGCAATTTATCCTTAGTTCTAGGTTGCTTCTGCTTTTGATAAGCTTCCTTCTGTTATTTCTTGTCCTGCCTCCAGATGCAACCATA
This sequence comes from Bungarus multicinctus, assembly GCA_023653725.1. Taxonomy (NCBI): domain Eukaryota; kingdom Metazoa; phylum Chordata; class Lepidosauria; order Squamata; family Elapidae; genus Bungarus; species Bungarus multicinctus. The sequence goes on from CM042836.1 coordinate 162,289,677, forward strand.
CTTCATATTTTCACCTTCTAGTCCCCTAATCATTTTTGTTGCTCTTCTCTGCACTCTTTCTAGAGTCTTAACATATTTTTTGTATCATGGTAACCAAAACTGGATGCAATACTCGATGTCTGGTCTTAGCAAATAGCAAAACTATTAAATAGCTTTAGTAATTAAAGACAGGTACCATTAATTTCAGAGTACTAAACCGAACCAAAATTCAGTTCAGCATAACTTGTAGGAGTAATCATTGTTTCATTTCTAATAGTGCCATTTGTCATCCTCATTTTTCAACAATTTTCTCTCTAACCTTCAGATTTTTCTATCTCTATTTTCCAAATGTGGATGTTTTAAAGTGGTGTAGCTGGAATAAATGGGGAGGGTTAAGTTATATAAGTCAAATATCCCTAAACTGCATGTTTGGGGTTTTTTTGCCTTCATTGTGCCATTTAATATTTTTCTCCTTATCAAATTTCCTCTAGTAAGGGAAAGAAAAAAAAAGGAACAGTGAATGAGGTAACGTGAAAGGGTATTTTATGCAGTGGAAAGCAATGTCATCAAGAATCACACAAAGTCACATAAAATTGCAAGAATAAGGATGGTGATTGATCCATTTGGAAATATCTTAGGTTTCCAAGGTACCGTGAGCTCTAAACACAAACTGAGCCACTGGGATTGAGTACTCTTTGCCAAATTCTTAGGAAAAAAGCAGCACCAAGCCACGTATTAATTTATTCCTTTGGCTAGGAAAAAAACCCATTAATCCACAGAGCTGCCAGGAAGTACATTTCTGAAGCCAACATTTGCTGCTTTGGCTTCTTCCTCTTCTAAAGCAGGAAATCCCAGTAGTTCAGATTGTTATGAACTAAAGGTCATGTGAATTGGTTGTTGATTAAATCAAATAATTCCACAAACCCTTTTGCCAATGATCTTTACTTCAGCATTTCTTAATGTCTCAACATCCTTTGAGAAGAAGAGTTCTGCTGTAAAATCAAAACCCAGCTCATGAGACCAAGACCCACCAGGATCCAGGGTGTCTTCTACGTGAACGCAATATAGCTTGCTTGTATTCAATCCAAAACCCTAGTGGTTCTACTTTCAATTTAAAGTACACTCATCCTTAGATGTGGGAGAGCCTACAAAGATGGGCAGTGTAAGTAAAAGGGTGGGATCCAACAGGGTTAACTACCATTTCAGTCATTTACAAGGTTCAGTGATTTATGATGTGCTTCCCTGCACGCTGCCAGTGCAAGTCTGTAAATCATCATTAGCATGCTGCGTGCAGAGAAGCAGCCTTTCAAAAAGCCCTCTTTTCCTGCTTTTCTAACTGCAGCTGTGCCTCGAATGGCAGCTGAAGTTGAAAAAAATAAGGAAATAAAGGTCAGGTAAGAGCCCGGATGGGCGGGTGGGCAAAAACATCAGCAGACATAGAACCGGTTCTATGTCTGCTGCTCTTCAGAGCTACCGGTTCTACAGAGGTGGACAGAACCAGTAAAAACCCACCCCTGAATGGGGGTCTTTATGTCCTGTGGAAGGAGTTATGGAAGCCTCACATAGGCCTCTTGAATACAGGAGAAAAATTATGTGTCCATGGCAAGATCTTCCCTCCTTGTCTTCAACACTGACAGAGGAGAGGAGAGTGGGCCTTTATAAAGTGCATCAAACCAGTGTCCAAAAGGAGGCCTGGCTCATAGAGCCAAGTGAGAAGAGAGTGAGAAGAAAGTGAACAAAACATCTTGGGCAGTGAGAGAAAGAAGAAAAACTAACTAGAGGGTTTACACAATGTGTTGCACATTTGTCTGTCCTTGAAAATTCTGAACCACTGAACCAAAACCAGCTCCAAAGACTATACAGGTATTCTGTGAATAGATAAACTGGAACATATGCAACTCTGCAGGGATGGGATTCAAATTTTTAACAACCGGTTCTGTGGTGTGGCTTAGGTGGTGGGCATGGCTTGGTGGTCATGTTATTAGCTGGGTGTGGCCAACTCAATAACACATTGAGGCGCACATTTCCTCGCCTGGCCTCTCATGACTGTGGGGATGCTGCAACAGTCGTAAGTGTGAAATATGGTCATAAGTCACTTTTTCCAGTGCCATTGTAACTTTGAATGGTCATCGACACAAGCAAAATACCAGCAAAGGAGGAAAAAAAATCTCCAGAGAAGTTCCAGAGACAGGAAGTCTAGTCCTGCCAAGAATGTAATAAGGGTTAATGGAGAGGCAATTTCTGTAAGCAACACCAGAATGTTTCCTTCCTGCCTTCCTTACAGGATTAGGCCAGTAATTTCTTCTAACAACCGATTCTCCGAACTGCTTAGAATGTTAACAACCGGTTCTAGCGAATAGGTGCAAGCTGGTAGAATCCCACCTCTGCAACTCTGATATTTAAAAACCACCCCACTCCTTCAAACAGCGATTCTTGGCTATAATGTTCCTGGGTGAGTTTCCCAACCAACATACCTACCAGAATAAAATGTGGTGCCATCCCACATTGGCACTGCCTGAAGGAAGTGTAAAGGAAAAATGATGGTCTACAAAATAAATAAATTGAATTAATTAAATTGAATATTTAATTGTAACCAGTAATTACAACCTTTTGCCACCACGGGGCAGGAGGGAGAGTATGGATCTTGGCATGTTCCTGAAATGATAATGGTGCTCTTAGACAATCAAAATTGTGCATTCTTACGTTTCTCACCAAAATCTTTAATTTTTCAATCTACATTCCACCAAAGGAACTTCCCTCCAATCAGTGGGTCTTACTCCCTGAACATTTTTATCCCAAGTAACATACTGATATGATCCATGTCTTCAATCTTCTTATCTCCTCAATCCACAAACCTGTTATGTTTAGCAGAAATGAGAAGACATTTTCCTTATTATACTTATTGTTATTTCAATATATTAGCAAAAATGTCACTTCAGTCAGGAAATCTGATGAGATCTGGTTTTTAAGGGGTTACAGAGAAGGCACTTAAGGAACGCTTCTTTTTCTCTTTATGAAAGCTATCTCATGCACTTTAACACACAGTGAGCTATCTGTCCTCATTCCACACTGTGTCCCATCATAGCTTTCATTGGTGCATTGTTATGACAAAAGTTTTCACATCAGAAAATCATTATAGGCAAATGTCTTCCTACATGTAGACAAATGAATATGTCAGGAATTCATCCATATCCACTATTTTTCCATGCAGCAAATTCCAGTGTCCATTTTTATAATCAATGCCCAAAACTGTTAAAAAGTCAATTTTTATGTAATTAATCTTATTTATTAAATACAGATTGTCATGGAGAAAATCATCCATGTGATCTCTAAAGAAGCATGTATGATGGGCAATCATATGAAAAATTTGAATACATTCAGACTAAATATTGTATTACCTGAAAAAAGACTGCCTATTTACACCAGTAAATAATGTAATGTCTGTTTTTTACCAAGGATCAATATTTAAGGCAATAGTACTAATATTTGTGAAGTGCTGTCTATGTTTTTTTTCCAACTAGCTTCATGAAAAAAGCATTTCCTTTTCAAATCATTCAAAAGAGTGTCAAGGAAATTCTCACAATGTAAGTATGGCATTCTTTTGTTCAGTTAGGTACAGCATGATTAAGATTTGCATGTGATGTTGTGCTTTTTATTTGTGATGGAGCTCACACAAATTGCTGTTGTTTTGCTGAACGAAGACCGCCTTTGAAACAGATTCTATTCTGACTCCAGAAACGTTTTTAAAAGTTTAGGAAATATTTCCTAAATTGAAGAAGGATGGTAATTGATCTTGACAAGTACTGCAGTTTTTATGAACTGTATTAATATTTATAATCATCACCACACCCTATTAAGTCTTACAAAATTGCAGACCTTGGCTGACTGACCATTTTATGAGTTGTATCCTTCGTCTCCTCTGCATAGAGTGTATATGTACTAGTCACATACATGTACACAGGTAGTCACATACATGTACACAGGAAGAGAGCCTCGATTTAATCTTTTTCTTAATACAATGTTATGAATCGGAATTGAAAAGAAAAAAATCTAAATGTTAAGACTTTGGCAGGTTAATAATAATAAAGTTCAGGTATATTATTTCCTGCTGATATTGTCAGTTCTAGTTGCCTTAGGAAAGCTTTTGTCTTGGATAAAGTCTTTTCATTAGTCCCAAAACTTATGGATGGCTAAAGACTTCATACTTGTTGCTTAATGAATAATCCCCACACACTTTCTCTTTCTTTCTATCACCTCCTTTCACTCCAGAATATCACTAGCTATCGTTGCATCAAAATCACCAGACAAAGTCAGGAATTTTGGATTTATTCCTATTTCTTCTAACTAGTCCAAAAGCAAATTCGTCTCTTCTATGTTTTCCCCTAAGTATTTAAAACAAGGCTACTGTTTGCAAACACCCTGCAGAAGTTTTCTCAATTTTTTCCAAATTGTTCTAAATTCTAATTCTAAATAGTTCTTCTTTTTTCCCCTTGTTCTATAGGGCTACATATAGAATTTCTAACAAAAATACTTGGATTTACTTCCTGCTCTGTTTTCTGTAACTCTGTGGTCTATGAAAGACATCACTCTCTTTTTATGTTGTCATTCAGGGCCTCTGCTTTTTAAAATCAGCTACTTATATACCATTTCTAGAAATGTTAAAAAGAACTTTTCTAAAATGCTCTCAACAAATACATCACATTACATCAATTTGATTTTTCTGCATAATTGCCCTTTTCATATTTATTGAATTTTATGTAAGTTTCTACTTGGGAAGAAATATCCATCTGGTTCAGTTCCAAGCAGGGAGAAAGACACTGGAAACATGGAGGCTGATTGGAAAGATGGTTTATTGATGGACAGGACTACATGGGTTTGAGATCCTGGGCAGCTGACCACATGGATTGGAGAGTGAGAGTTATTTATACCCTCTCATGGGCCTTACCCTTGAGCTTTCTGTTCCCATGCAAGAAATGTATTCAATTGGCTTCTGTCAGACTCCCATGGGGCCATATGGGGTCATGTTTGTCTGAATCAAGTTTGGTTGAACCTTGGACCGATGCAATGTGTTTAGATTTTGCAATGCAGTGAGCCCTGCTGCTAGATAATCCTATAATGTCCTGGAGGGTCAGGTTTTAATCCCATCACCTTGGAGCTGAAGGTCTTTTATTTTGTAGATAGAATGGCCCAGTCCTGCTGGGGCTATTAACAAAAGTGGGGGCTGCTTTCCAAGAGCATGTTTCTCCTTTCGGGAAATATAATATTCTACCTTTTTTTAATGTTTCTCAAAATATTTCATTCTTCTAGGAGAAGGATGGGTGCTAGCTTTCTACACTACTTCCTTTGACCTGTTGAAGCTCTCAGTTTAATACAAATTTGATTCTTATTCCCCAGGTAAATGATTTGAACTTGCTATACTTCTTCTTTTGTAACCAAACTGCTATTTTTCAGAACGTTGTACTTTTAAAAATATCATTTTTTTCTTAAGTATTGATGTCACATGATTCTGTATGTCTGATTACTTATAAATAATGTTCATGGATATATGTAAAAGGGTTTTCAAAATATTTTGGAAAATATTATGCCATTGTTTCTTCAGTGATCTGTATCCTCTCTGCTTTCTCACATTTTAGTTAAATCCCAAGGGATGATTTAGTGAAGAAATGCTTTTTCTAAGCCTTTTTCTGTAGTGGTACAACTGGTATCTTAATTGAAGGGTCATTGGCAGTGATTTGCTCTTTTCATCAATTAAAAAAGAAACATTCATTGGAGGATGGATTGAGCAAAATGCACCAAAACTCACTTTAACAATGCTCTTGCTTAGCAACTAAAATTTTGGGCTCAATTGTGGTCATAAGTCAAGGATTATCTCTGCCTTCCTCTGCATGGCAGCCTTGTCCTAGTAAACTCCTTCCCTTTTCTGGGAATTTTCCTCTCTGTTAGAGGCACCAAAATAACCCAATATAAGGTCTCCTGCTGGACCAAGGTGTTGGACTAGATGACTTCTGAGGTCCCTTCCAGCCCTGGATTCCTGTGCTGTTTCAAAGCATTGTCTGAAGCCACATCTAGTGCCAGGGTTTGCAGTCCTTCCTTCCTCTCCTTTTTCTTTCATTCTCCCCCTCCCTTCCTCCTTCTATCTATCATCTATCTTTCTATCTATCCATCCATCTATCTATAACTCATTCACTTTCCCTTCTCTCCCTCCCTCCCTCCTTCCTTCTTTTCTTCCTTTTTTATTTCCCTTCTCTCCTTCTTCCTTTCTTCTCTCTCTCTTTTCTTTCTTGTCTCCCTTCTCTCTCTCTCTTTCTGTCTCCCTCTCTCTCTCTCCTTTTTTCTTCCTTCCCTTCAGCTTCTTGCAGCTATCCACCCTCTCCTGCCTTCCTTCCTTCCCCTAACAAGCACCTGAGGTTGTTTTGCTGCTGCACTTCCCTCATAGCCACCCAGCCCTTGTGATAGCATGTTGGCAGGCAGAAGCAGTGTGGCCTCTGTCTGCCACCTGATTGCCTAGCAGCTAACTGTCCCATGTGGCCCGTGGTGGGATTAAAATTTTTTACTACTGGTTCTGTGGGTGTGGCTTGGTGGGCATGATGTGACTTGGTAGGTATGGCTTGATGGGCATGGCAGGGGAAGGATACTAAAAAATCCCCATTCCCTCCCCACCCCATTAACCTGCTTTCCAGCTCTGTTCTCCTATTCAGGGCAACAAAAGAAGATCAAGCCGATCAGCTGGGACTCGGGAAGCAGAGAATAGATGGGGGAGGGGCCAGTCTAGGTGGTATTTGCCGGTTCTCCAAACTACTCAAAATTTCCACTACTGGTTCTCCAGAACTGGTCAGAACCTGCTGAACACCATCTCTGCGTGTGGCCAAAAGCCCGGGATAAATGGTGTCTCAGCAAATGGGCCCTGATGAAGGGTGTGGGATAGAAGGGCGGAGGCCTTTTGGCCAGAGCCTATTCAGCTAGGGGAGGGGCAGCAGAGGAGGAAAGCTAGAGATTAATTCCCGGAGGCAGGAGCCTGGAGGAGAAGGAGGTGTGGTCAAGGGTAGGAGTCTGAAGGTCCTAGACCTGCTGGTACTGCTCATTTCTAAGTCTCCATGTCCATACCTGGTCTTATGCTTCTATGGCTCTCTGGTTTTCAGTCACAAAGCAGCCAAATGGCTAAAATAAGCTTTGGCATTAATTGTCTCAAAAAATCATTTATGGATTTAATATTATATTTGCAGGGTAGGGCAGAGGAGTTTTCTCGATTCCTGCATGACAAAATCGCCCAGATTCAGGAGGGGCTCGACTCCAATTGGATGGTCCCGGTGGAGGTGTCCGGGGCAGGTCTTGTGAATGTTATCTGGGGGGAGTTCGACCCTGTGACCGCCGAGGGTGTGGACAGGTTGCTGGGGGGTCTGAATGCCACCACCTGTTTATTGGACCCGTGCCCTTCCTGGCTGGTTTCGGCCGCCAGGGAGACGACATGAGGCTGGCTCCAGGGGATTATCAACGCTTCTTTGAGAGAGGGGTCGCTTCCTACCGCCCTGAAGACGGCGGTGGTGTGGCCCCTCCTCAAGAGGCCTTCCCTGAATCCAGCTGTTTTAAACAACTATTGTCCAGTCTCCAACCTTCCCTTTGTGGCGAAGGTTGTTGAGAGTATGGTGGCACGTCAGCTCCCTCAGTACCTGGAGGAAACGACTTACCTCGATCCGTTCCAATCGGGCTTCAGGCCTGGGCATAGCACTGAGACGGTATTGGTCGCGTTGGTTGATGATCTCTGGAGGGCTCGTGACAGAGGGTTCTCCTCTGTCCTGGTCCTATTAGACCTCTCGGCGGCTTTCGATACTATCGACCATAGTATCTTGTTGCGACGGTTGGAGGGGTTGGGAATTGGGGGAACCGTCTTTCGATGGTTCTCCTCCTTCCTCTCTGACCGTTCGCAATTTGTGTTGACGGGAGGGGAGAGGTCCACCTCTAGGCCCCTGGCTTGTGGGGTGCCTCAGGGGTCGGTCCTCTCCCCTCTCTTGTTCAACATTTATATGAAGCCGCTGGGCGAGATCATCCGTGGTCTTGGGGTGAAGTGTCATTTATATGCAGATGACACTCAGTTGTACATCTCCACCCCGGACCACCCCAACGATGCTGTGGGGGCTATGTCTAGGTGCCTGGAGGCCGTGCGGGATTGGATGGGCAGGAACAGGCTTCGGCTCAACCCATCCAAGACCGAGTGGCTGTGGTTCCCGGCGCCCCGATATAGCCAGCTGACTCCTTCGCTGGCTATTGGGGGGAAAATTTTGCCCCCCACAGAGAGGGCTCGCAATCTGGGAGTCCTCCTGGATGTACGGTTGTCGCTTGAACACCATGTCGCGGCCGTCTCCAGGGGGGCGTTTCATCAGATCCGCCAGATCTACCGGTTGCGGCCCTTTCTGGATCAGGATGCCCTGCGCACGGTCACTCAGGCCCTTGTCACCTCTTGCCTGGACTACTGTAATGCCCTCTACATGGGGCTCCCTGCGGGGAGCACCCGGAAACTCCAACTGGTGCAAAATGCGGCCGCGTGGGTGATCATGGGGGCGTCGCGTAGCACCCACGTGACGCCTCTCCTGCGCAAGCTGCATTGGTTGCCGGTGGCTCTCCGGGTTCGCTTTAAGGTTCTAGTTTTGACCTTTAGGGAGATCCATGGCACTGGGCCAGGTTACCTGCAGGACCGCATTCTACCGGTGATCTCCAGCAGGCCGGTGCATTCACACAGGGAGGGCCTTCTCCGGGTGCCGTTGGCCGCCATGTGTCGTCTGGCGGCCCCGAGGGGTAGGGCCTTCTCTGTGGCGGCCCCTGCCCTCTGGAATACTCTGCCGCCGGAACTACGTACCGGCACGGACCTGAGGGCCTTCAGGCGCGCGCTGAAGACCTGGCTTTTTGAGCAGGCCGGCCTGGGCTGAGATGGTTTTAATTTGTCTCCATTTGTTTAGTAATTTTAAATTGGGGTTTTAAGGGTGGGGGGTGGGCTTTTCTTATTCGGCCAATATTTAATTTAATTCTTTTTAACTTTTGTATTGCTGTTGGGGTCTAGATTGGCTGTACACCGCCCTGAGTCCCTAGGGAGAAGGGCGGTATAGAAATTTTATAATAATAATAATAATAATAGTATTGAAAAATAAGCAGGTATAATAGGAATAAATACCTATACCTCTCCAAAATTAATACTTTCTTCCCAACATTTTTAGAAATTAGGTGAAGTTATCTTTCCTTAAGGAATATTGGAAACTGAGGCTCAAGGTGCTTGGTCAGCATCTACCATATTCTTAGTTCTCTTTAGTGGATCTTCCAAAGCTACAGAAAACTAGACCCTAAAATCTTTAAATGTTCACTCCTATCATTTAGAACAGGGGTCTTCAAACTTGACAGCTTTAAGGCTTGTGGAATTCAACTCCCAGAATTTTTCCTTCAATCATGTTAACTCAGGAATTCTGGGAATTGAAGTCCACAAGTCTTAAACTTGCCAAGTTTGAAGACCTTTGATATAGAACACAGAATAACAAGATTAGCAGATCTTCTAGTCCAACAGAAAAGTGGTCAGAATCTTGGGCCCCATAGACTGAACATACCTAAGGGCCACCCTGAGGAAAAAAAATGGTCAGTGATTCCCTTTGAAGGAGAACCAAGGTATCTATGTGCAAATCTAACATGATGCTGCAGAAGTGTTGTATTCTATGAGCCCATATAAAACTCACCATAACTGTTCTGTTTTCCTGATCCATGAGAGGGTTGATGATTCTGCTGGAAAAAAACTTGGAAGAATCTATGGAGACTGCAGACCTTAGCCAGTAAGGTGAAGGAACTGGATACGCTAGCAGTTTTCCCATCAATTTTCCACTTGAGAGTCCTTGAGTTATCACAAGAAGAGAAAAGAGAGTCCTAGAAAATGACTTTTGTCTTGTTTCTTGTTTCTTACACATTGAAAGAAACTTTTAAAAATTTATTTTGGAATTTGTTACAAGTCTTATAGTTTTTTTATGGTTTTCTGTTAGTTTTACAATCTACAGTATTACTCAGTTTCATCTTCAAACTAGAAGATGGAGGCCGATAGCTTGCTCATTACAGCAAGTCCTTTTATAGTATCTGGCTGGAATAATAATGCTAAACCTAAGCTTATTTTAGATTTTTAGTGATAACGTTTCTATACTGGCTGTTATGAACCTAAAGTTCCACAGTCTTAGTCTGTAAATACTCCTGTTATTCATAAAGCCATTTTATCTCAAAATCTTTCCTCTTAAGAGTCGTCCCAGCTTGGAAGTAGTAATAGTTATGAGCTGCAGTTAGAAAAATGCTGCTATAACAATCATACCACAGTAATATTTTATTTGTCTGAAGACTGTAAAGCACTATGCAAAGGAGAACTATTTTAAAGTTGCTGCATTAGACCTAAGATCTATCTGAACATCATTCATTGTAGAACCACCAAATTCGCAAAAAAATTTCTGTCACTAGGTTTGTTATGACCCAGGGCGGGGCACATAAGCAACACTGGTGATGCGAAGGATGGAATCACCTTTTGTTGAACCAATCTTCCCCAAAATCCTCACAGCTCACAGTAAGCCCAAGAGCAAGGCTCTAACATGTGTACACACCTCAAGCAATTCCTTGAAGTGAGATGAAAGAGAGAATGAGAGCAGCACAGTTCGGAGAGCAAAAACAGTTCAGGACACTTGGTCACGTGTGTCTTCATCACACAGAGAGTTCGCCAGGACCATGGCACAAACTAGAGCCAAGCAGGGATGTTATTTTCTTTTTGTCCCTTTATTACAACTCTAGCTTAAATTTGTGGAATGAGGGAAATATACGTCTTCTAACTGTATGAATATGCAGGAAGACTAATAACTCTTGTTAAGATTAGATTCACTGGATACAACTTGCACTACGTTTGCTTAATTTAGCTAAGGTTTCGTCATTTTTTTCCCCCATTCAGAATTCTGGGATGTAATCCATCAGGTCCTGGTGATTTATAGTGATCAAAGTCAGACACGTGTTCTCTTACCATTTTCTTGCTCATTTTAATTTTTATTTCTAGTCTGTTTTGTACAGTTATGTTTTTGGTAGCTTGGGCTATAGTTTCTTTTTGTGTGAAGACTGATGCAGAGAATGAGTAAGAAAATGGTTAGAGAATGCGTGTCTGACTTTGATCCCTAAAAAAGCCAACACAATCCTAGGCTGCATAAACAGAGGGATAGAATCAAAAGCACGTGAAGGGTTAATACCACTTTATAATGCCTTAGTAAGGCCACACTTGGAATACTGCATCCAGTTTTGGTCACTACGATGTAAAAAAGATGTGGAGACTCTAGAAAGAGTGCAGAGAAGAGCAACAAAGATGATTAGGGGACTGGAGGCTAAAACATATGAAGAACGGTTACAGGAACTGTATCAAGGGGATTGAGGAATAACTATAAGAGCTATTATAGCTTCAGCTGTGCAGTATGAGACAAGCTGTGATGACAGCATAACTCCATGAGGTTTCCTCTTTTTTATTTGTTTTATACTTGCCCCTGTTTATGAAAGAAAAGACCACAAAAGTATGGGTTTAGAGCACAGCAAGATTGCACGTATGTTAAGGCCTCAAGAACAGAAAAAGTTCTACTGCCTCAAAAACCACAGTCAGGATTAGAAAATTCAAGATAATTCCATCTCTCTAAAATGCTATAATTGCTAAATGGCTTTATTCTTCCATAGAATAGAATAGAATAGAATAGAATAGGAGCTGGAAGGGCCTTCTAGTCCAGCCCTCTGCTCAAGCAGAAGAACCTATACAATTTCAGATGACTGTCTAGTATCTTTTCTTAAAAACCTGCAGTGATGGAGTACCCACAATTTCTGAAAGCAAGCTATTCCACTGGTTAATTGTCCTGTTAGGAAGTTTCCCCTTAATTCCAGGTTGCTTCTCTCTTTGAATGATTTCCAACCATTGTTTCTTGTCCTAACTTCTGGTGCTTTGTAGAATAATGTAGAAAAAAACTATTCTTTTTTGTGCCCCTCAAATACTGGAATACTGCTATCATGTCACCCCTATTTTTTTTCCCTTAGACTAGCCAAGCCCAAATCCTGCAGCTGTTCTTCATAGGTTTTAATCTCCAGGCCTTTGAATATCTTAGTTGCTCTTCTCTGAACTTTTCCCAAGGTCTCAAACTCTTTTTTTGTAGTATGGTGGCCAAAATTGATTTCAGTATTCAGGTGTGGTCTTACTAGGTTCTATAAAGCAGTACATTTCATATGATCTTGATTCTATGCCTCTGTTTATACAAACCAGGATTGTATTGGCTTTTTTGAATGCTGCTGCATATTGCTGGCTCTTATTCAAGTGATTGTCCACTAAGACTCCACAGTCCCTCTTACAGTTACCGTTTTTGAGCAAGGTCTCACCTAATCTGTACTTATACCTTTGATTTTTCCTGCCTAAATGTAAAACTTTGCTCTTCTCCACATTAAAATTCATTTTGTTGGATAGGCTCCATTGTTCAAGTCTGTCAAGATCTTTTTGGATCCTGAGCTTGTCTTCAGGGGTGTTGGCTATTCCTGCCAGTTTAGTATCATCTGCAAATTTGATGAGTTTAGAATAATGGTTTAATAATGGTTAACACTAGCAATGTTCCAATATTTGAGGGTCTGCCACAAAGAAGAAGGGTCAGCCTATTTTCAAAGCACCAGAAGGTTACCATGTTGGTCACCACATTATAAAAAAGATGTTGAGACTCTACAAAAAATAAAGAGAAGAGCAACCACGATGATTAGGGGACTGGAGACTAAAATATATGAAGAATAGTTTCAGGAACTGGGCATGGCTAGTCCAGTGAAGAGAAGGACCAGAGGAGACATGATAGCAGTCTTCCAATATTTGAGGGGCTACCACAGAGAGGAAGGGGTCAAGCTATTTTCTAGAGCATCTGTAGGCCAGAGAAGGAATAATGGATGGAAACTGAACAAGGAGAGATTTAACCTGGAAATAAGGAGACACTTTCTGACAGTGAGAACAATCAACCAATGGAATAGCTTGCCCTCGGAAGTTGTGGGAGTGCCATCACCTTGAGACTTCAAGAAGAGATTGGATTGCCATTTGTCAGAAATGGTGTAGGGTCTCCCACTTGGGTGGGGTGGGGATTGGACTAGATGACCTACAAGGTCCCTTTCAACTCTGATTATCTGTTATCTGTAAGACAAGAAACAATGAAGGGAAAGTAATCAAGGAGAGAAGCAACTTAAAACTAAGGAGATTTTTTTTAATCGTGAGAACAATTAACCAGAGGAATGGTTTATCTTGTATACCAGTTGCGGTCTGCACAACTGGAGCTTTTAAGAAGAGATTGGACAGCTATTTTTTTTGAAATGGTAGATTGCTTGAGCAGGGAGTTGGATTAGATCTCCAAGGTCAGTTCCAACCCTATTATTCTGAGTTTTCTGCATTTATTTTTATTGAAACTGAGCTACAAATACCCAAATGTCTTTGTCTTTCCTCAGAATGACAGGATCTGAAAATACAAAGACATGAGAGCTAAGAGAGACCATTATGCATACCACTTTCTAACTGTGTCAGAGAGACAGCATATGTTTATGGAATAGGGCCTAGAACATATTCAGCTAGACAATGCCAGATTGCCAAGATTATATCCTAGTAAAAATGACAGGACAAATGTTTTTTTGAATAAGCATTTCAAAAATATACAGGAGTTTTTGGGAAGTTGATTTTGGAGAAAATTTAAGATTTCATAATAGGAAGCCTGGATTATTTCATTGATACGAAATGCATTTTCGTAATTAATATGATAAAACTAATTCAGTTGGTGCCATTCCAGTTAGGTAAATAACTTGATCCTAAGCCTGGTTGGAATCATTCACACCAAGTCTTCTGATAACCTAGCTCCTCAAAACCCATAAACTGTATATTCGTAGAGTATCATCTTAACTAATTATCCATGCATTACTGAAACAGTTCTACATTGTTTGTACTTCTTTAGCAACACTTTGAGCAATTAAACACCATTTGTAGACTTAGTGCTTTAAAAAACAGTGTGCTACCTATTTCTGATCCAATTAGATTTGGCAACAGTTACCCATGCCTTAGGTAAATTGTGAAGTATCTCCAAAACCTCTAATTAATGCTGCTCACCATAAATATTATGATCCTTTTGACAGACTTGCACTAATTTTCTATTGTTTTCTGGGTACAGTTTGGTGTGGGTTTTACTTATTTGTTTATTTACCATATTTATGTGTCTGATGTACATTGGAGAAATAAAAACAACCACTTCATAAATGCATGGCACAACATAGGAGAACAAACACATCAGGACTAGATTCAGCATTTAAAAAACACAGGCCACTCTTTTGAAGACAGCAAAGTCCACATTTTGGCAGAGAGGACTACTGGTTTGATAGAAGGGTCAAAGAAGCTACATTATTTATGTCAAAATGGAACAGCATTCTCTCAACAGAGGGGGAGGGATATGACATAATCTATCTCCAATTTACAACACAATCCTTTCAACAGTTCCAAGAAGGCTCCACACCAATTTGCACCAATCAGGTGATCCTGATGACATAGATAAACCTCCAAGTGACCTTAACGACCCACTAAAATAATGCAAATGACCAGCTGTCTGCAATGAGTATAAATCCTTCTATTCCCCACCATCCAATCAGAGCTGAAGAAGCTTCTTGGATGAGAAGTGAAACATCTTCAAGGAAAAATCAGAAAGTCCAGTTGCCTCTTGAGAAAAAAAAAGCACTATGGAATTGGTATAAGCTGAAAACTATAAAGATGCCCAATCAGTACTGGAAGAAGCAAAGTTAGAAGCTCAAACTTAATTTTCACTAGCTAATTGATAACCCTCCACTTTATATGCATAAAACAATGTGTTAGGAGGATGGAAATATAAAACATAAAAATGTGTTATGTACTCTCTTCCAAACATAAGAATATATTATATTCCCAATTCCAAAAAGCAATGGAAAAGACTCAAAACAGCTGTGCTAAGCAATAGACATTCAAAACAAAATAATAATTCCATAAGAGAAAATACAGTTTTGCAATAGATGTACTGTAGTTGAAGGTATATACTATATTCTCCTCCATGGAGTAGTAGTTCATGTGCAGCTACAAGGCACAATGTGAGAATTTAGCTTTAAGATGTCGTTGTTTAAAGACTTGTCATTTTTTTTGAACCAGCCTAATGATGGTTAGGTTAACTTTCACATTTAGGTAACGTTAGCATATTTAAGCTGAGTAAAAGTTGAGAAAGGTTTTTTTTTTTTACAGGATTTTACAGAACCATTTAGTTTTACACAAAATGTGTTTAAAAGAAAAGCAGACGCATTTCCTTCTCAGTAAAAATCATTATGAGAGAATTCATCTAATAGAAAACAATGAGATAAAAAAATACAGTGAGTGTTTGTTTTAGTCTGAAGTTGAAATCAAGAAATTCAGTGAAATGTGCTAAAAGGTTGCTATATTTATATATATTATACTAGTGCTTCTACTTAGTTTCAAGAATAAACATTTCAGCTCCTGATTCAGGAGTTACTGTACAGAGTCTTTATATCTAAACTCTGCCATTTTGTATTTCAAAGATTCAGCAACAGAAGAATATGGTTCTTATGCTTCTTGCACAGAAATAATAGCCAACGGTCAGTTAAAGGGTAAGCTCTCAGCCTGGGACTCTTTTTCTGGCAAGACTTGCATCTTTTGTTCTTCAAATGCACCATACTCAGGAGAGGGCAGGACACAGACTTGTTATGTTTGGCCAAGTAGAAGGCACAAGTATCCCAAATTCACATGGGTTTCTTAAAGTATTCTAACAGTTCAAATGCTCAGGAGACTCCAGAACACAGACTTTGATTTGTGTCCCAAGCTCCACTGGATTCTTAAAGTATTCCAGTCCCACCCCATCTATCAACAGTACATCTTGACGACGAGTTTTGCTTACATTAATATTATATGTCTGCACAGGAAATATAAAGTACCTCTTCCTCTAAAATGAGCAAATAGGAAAAAAAATAGATTTTTTTAAAAATGGAAGTAGGGTGGATTTTCACCCCTAAACATTTTTTGGTTATTTTTTGTGCACTTTATCTACAGTATGGAGTCCAACAATTCCCCAATTTGTATTCTTTATTTGAGGGATTTTCATTGACTATACAAGGTAAATAATCAGGTTTTCTGTTTGTGGGAACTGTTTAGTTAGAAAATTACAGGATGGAACTTGAGGAAACTTTGGGGAAGAAGGAGGCAATCATGTGGTGATAGCCCAATAACATCAGAACATAACAAAATGGGGAAATGAGCAGAAGAGATAAATCCTGGGAGGAATAAAGATTAATGAATGATTATGGCAAATGTTCATGGATCAGCAACTTCAGAAGTGTAACTAGAAAGAGACGAGGGATGTTACTGGATTTGACTTACATTGCATTTCTGCCATGTTGAACTATGATGGAGATTTTCCCCTCAGTCAATCTTCTGTCAAGGGGAGAGAACTCCCAATATTCAAGAAATATAATAATATATTATATTATATTGCTTTTAACGATGTGTGGCATTTAAAACCCAAACCAAAAGGGCTGATGTGGGCAGTCATGGGAAGTGGTTTTCTTTCAGCAGTCCCTGCACAAGAAAGAAATGAAAGTCAACATGTCTTGTAAATGGTTTTTGAGGTTCTTTAATTGGGATTTTATTCCTCCATATAATTTTAAATTCCTTCTGATTCATATAACAGTAATTATGATGTGGTGTGGTCAGTTCCACTTCTGTTAAGGAATGGCTGTCATTATCAAAAATTAATCTTGTTTTTTAATTCATAAATAGAAAATTTTCTATTCTATTGTTTATATAACGTTTTCATGTGGCACTTGTTTGCTGTTTTTCTGTGATGACCCAGAGTGTAACACAAATGTAACAAAATCCAAAACATAAATAAATGTCCTTTAATGCCTCCAACTTGGTCCCACTGTTCAATAATACTCAGTTGGAGATAAAACTTATTCAAAAATAGTCTTCAAAAGAAAGCAATACAGTCCGAATTTAATGAGCAGATAGAGGTGAAATAAAAAAATCAAACAATGACGAAATTTCCACAACAGAACAGGAGAAGTATTTACCAAATTCAAGGATATAACAAGGCACAGTCTGTTGGAAGGATGCCAACTAAGATGATTTCAAACCAAAATAAAACATGCTTTGCTTCTGGCAACCTGTGTTTTAACTGTCTCTCTTATATACTCATCTCCCCAGTTGCAACCAATGAGGAGGATCATGGCCACCTCCTCTCTCGCAAGCCAAGTTGTTGCCTTCTCTGTTCCTCCCTGCGTGTCCTAGGATGCAGAGGGGATGGGCCTGGTTCTTCCTCTGACTGCCCAGCCGGCCTCTGCCCTTCCCTAGCCTCCTCCACAACCTCCGGAGCTATACCTCTACTGCCTGTTGGCTGTTCCTCCTCTCCCTCAGAATCCGACTCTATCAAGGTCATGACACTTACCCTACTTGTCATATTTGTGATGCACAAACTAAAACATTGCATGTGTAGGTTCAGATAATCATTTGGTTTTCCCTCCCCCGGCAGAATGTATGGAAGCAAAACTATGTAATCACCAGGATATTCCAAAGATGGCACACCAACCTCCATAGCTTGCTGTAGCAAAAGAAAAAGAGGGGGAGGATGAGTGACCTATGGGATCTGACTGATTTGCATTTAGTTGTCAAATGTCTGGAAAATAAGACATGAAGTAAAATCTACCTGCTTCCAGGAATGAGCTTGGGTCCTGTATGATTCTGGCTTAGGGCCAGAGAAAAGTCGTAACAGTCTGGAAATTGCTAGAGAGACCAAGGCAAACAACAGAAACAGCCCTCATATCAGGAGTGTGGAGAAGTTACACTTCTTCTTTTCTTTACCCTATAAGTTGTGTTTTGATACTTTTTAAAGTGTGAACAAGAAAGAGAAAGAAAAAGGAAGGAGCAGAAGAGAACTTATTATTGCATCTATATTTGTCAAACCCAGGAACACATTGACAGGAAAATGGACACTGGTGGTTCTTTTTCTAGGACCCTATAAACTCTCAGGAGACCTATTCTCGGCCAATGTTCCCGTTAACCCAATTTTCATTTAATAATTCGATAAATTTTCATTTAATCCATTTAATAGTCTAGGCAACTGTGATGACACGGGTTGTAAAGTCAGGGCTATGTTCTTCTAATCCTGTTCGTGCATGCCAGGGGCACCACATTGGAGACTAAATTATTTAGTTGAAGAAGATTAGAGAAGGACAGTTTCCTTTCCCCCTAGCCTTTGAGGTGGGAGACATTTGAATAGGAACAGGCTGGTCCTCATAAACAAGGCAATTAAGAACATCAGAGATGCTTTACATGGTGTGCTTGTTCTTTTTGATACTTGAGGGACTTCCTCCTCCAGCTATCACACATTAAAGTGTTAGTGATGTGATGACAAAAATCGTGTGAATGAACTAAACATAAGCATATTTATTTTAGCAGTGGCTCTGCTGATTAAGGTTATGGACAGTTGTTTTAATATTTAGTCTTGGAAATCAATGCAAAAACACAATTTGGGATAGACATGATAGGATTAGCAGAACTGTGTGCCTGGAAAAGACATATTGACCTATTAATAGTAGCAATGCTAAAACAGAAATTGTAAAAGACATTATGGCAGAGTTAATGTAAACAGGCAGGATAACAAAATATGTTTGCTTTTTCAGAGTTGAGGTCTATCAAACTTTTATTTAATTGTAACCTAGAATAGTATATATGATGAAGAACAGCCAAATGTTTCCAGAAACTCGGACTAAAAGATAGACATTAGTGTGAGTTTAGTGTGCTTTTGGCTTCTGATGCTTAAAGATAGACATAGAGAATCTATTCAGACAGCAAAGTTACTGTTGGTAGGTCTAAATTCTATTAATTCTCTGCTAAAGTCATAGTCATGTCATATTGGAAGAGCCCACATAGGATATTGAGTGCAAGTGTTCAGTGAAAAAATTCAAAATATGATTTAGTCTCCAGGCCCTTGATAATCTTAGTTTCTCTTCCCTGAACATTTTTGTGGTATGGGTTGCCGTATTCCAGTTGTGATCTTACTAGGGTTTTGTAAAGCGGCACTATTACTTCTTTGCATAATCTGCAAAGACAAAGTCAGGAAAACAAAGGCTCAGAATTGCAAAAAAAGTAAAAGATAATAAAAAAAGTTTCTTCCAACATATAAATAACAAGAAAAAAAATCAAGGAAACAGTTGGTCCACTAAAGAGAGAAGACAGCAAGGAAGTAACAGGCAAGAAAGAGAAAGCAGAGCTGCTTAATTCATTCTTTGCATTGGTCTTCATGAAAAAAGAAACCATAGCCCAACCTACTAAAAACAATAAAAGTTAAAATAAGCAAAAAAAATAGTAATAGTAATCAGACACCTGTCTGATCTTGATGAATACAAATCACTGGGACCTGATGGATTACATCCCAGAGTTTTAAAGGAGCTGGCAGAGGTCATCTCAGAACCACTGTACCATATATTTCAAAAATCCTGGAGCACTGGGGACCTAATAGAGGACTGGAAAAGAGCTGATGTAGTTCGCATCTTCAAAAAAGTGGGGGCAAACCAGACCCAGAAAACTACAGACCAATCAGCCTAACATATATACCCAGGAAGATACTGGAAAAGATAATAAAAAAACAGATCTGCCAACATCTAGAAATGAATTAAGTAATAACTAGCAGTCATCATGTATTTGTTAAAAACAGATTATGCCAAACCAATCTTATTTCACTCTTTAGCATAGTGACCAAATTAGTAGACTAGCAAAATATTGTGGACATAATATATTTAGACTTCAGCAAGGCATTCGACAAGTAGATCACAACCTACTTCTTGGTAAGCTAGAAAAAAGTGGGATAGATAGCATCAACACTAGATAGATTCATAACTGGCTAACAAACTATACTCAATGAGTAGTCCTTAATGGGTTTATGTTTACATGGGGGGAAGTAAGCAGTGGGGTATCACAAGGTTCCATCTTAGGCCCAGTACTCTTCAATATTTTCATAAATGACTTAGATGAGGGAATAGAAGGAGAATTTACCAAATTTGCAGTGATACTAAACTGGCAGGAATAGCTAACACCCTAGAAGATAGACTCAAGATCCAGATGGATCTTGACAGACTAGAATACTGGGCCCTATCTAACAAAATGAAATTCAGTGTAGAGAAAAGTAAAGTCTTACATTTAGACAAGAAAAACCAAAAGTCCACATATAGACTGGGTGAAACCAGGCTTACTAGCAGTAACTGTGAGAGGGATCTTGGAGTCTAAGTGGACAACCAATTGAATGTGAGCCAGCCATGTGTGGCAGCAGTGAAAAAAGCCAACACAATTTTAAGTTTAACAGAGGGATACAATCAAGATCAAAGGAGTGCTAATACCACTCTATAAAGCCTTAGTAAGACCACACCTAGAGTACTGCATCCAGTTTTGATCACCACACTATAAAAAAGATGCTGAGGTTCTAGAAAAAGTGCAGAGAAGAGCAATAAAGATGATTAGGGGACTGGATACTAAAACATATGAAAACGGTTACAGGAACTAGGCATGGCTAGTCTAGGGAAGAGAAGGACCAGGGGAGACATAATAACAGTCTTCCAATATTTGAAGGGCTGCCACAGAGAGGAAGGGGTCAAGCTCTTTTCTAAAGCACCTATAGATCAGACAAGGAATAATGGATGGAAACTGAACAAGGAGAGATTTAAGCTGGAAATAAGGAGACACTTTCTGACAGTGAGAACAATCAACCAATGGAACAGCTTGCCCTCGGAAGCTGTGGGAGCGCCATCAGTTGAGACTTTCAAGAAGAGATTGGATTGCCATTTGTCAGAAATGGTGTAGGGTCTCCTGCTTGGGCAGGGATTTGGAGTAGATCAGAGGTCTCCAACCTTGGCAACTTTAAGACTTGTGGACTTCAACTCCCAGAATTCTGGCTGGAGAATTCTGGCTTGAGAATTCTGGGAGTTGAAGTCCACAAGTCTTAAAGTTGCCAAGGTTGGAGACCTCTGGACTAGATGACCTACAAGGTCCCTTCCAACTCTGTTAATCTAATTTAATAAAAATAGAAACTCAACCTAGAACTAAGGAGAAATTTCCTGACAGTGAGATCAATTACTCAGTGGAATGGTTTGCCTCCAGAAGGTGTGGGTGCTCCATTGCTGGAGGTTTTTAAGAAGAAATTGGACAGTCATTTAACTGGAATGGTATAGGGTTGAGCTTGAGTAGGAGTTAGACTAAGATCTCCAAGGTCCCTTCCAACTTTGTTATTCTGTTACTGTTTCTTTAGCTGATGCAATACAAAATTTATCAGCACAAGCCACGTCCCTGTTAGATGTTTTCCTTATAGATGCCATTAGGAACAAAGCACATTCAGAAGGAAAAAGGCGTTTAAAGGCCTGAGGCAAGGAATCTAGTATACCCTAATGCAGGGGTGTCAAACTGGTGGCTCGCGAGCCAGATGCATCATGCACAAGCCACGGCCACCCCAGCTCCGCAAATAGGAAAAACATCACAAAAGGTCACATGATGGCAATGTGATCCCGCGAGTTTGACAGCCATGCCCTAATTCAAGTACTACCGTGTATTAGGGGTGGCACTGAGATCAGATAAATAAAGAAGTGGTTTTTGATTTTTATTGGGCCTGAGTGGAAAGATTAAACTTGTGGATTTCATATTTTTTCAGGTCCACACTCTGCGGACAATGGGCC
The DNA here is from genome assembly GCA_023653725.1 of Bungarus multicinctus. NCBI lineage: Eukaryota > Metazoa > Chordata > Lepidosauria > Squamata > Elapidae > Bungarus > Bungarus multicinctus. The sequence goes on from CM042836.1 coordinate 162,311,427, forward strand.
TAGCCTGCAATGGACTCTACAAAGGATAGGATGGCCTTGTGGCAAACGAACAGAGTGAGGCAAGCCACTTAGCTAGACTTCTCCCTCCTGTCATGCAACTTCAAATGACAATCCCAAGGTTCAGACATCTGCAAAGCTTTCTCATAATAGAAACCCTCCGAAAGCTACTTAATGGTAAACTTTCAGAAAATGCTACAGCCTCTTTTGATTTACAAGTGTCACTCAGGCTTTTTGTTTTTCCTTTTTTGTACCACTCCCATCAAAGCTCCTTCATGGCAGAAATATTTATTTTATTTCCTGACAACTGGAAGTAATTAATGACTTCAGAGTGGCGGATATGAAAAGCCAGATGTTCTTGCCCTACTTAGAAAAGCCAAGAAAATGTGCAGCACCTGTGCCCGGTTGTATCTACAGTCACCCAGGGATCCAGAGGGACCCATGTTTGCTGAAGAGGTTTACACACACACACACACACACACACACACACACACATAGAGCAAACTACTTGGTTTGAATTTGTTCCATCTAGCTGGTGGTCCTGTACACCTAGAATTGGAAATGTCCCTGAGGAGATTGGTAATTTGAAAAATAAAACCAAGACATTAATTTAAGGATACTAATTAAAATACATTTGGCTCAGTACTAATTGAAATACATTTGGATCAACAAAACAAACAATTTTCATGGCTTACACTCCAACACACTCAAAGTAAAGCAATTGGCGAGCACATTACTGATATATAGTCTGTTATGTCAAAAGAGCCAAATTGGCTTTAGGACCAAATAGATTTACATCAAGACAAAACTAATCAAAAGGGCACTGAGAAAGGCTACCTTTATCATGCAAAATCTTTTTCTGAGGGGGTCATTGTTTGATACACTGATTTCAAGTAACATGAGAAACCTTTTAAGAGTGGCATTTTGAAATGTCTGCTTTCTGAAATGTTGATGATACCATCTGTAAGGTAAGCCTTGTTCTAAGGAACTGATTTCACTGAACCAAATTACGTATCATGGTTCCTTGTCATTGGCAGTAAAATGGCGGTGGTGCTATTAGGACCTATCATAGCTATTCAAGCTGTCTGCTTGCCAGCTGCGAAGCCCTCAGTAGGTCACCTTATGACTGACACAATATGACTCTACAGTGCTTCCACTTATACACGTGCTTCAAAGCTCCTGAAACAGAAGTAGTATTCATCAGGTTCTGACCAGTTCTGGGGAACCAGTAGCGGAAATTTTGAGTAGTTCAGAGAACCGGCAAATCCCACCTCTGACTGGAGATTTTACAGTATCCTTCCCCTGCCACGCCCACCAAGCCACGCCCACAGAAACCAGTAGTAAAAAAATTTGAATCCCACCACTGTCCTGGAAGTATAAATAGAGCACATAAACTCACCATGCCACTTTCTAGGATTGCGCAGCAATTGTAGAGGTCAGTCACATGATCCCAGGAAAAACCATGGAGTAATTTGAAGGTGTTGGATCAGATATTAGATTTACTCTCCCATGTGCACAAAAGCACTTTTGAAGACCAAATCCAAAATATTATAGAACCATACAATTCATGATCAGTAAACCCCTTTCCTGTGGTTTTTATAGAATGATTCCTGTATTTTGTGTACTAACATTTCAAGATCTCTGAGAATCCCCTCCAAAATTCCATGTGAACTATTTGAATAAGAAAATGCCAAGACAAATAAGACTGAACTATGAGCATATCTCAGGAGTGTTTTTTCTTTCTTTCCCAGACTTCCTTTTTTTTTCCTTCTCTTTTCCAGACAAGGAAGGTAAATCACCAACTAACTTTCTGAAAGTTCCTGTCACATTTTGGATGAATTCAGGCCCTCTCAAATTTCTCTTTACTACAAAGCCTTTTTTCTAACCAAGCCTGAAGCAAAGTCACAAATTGCATCTCTGTAATTTCTTCTCTGTGTGCAGATTATTCTTGCTATAGCTGACCAAGTTTCTACTCGATTCCAGAAGTGGAAAAAATAAAATAAATGAGGAAAAGTTGATGAAGAATGTAAAAATATGAACTCTTATGTTTTAATTCTGTAATAATGTGTAAAAAAAGACAGAATTCTCTTTTACATGGTTACGGCTACTTTAAAAATCAGAATAGTTTTGTGATTTTGGTGCAAACAAATCTTTCCTTTATTGTGCTATTTATTATTTCATATCTATGAACAAAGAAAAAGAACTTATAAAAAGTATGACTTATAGAAAATATTCCACGAACTGTACAGCCCAATGTCATATAAATTGGAAAATACCTATCTAGGATAACAACGATGTAGAATTACTAAGTTGGACTTGAGGTAGTTTAGCATGTAATATATCTTCAATATAAGGGAAAAGACACTTTCTATGCTGCTTTTAGAAAATTTATGAATTACAAAAAGAGAGAACTAGGAGCACTGAACACCCCACTTTTCGAAAACCTGCCACACCTCTATAAGCTTTTTGGATGGCCACAAAACTGGCCATGGAGCTTAATAAAGAAGTCCATACTGTTCTGGCCTTTACAACCACTAGCTCAGGGGTGGGATTCAAATTTCTTAACAATCGGTTCTGTGGGTGTGGCTTAGGTGGTGAGTGTGGCTTGGTGGTTATGTGACTGGGTGGATATGGCTTGATGGTCATGTTATTGGCTGGGTGTGGCCAACTCAATATCACTCACATCGAGGCACGCATCTCCTTGCCTGGTCTCTCATGATTGTGGGGATGTTACAACAATTGTGTGAAAAACAGTCATAAGTCACTTTTTTCAGTGCCACTGTAACTTTGAATGGTCACTCCACACAAGCAAAGTACCAGCAAAGGAAGAGAAAAATAACTCCAGGGAAGTTCCTGAGACAGGAAGTCTAGTCCTGCCAAGAATGTAATAAGGGTTAATGGAGAGGCAGTTTCTGTAAGCAACACCAGAACGTTTCCTTCCTGCCTTCCTTACAGGATTAGGCCAGTAATTTCTTCTAACAACCGGTTCTCTGAACTGCTTAGAATGTTAACAACCGGTTCTAGCGAATAGGTGCGAACTGGTAGAATCCCACCCCTGCACTAGCTGATTATAGGGCAAACATATTAAACTCCACAAAGGCATCCATACAAAGTCTCTTTATTGGTTCATCAGGCATCCTCAAATATAACTCACGGTTATGTCGAGATTCATCTCAATGTCCAATTCTCTGCATAGCTGACTTTATGGTGTAAAAAGATAATTCTCTTTTCATTCCTATAATGATAGAGCAATGGGGTGAGGCACCAGCATGCTGCTGGGGTCCAGGCAAGAGTGAAGAAACCTCCCCCAATCCACCAAAGGTCAATTCAGTGACCAATCAGGATTACAGATGTGGCCACATGACATGGACTACATTTCCCAGGATACCTTAAATACCATGATGCATTCCCTTAAGGGGACAACTCCCAATTCCTAACTATCTATCCCAATTCCCAATTAGCTATAAACTGTCTGGACAGCACATATACAGTAGCTCCAAACTGACTCCTTAGAATTAATAACAGAACAGAGAACATATGTAGTGTCAATTACTGAATCCTATGTATTTTGGATTGATGATTTCTATTTTTCTACCAAAATTGCTAACCACATTGTTTCTACTGCTACTATAACTATGTAATAATGCAAATTATGTGCAGAATTCTTTTTTGATACATTGGATATTCTCTTTTTATGTCACTGCCTATTGCAAACATCAACTGCTAAAAGACTCCTTATATTCCACAGAACAAGAATTACCAAAAGTTTCACATATTGTGCACAGATTAGCTTCAGACCTTGCATCATAAATTATGTCTGTTTGTTTGTTCTAATAACATCTGCAGACATTGGATGGAATCCAAAGTTTTAAATCAGATTTGAATGAGTATAAGAAATGAATTTTTGAGCCATTTTAATATGTCGGGCCAACTCTATTAGTGTCAAATACAGAACTCGGAGAGAACTTGCTGAGAAAAAAAAATAAAAGTGTTTTCTATCATTGTTTTCTTTAAAAAAAATGACAGAGTATATCAAGAATATACAGATACAGATTAACAGAGTTGGAAGGGACATTCCAGGTCATCTAGTCCAACCCCCCACCCAAGGAGACCCTACATCACTTTTGACAGAGGGCAGTCCAGTGTCTTCTTGAAAGATTCCAGTGATGAAGCTCCCACAACTTTTGAAAGCAAGCTGTTCCATTGGTTGATTATTCTCACTGTCAGAAACTTTCTCCTCATTTCTAGGTTGAATCTCTCCATCAGTTTCCATCCATTATTCCTTGTCAAGACTTCATGTGCTTTGGAGCTTGACCCCCTCCTCTCTGTGGCAGCCCCTCAAACATTGGAACACTGCTATCATTTCTCCCCTGGTCCTTCTCTTTACTAAACTAGCCGTGCCCAGTTCCTGCAATGTTTCATATGTTTTAGCCTCCAGTCTTCTAATCCTTGGTTGTTGTTCTCTGCATTCTTCCTAGAGTCTCAACATATTTTTAATGTGTTTTAGTGTGGTGACCAAAACTCGATGCAGTATTTTAGGTGTGGTCTTATTAAGGCTTTATAATGTCATTAATGGTATTAATGTCTTACTTGATCTTGAGTGTATCTGTCTGTTAATGCAACTTAAGATTGCATTGCCTTTTTTGGCTGCTGCCACATACTGCTGGCTCACATTTAATTGGTTGTCCATGAAGACTGCAAGATCCCTCTCACAATTACTGCTGTTAAGCCTGGTTTCACCCAGTCTTTATGTGCACTTTTGGTTTTTCTTGCCTAAGTGTAAGACTTTACTTTTCTCTACATTAAATTTCATTTTGTTAGATAGAGCCCAATGTTCAAGTCTGTCAAGATCCATCTGGATCTTGAGTCTATCTTCTAGGGTGTTCGCTATTCCTGCCAGCTTAGTATCATCTGCAAATTTGGTAAGTTCCCCTTCTATTCCCTCATCTAAGTCATTAATAAAGATATTGAAGAGTGCTGGGCCTAAGACGGAACCTTGTGGTACCCCATTGCTTACTTTCTTCCATATAGACTTAGCATCATTAAGGACTACTCTTTGAGTACAGTTTGCCAGCCAGTTATGAATCCATCTGGTGGTGATGCTATCTATCCCACTTTTTTCTAGCTTATCACGAAATAGGTTGTGGTCTACTTTGTTGAATGCCTTGCTAAAGTCTAAGTATATTATGTCCATAGTATTTCGCTAGTCTACTAATTTATTCAATTTTTTTTTAACGGTCTGTACCCAAATAAAGCAAATAGGTGAAGGTAGTAAACCACTGCCTTAGAAAATAGGTTTAAGATCCAAAAAGATTTTGACAGATTTGAACACTGAGCCCTATCCAACAACATAAATTTTCTGGTGAGAAAAGCAAGGTTTTACATTTAAATATGAAAAAACTAATGCACTGATATAGAATACGTGATACCTGATCAACAGGAATAACTGTGAAAGGGATTTAGTGGACAACCACTTAATTACGACCCAGCAGTATGCTGTAACTGCCAAAAAAGCCAATTCAGTTCGAGACTGCATCAACAAAGGGATAGTATCATGATCATGTGAAGTGATACTACTGCTTTATACTGCTTTAGTGAGATCACTTGGAATACTGCATCCAGTTTTTGTCTCCATGATACAAAACTGATGTTGACACTCTAGAAAGAGTGTAGACAAGAGCAAATAAAATGATTAGGGGGCTGGAAGCTAAAACACACCATTGCAGGAACTGGATATGTCTAGTCTAAAGAAGAGAAGGGCTAGAGGTGACATGATAGTCTTCCGGTATTTCAGGAGCTTTCACAGAAAAGAGAAGGTCAACCTCATCTCCAAAACAACTGAAGGCAAGACAAGAAGTCATCAATGGAAACTTATCAAGGAAAGATCCAACCTAGACCTAAATATAAATTTCCTGACAGTGAGAACAGTTAATCAATGGAATGACTTGCCTCCAGAAATTGTGACTGCTCCACCACTGGAGGTTTTAAAGAGATTGGGCAGCCATTTTTCTGGAATGATGTAGGGTCTCTCTCATTGACTGGCCGCAGGCAAAATTGGCCAGGCAATCATAGGGGCTGAACTAGAAGACCTCTAAGGACATTTCCAACTCTATTATTCTGCTGTTTTGTCATTTACTCTATTATCTGATCCAACTTTTCTAACTTGTCATGACTGGGTAGTGTCACTCAACATGAGACGTCATGCATATATGTATATTAAAAAGGAGAGAAGTAATAAAAGTCAGTAAATGTAAGGTGACTTTTATTACTTCTCTTCTTTTTTATTGCACTTTCTTGCAGCTAATAAGTAGATCTTAGCAAAATATTGTTTTCCTTCAATTCTACTGGTGCATTTTCTTTCTTGCACTATTTTTCACTGTGGTCAGCAGATTCAATTGGAATTAACTTATCTGGCTGTACCCTTTTGCAAATGCAAAATGTTCTTCAAATTCCCCATGTCAAATTCCTCACCTGTCAAAGTTGCTTTTGTTAATAGATCCCATAACAACAGTTTAGTAGATGAGGCTTACAAAAATTCCCTTTAAGTGAGTCATTTGATGATATAGTTGGCAAGAGATTACAGCAATTTGTCCAGCCTGTTGCAGTTTCTAATTAATATAATGTAAGCAAAGTTTCTGCTGGGGTAACAGAGTACAAGGTGTAAGATCTTCAGTCTCCTGCATCCCATTATCCCTATACCTTAATACAGAGAAAAATATGGAAAATCTCTGTGTGTTTCTAGACATAGTTGAAGGGCTCTGACAATTTTTTTGCAATCAGATCAACCAACTTTTTAGCTTTCTATGTTTGTTTTAGATGGCTTTATTATAACAGAAGAGACAGGAGTTAGCAAATATTGTGTCCTTCTTAGGCACAGTTATATTAAAGTATTCAAAGTAAGTAGATTCAAAAAGAAGTTAATACCAGGGAAAATTTAAGCAAAGGCTTCAGAAATTCCTTGGCTGCTTTGGTTGCTGGAGAGAACAACAGTGACATCTACTGAGTATCAGGTGATTTTAGGCTTTCTGCACTAAGATTCCTGGTGGGCAATATATTATTACTACTTTCTTTAAGGGAATTAAGGGAATCTTCCTTTAAAACTGAAAAAAGGCCACAAGAATTTAAAAATCACCTTGCTGTATCCAGCCCTTTTTTATCTAACTCTTTCTCACAGTGGCCATTCAGATGATACATACAGAGGTCAGAACAGAATACAAGCAAATAGCTTTAATCTGCAAGGAGGGAGTCAGAAAGACTAAGGGGCAGAATGAACTAAGGTTTGCAATAAATGGCAATTTTTTAAAAAAGGGTTTATTTTGATGTAAGAAAAAGAAGTCAAAGAAATGATCAGTCAGCTAACGATCAGTCAAGAAGATGGCAAGAAAGTAGGAAACAGGAAGAAAGCAAAATTGCTTAATTCCTTCTCTGTCCTTATGCAAAATGAAAGAATAGTCCAACTATAAAAAGCAGCAGTATGGGTGACAGAATGGGTTTGCAGTCAAAATAGGCAAGAAATTAGTAAGAGACATTTATTCAAACGCAGAAAGAACTTGGGAAAGATTCCTTGGATGAAAATCCTAAAGGGGAAAACAATTCAAGAAGCTTGGGAAATGCTGAAAAATATTATCATAAAAGCCTTGTCCAGCACAATACCACTGAAAAGGAAAAACAAGAAATCCAAGAAGAAACCAGCATAGCTGCACAAAGATCTCTCTGACAAATTGAAAGACAAAAAGGACAAGTACAAAAAAATCAGAAGAAGGACACATATCTAAGTCAGAATATCAGCAGATAGCCAGAATCTGCAAAGACAAAGTTAGGAAAGCAAAGGCTCATAATGAACAAAGACTTGCAACAAAAGTCAAACATAATTTTTAAAAAGTTTCTTCCAACATATAAAAACGAGAAAAAAATCAAGGAAACTGTTGTTCCACTAAAGAGAGAAGGCGGCAAGGAAGTAACAGGCAACAGAGAAAAAGCAGAGCTTCTTAACTCATTCTTTGCATCAATCTTCATGCAAAAAGAAACTATAGCCAACCTACCAAAAACATAACTGTAAAGGACAGACTAGAAATAAAAGTTAAAATAAGCAAATAATAATAGGAGTAATAGTAATCAGACACCTCTCTGATCTTGATGAATACAAATCACTGGGACTTGACAGAGTACATCCCAGAGTTCTAAAGGAGCTGGCAGAGGTAATCTCAGAACCACTGTACCACATCTTTCAAAAATCCTGGAGCACCAGGGAACAAGACTGGAAAAGAGCAGATGTGGTTCCCATGTTCAAAAAAGGAAAAAAGAAAAAAGAAACTATAGGAAACTACAGACCTGGGAACATATTGGACAAGATAATAAAAAACCAGATGTGCCAACATCTAGAAACAAGTAAAATAATAACTAGCAATCAGCACGGGTTTGTTAAAAACAGATCATGCAAACCAAACTATTTCATTCTTCAACATAGTGACTAAATTAGTAGACTAGTGAAATACTGTGGACATAATATACTTAGACAAGGCATTCGACAAAGTAGACCACAACCTACTTCTTGGTAAGCTAGAAAAAAGTGGGATAGATAGCATCACCGCCAGATGGATTCATAACTGGCTGGCAAACTGTACTCAAAGAGTAGTCCTTAATGAGGCTAAGTCTATATGGAAGAAAGTAAGCAATGGGGTGCCACAAGGCTCCGTCTTAGGCCCAGCACTCTTCAATATCTTCATTAATGACTTGGATGAGGGATTAGAAGGGGAATTATCTAAAGAGAGAATGATCACATGCTTCAAGATGAAGAAAAAGAAGGAGGGGCTGATATTTATTTTTATTTATTTATTTGATTTGTCAATCACTTACAATATAATAGGTATAAGTATAAACATACTTATGAATACATGAAATGGATACATATAAGAAAAATAAAAAGAAACAATAGGACAGGGACGGTAGGCACAATTGGTGCGCTTATGAATGCCCCCTACAGGCCTCTTAGGAAGGGGGTGAGATCAATAGTAGACAGTCTAAGGTTAAAGTTTTTGGGGCTTGGGGAAGAAACCACAGAGTCAGGTAGAGTATTCCAAACATTGACTACTCTGTTGCTGAAGTCGTATTTTCTGCAATCAAGTTTGGTGCAGTTAACCTTGAGTTTGAATCTATTGTGTGCTCTTGTGTTGTTATGATTGAAGCTGAAGTATTCATTTGCAGGTAGGACATTACAATGTATGATTTTATATACTATATTTAGATCGGACCGAAGGCGGCGTAGTTCTAGGTTTTCTAGGTCTAGAGTTTCAAGTCTGGTGGCATAAGGTATTCTGCAATGAATAGAGAAGTGGAGAACTCTTCTTGTGAAATATTTCTGGACTTTCTCAATTGTGTTAATATTAGATACAAGATATGGGTTCCAGACTGATGAGCTGTATTCAAGTATTGGTCTAGCAAATTTTTTGTATGCTCTAGTTAGTAGTGTGATATTACTAGAGAAGAAGCTACATAGGATTAGATTAACAACTCTTAATGCCTTTTTGGCTATGTAGTTATAGTGGGCTCTAGCACTTAGATCATTAGAGATGAGTACTCTCCAAGGTCCTTGACAGAGTTTGGATCCTCAACAAAGTCTTGACTATTTAGCTTGTATTTTATTTTCTGATTTTTTTGCCAATATGTAAGACAGACCATTTATTTGTTGAGATTTGAAGTTGCCATTTGATTGACCATTCTGATATATAGTCAAGATCTTTTTGGAGGGTAGTAGTATTGTCTGTGGTGTTGAATAGCTTTACATCATCAGCAAAGAGAACACAATTGCTCTTAATATGATCACAGAGGTTATTTATGTAGAGTACGAAGAGAGTTGGTCCTAAAACACTGCCTTGGGGGACACCACTGTTGACAGGTACAGAATTTGATAGGACGCTCCCAATTTTAACCATTTGTTGTCTGTTTGACAGGAATGCTTCTATCCAGTTATGCAGGTGTCCAGAAATACCATAATATTTTAGTTTTAGTAGTAGTTTCTTGTGTGCCACTGAATCAAAGGCTTTACAGAAGTCTATGTAGATTGCGTCTATTGCTTTGCCCTGATTGAGTTATATAGTCCATATGTTTTTGCAGTGTAAGAGTTGCAGATTACAGGATACTTTTTTTTAAACCAAATTGTTCATTAGAGAGTAGGTTGTTTGTCTCTAAGTGGAAGATAATGGATTGGTTAATAATTGATTCCATGACTTTACAGGTGATGCAGCATAAGGAGATTGGTCTGTAATTTTCAACTAGGCTGGGGTCTCCCTTTTTGAAGATGGGGATGATTGTGGCTTGTGACCATAGCTTTAGGCAAGAAGCTGGTCCTGAAAGATTTTTCAAAGATTAGAGGTTCGGCTATGGCAGTGGATAGCTTTTTTAAGAAATAGGCACATATTCTGTCCGGTCCAATAGAAAGGGATGGTTTTAGATTGTGCGGTGCTTTTTCAACAATGTCTTCTGTAAAATCATTGTAGTTGTCTGTGGTTCGACTAGGGAAGTACTGGGCTAGATCCATTGCTGTTTACAAATACTGAGCCAAAGAATGTGTTAAAGAGGTTTGCTTTGATGGTGTCATCGTTCCAGTCTTTGCCATTAGGTCCTTTCAGGGGTGGGATGGACCTTGAGTCTTTTAGTTTACAAAATTGTCTACAAAATTGTAGAAAGCATGGGTGGAACTTGTGCATAGAAGGTTTCCCTCTTGTTTAATGTGATTATTAGTGCATTCAGTTTTTATCTGGTGGCATAGATTTTTGTATTGGTTTTTGAAGGTGGCAACGTGACCAGATTTGTTTTTCCGCCAAAGTTATTTCTTTTTGGATTGAAGCTTCCTTATTGTTATGGGTAATCTGTTTTTCCTGGTTTTGGGAGTTGTTATTGGTACATATAGGTTGGTGGCTCTTTTGATTTCTAGTAAGAGTATGTTGTAATGGTCTTCAACAGTATTGCATCCATTGAATAGAAATTGCCAATCAAGGGAAGTGAGATCATTGATTATAAGATCATAGTTGCTTTTTTGAAGTTATAATTGGGGATTTTGTCATTGTGATGATTTTTGTGTGAACGTATGTTGAGACAAAAGTCAATCATATTGTGGTCATTGTTGGAAAAGGGTTCTTTAATTTGTATTCTGTAAATTGAATTCAAACTATTGCAGAAGATGAGATCGAGGCAGTTGTTAAGCCTAGTATTGTTGGTTACTAGTTGTTCCAGTCCCGGATTTGTTACAGCATTGTAGAAGGTTGCATGTGTGGGTTCAGCTGCACATTTGTTTAGGGTCCAGTTAATATGAGGTAGATTGAAGTCACTAAGAAAGATAAAAGCATGTGGGCAGGATGCTGCCCATGTTAGTAGTGTATTTAGCTTGTTTACATGTTCGATGTCATAATCAGAGGCTCTGTAACATAGTAAGAACCGAAATGTGATATTTAAGATCAGTTCACAGATAATGGTCTCAGGAAGAGCAAGCTCCTGGGTAACTTGGATGCTTTTTAGATGTAGGGACTTTTTATAGAAGATAGCAACACCACCTCCTCTACAGATTTCACAATCAGATCAGTAAACATGATAGTCTCTTACTGAGCTAATGGAGTCAGGGAGAGATGCGTTGAGCCATGTTTCACAGACAAATATATGTCGAATTTAGTCGTATTTAGTAAGAGGAGAAATTCAGGTATTTTATTTACAAGACTTCCTGCATTGAGTAGTTTGCATTTAATGCCATTGTAGTCTGAATTGAGATAGTTGGGGGTGTGCGTGTCTAGTCTTGGGTGATGGTGGATTGGTTGAAGTAGGGTTGAATGCTGAGTTGTGGGTTGTGTGACTTTCTTTTGATACAGTCTGCATGGTAATCAATGTACAGGTCCTTCTCTCCATTGTCTAGATGATTTTTGAGTTCTGTGTGTAGTATATGGGAGCAGGCACATTGCTGTAAGGTTAGCTCAGGATGAGATTGGAGGTTTTTATGGTTGGTGTTGTTTTTGGCAAGTGAATTTATAGTATAAATAAATTTGCGTTTGCTTAATTTTTTTCTGCACATGACCCTGCGGAAGCGTGGGGCCACAGAGCCATTTCTGTTTTTGAGCTCTGGGCCAATGCAGGAAATGTCAAGTATTTCATCAGGGGAGACGGTTGATGCTTAATAGTCACTGATGATGTTGCGGACAATTGTGATATTATCATTGTAATTGATGTCCTCTAGACCAAATAGGATGGCGTTAGGATGCTTTCGTTCGTGCTCAATAGCTTCTCTGACGAGGGATTGGGATATCATTATTTGTTGGATTTATGGTTTTTTGTGGATTAGGTTGCAGTTGTTGATTTGTAGCTATTGGATGTTCAGGTTTTTGTGTTGTGTCTTTTTTTTTTCAAGGTTAGTTAATCTTTCATTTAAAGTGTCCAGGGATGCTACTGTGGTGTCAAGGAACGATATTCGCATTTCTATGGAATCAACTCTTTCAAACAGGGCTATATGTTTGTCCAGTTTGGGTTTGCATGGTGGGCAGAAAAATGAAAATGCATAATTGGATGTTTTTAGAAATTGAGTCATTAGCTTGGGTAATTCCAGATAGTCATGATGAGCGTATTTTTTCACATAGAGAATGCTAGGAGTTGATGTCCTCCAGGCTTCAAGTGGCCAAGGTTGGAGACCCCTGGACTAGAACACTGGGCCCTATCTAACAAAATGAAATTCAATGTAGAGAAAAGTAAGGGCTTACATTTAGGCAACAAAAAACAAAAGTACACATATAGTCTGGGTGAAACCAGGCTTAATAGCAGTAACTATGAGAGGGATATTGAAGTCTTAGTGGACAACCAGTTAAATATGAACCAGCAGTGTGCAACAGCAGCCAAAAAAGCCAACATAATCTTAAATTGCATTAACAGAGGGATACACTCAAGATCAAGTGAGGTATTAATACCACTCTATAAAGACTTAGTAAGACCACACCTAGAGTACTACATCCAGCTTTTGTCATCACACTATAAAAAGATGTTGAGATTAGAAAAAGTGCAATCAGGATGGTTATGGGACTGGAGACTAAAACATATGAAGAACAGTTACAGGAACAGAGCATGACTAGTCTAGTGAAGAGAAGGACCAGGGGAGACATGAGAGCAGTGTTCCAATATTTGAGGGGCTACCACAGAGAGGAAGGGGTTAAGCTATTTTCCAAGGAACCTGAAGGCCAAACAGGGAATATTGGATGGAAACTGATGGAAAGATTCAACTTAGAAATAAGGAGTTATTTTCTGACAGTGAGAACAATCAACTAATGGAACAACTTGCCTTCAGAAGCTGTAGGAGCTTCATCATTGGAGGCTTTCAAGAAGAGATTGTAGTGCCATTATCAGAAATGGTGTAAGGTCTGCTGCTTGGGTGGTGTGTTGGACTACATGACTTACAAGATCCCTTCCAACTCTGTTAATCTTCTTAAATCTGTTAGAACAATATGGGATAGACAAAACCACCACCATATAGATTTGCAGTTGGCTGGCCAGCCACGCCCAATCATCTGGTCTTCAATGGAGCTACATTTTTGTGGAAGGAAACATGCAGTATGGTAGTTCAAAGTCCTGCCTTGGGCCCCAGTACTCTTCAACATCTTCATGAATAACCTAGATGAGAGGCTTGAAAGAGCATTCATCAAATTTGCAGATGACACCAAGCTGGGAAGAACTGCTAACACTTTGGAAGATAAGAGTCAAAATTTGGAAGGATCTTGACAGACTTGAACACGGCCCTATCCAACAAGATGCAATTGAGTGCTGAGAAAAGAAAGGTACTGCACATAGAAAGGGATAGCATCAAGAACACATGCTGTGATAGTACCTCTCTATATTGCACTAGTAAGGACACACCTGGAATATTGCTTCCAGTTCTAATCACAACAATATAAAAGATATGCTGAGGCCAGTGGTGGGATTCAGCCAGTTCACGCTGGTTTGGCTGAACCTGTTGTTAATTTTTTGCATAGTTCGGCAAACCAGTTGATCTCACCATTGGCTGGCCCCGCCCTGTCCATCTGGTTTGCCATTCAGGGTGGGGAGGCTGCAGGGGCATGACTGGGAGCCGCGCTGATCAGCTGGGAGGTTGCCCCCCCCTGCAGCCCGTTTTTGGCCTAGATGGCCTCCTGCAAAATCCTGCAGCATCCACCATTCCCTCACTAACATTTTCCAGCTCTATTCTCTGGCATGCAGGGCAACAAAAGAAGACCACATGACTACCAGTTTAAAAAAACTTCAACCTTCCAACTTCATGAGATCTCCCCCCTTCCCCCCCCCCCCCCAAGAAGTTGGAAGGTTTGACTGAACATTTTTTTAAACTGGTAGTCACATGGTCTTTTTTTGTTGCCCTGTATGCAGGAGAACAGAGCTGGAAAGCAGGCTAGTGAGGGAATGGTGTTTGCTCTGGGATGGGGTAGAAGTGCGGATTTTGCATTATCATTGCCCATGGAGTGAAAAAATCCCTATCTATAGATCAGCGTTTTTCAGTCTTGGTAAGTTTAAGATGGGCAAACTTCATGATGCCTGGGGAATTCTGGGAATTGAAGTCCATGTACCTTAAAGTTGCCAAAGTTGAGAAGCATGGGTTTACACTAGAGCTTAGGATAGAAATTAGGATTCCTTCCAGGAGCAATCCACCTTTTTTCTAAAAAATTACGAGGCAGATTTAGTACCTAGTAGGCTACTTTGTCTAAAGCTATTTATTCTCTTCCTATGCTCTAACAGAAGTATTTTCTAATATGTTTAGATCTCAGTTAAAAGGCAGTATTCCTTTTTTCCTCACTTTAGGATGTTTAGTTGTCTAGTTTGTCTAGACTTCAGAAATTCCCTCATTTCATTTAAAAAACAACAACAATTCCTTGAGGACCTGCTCCCTTGTGTCGGGAAGCCACCACGATGCCACTGTGGTGCTTGAACATACTGCATGTACATTGCACACTTGTTCAGCATAAACACGCTGCTTCTCTTTGGTGCTTCCCTCCCTTCTGACAAAGTTGTGACTCAAATGTTCTGTACCAAGTGTACTTGGATGCAGCTTAAATACTATTCTGAACATAATGTCCATCATCAAATTATTTTATATTTAATGGAGTTCTCTACATTCTGAATCATTTCCTGTGCAGCCAAGAACAATTTGTGAAACTTTTAAACCCAAACTTATTGGATTTAAAAGCTAGTTTTAACTTCCCTGTATGGCAGGGGATATTAAACTCGATTTCATTGAGGGCCACATCAGAGTTGTGTTTGACCTCGGGGGGGAGACATTCCTTCCTTCCTTCCTTCTCTTCTTTTTCCTCCCCTCTTCATTCTCCTTTCTTCTTCCTTCCCCTCTTTCCTTATTTTTACTTCCTTGCTCTCTTCCCATCTTCCCTTCTTTTTCTTTATCTTGCCTTTTCCCCTTTCTCCTTTCCTGTTCCTTCTTGCATGTTCAAATGCAAAAGGGGAAACATTTCTCCTTTTGTTTTGTTTTTAGTTTGTTTTGCTAGCCCTCTGCCAGTGAAAACGGAGGCCCTGGGCCCATTTTCAGTTGCAATGGCCTCCTGCAGCCCTCTGCCAGAGAAAACAGGCTCCATTTTAATTGGCAGAGGACTGTAGGAGGCCATTGCAGCTGAAAACTAGGCCCGGGAGCCCTGTTTTTGCTGGCAGAGGCACTGCAGGCCAGTCCTTTGCCATTTCCAGGGTGATCCTGTAGGCCAGATATAAGTATTCCATGGGCTGGATCCAGCACGCAGGCTTTAAGTTTGACATCCTTGCTGTATGTTGAAGCCTGCACCAAGGCACCCCTTCTTTTTCCCTTTCAAGAAAGGTTGTTAAGATATAAGAAATTGATACGAAGTTTCATTCTGAGAATCTTTCTTGACAAGGACACTGGGTGTTCCTTCCATTTCAATCAGCCCCATTTATTTATTCATTTGTTTATTAAATCTACTGTATTTGTTGCCCATCTTACCACAAGACTAGTCTGGATGGCTTACAAAGTTAAAAACAATACAATTATACCAATTTAAAATTATAAAAAATATATAAATTATGGTAAAAAGATGGGGAAGGGAGGGAACAGAGTGTGTAGGGGGTGAGGTGGGTTCTGCTATTAGCCCATCAATGATCTCCAGCTTGACACCCTCACCCCACTGGGCCCCAAGCCAACTGGCAGAGTCAGGTCTTCAAGTCCTTATGGAAGGTTAGCTGTGTGGGAGCAGTGATCACCCTGGGGGGCCAAGATATTCAAAAGGGCATGAACCATGGCAGAGAAGACTCTTCTCCTGGACCCTGCCAGAAAATTCAGGGCTCCACCCCTGATTATTGAGAGACTATCCTATATCTCTTAAGAGAAGATCTTGAATCCAGGGCTTTGAGGTTGGGAAGAATATACAGGTGGAGGGGCAGAATCCATAGTCATGGGATCTTCACAGAACGAAGGGTATGAGTAATAAGTTAATAAAGTAGGGATGATTAATGCAGGGGGAAAAAATGAGAGATGAGGTCCTAGAGGAGGGAAATTGTAGCAAATTGCATTAACATGAGATGATGAAAGTGAGGCGATCGAAACAAAACTGTTATCTGGTTTTCAATCCTATTATAATTCTCAGGGGAATAGTTTTGCCATTCTCTACAATAAGTAAGGAAAGAGTTGAGTTCTTATGGCACATGATTTATGTCATGGAAGCTACAAGCCTTTTATTCAATTCAATTTAGTTCAGTTCAGTTTATTACAGTCATAGACCAGAGACCAAGCTCTTTATCCAAAGGTGTCTTAGAGATACTGGGAATGCAAAAATCATTGGAAAGATCAATGATATCCTGTAGTTTGATCTATGATTACAATGCATTTGCCTCAGTGTTGACTCCTGACAACTAGTCTTGACAGTTTTCTTGGCAAACTTTTTGGAAGTAGTTTGACATTGCCTTCTTCCTAGGGCTGAAAGAAAGTGACTGGCCCATCTCAGCCTAGTTGACGTATCCAAGGCAGGAGTCAAATACTCAAATCTCCCAATTTCTAGCCTGTTGCCTTAACCACTACATAAAACTGTCTCTCCAGGTATTATGATATTATTCTTCATATTTTCTAGTCTGATCTGTGCTTCTGTCACTGCTGTTGTCAAGAGTTGTAGAATGGAGGACTGTGGAAAGGAAGCACAAAAATATTAGTAACTGTATGTACGTAATTGGAAGATGGCTTTACGTATTTACGTTTTGTCTGTGTATGTTTGTCTAAAAATATTTTTTTAAAAAAGAGTTGTAGAATGGAATTGTCTGGTAACCAAGGGAATTTAGTGTCACTCCCCCTGCAAGCTAAGTGGTATCGAATTTTGTAAACACTCTTTAGTATTAGACTGGACCAAAACAAACATCCAACAGACTATTGCTACTTGCTTAAATAGAGTGAATGTCATGATGAGTAGCCAAATCCTGTTTAAAGATATGCTTAATGAGCCTTTATTTTATATCATGCAAATGCCAAAACAGATGCTTGACCTTTTCATCTTCTATATATCTTCTCTTCTGGTACTGTAGTTCATTTGTCTCCTTGCAAATCCATTTAATCCAAGATCTGTGTTGTATGTCTATACTTGGGCAATACTAGATAAAAAAAGATTATAGCTTTCAATAATCTTATGTCAGGGAGCTGCCAGTTTAAGCCAGGCGTAATTTGTCAGAGAAAGTCTGTGGAGATTGAATGTCATGCCTCTGGTGGAGACTGACTCTGAGGGAGAGGAGGAACAGCCAACAGGGAGTGGAAGTGGGGCTCCGGAGGTTGTGGAGGAGGCTGGGGAAGGGCAGAGGCCGGTTGAGCAGTCAGAGGAGGACCCAGGCCCATCCCCTATCCATCCTAGGGCACGCAGGGAGGAGAGGATCAAGGTAAAACATGGACTACTCAGGAGGAGAGGGCCATGATCCTCTTCATGGGCTGCAGGTATGATATTTGCATAAGAGTTTGGACCTGCGTGCTAACAGATGCTGGAGACAAATTAGTGTTTTATTCCTAAAGAAGGTTTATCTTGGTTGGCATTCTTCCAATAGACTGTACCTGGTTATCTTCCTGAATTATCTATCCTGTTGTGGAACTTTATTCAGTGCGGTTAGTTTTTGGTTTTTGCTTCATTATCGGCTCTTTGAATTTGAACTGTGTTTCTTTTCTTTGAAATGTTATTTTGAAAATAGTTTTATTCCTCCACTGTGAACAATTAAACAGTGAAGCCAAGTTGAAGGCATTAAAGGACTTTTATTTACGTTTTGGTTTTTGTTATATTTCTGATATACTCTGGGTCATCACATTGAACATAATAGAGGGACAGACATGGACTTCGCTATTTATAATTTTTCTTGATGTTCCAGCCAAAGTGAATGTAACTGGATTTTCCATAGAAGGCTTGAAGAGAAGCATTTCACAGAGTCCATAGAATTGTAGCTCCTGTTGCCCTCTTCTGACACCTGGGAGCAATTACAGAGTTCATCATTTAAGGCCACACTCCAAGATGCATAAAAATATTTATTTATTTAGAAAATCTACATTGCTGCCTACTTGCACATGGCAACTCAAGATAGCTTACAAGGTCATAAAAACATAACATAAAAGAAATAAAAAGAAAAATAATCAAATACCTCCCCAGTGTCCATCATGGCGACAACATGCACCCATATCAGCCATTTAATGGGCTCCATCCTGTTCTGGGTTCCCCAGGCCCGCTGGTGGAACCACATCTTCAGAGCCTTCCAAAAGAGTGTCAGAATGGGAGCCAGTCTAATCTCTGGAGGGATGATGCTCCTAAGTGAGGGAGCCATCACAGAGAAGGCCCTTCTTCTGGGTCCCACCAGATACATCCCTTTAGGGAATGGGACCCATAACATTCCTGTCTCACTAGAGCGGGAAGCACTCTAGTGAGTTGGGCAGATGTGACTGGCAAGAGACAGTCCCTTAGATAACCTGGTCTCAAGTCATGAAGGGCTTTAAAGGTGACCATCAGCACTTTGAATTGCACCTGGAAACAAATCAGCTCTCGCCAGAGAGATGACATGTGCACACTGTAGTCTGCACAAAACCATGCAGGCTACTGCATTTTGCACCAACATTTGGTATTAATTTGGCATAAATACTAGTACTCTTGACAGCTTTGCTATAATATCTCAGTTATCTTTACAAGAATTCTGCGCAATTGTCCAGAATAATTTCTATCTATTGGCTAAGGCTATCTAAGTGAAGAACTGGAAAACCTACAATATTCAAGCTTTTATCATATAAACATTTAACTAAAAAGTCAACATTCAGTTTTGCAGGCAAAAGCCAGTATCCTTTTTTCTTTTGGTTTTTATTGACTAGATTATTAAATAATACAATTATAGCTATAGATTTCAATGTGAATCAAAACCATTTGAAAACACAGAAACCAAATTTTGATATTGTTAAAGTAAATAAACATTTTAATGTGAATAACAATGTGAATCACAGCTTCCTTCTGCTTTTTCATCATAATTATATCGTGATATTTGAACAACTTGATACAAATGTACTTGATACAATATAAATCTTGAAATAAGGGGATTTCACATTTTATTCTGCTGCATCCATTTTTTATCATATATTTTAATGTAATTTCCTAAAATATGTAAAATCCAGTAGAAAATCTACATTTCTGTTCTTTCTTAGTATAGCATTCTGTATGCAACTCTCTATAAAATATATATTTAAAATTTCAATCAATGTAATACACATTTTTGGTGTACAACTTTTTCAAATATACCCTTTATGAAAATAATTAGATGGATAATGAATGATATTGACAATTTATTTATTCATTTAATTAAATTTATATACTATCCATCTTACTATTTGGGGCAACCTTAGGTGACTTTAAACTCATCATTACCTTTCTATGTTGAGATTGGTGTCAGCGTTCAAAGTAACACCCCCAATCTATTTTCACACTTCTATTTCATTCCTGTGGAAACCCATGGTAGACCCCATTTTTTACATTGCAGTGCAAATATGAAGCAGTGCTTCATATGAAGTATCTGTTTCCACAGTCTGTTTTTGTACAAGTATTCTACTGATGTGTTTATTTACTGTAGCAATGGCTATGGCCAGGGGTGGGATTCTACCAGTTTGGACCGGTTTGGGTGAACCGGTAGTTCCGGTAAGCATTTGGCCCCTCCCATCCGCCCCTGCTCTTTCCTGTGCTTTATTTCACTGTTTTAGAGCACAGCGGATTCGTGCGGCAGAGCAGTTTGCCACACCTCAACTGTTTTATTCACAGGGGTTGCAGTTTGGTGAGTAAATATTAGAGCTGAAAATGGGCTTTTTAAAATGTGGAGTACGTATGCGCGTGCAAAGTGCGTGCTCATCAAACTGGTTATTACACCAGTTGAATCGCACCACTGCTATGGGGTAGACAGAGTACAGAATTATAGAGTTGGAAGGGATCTTGGAGGTCTTCTACTCCAGTGGCCCTCAACCTTTTGGCCACCAAGGACCCGTTCTGTGGAGAGAGGTTTTTCTGTGGACCATGCAAACAGGATTTTGCTTGTTTGCACGGCCCAGTTGCTGGGATGCTATGGACTGGTGCTAGTTCACTGACTGGGTTGGGAACCCCTGTTCTAGTCCAACCTCCTGCTCAAGAAGGAGATCCCACACCATTCTGGACAAAGGGCTGTCCAATCTCTTAAACAGCTCCAGTGATGGAGCACCCACAACTTCAGAATAGAAATGAATTACAGTTCTATTAGAGCCTCACAGTTATTCTTTAGGGTTTAAAGAAAAAAACTCCTATGGATATACTCATTGGTATGAATTCTAAAACTGGTTTGCTACATTCACATATTTTATTTAGAGGAAAGGAATGGTATAAAGGCAAAACCATGAAGCTGATTTCAGAAGAGATTTAGCTAGTTAGGCAATTAAATGTGGTGCATAAAAACTGGAATTTCAAAACTATACTTCCAGGACAAGGGATTTCAACATCTTGAGCTTGAAGGAACTGGTTATAAAAATGCTTACCTTATGCAAAACAACTTCATTTCCTTCTCAAAGTGCTGGGGGGAAGGGTTCTCTCTTTTTCTTCATGTGCCTAAATAAAGTATTTAAAGTTTAAATGATAATGGTATTGCCTTGCATACCTATGGCACGTAGATTTTTCATTTTTAAAGCATAAAGAGCAGGGGTGTCAAACTTGTGTTATCACGGCGGCATAATGCGAGTTTGTCACTCCTAGTATAGAGGCATATTTCCATTGGAATAAGATTTAGTAGCAGTGTGTTTGACAAATAAACAGGATTTACCTAAATATGTTTTTAATACATTTTTTATTTTTTATTTCTATGAACACATCATTGTGTGAACAGTGTGCTTACAGGGTGTTTTACATTTTAAAACAAACATGACAATAATTTCACATTGATATTATTAAATATGTTTCTGATGTGCTAATTTTCTATCTATAGAACCTGCTTTTGGAGTTGACAAAATTTGAACTTTGTAATAATTTTAGATAGCAAAATGTAAATGTAAATATGTCAGAATACATTCAAAATATTATATATACATTTGTTGTACCTAGCTTTAAAAAAATGTGGGTAGAGCTTGCACACTGAATGAGAATAAACATTAAATTTAATTTCAGAATTCCAACACTAAAAACTGACTTCTAAGAGATTTGAATTTCAGAATTGAGGAACATTTTCCTTTCAGGGCCCATTTTGATTATGAAACTTTGGGGAAGGGAGAAAGGAACAATTATTAAGATACTTAATTGATACCACATTGCTAAGTATAGGAGTCCCTCACGAGGATTAGGTCTATATATGAAAACCTCCTCATGGACATTCATTAGGGAGAGGAAAGCAGAAAAGAAGTGGTGGGTAGTTTCAAAGCCAGGCAGGTCTATACTTTTTTTCCAAAATCTGTTGTTCTTTAAGGAAGAGTTCAGGTGAAACAACATACAGATATGACAGTGCAGAAAGAATAAGGTACTCTTGCTTCCTCCAATCATATTTCTGTTTCTGCAGAAAAGTAAGCAACATTGATATACTTTTGCAGCGGGAGACTCAGTGTTGCCTTCTCTCCCTAGACAGAAGAGCTGTCTCAGAGTGCTCCACTCTGCCCAAAGACATGAAGAAGAAAGTTGTGGTAAGTTCTCTCTCTGGTGGAAAAGTTAGGAGCTACCCCCTTCACTTTGGACTGGCAAGAGAGTACATTGTTCTATATGATACAGACCTCGGCATAAATAAATTTAAACTGAAAGAGCAAAGAGAAAGAGCAAAATGCATAAATGAACAGAATTAGCAAACTTCACCTAGATAGAAACGTTTCATACTGCTATTAGGTGGGAGGAAGAATTGCTCAGAGAAACAGCCAGAATTCCTCAGTCTGGCTTAAGCCTGGTATTAGATTTAGATTTGCTGGGAGGATTCAGGGAGCCCTGTGTTTGTGTGGGAAATTCTTCAGTTTGTTCTTCTTTTCCCTAAGAAAGGCAAGCACTTTTCTTTCCTGAGCGATTCAATCTTTCCAGATGGAAAGAGCACACTCATCATGGTTTTGGCATCGGAGCCCTCCAGCCCTGTCTTCAGATGAATTGAACCCAAGTGTTTGCTTAACCACTTCAAGCAGCCACCATCCAGGGCTTCCAAGGTCAGGAGGAGGAAGAGAGAACAACAAGGACTCCTAAGAGTAGAAGACGGGCTGGCATGTGTAGAGGAGAGGAAACACGAATAGCAAATGCTACTAAGAAGAAACATTGGCGAATTCTTTAGGACAGAAAAGGAGAAGCAAAATACAGCTATTCTCACTGTGTTTTGATCATCATAAGCTCTAAAGCTTGTTCTTTTGTTTGTGAGAGACTATTTTAGTGAAAACATAGGCAGTATCCAAATGTTTTTGATGACAGCTCCCCTAACCTTTTGTCCTTGCTCTTGATGTGAACAGAAGTCCCAAACGCCTAGAGAGCAAAGGCTGGCCAAGTAACACTTTGACAAATTGTTACTAAGCTCATTGTGCTAAAAGTAAAATATGACATTCCACTGAAGTTTTCAGGTTTTTTTTTAAATAAAAAAGGCTCACATAGCTCAGAAAAGCATGAAAAAAAACCTAGTCCAATTCGTTGCTTAATTCAGGAATTCAGCCTAAAGAATTCCAGATGGCTGTCTCTGTTCTATGTGAACACAACCAGAGAAGGGATGCTCACTGCTTTACTGGGTAATTGTTTCCACTGGTAAGCTGCTTTTGCCATTAAGAATTTCCCTCTAATATTCAAAATCTGGCTTGTTATTTAAATCCATTATTCTATGACCAGCACTCTGGATTAAAGCAAGTTTTAATCTTCATATATGTGTCGTTTTCTCCCAGGTGTTCGAAAAGCATTCCTTTCCCCAAAATTAAGCATGCCTGGCTCCTTCAGTCTGTTTTCATAGACGTAGTTTCTAATTTTTTTTGATCATCTTGTTCATTCTCCTTTGAACCAGTTTCCTGAATCTTTTTTAAGTGTGGCGAACAGAATTAGATGCAGTACTTGTGGTCAGACAAATGTCGAATAAAGTGGAATTTTCCATGTCAATACCAAATCAGCTGTCCACATTTTATCAAACCTGATTGGTACTGAGTGGTTTAATTTTCTTTCATAGACCAAAAAACACCTTCATGTCTTTTTAATTTTATTATATTACTTTCAACCCGTTTGTCAATACTACATTTACTTTCCATCTTCTAGGATATTAGCTATCATGTTCAAAGTTACTTGGACCCAGAAGCAAATAGGTACCTATCCCATCAAGTCTCACAGGAAAGGCATGTTGTGGGTTTCATCTTCTAAGGAATTCCATGTGATGGGCCCATGAAGACAAGGTATTTCTGCCAGGGGCCCTGCCCTTGGAACATCATCCCACCACCCAAGATGATTATCGTCGAGCCTTCTGACTTTCTGGAAATCTCTTAAAAACTGGCCTGGGGATCAACAGGAAGTTCATGTGATGGCTTCATTACATATAAAATTCTGGTGCATTCTATCTTGCAACCTTCTTTACATCTATATTTAATTATTTTAATTGGTTTGGGTAGAATGTTTTAATCGTTGGTTTTATTGTACGTCACCCAGAATCACATTGTGTGAGGTCCGTGGCCATATAAATTTGATGAATAGAGGATGATAGATAGATAGATAGATAGATAGATAGATAGATAGATAGATAGATAGATGATATCATCAGGGCCCGCTTAGATTCTATCTTAGATAACAGAACAAATTTTGATCAAAAGAATTGACGGATACAAATTTTGATCAAAAGAATTGACGGATACAAATTTGACATCAGAATTCAAAACAAAGAAAGTAATATCAGAGCATTTAATCCCCAAAATACTTTACTGCAACTCAAAGTGACCATTTTGGAAAAAAATAGTTTTAACAGCATAACTGAACAAGAGATTGCTTGGTAGTCTAGTTAGCCTTGGTTCACAGCTAAACTCAAAGAGCTATGTTGTGCTAAAGAAGAACCCTACAGGAAAGAAGATAGAATGCTGAACAATCAGGTCAGACATATATGAACAAGGGAGATCAGAGCAGCAAAAAGAAGTTACTCTGAAAAGCTGAGGAATCAATTATCAATAAAATGAACCAGCAAATGTATGGAAAACTCTTTAAAATATCAGTGGTTACAGCAAACCACCTTTCCACCCTGAAGGGAATAGACAACTGGCAGATGGCCTGAACATGTTTTATTGTAGGTTTGAGAGGAAACCACTGTCAACTATTGCCCATCATCTCCATCACAGATACATCAACAACAGCCAAGCTTTTGGTGATCACAGAAAAAGAAGTGCAAGATCTGTTTCACAGATAAAATCCTGGAAAAGCATCAGGCCCAGATAAGGTAACTCCTTCTTGCTTGAAAGCTTGTGTTGACCAACTTCCCCTGCATATTTAATAAATCACAAGAGATTTGTTATGTTCCTTCTTGCTTCAAATGCTCTATCATCCCAGTGCCACAGAAATCCTCCATCAAGGAGCTGAATAACTACAGACCAGTTGCTCTGATATCCATAGTTATGAGAACCTATGAAAAGTTAGTGTTGGCCCACCTGAAAACCATCACGGATCCACTATTAGACCCCTTGGTTAGAACCAAACAAGATAGACACAGATTTCAATAGATAGTTATACAGGTCCTTGCATCTAGATCAGTATCCTGAAAGAGGACTATGAAAATATCTACAAACCCCTCACATCCTGGACATAAACAGTTTCGACAAACTTCCTCAAGACGACATTATAGGGCCATGATGGCAAACCTATGGCGCACGTGCCGGAAGTGGTATGCAGAGCTATTTCTGTCGGTACGTGAGAGGTTTTCCAGAAGAGCCCCACTGTGCATGTGTGCGTGCCTCCCACCAGCCAACTGATTGTTGGGTATCTGTCATGCATGCACAGGGGGAGATGTGCATACAGGAGACATGTGGGCATGCACAGGGGGCGGGGTGCACGGGGATCACATGCACATACACAAAGGTGCACTGGGGTTGTGCATGCATGCACAGGGGACAGGAGGTGCACATACATTGCATCATGCATGCAGGAGCATGCACTTTCAGCATGCGATGTGGAAAAGGTTAGCGATCACTGCTATAGGGCATTGCATGCCAAAATAACCAGACACGATGAGAGTATTTTCCCCACACCATAACTCTGCTAAACAACTAATTCCCACAACACTGTCAACTATCTAGTAGGGCTATATTACTACATCCTTCTCATCTTTTCTATTACCTATTTCCTTATCTTCTTATGACTATAACTTTGTTTGTGGTATCTACAATTTATATTAATTGTTTTATTTAGCATCCTAGTATGATTTATGTCGATTGCTTATTTGGTACCACTAAGTGTTGTCTTATGGAGTTCTGATGAATGTATTTTATGGTGATTATGACCATGATTTATCACTTGTTGCTTGTATGTATGCTGAAAGGTTATGCTCCAGAGACAAATTTCTCCTGTCCAATCACACTTGGACAATAAAGAATTCTATTCCATTCTATCCTATCCTATCCTAAACTCACATACATGACTAGCATAAAAGATCTGAACAAACACAATGGGTTTTTAATACAGTACAATTGTTAGCTAATAAGGTTTTTATAAATCTGACTCATGTGTAATCTGGAATGTAAAACCAGCATGTCTTGTCTTCCTTAATTGATCCCCATGTTTGATCCCAATTTCAGCCCTTCATAGGCTATATGTATCTGATGAAGTCAGTTGCACCCCAAAAAAGCTTTTTTCCCCCTTTTAATATAATACATTAGTCAAAAAGGTACTACCAAATTCCTCCTGATTTTCTGAATCTATCCAAAACTGTTAAGGACTACTCTCTGAGTATGATTTGTCAGCCAGTTATGAATCCATCTGGTGGTGATGCTATCTATCCCATTTTTTTCTGGCTTACTAAGAAGCAGGTTGTGGTCTACTTCAGGGGTCACCAACCGTTTGGACCTCAGGGACCACCAAACTCATAATTTTAAAACCCAGGGATCACTCATATGAATTTTGACTGATGATGGCTTGCTGATGTTGGTGGGAGAGAGAGAGTGAGAGAGAGAGAGATCTGATATAACCTTCCCCCCCCCTCTCTTTCACACACACACAAACACACAGGCAGGGATGAGATTCAAATTTCTTAACAACCGGTTCTGTGGGTGTGGCCTAATTTGTGGGTGTGGCTTTGTGGTCATATGACTGGGTGGGCATGACTTGTATGTAAATATTATAAATATTTATGTAAATATTGAATTTTTTATAAAAAAGAGCAACTTTTACCCAAAATCAAGCAAAGCAGGCAGGCATATCGAGTTGCTCAGAGAATCACAGATTCCTTAGAGATCTGTGTTTCTGCCATCAGCTAGCTGAGTCTTCACTGCTTCAGTCCTAAGGAAGGTTCGGCTCTGCTTAAAAGAGCCGAAGATCTAAAGATTAGCTAGAAAGCAAGAAATCCAATGATTTCCTGCTTTCTAGCTAATCTAAATCTCCCCGCACAGGAGAACAGCTGATGGTCGGGGGGGGGGGGGGGAGGAAATATAGCAACTTAGCAGGCAAGTTTGCCAGTTAAGGAGTGATTGGGCGGGGAGGGAGGGCCATGTGGGCGGCGCAGCCTTGTGTTCCTGCGCAGCCTGGATTAATTGCTCTGGGGGTGACATTTCTCTGCGGACCATCAAAATTTTCTCATGGACCACCGTGGCCCACTGGTTGGCGACTGCTGGTCTACTTTGTCGAATGCCTTGCTAAAGTCTAAGTATATTATGTCCACAGTATTTTTCTGGTCTACTAATTTAGTTACTATGTTGAAGAATGAAATAAGATTAGTTTGGCATGATCTATTTTTTAAAAACCCGTGCTGACTGCTACTTATTACTTTATTCATTTCTAGATGTTGGCAGATCTGTTTTTTTTATTATCTTTTCCAGTATCTTCCCGGGTATTGATGTTAGGCTGATTGGTCTAGTTTCCTGGGTCTGGTTTTTTTGAAGATGGGAACCACATCAGCTCTTTTCCAGTCCTCTGGCAGTTCTCCAGTGCTCTAGGATTTTTGAAAGATATGGTGCAGTGGTTCTGAGATGACCTCTGCCAGCTCCTTTAGAACTCTGGGATGTAATGCATCAGGTCCTGGTGCTTTGTACTCAACAAGATCAGACAGGTGTTCTCTTACCATTTTTTAATTTTTATTTTGTTTATTAAATGTCTGTGCTTTTTGAAAGAGAAAGTTTCCCTCCCCATCCCCTACCTCCAATTTTAAAATAATAGCTTTTTAAAAAATTGTATCCAGAGCAAGCTGCTTTGTTTCTCTTCTGAAACAAGAAGTGATTATTTATTATTTATTCAGAGTTGAATAAATTTATCAGAATTTCCAAGTAAACATGGGTTCCAGATGGGTCATAAGTTGCTAGCATTGTTTACAAGTAGTGTCATGCCCCTGTCAGAATCTGATTCAGAGGGGGAGGCTGAACAGCTGACAGGGAGTGGGAGTGTGGCTCCGTTGGCTGTGGAAGAAACTGGGGAAGGGCACAGTCTGGCTGGCCAGAGCATGGGAGAGGTAGAGCAAGGCAGATGGAATTCAGAGGAAAACCAGGCCCACTCCCTCTTCATCCTAGGACCTGCAGGGAGGAATGGAGAAGGGAGCAACATGAGTTGCGTGGCTTATGGGGGAGGAAAGGCCCCGATTCTCTTCATTACCTGCAGCTGGGAACACAGTGTTTAAAAAGAGAAGCTGCATGCAGCAAGTTATTGAGAGCAAATCATGAATTTGTCTGGTATTGTCATGGCATCTTCCCAACTGTGTGAGTATTGCCATGCTTTCAAGTCTAAAAATCTTTTTCCTGCCCTGTCAAGTTAATTACCGCAGCTTTGTTTGTTTGGATTTTTAGTTACAGTCTGTATGTACCTTGTTTTGGGACTGAATTTTCTACGGTTAGAAAATTCAGTTCCTGGGAGTTGAAGTCCACAAGTCTTAAAATGACAAGATTGGAGACCACTGTTCCAGAGAATATCTTCCAGAAAGAGAAGCACATGATGAACCATACGGTCTTTCTATACAAAAGCCACCTGGTGTCATCCCAGAAGCAGATGCCATTTTGAAAGCAGCCACAATTCTTATGATTCAAGAATTCCAGCTGCACCCTGCTCCAGATGACATGGTGGATTTTGTATAGAATGGCTGTGAGGTGCATAACCTGCTCCTTTTTTTTTTTTTTTTTTAAAGTGAGTTTCCAAAGATCACCTTTTGGAAAGAGAATCAGCCAATGCAACGTGTCCCTCCCTGCAGAGGCCACCCCACATTGTTCTGGAAGTAACTGCCATTCTCATCTTTTAGAAGAGTGTGGTTTTCCAAACTGTGAGCATTTAAGGAAAGCTTGTAGTCAAGCTTTGCTGGAAACAGTCTATTGCAGCATACTCCTGTCCTCAGAGATTTTTGTGCTTCAGAAAATGGACCAAATGTGTGATGATTTTAATTACATTATTGACTGCTATGTACATTCTGGAGAACCTCTATCTGAAATATTTAAATTGCTGGTTCTTCATTAGCGGTTTTATGATGCGTGATTTCAGGAGGGTCAAGTCAGTTTATTTTCAGCCTTATATCACTTGGCAAAATGCAGCAGTTAATGTAAGAACACCAGGCCTTTACAAATCAACTAGTTGCCATGAATGCTATACTTTGCAAGCAAAAATAAATCAATTTACTGTGCAGTCATCTCCCACTATGGTGAATTGACATACCAATTCCCTCAAATTCAGTGGGACTTCAATACAGGTTCCTGCTTTCCTGGAATAGTGTGATTTGTTTATACAGTCATCAACTAGGCATGTTTGGGATTTATGGTTGATTTGATGATAGATTCAGCCACAAAATCATTACTCTGTACTTGCTGGAGCAAATTCCACTGTTGGTCAACTTCCCAGGCTTCATGAGAGAAATGTGGTTAGTGTTTGAAGATCTCAAGCAATGGAGACATAAACAGATCTGAACTCTTAAGCAAAGCCAGAGTTTGTGATGGCATGTGTTCATGAGTTTTACTTACCAGTGCAATATTTGATTTGGAATAAGATGGCTTTCATAAACTAGTTTCAGAAAGGACTTGTAGGTGCATGTTGCATGAGCTGATTAGCATTGATGCCAGCCTAACTTACAAGCATTGAAAAAACTACAGCTACACAGAAATGGGTACTTACAGGACTAGACTCAGAGGTAGTATTCAGCAGGTTCTGACAAGTTCTGGAGAACCAGTAACGGAATTTTTGAGTAGTTCAGAGAACTGGCAAATATCACTTCTGACCAGAGACTTTACAGTATCCTTCCCCTGCCACGCTCACCAAGCCACGCCCACAAAACCAGTAGTAAATTTTTTTGAATACCATCACTGACTAGACTCTCCTTCAAGGGATGTATTTAAATGGAAGTTGAATGGCCAATTTTTAAAAATGAGTTAGTAGGGGATGCTTGCACAGTGGGAGGGGAAAGGGAAGGAAGGTTGGGGACACATACAATTCCAAAATGAGTCAATAAAAAAATAGTTAAAGAATATTATGAAAAGTTATATGATACAGAAAAAAAAATCTATGGAAAAAATAATATAATATATGGAAGAAGCCAATTTACCCAAAGTCCCAAAAAAATTTGAAACTATATTAAATGGAAAAGTAACAATGTGGAGCTAACAGAAGTGATAAAAATACAGAAAAATGATAAAATTCCAGGCCCATATGGGCTACCAGAAAAATTCTATAAATGTTTTTCAGACACATTAAGCTCACCACTGAAGGAAGTTTGTAATGAGATATTATTAGAAGTCAAATTACCAAATACATGGATAGAAGCGAATATTATGCTAATATCAAAAGAGGATGTAGACCCGACAGATAAAAAAATATAGACTAATATCTTTATTAAATGTTCAGCAATCATTCGAAATTAGAATGGCACTACAAAATTTTTGCTTCAATAATAGCACACTTTTTTTTTAGACTGAATTTATCCACCCAGATCAAAATGGTTTCTTACCAAAAAGACTAATAAAGCACAATTTAAGGATAATTTTAGATACATTAGAATACTTTGAAACACATCCAGGAAAACAAATAACACTAATTTTCTTAGATTCCCGGAAGGCTTTTGATAATGTAAATTATCAATTTATGATACATTAATTAAACTTTATGGACTTTGGAAAAGAATGTATATGTCTAAGACGGTAATAAACTGACTTAAGATAAGCTTAAATTTAAGCTTAATTTAAGCATTTATGAAAGCAAAAAAGAAAGAAAGAAAGAAAGAAAGAAAGAAAGAAAGAAAGAAAGAAAGAAAGAAAGAAAGAAAGAAAGAAAGAACTCTCAGGGAGGGAGGGAGCAGAATAGTAACAATTAAACATCAGCTGAAGAGTGTCATGACTAAGGCAGATTAGCTCCAGCTGTCTCCCTTCCTTTGTGGAAGGTGAGACATGATTCTCTGGTTTTTATTAATACTCTTTCAGCTGAAAAAAAACTTCACAATCATTTTGGTACTGGTAGTAGTGGATTTGCTTTTTAAGATGACTAATTTTATTTCTTTCAAAGGACTACTTTCAGCTCAGTTGATTACACATTTTTATACTACACTGGGGTACAGAGATTTAGTCAAGCTTATGATCTCAGACTATGGCTCTCAATTTACATGAATGAAAGAATGAATGAATGAATGAATGAATGAATGAATGAATGAATGAATGAATATTTATTTATATACCGCTCCTCTCCCGAAGGACTCGGAGCGGTGTACAGCCATGCAATTAAAAACATTAAATATACAAAAATTAAAACTAAATTAAATACCCTGGCTGTAAAACAGTTAAAACCCCTACCTTAAACCCTAAAATTGGCATAAAATTAAAATACCCAAATCTAAAATCAGCTCAAGCCGGCCTGGTCCATGTTTTGAAAGCACTTTTCTATTTACTGGACATTTGTCATCCTCTGCAATCTAGTGAATAATCAGATAAGACAAATGCATTATTAAATTTAAATTAAATTAGAATTAGAATTCTTTTATTGGCCAAATGTGATTGGACACACAAGGAATTTGTCTTGCTGCAAATGCTCTTAGTATACATAAAAGGAAAGATACATTCATCAAAAGTCAAGAATCATAAGATACAACATTTAATAATAGTCATAGGGTACAATAAGCAATCAAATCATACTAGGAACCAATCAATATAAACCGTAAGGATACAAGTGACAAAGTTACAGTCATTCAGTCACAAGTGGGAGGGGATGGGAGATAAGGAATGATGAGAAGATTAATAGTAATAGGAGTGCAGACTTTGTAAAGAGTTGGACAGTGTTGAGGGAATTATTTGTTTAGCAGAGTGATGACATTTGGGGGAAAAACTGTCCTTGTGTCTAGTTGTTTTGGTGTGCATGCTCTATAGCGTTGTTTTGAGGGAAGGAGTTGAAACAGTTTATGTCTGGGATGTGAGGGATCTGTAAATATTTTCACAGCCCTCTTTTTGACTCATGCAGTATACAGGTCCTCGATTGAAGGCAGGTGGGTAGTAATTGTTTTTTCTGCAGTCCTAATTATCCTCTGAAGTCTGTGTCTGTCCTGTTGGGTTGCAGAACCAAACCAGACAGTTATAGAGGTGCAGATGGTAGACTCAATAATTCCTCTGTAGAACTGTATCAGCAACTCCTTGGGCAGTTTGAACTCTATTTGTGCTGCTGTTTCTTATCAGCGTGACAATTAGACATATTGTCTCTTCTAGAATTTGTAACTTGCTGCATTCTTTCATTGGAACATTTGCCTTTCAAAGCTGCTTAAAATTCTCTATCCAACATCTTGTCTTTCAGAGCTCCTGCCTCCATTACTCATCAGGCCTCAGATTTTCCCTGGGAGACAGGCTGCTCACCTTGTTTTAAAGCAGGGGTCTTCCAACTTGACAGCTTTAAGACTTGTGGACTTCAACTCCCAGAATTCCTTCTCTAGTCATGTTAGCTCAGGAATCCTGGGAGTTTAAGGCCACAAGTCTTAAAGCTGTCAAGTTGGAAGACCCTTGTTTTAAAGGGACATTTAAGATTTGGCACAAGTATGGAGGTATGGAGTATGTTTGATATGGCTTCCCACTACATTTTCACCTTCTTCTCACCTACTTAAGCTGGATTTAATGTTTATTGGGCATTTTACATATTATGTTAGCCCAGTGGCGTTTTGGCTGCAGTTACCTGCATCCATGAAGTATGAAATATGAAGTAATCCAGTATTTCATCAATCACTCCTTGTTCGAGAGGAAGCAACCTGTCCCTTGCATTTGCCACCTATTCCTCTTGGTTCTGGTGGGTGCGGATCTCAGTCTTGATCCAGAGAAAGATGCTTAGATATCTCTAGAAGAGCTATCCTGAGTCAGAGAGATTATGTGAGGATGTCCATGTACCACCCAATTTATCTGCCATCTGAAATTACCCAAGCATGACTTACAATATGGGTGGACTGGCTATTAATCAGAACAGAGATGGAAGGGATCTTGGAGATCTTCTAGTAGTGCAATCCCCTGCTTAAGCAGAAGACCCTATGTCATTTCAGGCAAGTGGCTGTCCAGTCTTATTTTAAAAAACCTCCAGTGATGAAGCACCCACAACTTCTGAAAGCAAGCTGTTCCATTGGGTAATTGTTCTGTTAGGAAGTTTCTCCTTCATTCCAGGTTGCTTCTTTCCTTGATTAGCTTCCATCCAGTTTCTTGCCTCGCCTTCTGTTGCTTTGCAAAAAAAGTTGACTCTCTCTTCTTTGTGGTAGTCCTCCCAATACTGGAACACTGCTGTCATCTCTAGTCCTTCTTTCTCTAGGCTAGCCATATCCAATCCCTGCAACCGTTCATGTTTTAGTCTCCAGGCCTTTTAATAATCTATTTGATAGGGATGATAGGATGGTGACCCAGAGAGAGCAGAGCTTGTCAACTATTTTACTTCATTCTTCTTTCCAAAAGAGGGCTATGATCAGATAGACCTAAGCAGAAGAGTTGGCAGAAGCAGCAACTCTAGAGGAGGAAAAGCCTACAGCTCCTTTTTTCTGACACCATCAACATTATTTCTCACACTCTTTTAAGAGCCATGCTGGTTTCTTTCATCCATCATACCTAAGCCAGATTAGAATAAATATACCATTGCAGTAATTTCTTCTACCTGGATCATAAAAAAATTAACTTCTTCTACATGCACTTTTTCTTATTTCCCACGCTCAACCCCCAGCATTTTTTTAGTTTCCTAAAATTTTTAATTTTGCTTTTTTTTTAAAGATGGATTTTCTACCACCTCTTCTTTCAATAACTTGGGCAATCCTAGTCCAGTGTTTTTCAACCTTGGTGGTTTGAAGATCTGTGGACTTCAACTCCCAGAATTCCTCAGCCAACAGAGCTAGGACCTAGTCAATCTCTTTTCTTATATTGTCTACATTTAGAAAGGGTGCCATTCTACCATTCTTTTTCTTTCAACCCTTGTCCTTCCCAAATAAACCATATAGGCCTTTAGGTGACTACTATTTTTCTAGTGGAATCACCTACAGCCACAGAAGGAACCTTAGACATAATCTACTCATGTTCTTGCTCAGGATCTATTAGGCTATCTCTGACTGACCTTCATTTGTTGCAGTTTAAATCCCCTGGTTCTGGGGCAATATATAGTACAATAAGTTCATTCCTTCTTCTATATGAGAAACCTCTCCCCCCCCCTTCTCTGTTAGTTCTCTGGACTCATTTAATTTTTTCATTATCTTTTCAAACTATAGAGCTCACAACTGAGTACCACACAAAAAATGCAGTTGATTTTTAGTAAATTCCACCCTGTTCGTTTCGGCCCACAGCTCAAACCTGCATAGAATTCTTTTACATGTTCTTTTTCAGTCGCACTTACCAGGTTTGGATCAAGTTCAAACTGTTTTGACTATCAGGAGACACTTCTTCAGTGTGCTGAACTCCAGGCAGCCCATGACATTTCATAAATCTAGTAAGCAATTAGTAACTTTATCAGTGGAGGACTGAGTTAGTTTGGCATGATTTGTTTATGACAAACTGACACTGACTCCTGTTAACTGTAGCCTGTCTATTTGAAGATTTTGCCCATAAAAAGAGCAAGCTAGCAGCTTTGTAATTTCCTCGGTCTTCTTCCTTCCCTTTTCTGTAGATGAAAATGAATTTGATCTCCCCCAGTATCCTGGGACTCAAAGATTACTGCAATAATCTGTTAATTACTTCAGTTTTGCAATAATCTCTGCTAATTACTAAGTACTGTAGAATATAATCCTTTGGTTAGAGAAACTTGAATTTAATACAATTTGTTAAGTTTTGTCTTAACACATCCTTGTCTTCCCTAACAGCAGCTTCCTCATTCTTCTATAACAATGCCCAGCTAAATTGATTGTCCTTCACAGAATAGATATATCTACGGTCACTTTACCACCTCTTTCATCACTGACTTAAACTTTGGCTTTTTTTTTATTTCTAATATATCCAAAGATATATTTTGTTGTCTTTGGTATGTCTCACAAACCTTAATTTTCAATTTTAGTCTTTGCTCCCCACTGGAACCTGCTGCATTTTAATTGTGTTTTATGTAGCATTCTAATTCCAATAGTATATGTTTGGAATTTGCATCAGAGTTTTAAAGCAGTTCCCCGTGGATTTATAGGTTTTTTTTTTAGGCATCCGTGATATAATGCCAAAAGATTCTACATTTATGTAATAAGCATGAACTATTCAAATGAAGACATTTCATAACACAACATTTCATATAATGTGGTTTGAAATGAACAAAAGTAACTAATGAGTGAATTGGTCATACTATGCTATAAGCTCAAAAGTGATTAAATAGCCCTTTCCTCTCTAGATAACTGTCTTATTTTATTAGAGAAGAGTACAGATGTAATTTACCAAAGAACAGCCCTAAAGAGTCTCTTAGTCTAATAAATGACAGATGTAGTAGAAAGTATATTAACTGTTAAGAAAATTTATGTCTACAGTTATCTGGGAGACATTATATACTGTAGAAATCATATACATAATGCTTTCTATTCCATCTATACTGATAGTCCTTGACTCACAACTGTTCATTTAATGAGTTTTCAAAGTTAAAACAGCACTGAAAAAGTGACTTATGATCATTTTTCACTTTTATGATTGTTGTAGCATCCCCATGTCATGTGATCAAAATTCAAACACTTGACAGCTGACTCATATTTATGAAGGTTGCGGTGTCCCAGGCCACGTGATCATCCTTTGCAAACTTGTAATAAACAAAGTAAATGGGGAAGACATGTTCTAACTTAACAACTGAAATGATTCACTTAACTGTGTCAACAAAAGTCATAAAATAGGGCAAAACTCATTAAATAACTCTCTTGCTTATCAACACAAATTTTGGGCTCAATTGTGGTTTTAAGTTATTTGTATCACTTTTATGCAATATGCATATTAAGACTATAAGGTAAAGGTTCTCCTTGCACATATGTGCTAGTCATTTCCAGCTCTAGGGGGCGGTGCTCATCTCCATTTCAAAGCCGAAGAGCCAGCGCTGTCCAATGACGTCTCTGTGGTCATATGGCCGGCATGACTAAACACTGAAGGCGCACAGAACACTGTTACCTTCCCACCAAAGTGGTCCCTATTTTTCTATTTGCATTTTTACATGCTTTCAAATTGCCAGGTTGACAGAAGCTGGGACAAGTAACAGGAGCTCACTCCGTTACACAGTGCTAGGGATTTGAACGACCAACCTTTCTGATTGACGAGCTCAGTGTCTTAGCCACTGAGCCACCACATCCCTTTTTATAGTCCCTTAAGACTATACAATACTGTAAATCATATAATCATGCAATATACACCCTCCTTGTACCGAGCAATATAAAATAAACAGGATCATCCCCTCCCATACCTAACCAAAATTAGTTTTATAACCATTTCCTGCTTGAAGCTATTATGTAAAAATAACAGTATAATATTTATGTTAAATCTAAGTTATTGTTTATAGTTTTGCCTGCTTTTTTTACTTCTCCTGTTGTGCTTCATCTGATTAACACAGATACCTACGTTCTATTTAACTCAAACCACCTAAATATCTTTTTATTCTCAAGGAACAAATATTCTCTATCTTCTGTAACTTATTTATCACTCCATGCTTACATTGTAGTTAAACAAGTTTACATTTAACATGGTTAGGATCTTACCATTAAAATATCACCAAGTATTCTTTAATATATAGATTTGACACATGCAAACTTGCACAGAGAAACTCATGCATAGTTTGAGTGCTAAAGTAATGCTAAACCTAAATGTACGTCTTGAAGAAAAATTAACAAAAATAGACCAGAATGATGTAAATATATTTTAATAATACCAAAACTAAGCTTCCCATCTACTCTGAGGTTTTTGAAATAAATAGCAAAATCAATGGTTAGGCCCCTTTAGATATTCTTAAAGTAACTGTGCAGAAAGTAGGACCATTTTGCACTCAAACACATCCAAAACAGTTACAAACATACAGTAATAATGCACTGAGAGAAATCTCACTACAAAGGACAGATACCAGCAATTTCTGAACAGACCATTAAATAATGGTGTCTAATAACAAGAAAAAAACCACAACTCTAGGATCATACCATATAAAAATGACAAAGCAAAATGTGCCCTTTCTTCCCACATTAGCAAGACTCTAACAGAAAAGTTCTACTGAAGTTCAAGGATAATTTCATCTACTGGCTTCGGCAATCAGATGTTGTTTCTTGTGAGCACAAGAAACATCCAGAAGGCAATCTAAATATTCTGATTTAAACAGAAGCAAGCTATCAGTTTGAGAAATCAGCTGATGCTTTTTAAAGTCTCAAACCAGAATGCTAACAGAACTGTTGTACAAGAACTATTAGCCATGCATATATTTTACCAAATACATATTTTGGTATCTTCCAGATTTAATGTGTGCTTATATTCAAGAACAGATCTTTTAATCTATATCAAAATATAATAGCCTTCAAAATCTGCCATTAGATTTCCAATGTGTGACAAGTCAAAGCAGAAACTCATTGTAAATGTATAGCAATATATAATCAAAGAAAGACACTGCAATGCTTTCTGATAGACTTAGTTTTAAGAGCATTGCTTGACTGCATTTTCGTCTTCCCTCTCCTTTTCAATGTTTGGTTTTCAGCTGAGCCATGGTAGCGGTTAACTTTTCTTCCAATTTATGATAGATTATAAATGGGGAAGAATTACTTCTTCCACAATAAGTTATTTAAGTCTACATACTCAGCCAATTAAATATAGTAATTAAATTGAAAGACTTGCTCCAATAAAATCAATATGGTTAAATGTAAAATTATGTTCCACTGTAATGTATACACTGCAACACCGAACAAAATAAACAAAATGCAAATGAATTTCAAAGTACATAGCATATCATGAATGAGTGATCAGAGTTTTCAATTTTCAAGGAAAGCTACATAGTCAGTTAATCGAGCCAATTGTTGTTCATTAGGAATTGGTGGAACCGGAGCAGGTTCTACAAAGAAAGCAGAAAACATGATGAGAACAGAAACTACATTATTCCATCTTACAAAAAGATAACAAACTGTACACCTGGAGGCTGTAGGTGTATCCTTTGCCTCCTTCTGCTATTTTTGAATGATCTGGATAGATCAAAATTTCATTCAGGACAATAAATGGGTAATTTAACAAAGCCTTCAAAGCCTTCACCCACATTATCATTAGAAAGTCTACAAATACTAAGAATTTAATGCTCACTCTTAGATATTTTATAACTTTTAATACAAGATCCTGAACAGCATCAAGATATTAAAATGCTAATATAGGAATGTGAGCGGTATGGAAAAGAAAAACACCCACTGACTATGTACTCTGTAGCACAAGGGAAATAATTATTTCAGCTTCAGAACCTTCCACTTCTGCATAAAGGAAAAACTGAGTAGGCTTCAAATTCCTACATATAACCTTGTGCCATGTTAATTTATAAAACAGACACAAATACAATGCTGGAACATTTTAGACAGCAAGGATATACAATATTAATACATGTATTTATAAAATGTATTCAGCCACCTATCGTATGCACAAAATAATTCTAGGTGGTTCACAGCAGGCAATAAACAGTATTCACAAACCTTTTTTTTTTTTAAATCATACGTGCCCTACAGTGCCCCAACATCTCATCAGCTTCATGAGTTGCTGAACTGATTTCATTCTTAGCCCTGTGCTTGGGGGAAAAGCCAGGTCTTGATGACCTACTGTAATAAGATGATATAGGCCCTCTGGACTTCCAAACAGGGGGAAGCTGGAGCAGCTAGAGACAAACCTGATATATGCATACCTGATAGTGGATGAAACCTATTAAATGTAGGCTCCTGAGGACCTGAAATATATAACAGCAAAACCCATTTATCAAACAAACACATTGTTAGAGGTTTTGGAAATTTATAATACAGAACTCCCCCACCACCACCACAACCCAAGGCTCCTTTAGTTTAAAAGAGAATATAAAAGTAACACAAAATGATACAGAATTAAAGAAAACAGAAAAAGACAAAAAGAAATAGCAAAAATAAGCATGATTGCAGAATTATCTCTTACCCTAGGATTATAAAAAAGCTAACTTTTTTCTATTATCCCAGTATTTTTCTAAACATCAAATCATAAGTGCAGTTTTTTTCCTGTCTCATGCAAGTCTATAAGAGATATGGCGGCGGAGAATTTCAAGATGGCGGCCGGAGGACGCACCCGGGAGGAGCTCCACCGTGGCAACCAGGTTTAGGGGTAAGCCCCCTTCCCCCCTGGGTCCCCACCGGTGGCAGAGATGGCTAAGGACCGGGGGGGTGTTGGAGAAGCCACGGGGAGATGAAGGAACCACTGGCAGTGCTGGAGTCGCCCGGGCGGTTCTTGGGCAGCGGAGGCCCCGCCGCGGCCAGGCTTCGGCCGCAGCGGTCGATGCTGGGCGGCGACGATCCCGGAGAGGCGGTGGGGCCACGGATGGAGCCCCCTTCGCCCCCAGGTCCCCACCGGTCATAGGACCGGGGGGGGGGTTGGCGACCCTGGAAACGCCACGAAGAGAAGAGGCGGCGGTACCGTTGGTGATGCCGTAGCCGCCCGGATGGTTTTCGGGCGGCGTCGGCCCTGGAGAAGTGGTGGAGTCGCCGATGGAGCCTGTTTATCACCTGGGTCCACGCTGGTCACTGCAGTCGGAGTTGGGTGGCAATGGTCCCGGAGAGGCAATGGAGCCGCGGTTGGAGTCCCCTTCCCCCCTAGGTCCCCACCGGTGGGAGATGATGGTTAAAGGGCCGGAGGTGGTGGTGGCCCCGGAGAAGCCACGGAGAGACAAGAGGAGCTGCAGGTGATACCAGAGCCGCCAGAGCATTTTTTGGGTGGCAGTGGCCTTGATGGATGTGGTCTCCTGATCCGACGGCAGCGGTGGTGGCTCCAGAAGAGGAGGTTATGGCTTCGTTGACCCCGGCGGCGGCAGAGGCGGCGGTGACTAGGTGGCCGCAGAGGTGACGACATTGTCGTCGGCAGTGTCAAGATTTGGTGCCGTCGCCTGGTTTGGCAGGGACGCTGGCCTCGGTGGTGGTGGTCCTGGCGTCAGAGGTGTTCGTGGTGTTGGTGTTGCGGCCGGCTTGCGGCCGCCGGTGAACACAGAGATGGTGGCTGGATGAGACGCGGACATGGGCTGGGCGTTTTTGGGCCCGGCCCTGGTCTCGATCGGAGAGGCCCCCACGTCATCGGACAGTAGAGACATATCCCTCGGGGCCATTGAGATACTCCGCTAAAAACCTCTGGGCCTTGAGGAATGTCCCCCTTTCTCGTTTTTATTAGGGTTAGGGAAATCCAAACTGGGTTTGGGGGACAGCCCATGGGGGTTTGGAGGCAGTCAGCTGGCATGCATCTCTGAGAGGGCTCAGTGGGTCGTGAGTTGAGGAGGCGGACGGAGATTAGGCAGCCAGAGGGGGGGTTCCATCGGCACCCTAAGTGGGAGGGGCAGATACGGCGGGGGTAGAGGGCCATATCAGGCTATGGGATCGTGCACCCGCTGTCTCCAAGCGATAGCGCACTCCGACCCTCTTTACCCGTCTTGCAGGCCTGATTGTGCAGAGTTTCAGGCCCTGAATACCCGGCTGATGTTGTGCAATGCCAGGTCCACTGTTAACAAGGCCCCCCTGATTTATGACCTCATTCAGGAGGGCACGGACCTGGTAGGTGTCACTGAAACTTGGTTGGGGCCAGAGGGTGGTATTCCTCTGAAGGAGATGTGTCCACCAGGTTTTCAAGTATTTCATCGGCCAAGGTCCCAGGGAAGGGGTGGTGGGGTGGCGGCGATTATTAGAGAAGTCCTTTGTCCTAGGGAGGCCACTGTTCCTCAGACGGCTGGTTGTGAGTCTCTCTTTGTAAAGTGGGGTCAGGGGGTTCAGATGGGCCTTTTGATAATGTACCTGGCTCCCTGCCATGCATCATCGGCCCTGCCCGGGCTCCTTGAGGTGATAGCCGGACTGGCGGTTGAGACCCCTAGGCTTTTAGTCATGGGGATTTAAACCTGCCTTCGCTCAGGGAAACCTCTGGGGTGGCTCAGGAGTTCATGGCTTCCATGACGGCCATGGACCTGACCCAATTAGTTTCTGGCCCCACTCACACGGGGGGACACACGCTGGACCTGATTTTTGCCTCTGGTCAGTGGTTGAATGATCATAGTTTTGGGGGCTTAGTTATAAAACCCTTGTCACGGTCTGATCATTCTCTTCTTAGGCTTGACTTCTGTGCCACCACCCCCCACCTCAGGGAGGTGGAACCGTGCAGATGGTTTCGCCCCAGGCGCCTGATGGATCCCAAGCGGTTCCAGATGGAGCTTGGGCCATTTCCTGAGACTCTGGCTCATAACTCGGCCGGAGACTTGGTGGCCACCTGGGATAGGTTGGCCGCTGAGGCTCTAGACCGAGTTGTGCCTTTGCGACCTCTGACTCGGCACAGATCCCATCCAACTCCGTGGTTTACGGAGGAGCTGAGGGAGATGAAGTGCCGGAAAAGATGTCTGGAGGGTGTTTGGAGGACCAGTCGCGCCGAGTCTGACCAGACACAGGTGAGGTCCCATATTAGGACCTACCTTGTGGCGATAGAGGCGGCGAAGTGTTTACATTTCTCCGCTCTTATTGCGTCAGCAGAAAATCGGCCTGCTGCTCTGTTTAGCGTGACCCGCTCCCTGCTTGAGCCGAGAGCACGGGAGGACCTCTTGCAGGGCAGGGCAGAGGAGTTTTCCCGATTTCTGTACGATAAAATCACTCAGATTTGGGGCGGGCTGGACTCCAGTTGTACATTCCCGGGGGAGTTGTCCGGGGCAAGTCTTGAGACTGTTATCTGGGAGGAGTTTGATCCTGTGACCGCTGAGGGTGTGGACAGGCTGCTGGGGAGGCTGAATACCACCACATGTTTGTTGGACCCGTGCCCCTCCTGGTTGGTTTCTACCTCCAGGGAGGTGACACGAGGCTGGCTCCAGGGGATTGTCAATGCTTCGTTGAGAGAGGGATCACTTCCTACCGCCTTGAAAACGGCAGTGGTGCGATCCCTCCTCAAGAAGCCTGCCCTGGACCCGGCTGTTTTAAATAACTATCGTCCAGTCTCCAACCTCCCCTTTGTGGCGAAGGTTGTTGAGAGTGTGGTGGCGTGTCAGCTTCCTCAGTACCTGGAGGAAGCGACTTACCTCGATCCTTTCCAATCGGGCTTCAGGCCCGGGCACAGCACCGAAACAGCATTGGTCACGTTGGTTGATGATCTCTGGAGGGCCATGACAGAGATTATTCCTCTGTCCTGCTCCTATTAGATCTCTCAGCGGCTTTTGATACAATCGACCATAGTATCCTATTGCGGCGGTTGGAGGGGTTCGGAATTGGAGGAATCGTTTTGCGGTGGTTCTCCTCTTTCCTCTCTAACCGCTCGCAATTTGTGTTGACGGGGGGGAGAGGTCCACCCTCGTTTGCGGGGTGCCTCAGGGGTCGGTGTTCTCCCCTCTTTTGTTCAACATTTATGTGAAGCCACTGGGGGAGATCATCTGTGGCTTTGGGGTGAAGTGTCATCTTTATATGATGATACTCAGCTTTACATCTCCACCCCAAACCACCCCAACGATGCTGTGGAGGTTATGTCCCAGTGCCTGGAGGCTGTGCGGATTTGGATGGGGGGAAACAGGCTTTAACTCAACCCTTCCAAGACTGAATGGCTGTGGTTTCTGGCGGCCCGATATAGTCAGCTGACCCTGTCGCTGGCTATTGGGGGAGAGATCTTAACCCCCACAGAGAGGGCTTGCAACCTAGGCGTCCTCATGGATGCACAACTGTCTTTAGAAGATCATATTACAGCCGTCTCCAGGGGGGCTTTTTATCAGGTTCGCCTGATTCGCCAGTTGCGGCCCTTTCTTGATCGGGACGCCTTACGCACGGTCACTCATGCCTGGACTACTGTAACGCCCTCTACATGGGGCTCCCTGCGGGGAGCACCCGGAGGCTTCAACTGGTGCAAAATGTGGCCGCACGGGTGGTTATGGGAGCGTCACAAAACTCCCATGTGACGCCTCTCCTGCGTGAGCTGCATTGGTTGCCAATGGCCTTCCGGGTTCACTTTAAGGTTCTGATTTTGATCTTTAAAGCGATCCATGGCATCGGACCAGGTTATTTGCAAGATCGTGTTCTGCCAGTAGTCTCCCACCGACCAGTGCGCTCCCACAGGGAGGGTCTCCTTCGGGTCCTGACGGCATCTATGTGCCACCTGGTGACCCCGAGGAACAGGGCCTTCTCTGCGGGGGCACCCGCCCTCTGGAATGGGTTGCCTCTTGAGTTACGGACCACCACTGAGCTGAGAGCATTTAGATGTGCGTTGAAAACTTGCTCTTTGAGCAGGCTGGCCTGGGCTGATTTTAAATGGGGGTTTTAAAGTGGGGTTTTTAGAAATTGGGGTTTTAGACATTGGGGTTTTAGAACTTGGGGTTTTATATTGTAATTATTGGGGTTTAGGTATAAATTTTAGTAGCAGCCGTGAATATATTTAATTTTCTTTTAACTTTTGTAATTTGTATTGTATTATAGTTGGCTGTATACCACCCTGAGTCCCTCGGGAGAAGGGCGGTATATAAATTTGATATAAATAAATAAATAAGAAATTTTCAATCAGTCATAAATATATTTTCTGTAAGTTAATCCCAAAAGTTTTCAATTATACATTCATCTTTAAATTAGAGCATTCATTTGTATCCAATTTTTATTGCTTTTTTTCATGTCCATCATTCATAATAGAAAGTTTCCTCATGTTGTTCGCAATTCTAGCAAAGATTCTAAATACTCCAATTTATCTATGGTGACAAAAAGCAATGATACACCCTTTTATCAAAATGATCTTCAAGGTTAGAACACAATGCCAATTTCAATCCTTTCAACCATGTATTTTCCCATGGATCCATTTGTATATTGTAGCCAAAAAAATTAGCTCATTTTACTATGCATTTTTTCACTTGTTCTTTTGTTTCATATTTCAACAAAAGAACTAAAATAAACAAAAGAGGGCAACATTGTCTTGTTTCTATTTCTAGACTGGTTTGGTTAAATCTCCATTAACAATTATTCATGCTATCTGCAAAGTATAAATCAATTTCATCCATTTTTATAAATTCTCTCCAAAATTTGTGTATTCCAGAACTTTAAACAAGGGAATCTGGCTCAAACTATCAAAAGCCTTTTCTGC
Source organism: Bungarus multicinctus (assembly GCA_023653725.1). NCBI lineage: Eukaryota > Metazoa > Chordata > Lepidosauria > Squamata > Elapidae > Bungarus > Bungarus multicinctus. The sequence goes on from CM042836.1 coordinate 162,355,720, forward strand.
CTCTAAAAAGTTTAATGCAGTTTGCTTTTCATTACATTGTTCCAAATATTCCAGAGTATTTAACACTGTCATTTAGCTGTCTTGTAAGTAAAAACCCACAATAGAGCATAGAATATTAAGCTGAAAGGGAACTTGGAGGTCTTTTAGTCCCTGGTCAAGGCAAAATATCATATTCCCTTCTGGGCAATGGTTTTCAGTTTATTCTTGAAAAAAAAAACCAATGATGGAACACCCACAACTCCAGGAGGCAAAATATTCCACTGAATCATTTGATCCTCATGACTGATTCACTTGATTCTCATGAATAAATTCTTTCAGAATTATTTTCAGTTTTTCAACTTAAAATGTTCTAAGCAATTATTAATCACTATCCAATAATGATATTGGTCTGTAGTTTTTTGCAAAATCAAATCTTGTCTCTTTTTAAGTATTAATATAGCAGGAGTTTTCCCACGTATGCGGCATTATTTCCTCCCTGTAAAATAGAATTGTACTTTGAAGTGGTTGTAAATGTTCAATCCTCAAAACATTTTAATAGAAACTCAATCACCCAACAAGTGAGGCATCTCTCCTAGTTTACTTTTTTAAATAGCTTCTGAAAGTTATCTTGTTATAAGCCCATTCATAATTTATTCTTCTGTAATGCTCAGCCATTTTGTGTTCTGAAATATATCTTTATTTTCTCCATTGAAATATGTTCTCTATACAAATTAAAACATTGACAAAATATTTGTGTACCATCATATTATCCATTAATACAGTATCTCCTTCTTGAATAGAATAGAATATTTTATTGGCCAGGTGTGATTGGACACACAAGGAATTTGTCTTGGTGTAAATAAATTGGTGTAAATTCAACACCACAGACAATACTGCTACCCTTCAAAAAGACCTTGACTATGTATCAGAATAGTCAAACAAATGGCAACTTCAAATCTCAACAAATAAATACTCTGTCCTACATATTGGCAAAAAAAAAATCAGAAAATAAAATACTGGCTGAATAGTCAAGACATTGTTGATGATCCAAACTCTGTGAAGGATCTTGGAGTACTCATCTCAAATGACCTAAGTGCTAGAGCCCACTGTAACTACATAGCCAAAAAGGGGTTAACCTAATCTTATGTAAATTTTTCTTTGGCAATATTATACTAATAATTAGAGCGTACAAAACATTTGCTAGACCAATACTCGAATACAGTTCATCAGTCTGGAACCCACATTACGTATCTGATATTAACACAGTTGAGAATGTCCAGAAATATTTTACAAGAAGAGTTCTTCACTCCTCTACTCGTTGCAGAATACCTTATGCCACCAGACTCGAAATTCTAGACTTAGAAAACCTAGAACTACGCCACCTTCGATCCGATCTAAGTATAATATATAAAATCATATATTACAATGTCCTACCTGTCAACATAACAACCATAACAACAACACAACTATAACCATAACAACACAAGAGCAAACAATAGATACAAACTCAAGGTTAATCACACCAAACGTGACTGCAGTAAATACGACTTCAGCAACAGAGTGGTCAATGTCTGGAATACTCTACCTGACTGTGGTTTCTTTCCCAAACCCCAAAAACTTTAACCTTAGACTGTCTACTATTGACCTCACCCCTTTCCGATGAGGTCTGTAGGGGACGTGCATAAATGCACCAACATGCCTACCATCCTTGTCTATTGTTTCTTTTATATTTTATTTTTCTTATATGTATCCATGTATTCATAACTATGTTTTACTTATACCTATTATCTTGTAAGCAACTGACAAATAAATAATAATAATAATAATAATAATAATAAATACACTTAGTATACATAAAGAAAAGATACATTTGTTAAGAATTAAGATTCATAACGTACAACACTTAATGATAGTCATAGGATACAATCAACAATCAAATCATACTAGGAAACAGTCAATATAAATCGTAAGGATACAAGGGACAAAGTTACAGTCCTACAATCACAAGTGGGAGGGGATGGGTGATAAGGAGTAATGAGAAGATTAGCAGTAATAGTAGTGCAGACTTTGTAATAGTTGAACAGTTTTGAGGGAATTATTTGTTTAACAGAGTAATGCTTTCAGGAAAAAAACTGTTCTTGTGTCTAGTTGTTCTGGTGTGCAGTGCTCTATAGGGTCATTTTGAGGGAAGGAGTTGAAACTATTTATGTCCAGGATGTGAGGGGTCTGTAAATATTTTCACAGCCCTCTTTTTGACTCGTGCAGTATACATTTGTAATTTTAGCACTATTTTCTTTCTCTTTCAAGTTTATAAGCCAATCACTTCCCTGGTTTATTCGCAAATTCAAAATTTCTTTCTTTCATATAGCTCCATCTTATTTCCATTTCTCTTATTGCTAACATTGTTGCTATAAAATCTTAATTTGTTCAGAAATACTTATATATCTTGTGAATTTCTTTAAATCTTTTCTTTTTATCTCATCCAAAATATTTTGTATTTTCTCTGAAAAAGTCTTTGGTAAGATCTAATATCTCTACCTTGGACATTTTAGTAGCCGAATATATTGAAATCCAAATCATTCTATTCTTGAAAAGGATCTGTGTCATTCTAAAAAATAAGTGTACTTTCTTGTATTGCCATTCTTTTGCCTTCATATATCAACCAACCCTAAATTGTCTATCAAATCAAAGAAAACTTTTGATAATTTGCCTTGAGTAATTGTAATATTTTCCTCAGAAATCCTATCCAATTTGTGTGGGGGGGAGGGGGGGGGCAGGGGAGACTACTCCATTCAATCCCCCATCGAACACCAAATTGCATAAAGAAAAATCTACTAGTCTCTCATTCCTCCCCAAAGCTCTGAAGCAAACTCTACAACCATAGGATAAAAGAAAAGTGAGTTGGGCTGTTAACTAAGTACAGAAGACAAAACAGAAATAATAAACTTGTAAATTATGAAAATGTGCAAGTTGGCTTTACCGTATGTGCCAGTCTATGCTGGGAGCAGTACTTTTAAATTTATTTATAAACAGAATATGCAATGAGGTAGTGAAGGTAATACAATAAAAATACTAGGATTTTACTCCTAATAAAATAAAAAGGTTTTATTAGAAACAAATGCAATTCAAAATGCAGAATGATTGTTGTAGCAGACATAGCCCAGTCATCTCAGACAGTTTGAAGAACAATTTTCAGCAAAGAAGTAAACCACATTATAGGCCCTTATTATTATCAATACAGAATATAAATTTAAACTAGCAAAAATGACTTAATTTGACAACTTAAATGGTACTCAAAATTGTAACATTTAATTGTAACTATATTTCATTCAATTCAGCGTGTCAGTTAAGGTCACTGAAAAATATGCTGAACTGAGTCTGTATTGCCAAGAACCAGACAGAGAAAGCAAGCTGCGGCACTTCCTGTTTATTTCTATTTAAACTTTACATTCTAAAATATCCATTTCATTAAAACATCCTGCATCCATTCAAATAGATCACTAGCTTGTTTACTTGACATGACACCTTATGAGAATCAACCCATTATTTTAAACATTTGAAAGGAATGTTGGCATGTAAATACTAATTGCATTTTCAATTGTGTGCAGCAAAGGCAGGCAAGCAATATTAAGTTATCCTGAAGTGTCACCTCCCTTCCCTTTCCCTCCCCCTTCCACAAATCCTCATGGAACTAGAGCTCCACCTACCTGGCTTTTTAGGCATAACCATTCGAGTTGACAAATCTGCTTGCCATCCCTGATCAAGAACTCCTAAAATTGTAATATAGTTCATTAGCTATAATTAGTTTCATACACATGATTCAATATAGAAAACATTCGATGGGATTAATTTCCTGATTTGTTTTTATTTCTTGGTTTTTTTATTCCTTGCTATATTTCCATTTCCTATAAAGTGAACTATTAATGTTTGTTTTCCTTTTATTCAGCCGGTTATCCTTTAATTATAATATAGCAATAGCAATAGCACTTAAACTTATATACTGCTTTATAGTGCTTTACAGCCCACTCTAAGTGGTTTACAGAGTCAGCATATTGCCCCCAACAATTTGGGTCCTCATTTTCCCCACTTGAAAGGATGGAAGGCTGAATCAATCTTGAGCCTGGTGAGATTTGAACTGCCAAACAGCAGGCAGCAGAAGTAGCCTGCAGTATTGCATTCTAACCACTACTCCACTATGGCTCTTATAGTAAGTGAACTAAGCACAAATTTTAGACAACTTACTGTTGCTTTTAAAATTATTTCATACCAGGCACAGAAACCAGTTTAGTCTTCATCAAAGGAATGAAACAATCCAGTAAGGTACAGTATTTCTACATTGCCACATAAATTGATAATCTTCCCAAAAAAACAGTAAAGAAAAATTGTAGCAATTCTAAAAATGTGCATAGTTTTAGAAAATCTGTGATTCGTTTAGAAAATACAGTTGTAAGAACTGAAAGTCTTATAACACAATTTTAATAGTGTAGTGATTGCCTCAGATACTGTTCACTTTTGCAACAGAGATGAAAAAGTAACTCTGACCAATCTTCTCATGTATGATCTTCACAGATATGTAAAGCAAATGAAGGCTAAAGATTGTAAGCAGTTTCACTTAGTGACTGTTTCGCTTAACAACCTTAGCTTAGATATTCTCAACTGTGGTTGCTAAACAAAAATTGTATTGATTTAAAACTTAACACTCAATTTCAAAGATGCATAATAATATTATGGTAAAGACATGACTATTATTTGACAAGGGATTTTTCAATCTAGGCTGCAAGATGATTAAAGATGTCATAAACTGTGGAGGAAAGTTATTATAACATAAAATCAGCTACCACCACCACCAAATCATATACAGCAGCATTTAGAGAACTGTGTGTCTGAGCTACCAGGTGTCTAAATATATTGATACAAGCTCAATGTTGAGTATAAGCAACATTTATTTGCATCTCAAGTATTTTCAGTACCTTTTACTGCTTCTTCTACAGGAAGTCCAACAAAGGCTGCAAAGTCATCTGCGCTTATGGAAGGATATGCCCGAGAGACTAGTCCAAATGCTCGCCGCCTCGTTGCATCTATTAGAGGGGTAATTAATGCAAAACTACCTTACCAAGGATAGGAAAACACCTTGTTCTTAAATAAGTTTCTTTTGAGAAGAATAGGAAATGTGCACATTTATATAGGAGATTTGGTTAGATGTAAAGCCTGATTCCTACAAACAAGCAATGACCCTTTATATACAAAGTATCCTATCAAAATATATGAAAAATGTATTTTACTTCAACATTTGCTTTTGATGAACTATAATCAAAAACTGAAAGAATTAAATACTGAATTCCAATTTATAAAGCATGTCAATCTTAACCAAACCTCACATTTCTTATGTCATATATTATCTCAAATTAAGTAGCAGTGACAGCAATCACAGCTGAAAATGGCAACCTTTCTCCTGGGAACTGGTTTTGGAAACGGGAGAGTCTGTCAAGATATATTTATCAATGAAGGTAAAAATCTGTTAAACATGGTTCCAAAACTGAATAGAATAAATGATATCATGGTAATCATGGCAGACAAGTTTTAGTTGGCTTGTTGAAAACGGATAAAGTATAGCTCAAATGTAAATTATCTAACAAATGTTCAATCCAATGCTGCATACATTTACTTTGCCAAAGTACAAGTTGAACTTTCTGCACAACCCTCAGCTTGCATTAACCAATATATCATTATATCTGAGCGGAAATTCTATGTTAAAGGTAGTTTGTTCTTAGCAGAGTAGAAGACATGAATAAAAATTAATTCAGAAACAGCAATCTTTAATCTGACAATAACCATCTTCCCAGGAAATCATCCAGCTCAAAGCTACCAATATAACAATATTGGAGGAAAACCTATTATTACTGCTACTATTTCTTTATTAAACTTATATGTTGCTCATCACAACAAAAGCAACTCTATTACGATATACATCTACCCAGAAGCATATATTGAAACCATAACCTGGCTATTAGCAGATTACTCCTTCTTAAACTGTGCATGAATTCTTCTTTCTTCACTCCACCCCAACCTTTCCTTTCCTTTCTATAACCCATTTCCTACATCAACCAGCCTCTTTTCATTAGCTGGTTTGACTAATTCCTGAAGGCAAAGCTCTTAAAAGGTAATAGGGAAAGAAGCATGGTGCAGGCCATTGCTTTTATTTCCTTTCATGGTTAATAATATGCACAATTTTAACAAAGAAATTTATACCTTTAAGTGCTTCCATAATTGGCTGAATAGTTTCAGTCCACTGATATGCATCAATTGTTGTATATATTCCAGGGAAATCTCTTTGCCAGATACGCTGCCCTACTGCCCAAATTGCACCAAGTTCGAGATTTGCCTGCAAAGAAAGAATTGAGAATAAAGCTGCAGCTGTTTGACAAAACAAAACAAATATTATACAGAATATTTTGGCACCTTCCTCTCCAGGCCTGTTGCAGTATCTAGGATTTAAACTCAGTTTTAATTTGAGAAGGATGTTTAAGACATATTAGTTTAGAGAAATATAAGAAACCTGATATATTTCAGTGTTCTGAACTACAATTCCCACCAGTATTGGCATGCCCAACTATTATACATAATATTATATTGTATTATTCTGCACATACTTAATATAGTCCTTAACATCCTATAATAATAATGTAATCAAGTTGAGAAAGCAATGTTTAATAACTAAACATTGTCCCTCTGGTGGAGATGTGCCCAGCCGGGTTTCAGGTTTTTCATCGGCCAAGGGCCCAGGGGAGGGGAGGGGGGGTTGCGGTGGTTATTAAGGAGGATCTGTGTCCGAGGGAATCCACTGTTTCTCAGACGACCGGATGTGAGTCCCTTTTCGTGAAGTTCGGTCCCAGGGTACAGGTGGGCTTGTTGGTCGCATACCTGGCTCCCTGCTATGTGACATCGGCCCTGCCTGAGCTCCTTGAGGTCATAGCCGGCTTGGCGGTTGGGACCCCCAGGCTTATGGTCATGGGGGATTTCAACCTGTCTTCTGCCGGCGGGGCCTCGGGGATTGCTCAGGAGTTCATGGCTTCCATGACAGCCATGGGCCTGACCCAGTTAATTCGGGACCCTACTCACTTGGGAGGTCACACCCTGGATCTGGTTTTTGTCTCTGATCAGTGGCAGAGTGATCTGGGTATAGGGGATATAGTTGTAGAACCCCTGTCATGGAGTGATCACTCGCTCCTGAGGCTCGACTTCCGTTCCGCACCCCCCGGCCACAGGGAGGCGGGTCCGACAAAATGGTACCGCCCCAGGCGCCTGATGGACCCAGACAGGTTCCTGATGGAGCTTGGGCCATTTCCCGAAGCTCATACACACGTCTCGGTTGAGGGCTTGGTCGCCACCTGGGATAGGGTGGCTGCTGGGGCCCTTGACTGGGTCGTGCCCTTGCGGCCTCTGACCCGGTGCCGATCCCAGGTGGCTCCTTGGTTTTCTGAGGAGCTAAGGGAGATGAAGCGCCAGAAAAGACGCCTAGAGAGTAGTTGGAGGGCTAGCCGCTCTGGGTCTGACTGAACACTATTACGATCTCATGTTAAGACGTATTTAGTGGCGATAAGGATGGCGAGGAGGTCTTACCTCTCCACCCTTATTGCGTCCGCGGAAAACCGCCCAGCCGCCCTGTTTAGGGTGACCCGCTCCCTTCTGGAGGTGGGAGCCTGGGAGGATCTCTTGCAGGGGCGGGCTGAGGAGTTTTCTAGGTTTCTGCAGGACAAAATCACTCAGATCCGGGATGAGCTGGACTCTGACTGGGCATCTCCGGGCGGGGGGGCGGGGGTGGATATCGGGGAGGTCATTTGGGTTGAGTTCGATCCTGTTACTTTGGAGGACGTGGACAGGATACTGGGGGGGCTTAATGCCACCACTTGTTTGCTGGACCCGTGCCCCTCCTGGCTGGTCTTGGCCACTCAGGAGGTGACACGAGGCTGGTTCCAAGGAATCATAAATGCTTCCTTGAGAGAGGGGCTTTTACCCGCCGCCTTGAAAGAGGCGGTGGTTCGGCCCCTCCTCAAGAAACCGTCCCTGGACCCAGCATTATTATCAAATTATCGTCCGGTCTCCAACCTTCGCTTTGTTGCGAAGGTTGTTGAGAGTGTGGTGGCACGTCAGCTCCCTCAGTACCTGGATGAAGCGAATTATCTAGACCCCCTCCAATCGGGTTTCAGGCCCGGGCACAGCACGGAGACGGCATTGGTCGCGTTGGTGGATGATCTCTGGAGGGCCCGGGACAGGGGTTGTTCCTCTGTCCTGGTCCTGTTAGATCTCTCAGCGGCTTTTGATACTGTCGACCACAGTATCTTATTGCGGCGGTTGGAGGGGTTGGGGGTGGGAGGCACCGTGTTGCGATGGTTCGCCTCCTTCCTCTCCGACCGTTCGCAATTTGTGTTGACAGGGGGGCAGAGGTCGGCCCCGAGGCCCCTACTGTGTGGGGTGCCCCAGGGGTCGGTGCTCTCGCCCCTGCTGTTCAACATTTATGTGAAGCCGTTGTGTGAGATCATCCGTGGATTTGGGGTGGAGTTCCATCAGTACGCTGATGATACTCAGCTGTACATCTCCACCTCGGGCCACCCCAACAAAGCCGTCGAAGTGATGACCCGGTGCCTGGAGGCCGTGCAGAGTTGGATGGGTCGTAACAGGCTTCGTCTCAACCCGACCAAAACCGAGTGGCTGTGGTTTCCTGCGCCCAGATACAGCCAGCTTGTTCCTTCGCTGGCCGTGGGGGGAGAGGTTTTGACCCCCGTGGAAAGGGCGCGCAATCTGGGTGTCCTCCTGGATGTACGGCTGTCTTTAGAAGATCATATTGCAGCCGTCACCAGGGGGGCCTTTTGTCAGATTTGTCTGATCCACCAGTTGCGGCCCTTTCTGGATCTGGGCGCACTTTGCACAGTCACTTCTGCCCTCGTCATCTCCCGCTTGGACTATTGCAATGCTCTCTACATTGGGCTCCCCTTGAAGAGTCTCCGGAGGCTGCAGTTGGTTCAGAATGCAGCCGCGCGGGTGATCGTGGGTGCCCCTCGGAGCTCCCACGTAACACCGCTTCTCCGCAGGCTGCACTGGCTTCCTGTGGCCTTCCGGATTCGATTCAAGGTGGTACTGACTGTATTTAAAGTGCTCCATGGCTCGGGACTTGGGTACTTACAGGACCGCCTGCTGCCATCAACAACCTCCCGCCGCCCAGTACGCTCTCACAGGGTTGCCCTCCTTGGGGTGCCGCCACCTGAAAGCCCCAAGGGTGCGGGCTTTCTCTGTGGGAGCCCCCTCCCTGTGGAATGATCTCCCCCCAGAGATACGGGCCATGACAGACATCCTGACCTTCCGGCGCGCAGTTAAGACCTTATTTTTCCAGCAAGCCGGCCTGGCCCAGTTAATAGTTTATGGGTTTTAATTTAATTTGGTTTTAATTTTTAAATTTTTAATTTCTTAATTAATCCCAGATTTTTAAATTTCTGTATTTTTGATGGGATTCAGCCAGATTCGTATATTTAATTTGTTTTAAACTGTATATATTCTGTGTTTTTTAGTAGGCTGTACACCGCCCCGAGTCCCTTTTTGGGAGAGGGAGCGGTATAGAAATCTGATTAAATAAATAAATAAATAAATAAATAAACAAACAAACAAACATGGAAGTTCGAATTCATAAGTGAGGCAATCATACTACTCCAAGATTAAGTTCTACTGACCACAACAAGCACAACCTGTGGAATGGCAATATCAACAAATCTTGTTTTTTAAATTAAGAATCAGTTATGTCATTCGTAATATCCATTGCCACATTCTGCAGCTATTCCCTCTTTGTCCTCATCAAGATAGTTGGCGGGATATCCTAAAATTATATTACAGCTGACTAAATCTAAAAAAAATGGCTAACTAAAAATAACAAATAAGTAAAGAAAAAACAAAGAGTAAAATATATTTAAAAAGTAACTTGAGCTGCTGAAGAGTGCTAAACCTGCTGCTAGCTTTGCTGCCACATTTTTTAAAAAACCCTTCACTTTTATCTGGAATCAAGAGCTAAATTTTCTCATTAGCTGATGTTTGGACTACAGAGAATTTTATTTTGCAATCAGTCTAGTGCAGTGGTGGCTAACCTTTTTGGGCTCCTGTACCAAAAATTGTGCACACGCTTGTGTGAGTGCGCTGCGTGCGCCCCCCCAGGCATCTTGCACATGCGCACGCGATCCCCCACATGCGCCACACGTCTCTGCGCATGTGCGCATGATCCCCTGCCCCCCGCCCATGCACATCAGATACCCGACAATCAGCTGTCAGGCGGGCAATGCACACGCATGCATAGTGGGGCTCTTCCGGGCGACCTCTCGCGTGCCAGCAGAAGTGGCTCTGCATGCTATTTCCAGCACACATGCCATAGATTCGCCATCATGAGTCTAGTGAAATATCAAGGAAAAGCACACAATGTTGTGCCACTGCAAACATTATTCATGGGTATGACCCATGACAAGAATAGATCCTGATATACATGCTAGTATATGAAGGACTTTGTTTTAACTGCCGTTTGTTTTAAAGAACTCTGATCTGATTTTCATGGCAACTTTGATCTGATTATAGTGCAAAAAAACAACAACCACCCTCACCGTGCACATTCTGTAACATTCTGATTGCTGTTGTCCACTAAATCATTTCTAAATCTCATTAATTTTAATGTTAAACATATAGGCTGCCTGGACAATAAGTCTTGAAAGTTACAAATAAAAATATTAAAAACAAGAAAAAATACAATAGACAAAAATGAAGAATAGAGAAAACAAGAATGATTTTTTAAAAAACAGATGGGTATAAAAAGGAATAAACCCAGACCATCCAAAGCGGCTTCACTCACCCTCACAAAAGACCTGGGTGAAGGTCTTTGCTTTGATTTAATTAGGGCAATCGCCAGAACCTTGACACTAAGTTTTCAAATCATCAGCCAAGTCAAAGCTGTACAGATCTCAGGAGGAATCTCATTTCAGAAGGCAGGCAACGCTACACAGAAGGAACATTTCTGGGGTCCTGATAGACGCCATTGTTTAACTGAAGGAACCCAAAGGATCAAATTGGCCAGCAGATACTGTGGGATCTTATAGTCCCTCAAGTAACTGGGCTCCATGCCATGTTGGACTTTATAGGTAATGACCAAAATCTCACATTGTATCTGGAAGCAAACTAAGAACCAGTCAACTTGGTTACATTTATGGGCATAAAATATGCCCATCACTGCCTGTGCCACTACATTTTGGACCAGCTGAAGCTGCTTGATGGTCTTCAAGGACAGCTCCACAAAGAATGTGGCACAGTAGTTAAGCCATGAGATGACTAGCCATAAATGACTGTCTAAAGACCTCCCATCTGGGAAACAGCACAACTGGTGCACCTGTGCAAAGGTCTTCTTGGCCATAGTTGACACTTCCTGGACTGTGAGTCCCGGAAGACTCAGATTGCACAAAACCCTTGAGTCAATAAATGCAACTCCATCAACAGTCAGAAATGGAATATTCCCAATCTTAGCATGTCAAACATCCATAGCCATTTTGTCTTAGTAGTATTGAGTTAGAGACAGTTGCTCCCCATTCAAACTCACATAGCCTCCAGGCACTTGGCCTATCCACAATCAAAATATGTACTTGAGTATCATCAGTATGCTGAACCCTAAACCAGCAGATGACCTCACCCAGTGGTTTCATCACCCAGATGTTGAAAAGGGAGAGAATAGAATCCTGCAGCACCCCATAAAGGAGGGTTTGGGGAACAATAACCTTTCCCCAGCAACATCAATTAGAACCAGCTCTGAGAAAAAGAAGGCAACCACTGTAAAATTGTGCTCTGACCCACAGAATTGGCTTAAGGTGCCACCTTGGTTGACAGTATCAAAAGACAAAGATTAAGGAATACAAAGATGGATGCACCACCACCATCCCAATTCTATCACAAGTGCAACCAAAACTGTCTCAGCGCTGGCCTGAAAACAGACTGGAATAGTCTGGAACAGTGTTTCTCAACCTTGACAACTGTAAAATTTCAACTTTCAGAACTGAACACTTGGTAGGAAAATTCTGGGAGTTTATTTATCTTTAGTAAAAGGGAAAAGATTTATATGATCTGAAGAGAAACCAGAGTATATTTGGGAAAATTCTGGGAATTGGAAGTTCTCGCATCTTAAATTTATCAAGATTGAGAAATACTAGTTAAGATAATTTGCTTCTTCCATAATTCTTCTCAGCTGCAGACCCACCATCTTCTCAACAATCTTCCCCTCCATTTTTAGAAAGTATAGCTCAGTATTCAGACTAGAGACCTACAATTCTGAACTGAGACCTACAATTCTTAAAAACACATTATAAACATTTGAATAAAAATGCAAAAATAGTGTTTCCAAATATTAAGATCAGTAGGAGCAAAACTTTGTATTCAACATACATTTTTAAATAATAAAAATGTAGTTTGGGGAAACATGGTTCTGACAAAAAATACTTACAGACTTAATAGCAGAAGGGATTCTCTTCCAGAGATAACGGGCATTATTCCTAATAAAAATAAACCAGTGATAAGGACATTTTAAAATGAAATCTATGTAATAATGTTTATTTACTAGAAGCTTCCAGCTACATCCTTTTGAGAATACATCAATATACAGTGCACATACATTTCAAAGGCTAAAGAATTCAGATTTCATACTGTTTGTTTGTACCTATCATGTAGAACAGTGGTTCTTAACCTTTTTGAAAGAATCACCCCTTTGAGCCATTGAGGAAGTTATCTTCGCCCCCCTCCCCCAACATAACCTCTCAATCATAACACAGGGAAATAATTCTTCAATTTATGCAAACACTTTTTTAGTTTTCTTTAAAATTGTCATCAGGACATATCGATGCAAATAATTTATTTCCAGTCTTTTTCCCATATCTCAACTGTGTGAAAAATTCTGAGGCCACCCATCACTTTACTCCCAAACTTCATGATACATGTATTTCATTATTATCTTAATTATTCAAGACACTTAAATGCAATGACCACTGAAAACAAAATTCAATTGCAAGAAAATGAAATGCCCGGAAAAAAAAGTACCATTTAATGATTTAATTACAAGTGAATTTTAAAATGCAAAAAGAAATATAAAAAGGACATAAGAACAAACTGCAATGCAGGAACTAAGAATTTCAAGATGAAAACTCTAAAACTAAATTAAGATTCAAGGAAAATATATATTCATGCACACTGTAAAAAGGGTTAAAAAGACACAAAGAAAATTTTTACAGAAGGAAAGCAACAAAAATCAGAGCGACAAATTAGACAAATTAGGTAGAGTGATAGACGCTGCTGCGCAATGCGCATGAAGATGAGCGATGCGTATTCACAGCTAGCTGGAGGAACATTTTAAAACACAGTTCAATCCACTAATAGCGAGCGATCTGATGCTTTTGTACAACAGATATACAGCGGTTCACTGTACGAAAAAAGTCTCAAAAGTGTCCCCAAAACTTCTCGCTCCATCGCCCCCCTTCCATTCCTTCGCCCCCACATTGCCCCTTTTCGTTCCATCGTCCGTCTGAAAAATGAAATCGCCCCCTGGGGGGCAATATCACCCAGGTTAAGAACCACTGATGTAGAACATTGGGTAAGAAGGGATTTTGGAAGTCTTCTAATCCAATCTTCTGCCAAATGTTAAAATATTCAGACTATCCCAGACAAAACAGTGTTCAATCTTGAAAATCTCCAGCAATGAAGCACTCAGTACTTCAACAAGCAGGATGTTCTACAACCATAATTTATGATGTCTGTTTTTCTATTAACCCTAGGGTTTCAGCTACATATTTCCATTCTACAACACAAAGGTTTACATATTTATCTTGAACATTACATTTTTATTATGAATTGGTTTGATGTGCATATTCAAATTATATTGTATTGTCTTATTTGTGACATTGTAATACTGTCATCTAAGAACTCCAAAATAGCAAAAAAAAAAAAAGCTTCCCAATAGTTGCCAAGAATAACTGAGTTAATCAAGTAATTAATTACTGGTAAATTTGTGGTAAAGTTGTTCAAGTGAATGGAAAGATATTCACCTAACAGAAATATATTACAATCTATGAAGTAAATTGCTTATTTTAATTATGATGCTTCTGACACAAATAAACAAAACAAGTAATTTGCTTTTCAATAATACCTAAAATAGTATGAGCAAATTCAAAATCATACTTGGGTTAAATAGCAATGGTGTGGGTTATTAAAAATCAATAAAAGTACAGCATACTTCACCTACACTACATCATATGCTTTTGCTTTTACAACTTGTTGATTTGGAATGCCAAGTATGTTTTTTGCCAATTAATGTAAATTCATCTAATTCTAAAATCATTATCTGAATTGTGTCAATATGCTTATAGATATCTAACAGGTCCAGACCTATTATTAAAACTATTACTTACATATCATTATGCAGAAGATACAAAGCCAAGAGTTGAGCATAAACAGGAGATGTTGTTATTCCTCCAGGGGCCTTAAAAAAATCAACATAAAATTAGATTGTGTCCTATACAAAGCAGTACATAGCTGAGGACAAAAAACACAGACAAAAGCCAATTCCTTCCTCTGAAAAAGAAGATCTGGGCAGTCAGGTGTTTTCTGCAAAGTGCACAATACAGCCCATCTTCACCTCTGTTCAGTAAAAAAACTCATTTCAATATTCCTAACACTCTGGTCAAAATACATCCTAAATAAGATTTTATTTCATTCAGACATGACATTACTTCATCCTACTCTCAAACAGTTTGGAGAAGAACCAATTTGCATTAGGACAGGGGTGTTAAACTCAAGGCCCTTAGGCTGGATCAGGCTTGCAGGATGCTTAGATCTGGCCCGCAAGGCTGCCCTGGGAACAACTAGGACAGGCCTGCGGTGTCATTGCTAGCAAAAACAAAGCTCGGGAGGGCTTTTGCTGGCAGAGCACTTGGGCCACCAGACATCCCTGACATGAGTGACATAAAGCTGGCCACGCCCACCTGGCCATGCCCAGCCCAGCGCGCCCCCCCCCCCAAGGTCAAACACAACACTGATGCGGCCCTCAATTAAATCAAGTTTGACATCCCTGCTTTAGGACCTACCCATGCCTTTTACAAGCATTTATAATTGTGTAATTATTCTAATTAACAAAGGTTGATAAAGAAAATTAAAAGATTACTGAGAGAGTGTTGAAATAAACAGACTTCAATCTGGCAATGGAGAATAAGGCATGTACATTTATGAGAAAGTGGTTATTCATTATTTGCCTCAGCTAATGAAAAGCAAAGATTTCAGAGAGCTAATAAAATATAGGTGGTCCTTGAGTTACTACCACAATTGAGCCCAAAAGTTATGTTGCTAAGTGAAACATTTGTTAAGTGAGCTTGCCACATTTTATGACTTTTCTTGCCACAGTTAAGTGAATCATTGCATTTGTTAAGTTAGTAACATGATTGTTAAGTGAATCTGAATTCTCCATTTGCTTGTCAGGTTGCAAAAGCTATTGTAAATCAAGGACTACCTGCAGGATTAAAATTACTGAGGCATTAAGAGATAGATTACAATTTTCACTAGTGGACAATTATAATACAAATAGTATTGTTTGGAGTCCCTATTTCAAACAAAATTCCAACAGAATTAAGCTGACCTATTTTGACCTGGCCTAGTATTTAAACTAAAATTTGTAGAGCTATTTTGGTTGTAGTAACTATGTCAGGGGTGTCAAACTCACAATGTCACATGGCACATCACAACTTTTTCCTCCTTCACTAAAACAGGCGTGACACATCTGGCCTGCAGGCCGCGAATTTGACAGCCCTGAACTAGTTACTATTTGTAGTATTTACAATAACTAAAGTTGTCCTTTTTAATGCAGTTCACACAGGTAGACCACATTTTACGATGGCAATTGGGACCAGGATCACCAATTGTAATATATGACATAACCAACCAATCACTTAGTGAAGGCAATTCTGTGGTTGCTATTATAACCCCAGGAATGTATGGGAAGGGGCAAAAGTCCCAGGTAAGGGACGTGTGTGCATCCCCATGCAGGTGTGAGGGATCAGGAGTTGATGTTGGGAAATGTGAGCCATCCAGCCAAATGGAAGTGCAGGTAGATCAGCAGGAGCCCTGGACGAGCAGGGGAGTGATAAGGATGAATGTGAGCTGCCATGGAGAGTGAGGTCCTTGGGGGATCCATACTCTGTAGCAGGGCTTCTTGGGAGAAAAAGTGGCAGAAGTGATTTACAGGACTGACTTGTAACTTTCCCTGGAGGCTTCCCCAATGACTTGACTTATGGGAAGCTGGCAAAGAAATTTGTAAATGGTGATATGACTGCAGGGATGCTGTGACTCCATCTTTGCAGACTTAAGTCCCTTGTTTTAATTCTAAACAAATGGTTATAACTCGAGGATTACCTGCACCTATGTGCAGCTGTGTTTAATGAAGAAACAGGCTGCAAAATTCCGAGCATTTAACTGAGGGCAAATCTAATTTCTCTAATTTTAATGTTGATATTATATAAGACGTATATTGCCACTTGATTCTCAACAACTCTGGGCAGCTCACAACAACCAAGAAAGAAATTGGAATAATATCAATAGAACACAAAGGATTGTATGGCATCCCGAGTCTGCAATGCTTCTGAAAAAAACCTACTGCTTTCTCCAAATTTAGCAGGTTTCCAAGGCTCTCTAAAGTGTGAAATCATAATGACAGAACTGAACTTTTCTCTTTGACATTTTCAATATCCCAGAGCGTTTTCCGTCTGCTATAATGCAGCCAAGGCATCAACTAATCAACCAAGCAACTCAGATCTTTGGGCTTCCCAAAAGACCTGCCTCCTATCCAGCCAAGAGATCGCATGGAAGAGGTTGAGACAAGAGGGCTGGGCGGGAAGAACGCGTGCCCAGCGTTGCTGCTTCCCCTCCCACGCGCCCCGTTTCCATGGTTGCCACCCCCACCCCCTTTACCTCCAGCTCCTGAGTCTCACACTGCTCCAGCAGCTTTCGGTAACTGAAGGCGCCGCTCGTCGCCGTCATCACCGCCACTGGCATCTTGGCGCCTCGCGCCCGCTTCGAAACAACTCTTAGCGGACACGGCCCAAACAAGCAGAGAAATGGAAACTTCCTGGAGGCGGGCAAGCACTCGCCCATCCCATTTCCACTTCCGGCCCCGAAAATAAACATCAGGGGCGTCTTCGCCGGATTCTGCGCTCGGTGGGCGTGTCGGACCTGCGTTTGTGAAAATAAATAGATATATGCCGAGATGGAAGGGTAGAGTGATACATGGACAGAGCTTCCGGTTTCAGTGGCTCTTCCCCACTCCTCTCGATTAGGAAAATAGGGAAGGGTCTTGAAGCATTTCATTAAAATTTCGCGGACAACTATCATGACGATGGTTATGCATTTGTTTTTCTTGCAAAATATTAATATCCAAAGCTATTCCTAGATGTATACATGAAAAAGTCCGTTTTCTTTTAGTCAATTGCCTCTGGAAGCGTGCGGTTGACCGAAGTTGCACTGATACTGACTGTTGCTAATAATAATGACAAAATACAACTGCAATATAAAATAGGGTAGAATGGTGTCGCAAAAATAAAGCCGTTATCAGTATTTTAAAATGTTCTATTATTCAATTATATGAATAATAGAACCGGTGCCTGATTTTAATACACAATTCTGCCCCAAGGATTGAAAGACCTGTTGACTATATTCCTTAGTTGCTCAGGCTACATTCCTAATCATTTAGTACTTCAGGCTAAAGTAAAATTGAAAACTGTCTATTTAATCACTGGTTTATGGCCTACATTTGACTCAGAACTTCCTAATTAATAGCTCGATCATTCCACAAGCCAGTCATTCCAGATATATTTCAACATTAAAAAGTTCAAAATCTTTTCTTTTCTTCAACCCAAGAGATAGCTCAACCCACCTCACAGGGTTGTTGTGGGAAAACAGGAGACATTAGTATTAGGTATGCTAACTGCTTTGAGTTACATATTTAAAAGATGGGATAAAATAATTAGATATATAGTATCAAGATCTAAAGATTGACTAGAATAGAATAGAATTAGAATAGAATAGAATAGAATAGAATAGAATAGAACAGAATACTTTATTGGCCAAGTGTTATTGGACACACAAGGAATTTGTCTTGGTGTAAATACTCTCAGTATACATAAGGAAAAGATACATTCGTTAAGAATCAAGAATCATAACGTACAACACTTAATGATAGTCATAGGGTACAATCAACAATCAAATCATACTAGGAAACAGTCAATATAAATCGTGAGGATACAAGGGACAAAGTTACAGTACAATCACAAGTGGGAGAGGATGGGTCATAAGGAGTGATGAGAAGATTAGCAGTAATAGTAGTGCAATGAACAAGTAGTGAAATGGACAAATCATGGCATAAACTGACCATGCTGGTCCCAGTGCTTATTGGCACATTGGGTGCCATACCATTGTAGGAAGTTAGCATCCACCCCTCTCCTAGAAAAATTGAAAGAGCCTAGGAAATATTAAAAGGCAGAATATTTCTTCTAAAAAGATAGAAACTCAAGAAGCAGAAAGTCACTCAAGAAGCAGAAACTCAACTCAAGAAGCAGAAACTCACCCCCACCTTTGTCAATGGGTGGGCCATTAAGGCCTGGGCCAGAATACTTTACATAAGAAGGAACTCCAGGTAAAAGCTATAGCAATTGCCAAAAGCCCTTTTAAGGGCCAGACCAAGCCTATAGAGTTAAGACCCCCGCCCCTGGGAGTCTGACAACCAATTAGAATACAAGCTCCAATTCAAATCCAAACAGAGAGTATAAAACCCAGGTACTCTCAGCACCTCAACGCTTTTTTTTTCTTTTTCCCCTTTTCCCTTTTTCCCTTCTCTTCTCATCTTGAAGCATGTGATCATTCTTCTCTGGACCTCCAGGCCATGTGGCCCTGTAACCATTAAACCTTCCAAGCAGCCTCCATGTTTCCAGTGTCTTTTTTCCCCACTTGGAACTGAACCCAGAAGGATATTTCTTTCAACACCATCTTGCAAGGTGATCTCGGAAAAGTTTGAGCCTGTTGAACTTAAGGATATGGACAAGGTCCTCTCAGCTGTTAATTTGACCATTTGTGTATTAGGTCTATGCCCTTCCTAGCTTATTAAAACTGCACAGGAGGAGATATATCTTTTCTTTGTATGTACATTGAGAGCATATGCATCAAGACAATCACATTTGGCCAATATATAAATCATCCGTTCATTCATTTATGCAGGACTGGGTCAGAGTGATAGTTAACTCCTTGAAAAGAGGAGTGATCCCATCATCTCTTAAAGAGGCAATGATATACCCCCTCCTCGAAAGACCAATGTTTAACCCAACCAAGCTGGACAGTTTTCACCCAGTTTCCCGAGAAGGGAAGATTATGAAGAGAGTGGCTGCATGGCAGCAGCAGAGGACTTTGGATGGATTATCTAGACCAGTAGTTCCCAAACCTTTTTGGTCCACTGCCCCCTTGGTGCTACAAACTCATCCTCGGTGTCCCCCATTCAGGGCTGGGATTCAAATTTCTATGGGCATGGTCTAATTTGAAGGTGTGGCTTGCTGGTCACGTAACTGGGTGGGCATGGTTTGCTGGTCATGTGACTGGGTGGGCGTGACCAGGTGACTGGCAAACCAAATACAAGTGGTCCTCACTTAATGGCCAGTTGTTTAGCAAGTGTTCTAATTTATGCCTGGCCTCCCCAGAGCTACTTGACCTGTTTTTGGAGTTTTGACACCTTTAGATCAGGGATCTAAATCCCACCCCTGCCTGTGTGTGTGAGAGAGAGAGGGAGAGAGAGAGGTTGGATCAGATATCTCTCTCTCTCCCACCAATGCCAGAAAGCCACCGTCAGTCAAAAATCATATTAGTGATCTCCGGGATTTAAAATTATGAGTTTAGTGGTCTCTGAGGTCCAAAAGTTTGGTGACCCCTGATCTAAAGGGGTGAGCCTGAGAGAGGGAAAGAGAGAGAGAAAAGAAAGAGAGAAAGAAAGAGAAAAGGGAAAGAAAAAAAAGGGACAGACAAAGAAGGGAGGATGGAAGGAAGGGACAGAAAGAAAAAGAAATAAAGAAGGAGGGAGAGAGGGAGGAGAAAGATAATGAGATATCTATTCTAGTCCAATCACCTGATCCAGCAGGGTTAGAAGGGAGTGTGTGTGTGTGTGTTCTCCTTGTAATTTACCAGTACATTTTGGTTTTGTCTTCTTCAGAATTGGCACTGTAATACATTGGGGAAAAGTAATTTTTAGGGTGGAGATCTGGTCCAATGAAGCCTGTTTAAAGCCTCAACAAAATGTGGGAGCTTCCCGATAGTCTTGACCATGTTTTGTCCACAAAACCTTTAATAGAAGCCAAAGAGGTTTCAATGTGCTGGCAAAAATGTTTCAATGTGGAAAAGGGCCTCAGTCTAAACTAGGCCTCATTCAATCTGATGCATCAAGTCTCTCTCTCTTTCTCTCTCTCTCACACTCTCCCTCCCCCCACCCCACCCTCAGACTGGCTTTGCTCTACTTTCCTGATGTGCCTGCGGGGCCAGCGCTTCAAACATGGATGGATGGATGGATAGATAGAGAGACAGGCAGGCAGGCAGGCAGGCAGGCAGGCAAACAGACAGACCTTCTGGATGGATGGACGGACGGACAGACAGACAGAATGCGACAGCGACGGCACTTTGGGAAAGCGGTGGTGGCGGCTTTTCCCAACATGCTGCCGCATTCGAGGCACCGGTTCCGGAGCATTACTACAGTCAATGGGTGAACCTGCAGGGCCGGTACCTCGAACGCCCCCCTGCCGCCTCTTAGCGCCCCCCTGTCACCCCCCTTGCCTCTTAGCACCCCCCTAAGGCATCCAACTGCCCCCCCAGGGGAACCACTAATCTAGACTGTTCAGTTGAGGTTCAGGCCTGGATTTGGGATTGAGATGGCATTGTTCTTACTCTTGGATGACCTCTAGCAGGAGCAGGATAGAGGTAGTGCATCCCTCCTAGTTCTTCTTGATCTGTCAATGGCATTCAATATCATCAATTCATAGTATTCTTTTGGGCCAATTCTGGCAGTTGGGGTGAGTGGCACTATCATGCTGGTTCTTCTCCTTTCACTGAGGCCAGTTGCAATCAGAGTTGATAAAAGGAAAGAGATCTAGGACTTGATTTTCTCTCCTTTTCTATTTAAGATCTACATCCCAATTACATTAATTAAATCATGAGTCTCAAGCCAAACTTCCAAAACTTCAAAGGACTTATTGGGAGTTATCATGTCCGGCATAGCCTGGGTGTAGCCGACTCTGAGATGCACAATTCATTGTCATCCTTGACTCTGGTTTTCCCCCCACCCCAGAGGTGAAATGCGACCGGTTCTGCCCAGTTCTGGAGAGCCGGTAGTGGCGATGAACAGTAGAGAGAGAACCGGTTCTCTCCGCCACCAGCCCAGTCTCCTATACTCACTTTTATGGCCAGAATTCGAAGCGCAGCTGCTTTGCGTGGCGTAGAATAGCGCCGCGCAGCAGCTGCTGCAGCAACCGGTATCGTGCAGGCTTGCAGGAGGAGAGGTAGAACAACTCTGTGCCTGCGCAAATGCCTCTGCGCCTGCGCAAAGTGCGTGTTTGGTGCGCATGTGCACGCAAAGTGTGTGCATGCGCGCAAAGCGCATCCACCAAGCCACGTCCACCGAACCGGTGGCAACTTTATTTGTATTCCGTCCCTGCCCCACCCCCTGGGTGTATCATAACTCATATTCTCCAGACACATACGTAACCAAGAGTCATCAATCATGTTCTTCAGTTAGATTTTTGCGCGGCAGAAACTTCAGTCACCTAGTTACTATCTCTGAAAAACTATGTATGGAATGCACTTTCAATTTCCAAGCTGCCACACTGCTCTTTCAAATCTCTTTCCCCCCTCCCTTTCTCTTGACAACTCTAAAACAACCATAGAAATATTTTATGAGTTGACAATTGGGTGAGGTGTTTCTTTGATTTGGAGTAAGATATTATCAGTACACAGATGACACCCAGCTTTATATCTCTGAACCAGGCCCCTTGAGTGATGCTGTGGACATCTTGTTCCAATGTCCGGAGGATGTTCAGGTTTGGATAGGGAAAACGGACTCTGATCCAAACAGAGTGGCTGTGGATATTTGGATCTTCTGGAGACAAAATTCTTCCACCTTTAGTTCTGGATGGGATGGCATTATCCCAGACAGACCGGCTGCACAATCTTGAGGTCTTCCTAGATTCATAGCTCCTTCTTGAGAAGCAAGTAGCAACTATGGTTAGGAGAGCTTATGCATATCTTCAGGTAATGTGCCAGTTGTACCTATTCTTGGACCAGGAGACCCTGTTCACTGTCACCCATGCCCTTGTTATCTCCCTCTTAGATTACTATAACACAGTATACATTGGGCTGAAGAGTATTCATGGTACATGGCTTTATATTTTATTTTTCTTATATGTATCCATGTATTCATAACTATGTTATACTTATACCTATTATCTTGTAAGCAATTGACAAATAAATAAATAAATAAACAAACAAACAAAATGTGGCTGCATGGATAATAAATAAATAATAATAAATTAACACCCCTACTCTGAGCTGCACTGGCTGCTGGTGCTTTTCTGGGTGAAATTCAAGTTCTGGTTGTCACCTTTAAAACCTCACATAGCTTGGGATCAGGTTACTGTATCTGAGAGACTATCCCTTTTCAGTTTCTACCCATCCAATCTGATTGGGCATGCTGCAGAGCTCAAACAATGTTGATAGGTGGGAATTAGAAAATGCCCCTTTTCTGCTATAGCCCCTACTTTATGGTATATTTTTCCCTTGAAGATTACAATGGCCCCAACCCTTGGTGGCTTTTTGCAAAGCTTTAAAAACTTGGCTATGTCCACAGACATGGAGCTCAGAATGTGTGCATGGCCCTGTTATTTGGCTTTACTATTAGTTGATTAATCATCATAGTTACTATTTATATTTATTTATTTTCTGGATGTTTTATTGTTTTAATGTTTTTAAATTTGTTTTAATTGTTTTATAATTTTAAAATTGTAAGCCACTCAGAGTCACTTGTTGGGTGGCTATAGAAATTCAGTGAATGAATGAACAACGAATGGCCAACAAATCTTGGACTGCACTTAGTAGAAAATCTGTAATGGACAAAATTTCCATTTGTCAATTACAAAAGACCATTCTGCTTACATCTGCATCTATATCGCACTGATACATTACAAAATCCCAGGTTCTTGGAAAGAACTTGAGGCATATAAAGGCCAACACCAACTAAATAACTAGCAGTTGTGATTTCACATTTGTGTGTATAAAATAACAGACCAGAAAAATAATGACAAAGAATCATGTCCTTCATCTATGCAGCGAAGTTGATGGACCAAGGAAAATAGATGGACATTACAAATAGTTGTAAGTTGAAAAAGAAGAAAGGCCATTGGAAGAATTTCTGAAGGACAGTGAAGAAGATGCACTGAAACTAGTATACCAGGAAGGCTTATTGAGAACTGGAGAGACCAAATTAGCCTACAAGAAAAAACAAATGAAGAATAAAACCAGACATAGCAAGACAAGGTATTAAAATATTAAGTATATTTTAAAAAATTAGCAGGGAAAATAGATAAAATAGATAACAACAATTTGCTGTTGTTATATTCAACAGCAATAGCACTTAGACTTATATTCTGCTTTACAGTGCTTTTACAAATGGTTTACAGAGTCAGCATATTGCTCCCAACAATCTGGATCCTCATTTTACCGACCTCAGAAGGATGGAAGACTGAGTCAACCTTGAGCCCATCAAGATTGAACTGCTGGTGGTGGGCAGAGCTAGCTTGCAATATTGCATTCTAACCATTGTGTCACCATGGCTTTTCCCAAGACTTGGCAGTGGTTAGGTGCAAGAAAATTGAAGAAAGAGACAGGAGCTAATTCTGGCTGCTCAAGACCAAGCCTTAAGGACAAATGCATACAATGCGAGAATTGAGAAGATAGCAACAGGCAGCAAAAGCCATCTTTGCAAAGAAGGTGAAGAAATAGCTGCTGTAAGAAGATGGCATATACTGATTACAAAGAATGGTAAGACAAAATAGCAACAATGTTGCATGGGAAGATCTATAAGATCTGCTATTTGCCTGCAAGCAAAAACTTGGGGGATCACCGAATAGACAATTGAGAGAAGAAGCTTTGTACAAAGATCAGTGGCACAATAGAAGTTGTTGGCTAATGGACTGGGGAGGTTATTATCAAAGAAAGGAATATTTTAAGAAGACTCATTATAACCACTACTGTTTGTCAATGTATTTATTCTTCTATCAACAATCCTGAACAAGGCAGGCCATGACTATCAAGCATTAGAAACATCTGCCAGGTTCTCCTGCCTCCTTTACATGGATGATCTGTAATTGTATTGAAAAGCACCATCTGAAACAGAATTGCTGCTCCACACTGTCCATATATAGTGCCAAGATACTGCAACAGAGTTTAGACTTCACAAATGTGTCAGCCTTATCCTTACAATCAACAGGAGAAAAATAGTGAAAACTGAAGGAATAAAAATGAAGAAAATTACTGGAGATACCTGGGTATCCTTCAGAGTGGCAACATCAAGCACACGGAAGTCAAGAGAAAGTTTAGAAATGAATACATTATGAGATGAAGAAGATCTTAAAGTCCAAACTAGTGATGGAAATATCATTAAGGCAATTAACAACTGGTCAATTCCAGTCATTAGATACATAGCTGGAATAGTTGATTGGTCTAAAATAATGTGCTCTGGGACTTTAGAATTTAACCAGACAAGTACTTGCCATCTCACACCCCAGACTTAACAACTGTTGATAACAATGTTGCGTCAGAAGCATCACAATTAAAATAAGCTAATTACTTCATAGATTGGAATGTATTTCTGTAAGGCGAGTATCTTTCCCTTTACTTGAACAACATATTACCACAAATCAGTATTACAATGCCACATATAGGACGGAATACAATATATTTTGAACATGCACATCAGACAAAGATAAAGAATCTGGATAGGGGATGTTGCAATACCTGGAAACAGCAAAATAAAAGAGAAAGAACTGGAGAAATGTTTATGTTTTAATATATCAACTGTCAAGATTAGACAACAAGATTTTGGCAATGTCAAATAAAAATATTAAAATTCAACACATCATTCTTGTGAATTAATAACTCATTTTTAACAAGTTGCAGTTAGAATTTGGAATCGCTAATTGTAATAATCCAGATTAATTTGTATTAAAGTTTTTGTATGTCTAACTGAAACAGAAAAGAATTGTGAAGTCCTAAAAGTTATGCCTATTTGGTAAAGGATAAACTACTAGACATGAGGTAATTCTTCACATTGATTTCTCTGCTTTTCTTCTTTTCTCCAGTTGATGGTGGTACTGTACTGACAATTATAATCTACTAAATATACCAGGTATAATTTCTCACTAAAGAATCAGCTTTGTCTTTTAGCCTTCAGACAAATATCTGTGCTATATTGATTTATTTGTTAGCTGATTAGTGATGCAACTTTAAAATATACTGTATTTTACTCTATTATTTCCTTTTCATTGATCAGAGCATTTTGTTAGTTTTAAATAAATATTTTTTATTTCATTCCCTCCCCTCCCCCCACCAAATTCAGAAGAACGTAATACTCTGATTCACATGAAACCTCTTCAAGATTATTTTGGAAGAAGCTTACAAAAAGGTAAAAAGATTAGGTTGAATGGAGGGGGGGGGAGTATACAGTAAAAAAAATGGTCAGATTTTTGTAAATAAACTATATTCCATTTCTGTCATTTGTATTTTGAAATGCCTTTTTATTCTTACTCTGCAGAAATAAGACAGAGGAAGCAAGATACACATTTTTGGAGAAAACACATTATTGTTATACCACAAGTCAGTAAAAATGCACTAAAATAGATAAGTATTTTGAAATTATATTTCAGATCAGCTAAGCAGTTTTTGGTATTTGATTAAATGTTCACTTTTAAAGACTATATACAATATTAGAAATAAAAATAAAATTAGGAAGTCCTACACACAGGATTCATAATGTTACTCAACCACATTGAGACTATGTGACTATCATCTACAAAGCGATGAATTATCTTACCTTGGAGATTGGATGATAAAACTGCCTTTCTTCTCACATTACTGAGAGAAGAATAATAATTTTAAAAATTGGATGTTATAATGTTCTCATGATGTAAATCAATATCTACTTTATTCAGCCTATGAAAATAAATATTACAATAATACTTGAAGATAGCTCTTAGTCTCCCACAGCCTTGTCTTCTCCAGGCTAAAAATGCTCAGCACTTTTGTTTCTTTCAAAAGTTTTTTTTCTTGGTTGCTTTCTTCTTATATATTCTAGTTTGTCTGTGTCTTTGTTAAACTATCAGGTTCAGAACTCTGTTCTGACCAATACAGAATAGAGATGAGTTTCTCTTGAACCTGATACTGTAATTTTGTTGATACAGCGTGGAGTAGAATTGCTTTTTCTTTTTCTTCTTTAGATGCATCAATTTTGAAACTCATCTTGTTGAAGTTCATTACTCTACCTTGTCAAGATCCTTTGAACCTCATTAGTGTTCCCTAAGGTGTTTGCTATCCCTCCACTGACCCCCTCCTCCACATATAATCACTCAAACTGATCAAGATTTGCAGGCATCTGTAATGACTTGGATGCAGTTTAAGGTGCAAGGTGGTTGCATAGCCACTTCATCTTTTTTTCCTTTTTTTTTTCCTTTTTAAACAAACTTTATTGAATACAAAAAATTAAAATATACAAATATACAAACTCAAAAGACAAAGATTCATACAAACACACATCACAATAATCTCTGTACTAAAACTAATTAAACTTTTTTACATTTGACAGTGAGTTAAATATTTCCTAAATTATATCATGTGGCAATTATTTCTTGTTACCTATAGGTTCTCTGTTATTTATATTCTATCAAACATAATATTCTGTTATTAATATTTGTTGTTGGATTATACTTATTTATTTTTACTGATGAATTCCTTCTATTGATTGTTTAAAGAATGAGGGAGTCTAAGACTAACATTAACAATTCCTGTTTGTTATTGTATGTGTCATAATCTGTATCATAAATTTGTTTTTCCCCCTTGATTCCCCTTTTCATTTTTCTCCCTCTTCTTTTCCTTTTAATTTTAATGTAAGTTTTTCCATTTCTGCACATTCACAGATTTTTTTGAATAATAAATTGTATTGGTGGTATATTAGGTGATTTCCAGAATTGAGCCAGTGAAATACGTGCCACTATTAGAATATGGATGATCAAATATTTTACTTTAGAGGGATAACCTTCCTTAATGATACCCAGAAGATACAATTTAGGTTCCCGCTCCAATCTATTTATTATTTGTTATATTTTTAACTAACATTTTGGTTTTTTCTTTATTGATTTTCAACTCTGCTAGTTTACCAAATTTATCAATTTCTTTTAATAAGATTGGACCTGACTCTATTGGATCCTCTGTAATAATGAACATATCATCAGCAAATGCCTGTAATTTATATTCTTGTTTTTTAATCTTAGTACCTTTAATTTCCTATTCATTCTAATTCTGTCCAGTAATGTTTTTAATATTGTAATGAAAAGCAGAGGCAACAATGGGCATCCCTGCCTGACACCTCTTTTTATTTCAAAAGGATTGGTAAATTCTCCATTTATCATTATCCTTGCTTTGTGGGTTAAATAGATCGAATCTAACATCTTTGCAAAGTTATCCCCGGATTTCATCAAATTTATCTGGTGTTTCATAAATTCCCAGTTTAGATTGTCGAATGCCTTTTGTGCATCCAGGAAGACAAGAGCAACTTGCCTTCCTGGATGTGTTTCATAGTATTCTAATATATCAATTATCATTCTTGTACTATTTCTAATCTGTCTCATGGGAAGGAATCCATTCTGGTCAGGGTGGATTCTTTCATTAAGAGTTAGCTTCAGTCTTTCCGCCATCACACTCATAAAAATTTTGTAATCTGTGTTTAAAAGAGATATTGGTCTGTAATTTTTTACCTGGGTGGCATCTGCATCCTCTTTAGGGATCAATATAATATGGGCCTCCTTCCATGATTCCGGGACTCTTGCCTCTAATTATACCTCATTGCAAATCTCTAGGAACAATTTTTCCAGTGGTTCTCCAATCTCTTTGTATAATTCAGTTGGCAACCCATCTGAGCCTGGAGTTTTATTACTTTTTTGTCTTTTAATTGCTTCTTTTAACTCATCTAAAGTTATTTCCTTATTTAATATCTCCCTTTTATCTTCCATTAATGGCTGTAATGTGCTTTCTTTCAAATATTCCTCTAATTTGTTTGCATCTATTTCTTCTTGGTTGTATAAGTTCTCAAAATAGTATCTTGCAATTATTTTCTTTTTCTCCAATTCCGTCTCTAATATCCCATTATTATCTTGCAATTGGTATATAATTCTTTTTTGGTTTTCTTTTTTCAATTTATATGCTAACCATCTTCCGGGTTTATTTGCGTGTTCAGAGTAATTTTGTTTTGTGTATAGCATTGTCTTAGTTAGATCTTCCTGGTCTAATATATTCAATTCATGTTTAAGTAATATCAAGTCATTTTTAATTTGTTCGTCCCCTGGGGCTTTCTTTAATCCATCTTCTAAATCCTTTATTCCTTTTATTAGCAAGTTTTGTTTCTTCCACTTTTCTTTATTTCTATTGGCTGTATAGGCTATCAATATACCCCTTAGGTACGCCTTCATTTTGTCCCAAAGAATTTGCAATGAGGTATCTTGTTTTTTATTAAATTTAAAAAATACCTTTAATTCTTCCTTAATTTTTTGAGTGTATCCTTTTTCTTCCAATAGTTGTGGGTTAAGTGTCCACCTAGCTTTCTTGTAAGTTTGAATTTTCCAAGTTATTTGCAATGGGTTATGATCTGCCCAAGTGTTAGTTAATATTTCTATATTTTTTATATCCTTGAGTAGATCATTATTCATCCATGCTATATCTAACCTTGACCAGGATTTATGTGAATTGGAGTAGAAGGTAAACTGGGTCATTTCTGGATTCAATTTCCTCCATGCATCTACTAAATCTAGTTCCTCAGCCATATCAAAAAAACATTTAGGCAATGTGTTTCGGGTTTTTGGATATTTTTGATCACTGGAGTAATCTGTTTATTGTTAGAAATTGCATTAAAGTCGCCAATTATCAGATCATAGGGTTGCCTAATTCTATTAATTTTGCATATAAAGTTTTATAGAACTCATTGTTATTTGTATTGAGGGCATATTAGTAAGATCTTTTTGTTTTGTATAACTACCTCTACAATTAATATTCTTCCAATCTTATCATTATAAATCAGTTTTGATTCTAATTCTTTTATATATAATGCTACTCCTCTTTCTTTCCTCTGTTAACGATGTGTATAATTTCCCTAATTTTTTGTTTTGTAAATATTTCTGTTCTTGTTTGATATGAATCTCTTGAAGACATATTATATCCAATTTCATCTTTTCAAGTTTCAAAAGTACTTTTTTCCTTTTTAATGAATTATTTAAACCATTAATATTTACAGAAGTCAGTGTTAATCCTTTCCCCATTCTTTCTTATATTAGATGTTACCTCTCGTTGGTTTTGGCTATTGTTTGACTTCTGGTTTTGATTCCTATTTCTTCTCGGGTGGGTCTTTCACCTCTATCTTCTACTCTTTTTTCATGAGAGTCATGATCCACAGTTTCTTCTTCTTCTTCAGTACAGAATAAATTTTATTCAGTACAAATTAAATTTTAACCTGGTTCTTAATCTCTTTTAACTCCTTTGTTTTAAATTTTTAATTAGAGCCAAACCGTATTTAATTCTTTTAATTTTTAATATTGTCATATTGTATATATGCTTCGTATGTGTATTTTTTATCCTGGCTGTTCACCGCCCCGAGTCCCTTTGGGAGAGGGGGCGGTATATAAGTTTAACTAATAAATAAATAATAAATAATCTGATGTGCTGAGAATAAGGCATTAAATCTCTAACTGTCTGAGCATGAGCATTTTTTTCCTTAGATTTGGAATCCTGATAGATCTGGAATACAGTAGGGTGGTGGGACCACCAAGGCCTTTGATCTTTCCATATCCTATGCTTTTCTTAAGTGCGGCATCTCCTTAGCAATGCTCAGCAGAGGAATAATTTTCCTCTGCTGAAGATGGCTCATCATTCTGTGGTCCTCCTATCAAAAATAGAGGACTGAAAGTTCTATTATTCAGTGAAGACTCACGGCAAGCAAATTTTATGTGACATAATCTGCCTGCCTGCTTTGCCTGATTTTGGGTAAAAGTTGCTCTTTTTTTATAAAAAATTCAATATTTACATACATGGTGTATTATGAATTAATTTTGTGAGTTTGCTTGCAAGCAAATTTTATGTGACACACTGAGCTAGCCGATGGCAGATAGATAGATCGCTGAATGAATCTGTGATTCTGTGAGCAACACAATCGGCCTGCCAGCTTTGCCTGATTTTAGGTAAAAGTTGCTCTTTTTTATAAAATAAATTCAATATTTATATAAATATTTATATTTATATACAAGCCATGCCCAGCCAATCACATGACCACCACCAAGCCACACCCACAAATTAGGCCACGCCCACAGAACTGGTTAGTGGTCCCTGGGATTTAAAATTATGAATTTGGAGGTCCCTGAGGTCCAAAAAGTTGGTGACCCCTGCTTTAAATAACAAAATGAAAATAATCTGAGTTTAGAATATGATTTTTGAAATTTTCAAGGATTTAGAAAACCTCTGAAAAAAACTAACATTCATTTCTTAAAATGTCATTGTTAAAGCACATCTTAATTAACTCATGGCAACTTGAAGAATGAGTGCTGGATAGATATAAATGAGAATTATATTACAAAGAAAGCATGGGTCATCACTGTGCACATAGGATGGTATGGAAGTCCATGAGGAAGTTGTATTATTGAAATCAAACAATTCTGAAAACAGCCTGGATTAAAAAACACAGGATCATATGTTAAATAAATAAGTATAAGTGAATATATCTTCCATCTGATGATCCTCCAGTTCATGATTAGTTCTCTGGGTGTACCAGTTCTTCATTAAAATAACTGTAATTCTGCGATGATATAATGATGAGTGAATACAGATTGGAATAAATATTTACTGAATTGCAGAATTTATGAGAACAAAGGCAGATGTACATGAAAAAGTTTGAAAATGTATTCCCAACTCCCAACAGAGTTCATTGGAAAAAAACCCTTGTAATACCTGTCTGAGATAGGGATTGACAGATTTCATATGGAAAAATAAAGGGAACAAGAGATCCTTATAGAATGTTGCAGTGTTAGCAATAAAGCAAGCAATAATGTATGTTTGGCTTTTGCTTACTAGTGAACTCTGGCTTGTTAAAGATACAGCATTAGGATTAGCATGATGTATGAGCCTTACCAATTGGCATTTATTTAGTAAACAGTGGTTAAACAAATCATGGTTGAGTGCAATTGTTGGAGGAAAAGCTCTTATTTCCTTATCACCACTGTGATCTCAATGATTCATATAGTGATCAAAAGTTGAAGCTCCTAGATACTAATAAATTGTCCTATAGTTTTTCATCATGGGATCAAAGCTGTGGGAGGTATGTACTTAAGCCCTTTGTTTTGGGTGGTGTGGTTGCTGGAAAAGTGGGAAGCATCATCTCTGAGGACAATATAGACCTGCTAAATCTGGGCTGCAGTAATCTGAACAATCATTAGGTGGCAAGGAATTTGAGCTTTATACATTATATCTTTGATGCTATCTGGTGATCATTGGGAGTTTTGCAGCCTGAGATATACAGTAATCTTGACTGCACTTGAGACCTGGTAAACATTACTGACCTTTGAATAAAAATTTATAGAATTTGGGTGGGCACGTTGGTCATGGAGCCCGGTATCCATGGGGAACACAGGAAAAGATGGGGGAAATGCATCACTTTATACAGTAATTGTTTTGAGAAGAGACTGAACAGCCGATTGTCTGACATGGTATAAAGTCTCTTGTTTGAGTGGGGGATTGACTAGAAGACCTCCAAGGTCCCTTCTGACTCTGTTATTCTTTAATTCTGTTCTTTAACATCTTAAAAGTGTTGCATGTTGGTATTGCATGTACTTGGTGACCACCCAAATGTTTTTAACTGCAGTTCCTATAAGTCCTGATTATTTGTTATGATACACAGAAGGTTCTATTACAAAATTCTGGACACTAGCTCTTGTCCTAGATTAGAGGTGCACAACTTAAGGAATTGATTCCATCAAACCCTTGAAAGTCTTAGATGTCTCTTCTCCCCCTACTAAGACCTCTAAAAGTTGTCATTAGACTATATTAACAACTTTTAAGAAGCAGGAAATTATTAAATACAAGGCAAAGGGATTATTTATCATACTCTCTATATTAAATTATAATTAATTTTAATAGTAAATTGAATCAGATTTAATGTCCATTCATTTTTTTTAGCATGGCCTCTGGCACACTATGGAAGAGCCAAATTAAACTCTTGACCTAGAAGGAATATCAAGAACTGGTGCATGAATGGGTGATTTGCTATAGATAATCTACCAATTCCAACCCCCAATTATTCAGTAATGTGAACAATAAAATTGTTCATCATCGTCTCACAAAATTAAGTACTTAAAATTTTTGGTCTTCTACATGAGCAACAGTGAAAGGGAAGATGATCCAATAGTAAGTGGCACCATCATCTCTATAATGACCTGGGTGGAGATTCAAGTGTCCTTCTTGGGAATGATGGGTGTCTTCACGGCCTTGTTGGACTCAGGATGCAGTGCCTAATCAGCCTTCAGACAGTGAAGAAACTAGGACTGAGACTGAGAAAGTTGAGGCAGTCCATGAAATTGTCCCATATGGAAAATCCCATATGATGATTCCCATATGGGAGGAGCACCAGCAACTTACCTAACGGGCAACTTGCCTAATGGGTTTCAGGGCTGGGACTCATGCAGAGTCTCTCCATTTTATTGTGGCTCCTGAAATGACCAAGACCATGGTCCTAGGACTAGTCTGGTTGAAGAAGTGAAATCAGTCAGTAGACTGGGACAGCAACAAGTGGCTGAGGAATGAGGAAGAAAGCAGTTAGCTGGCAGGGGCCAGCAAAAGACTTACTGGGCTGAACTGCCTTTCCCAGAGGTAGCATAAAGCAACTCGGTGTACAGCAGCACAGGTTTTACCCCTTTCAAGGTGGCTACAGGGACTGAGTTTGTGCCCACAGGAAGCCCCATCCTCAGTGTCATTAGCTAATTGGATGCATATGTTAAAAGACATATGTGTGAGGCACTGAATAAGGCTAGGAAAGTTCAAAAAAGGTAAGCAGTTAGGAAGAGAGACTCCAGTGAGAGTTTAAGTGGCGGATAAGGTCTATTTGTCCACCAAATACCTAAACCTGAGGCAGCCTTGCAAAAAGTTGGGTCTCAAATACATGGGACCTTTCCACATCACCTGCATCATAAATCCAATGATAGTGGAGCTGAAATTGCCAAGAAGCCTCAAGCAAGTTCATCTGGTATTTCATTGCAGGTTTCTAAAACCTTTTCGGGGATCTTGCTTGAGGCCAGTAAAGGGAGAGGAGCACTATAAGATCAAAAGGATTTTCAATTCCAGATATTACAAGGGAAAATTACAATACCTAGTACTGTGGAAAAGCTACCCATTAGCAGACACTGAGTGAGTGGTTGCCCCAGATGTTAGGGCAGTAAGGTTACTTAAGAAGTTTCACACGAAAGCAGTCTCGATAGGAAAGACAGCAGCTGTTGGTTTGTCAGTAATAATGTGTGTGTGTGTTTATTCCTGTATCGTGTTACCCCTTCTTTCTGGGGGGGTCAGCATGTCAAGATTAGTTCACCTTTCACTTACATTTTCCTTCACTCACATCTTGACAAAGAAAGATGAAATGCAAAGATGGGAGGGATGGTATCTGGGCAATCGAGACATCTCTGGAAGTGCCCAAAGTCTCTGAGCGTGGCTAGCTATTTTCTCATAACAAAATGAACAGAAGTGATTGAAGGGTGTAATGAACTGTGGGTGGCTCAGAGGGAAAGGGGAAAATAACTATGCTCATGTTTGCACAGGAAATCCAGAGCTGGATTTTTTGTTTCTGTGCCAATGTAGTTTTTAAATGAAGTATAATAGTCTTGAAAAAAAAAATGTCTCATGAATTTCTTTTTCTGGAAATACCAACTGGATAGTTGACAGATAGTAATAAAAGCAAAATATCTGTCTTCCATCTTCCCCCGCCCCTCCCCCCCCCCAAAAAAAAACAACCTTTCCAGCACAAAGTTTTAACAAAGTACATGGCTTGGATAAAACCATGCAGTTTAAATATTTCTTCCATTTTTTTCTCATTGTTTGCATTAAATTACAAGGTGAAGTCAAGAAATTCTGGAGTATGGCAGTAGATGAATACTTTTTCTTGAGACTGAAATGTATCCCTTTTTTCCAGTTACTTCAATTTTTATAATTATGTTTGATATATTAATAAACTAGATTTAAAAAAATAAGAAAAAAACTCCCTTTTTAATTACTTCTCAGTTTATTTATGTTGACTGCTTATTGGAGCATATTGCCAATTCATGTTTAGATTCTAGAGTGTGCTGTACCTGTCTCATTATTCCATGCTCTCTTTTTTGCATTTATGTGAATTATTGAATACAAAATATAAATGGTGCATCGTATTTGTTGCATGATGTCCCCTTTATGCATTAATATTACTGAAATTAATAGCAAATATGTGTATGTTGAAATACAGTATACAGTATTGAAAAAGTCAAAAAGTTCAACAGGATGTACCTACTTTTTAACCTTATATGTTTTCTTTGGTTCTTGTACTCAACTAATGAAAAAAGTCATGCGCCCCCCCCCCCCCTCTTTTTTTTTCAAGAGGCTACCAAGTGAAATTAGGGCAGTGGCAGATCTCTGTCGTTTTCCTCCTGATTGCTTTTGAGGATCATGCTTGGAGGAAGAAGAGAGTGGTGTAGTGTGGCTGGACTGCACTAGGCAGGCTGCCACTGCTCCATTTTTCTCTTTTAACAAAAAGATGAAGAGGTGATAGGGATACTAGAAACACTGTTTCTTATCTGTCCAGGCATGGACATTTACTGACCTTTATTGTTTTATGAAAATCCCATAGAAAGTGAATGGATAATCATTATTGTACTGTTTCTCATCTTTGTTGATCTTTCCAAAAATGGATATGTAGAATTTGTCGCCCGTTTAAATGGCTACAAAATTAAAGCTAAGTTATGTTTCCTGGAGACAAAATTAGCTATCTCTTATGGAAATGTTTTCCTTGGTTTTAAAGTGCTATATGAACAGACCTGCACAAAATTTATTATGCTTGTAGAACCAGCCCAAGGCTTCATTTGTACCTGTATTTATGAACCTGTAAATATTTTATGAACAATATAAATGTCATAAAATGAATGGGGAAAATAACTTCGGTTATATCTGAATCAGGTGCAGTTTGGGCAATTAAGGATAAATATTTATTCACCCATGGAAGGACTGACTAGTTGTAACCTGTCTTGTTTGCATTTAAAATCCACTGCTAATTTCCAATGCCAAAGTCCTACTTTGCTACATTGATGGCATTGTATCTAAAAAGGGTGAGGTAAAGATTAAGAATTTGGTCATTGGTGCCAAATG
This sequence comes from Bungarus multicinctus, assembly GCA_023653725.1. Classification (NCBI taxonomy): domain Eukaryota; kingdom Metazoa; phylum Chordata; class Lepidosauria; order Squamata; family Elapidae; genus Bungarus; species Bungarus multicinctus. Next base: position 162,391,501 of record CM042836.1, read on the forward strand.
CAATAGACTTTGTCTGTGTGCCATGGGAAGGAAGGGAGGTTCAGAAATTGACTGGTGTATCCTTAGCTGACAGGAACCTCTGTGATCACCTTATCGCAGCTTTGAGTGGGTGGTAAGATAAGGCAGGGTCCCTCGGGCACTACAGGAGTAACTACACAAAGTTAAGGATGGCACTAGAGGGTATGAAAAGTTTTAAAGATTTCCTTGTAGAGAATTATTAACAAAGTGAACTAGGGCTTGTAATTCACGGGTGCTAGGATTGCAGGATTTTACTTATGATTAATAACTAAGTAATTAAGTTAATTAAATTAAGTAATTTAGTTAAAACTCTGACAACATTTTGCATCTGCTTTCCAAACTATTTTCAAGGTAGTCCCATAAGTGCTTTGTATTAATCTAATTATGAAGTTAGGGCAACATGAATAGCTGAAATCAAATGTATTTAGCCCAGAAACAATTATGATTAATAAGGCAGTTCAGACTGAACATAATTATTCCTTGCCATCAAGGCTACCTTGAATAGGACAGATCCCCAGGTACATATCACAAGGGCAAAAATACTATCTTTCCATGACAATCCTTGTACATTATAGCCTAGAGCAGGGTTTTTCAAATGGCATCCCAGAGAGCCCTAGGGATCCCCAAGGACTTGGTGGAGTTCCATGAAAGATCAAGGGTGGGGGGTGAAATATTTATTCAAATGAAGCCAGGGCCATCCTAGCAATTTTTCTAATAGAAGAACTTCTAATAGAAGTTGTTCTCCCATGAAAAAACACAATGGTTGGCATTTGTTCATCAGGAATTTTATGAAAAGGTTTCAAGTGTGAAAAAATTGAAAAGCTCTATTTTAGAGGGTTTTTTGCTTTTGGGGCATTTCTTGAAACCAAAGCAGTTCCCCCTTAGATATAATGGAACAGAGTAGCAAAGAGCTTTGGTGATTTTGATTTTGGTAGCAGGTTAGAGTGTCCTAAGAAATACCCAGTAACCCTACAATTACACATTTATAGACTTGTCTCCATAACATGTATATCCTTTGCAAGTAGTGATCTCCTTTGCTGACCTCACAAACTACTTATAGGCATGGTTCATGAACTACTAAAAGTATGCTGTTGATTGTGCCTTTTAAAAACAATTTGCAAGTTATAATTTCATCTAGTATAAATCAGCCTGCTTTTAATTAAACAGCCCTACACATAGTAACTGGCCTGTAGGCTACTTTGTTTAAAAATGTTCCTATTTATATTTTCAATGTTCCATATATGAAAATGCAACAAATATATTATCCTAAACCATACTGTGGATTTTCATGGGCCCTAAAGCTTTCTGGGGATTCAAATGGTTAATCTTATCTCTAAATTTAAACTGAATGAAAACCAAAATCTCATTAGGTTTGGCATAATGTTGGGTAATTACAAAAAAATAGTCATTACAATAAACAGGACATTGTGCCTTGTAATCCATAACCTCTTTTACTCATTGAAATTAAAAACAGCTTTTTTTTCCTCATCTCAAGAATGTCAGGGTCTGCTGCATGCTATATAATTTAGCCTCCATCCCCCTCCTTGCTTTTCCTACAAAAAGCTAAGAACTATTTACTATGTACAGGTGCAACTCATGAAGAATTATTGGCTTGTTTTCATTTAATGTTCTGTATACTCGAGTTATGAATGTAATGGAGCGTGCCAATTACATTAACCCGAGGATTTGTAGGAATGAATCACGTAACTTGAAAGTGATCACTCCTTGCTTTTGCCTATGTATTTGCTAATCGAATGTGCTGGTTGTTAAATGCATGAAGTGCAAATGCACTGAAGGCCTGACCCACTGAGATATCTCATGCTTGCCCACCCCCCATTCTGCCCAACCAGGTCACTTACCTTATGTAGATCTCAACGGTCGATGGAGCTGCCTCCTCTCCAGTCTCTCTGCCGCATTTTCGTCTTGAGCAAAGGCTTGCTGATGCCTACAGGGATGACATATTGCATCCCTATAGGCTCTGATTGTTTTTGAAAAAACACTTTGCTAACAAAAACAGAGCCTGGTAGAGGTACGCAAGTCCCTCCAGGCCTCTGGTCTCATTGGCAAAGGCCTTCTCAAGAACAGAGGCCTGGAGGATGCACACACTGCTCCCAGGCTTTGTTCTCATTGGCAAATGACTTGAGACGGCTTTTGCCAATGAGAATGGAGGCCCAGAGGGAGGCACACACTCTTCTCGGTCTCCATTCTTGGCAGCAAAGGATTTTTGCAAATATGGCAAAAGGCTTTGCAAACAGAGGGAAGGTTTCAGTGCTTCAGGCCTTCATTTGCAAAGCCTTTTGCTGCAGATCTCATTCAGATTTCCGTTTGCAAAGAACAGAGGCCTAAAGTACTATGAGATCAAGCAAGATCAGTAGTGTCTTGTCTGATCTCATGATATTTTAGGCCTCTGTTCTCTGTAACAGAAATTGTGTGTGATCTTGCAGTACTTTAGGCCTTCATCCTCTGCAAACGCACTGAAGGCCTGAAGCACCAAATAGGCCAAGACATTGAAGGGTCGCTAGATCTTTGCAAGGTGAATATCCACAGGCCTAGTGCCTGTAGAGACCCATCAATGTGTGTGTATGGGTGGGTGGGGGGAATAGGTAGGGCAAATGTTGCATAGCCTCTGTGGTAATTCATAAGTGTGAATGATTGCTTTAGTGCTGTAACATTTGTAAATTCAGGACTGTGTCATAAATACTTGGGAGGGGGTTAGGTCAGAACTTCGAATGGTCGCTAAGTGAACTGTTTTAACTTGGGGATTATCTGTATTTAATAAGAAAGGAATGCACAGGAAATGGCGGGCTAGTTTTTGAGGGAGAGAGCAGTGCATCTGCCTTTAAAAGAGGCAGTAATGGGGCTCACAGTTGAAGCATCCAAGAGTAACTTGCCTAGGCCACCTCAGGAAATCAGAGTGGAAGTCAGGATGCCACCAAGACAATTCCTTCATTTCTTAGACTCTTGGCCATCATCCGGCATGTCATTGAAATGTTCACTTCTGGATACACATGAGGCCATGATTCAGAATATCTTGTTCCTGCACTTTACTATTTTGGCATAAATGAAACAAATGTATGTTATTTAGCCATTGCTAAATTTTTAAAAGTAAGGAAATGGTATAAAATCATTATTCTAAACCAAAATGGAGATTGTATTAGAGTATGTTATTCTGGAAAGGGATTTCTTGGAGTTCTGCTAAAAGATAACCTGTAAAGCCCAAGAACTAAATGGTGAAACATGTCTTCCTAAGAAGGGATATCTTAATGAATAACAAACTTCTAAGTAAAAGTTCATTTTTTTACAATTTTAATGAAAAGCTTTAGGTTTACAAGTTCTTTGCAAATACATTGACACAGCTCATCAAACCTGAATAAAAAATTCTGATTTAAAAGCAATCTCCATATCAAACAAGAACATTTTATATGATTTTGATATCAATGACCAAATCCAAGTCATTGCTATGGATTGAATAGTTTTGATATTATGACACGAACTGACTCGGGAATCTATTCTGGAATTGAGAAGTGTGTGTGTGTGTGTTTGTGTGTGTGTGTAGTGAGTGGGGAAGAGGTGCTTACATGCACATGAATGAATACATATGAGTGTATACCCACCACCCACCCCTGCACACACTTTTCCAAGACAATTCAGAAGTGAATTGGGCAGATGAGCTGGGATCATGATGCAAGCAAGAGCAAACAGGATGGTTACATTCTCCAATGGGAGAGAATCTTTGATTGGCCACAGAGCTGATTGACCTTTATTTTCTGCCACAACCAGGCACAGTGGCACCTCCATTCTGCATGCAAAACTCCCCAAACCCTGGAATCTGATTTCATCTTAAGCACCTTCAAAAAAATATCTTCCAACACTTTGCTTCCTAAACAATCTCTGCCTGAGCCCGTCATTTCACTCTGTCTGAGCTTGGGTTCATTTTCTTCCCTGCCTTTGTGTAGCCTAAAATCTCCGATAGAAACAGATACCTTTGAAAGAAGCAGGGAAATTTCCTAGAGAAAAGAGAGCAGCTATTAATTACTGTTTGCAATCTACTTGTACATTCAGTGAAAAGGAAATTATGCAGGCCTGAAGGGTGTGTGAAAGATAAGATAAAGCTCTTATATACTGCCACTGGAAAAAGAAACAAAGTTTTTAAAATATACACCTGCTCCAGTGTTATGTTAAAGTAATTCCTAATCAGAAAATGAGATAGGCATCAGAAAAGAGAAATATTGACATGGTCTCAGTCATATTTCATAAGTTCATAATTCATCTTACAGAGTAAAATGTGAGCAAGACAATGGGCCCTGCCTTTTCCTTTAAGAGGCATGGCCCGTAATTCATGTTTGCCTCCTATCTCTTCATCACTTCCTCTGATAGGATGTACAGCTTTTCCAAAACCCTTCCTGTCCTCATAAGCAGAATATGGCCTCATAATATGATCTTATACGTGATCCTTGGGTGGAACACTGCCTCACCCAGAGAGGAAGGAATCAGTGTTCCCGAGGAAACATTCTACAGTCTGACTTGAACTCACTTTTCACACAGAATTCATAAAGTTCTAAAATCTAAACCAAGAAATAGTCATATCCTGGAATGAATTTTACCTTCTAGAAGAGGATAGAAACAATATTATTTATTGACCATTTCCAAAGAAATGTACAGGGCTTAGTTACTCAGGGAACTAGCAGTGCACACTGATTACTTTTCAATACATTTCTAGTAGAAATATTTTTGACAAACAGGATAATTTATGTGAATTAATTATTCTAAATGTTATTTCACTGTACTCTAATTGATAAAATTTATGGTATCATCAGACAAAACATTTCATTTTAAAGATTTCTCGTAAATCCTGGTGGCCGTCGATGCTACCATAATCCACAGCTTCTGGGAATCATAAACACAAACTTTTGCAGGATTCTTGATAGCCATAAATGTTGCAGCAATTATTTAGGCATGGTTCAGAGTGGGAGCCTAAAGCATGAAATCAATTATATTGATTCTTACTATTTCTAATCTTGTAATCTAACCAGAATCTTTATGAAATTGCATTTCTAAAATTGGCAAATAAGTAAACTATCAACTGGCTAAATGGATAACTAGTTGAACAATAGAACACTATGAATGAGATCTAATTCTCAAGAAGCTTTGTTATCTCCCTCCCCCTATTTAACTCTCCATATCATTTATATACAACTTTTAAACATGTCTATGTTATTTTATAAGAACTCTCCAGGTCTGAATTATTATATGGAATGTGCTGTTGCTAAGCATTGTGCTTGTTCCATAAAGACATGAGAAGGTACTGTAACATCAGCGTTTTCTAATGAGATGAGAACAGTGTCTGGCAATTTAACTTTGTTTGAAATAACTGGAAAGAATAGGTTGATTGATGTTTGGGAACATGAGCCAATTTGATGTAGTAGTTGAGATACCAGGCTGGCTGCAAACTGAAATATTGTGAGTTCTAATCCTGACTTAGGTGCAAAGCCAACTGGATAACCCTAGGATAGTCCCTTATTCTTTGCTCTAGAAGGTAGGCAAAGGCAATTCACTTCCAAAAAAATATTGGCAAAAAATTTGCAGGGATTACTTTAGCAAGTCACCAGAAGCCAACACTAACTTAAAGGCATACATTCAGTCCGCCACAGATCAGCCTCTAGGGACAATACTGTAATTCATTTTTCTCCTGTATTTGGATTCACAACTGATTGCACTATTCTTAAACCAGGTTCAACATGTATAAGAATTTGGTGAAATGTATCCCCTGATTACTTTAATCATGCCCTCTTTTGTTCGGATGTTAGTTTAAGATTCCCAAAGCAAGGGGAGGGGATACACTTCAGTGATGTTTTTAATGGCTTATTTGGGAGATCCTTATCTGCAAGTGCTTTTTATTTACAATTCATCTTTGAAGAAAGGAATAAGAATGCCATGGTATTTGACCTTGGCTTTGTATGAAAATCAGTTTTCTATCAGAATTACAGTAATTCTTCAGCTAACAGAGGCACTCAGGACTGATTATGTGAAGTTTTTAAAACATGACAATCTTTTCTAAAAATATTAATTTCCCTTGTTGTTACCTAAGGCTTAGCTAATCAAGAGATCGGTTACACCAAGGATCAACTTCTGGTGCATGATGATCATCCATCCACCAAAATAGAATTGTATTCCAAGAGATAAATCACCATATTTAATCAATGGTGGCTGCCAAAAGTGAACAGGAAATGAAAGAATTTGGCCAACCTGAAATCTTAATACAACAATTTTATTATCAGCTTCAAAATGGTTTAGGCTGCTGCAGCCATATTTCCATTTCTCAGATTGCCACACAGGGTGAGATGTGTGTGTGTGTGTATGTGTGTTTGTGTGTGTATGTGTGTGTGTGTGTGTGTGTGTGTGTGTGTGTAAGTCTGGAATATCAGACCAGACAACAACAACAGACCACCCTGTGGGAACCAAGGTCATCTCAACATCTCAAGCTATCCAGAGACTGAGGGTAATTGCTCAAGTGGTTGCAAACAGAGGAAACCAAGGGACCTTACCCTGCCTTATACCGAAAGATATTTTGCCTACCAAGCCATCTTTAAAAATCTTTTTGAAAGAACTATGATAGAAAAATCTGAGTTCCTGACATTCTTGATGATATTTACAAAATCTATTTAGCCAAATGTTACAAGGTGGAGAGTAAGTATATCCCCAACAATAAACAATATTACTTTGAAAGTAGCTATTGACTCCCCAAAAACCATATCTCTTTCCAGCCTGGGAAAGTGATAGCAGATACTTCCAACAGTAAAGAGAAAGCCAAGAGAACAGTGTGTACTCTCTGTTTTGTCTATTTTCCCAGACTTTTGTAACTGAAAAACTCTTTATCACAGTGTTATTGGAGCAGTTACCTCTTCTATCTTTTATCAGAGTTAGCTAGTAACCGTGAGGGCCAGGGCCAGGGGAGATGAATGACATCAGCCTTTGTCAACCTTCCACTCACTCTGAAAACAACATCCATGGGGCTTTTTGTGCTCCATTTCAAAACCACACTTTTCCTTCTTCTATCATTTCAAATGGTCCTGTCCATTTGGGCTAGATGCTTCAATTTGTGACAGGCTGACCTCAGCCATTCATTGCCATCTTTGTAGCTGACAGGTCATCTTTTCCCCAATTAGAACTAAATAAAGGAGATAAGGTCTTCACTTTGTAGAAAAGATGCCAATTTGAAATCTGTTAGAAGGGACCTTTGGGGGTTTATAGTTCATTCCCTGCTCAAGGGAGGAGTCCTTATACATTCCAGAAAAATGTCCAATCTGTTTTTTAAAACTTCCAGTGATGGTACACCACAGCTCCAGGATGCAAACCATTGATTAATCATTCTCACTGTCAGGAAATTCCTCCTTATTTCCAGGTTGGATCTCCCTCTGATGAGCTTCCACCCATTGCTTCTTGTATTGGGGGCTTGTCTGAGGTGTTTTCTGAAATTAGTTTCCTGTTCAGCTCAATACCTTTTACCTGTCTGTTACTTTAGTAATGACTCTTCCTAGTAATGGTCCTTTAGGGTCATTCCCCATTCCCTCTACAATTATGTTTTATTTAGCAAAATATTTTAAACAAACAAAGGCTTAGTATAACTATTGCCTCATTTATTGACTATCTTCTGAATGAATTGTTTTGTTAAATATAAGATCTTGAAAATATGCAAGATAAAAAATTGTTAATGACTGTTTTCATATTTTATGAACTGTAAAATGCAAAATTTTAAGCAGAATTCATTATTGTTTTTTCTTATGTGCTATTACCAGTATTTCAGAGGCAACGCATAATCTCTTAAGGCATCACTTTTTAGAAGAAATTCTTAAGCTGTATTTCATTGTTATCATTGTACAGAATTTATGTAGAAAAGGTCTGGCTAAGTTGTGTATCATAAGGCTTTCAAAGTTTTTTGGGAGGCTTATTGGGCATGTTTGGAAATTGAAGTTGAAAAAGTCATGGATGGCAACACAAAATGGTGGTTATTCACAAAACAATCATTTCACTGAAATATATGGTGCTAAAGACCAGGGACCAACTGTCTTAAGAGCCCGAATATAAGCCAGAAGTGAAGTCTGGATCTCAAAACATATACCCACTGTTTTGAAATTATGGTTCTCTGCTACAGCACTCATCGAGGCAAATATTTAAAGATGAAAATCAACTGTGTGAAAGAGATCCAAAGAGCAAAATATACCGTATGAAACCACTTAATATGGCTTTGACACATTCTCTTTTCCCTGAAATTTGAAAAAAAATATATTGGTGAAAAAAGCTCATCGTAGCTGATAGCTGATATCTAAAACTCTTTAGAAGAGGGAGGAAGTGGTGACTGAAGTTGAATTTGGGGGCCCTGGGCTTTTAGCCTGTGGAACTTGACTACAGATAGTCCCTTACTTAAGATCACAATTGGGACCAGAATTTCAATTGTAAGTCATTTGCAGTTGTAAGTTGGGTACACATGTGACTGGGTTCAATTTTTCAACCACTTTTAAAGAAGTCATTAAGTGAATCACAAAGTCATAAGTCTGAATCACACAATTATTAAGTGAATCCATTCTCCTAATGGCAGAAACCTCAAAATTCCACAAACCATGGTCACATGACCACAGGACATTGCAGCCAATCACTAATGTAAGCTGTTTGTGAAGCATCCAAAATGTGACTGCAGGCATGTGTTGGGGATAATACTTTACAAGGACCGGAAGTGATTTATGCACCCTTTCTGAAACTGTCATAGCTTTGAACAATTCATGTAGTGCTCCTCCTATTCCTGATTCCAAGGTTTATTAATTCAACCCTCTGCACAAGCAGGTGGCCCTATATCATTTCAGACAAGTGGTTGTTCAATTTCTTCAAAAAAGCCTCCATTGCTGGAACACTATTACTACATGTTCCATATTTTATTTATTTATTTATTTATTTTATTTTGATATGTCAATTGCTTACAAAATAATAAGTATAAATATAAACATGAGTAAGAATACAGAAAATAGGTACAATTAAATGAGGACAATAGGACAAGGACGAGAGGCACGATGGTACATTTATGCAGGCCCCTTACAGACCTCTTAGGAATGGGGAGGTCAATAGTGGATAATTTGAGGTTAAAGGAATGGGGGTTTGAGAATGTAACTACAGAGTCAGGAAGTACATTCTAGGCATTGACCACTCTTTTGCTGAAGTCGTACTTTCTGCAATCAAGTTTGGAGTGGTTTACATTGAGTTTGTATCTATGGTGTGCTCTTGTATTGTTATGGTTGAAGCTGAAGTAGTCATTGACTGGTAGGACATTGTAGCAGATAATTTTGTGCACTATGCTTAAGTCCAACCATAAGCAGCGTAGTTCAAGATTGTCCAAGCCCAAAATTTCAAGTCTGGTGATATAGGGTATTCTGTTGCGAGCAGAGGAGTATAGTAGTCCTCTTGTGAAATACTTCTGGACTCACTCAATTGTATTAATGTCTGATATACAGTGCGGATTCCAGACAGATGAGCTGTATTCAAGTATTGGTCTAGCAAAGACTTTGTAGGCCCTAGTTAGCAATTCAATATTGCCAGAGGAGAAGCTTCATAAGATTAGATTTACAACTCTTAATGCCTTTTTGGCAATGCTGTTACAGTGAGCTCTGACACTTACGTTATTAGATATGAGTACTCCTAGGTCTTTGACAGAGTGAGGGTCATCAATGAGGTCATATCCACCTAGTTTGTATTTGGTGTGCTGATTTCTTTTGCCAATATGTAGGACAGAGAATTTGTTGGTCGAGATTTGGAGTTACCAATTGTTTGACCATTCAGACACATAATCAAGGTCACTTTGAAGAGCAGTAGCATTGCCGGTGGTGTTGAATAGTTTTACATCATCCACGAAGAGGACGCAGTTGCTTATAAGGTGATCGCAAAAGTCATTTATATAGAGTATAAAGAGTATGGGTCCTAGAACGCTGCCTTGGGGGACACCGCTGTTAACTGAAGCAGAGTTTGATAAAGTGCTCCCTATTTTTACTATTTGTTGCCTGTTTGACAGGAATGCAGTAATCCACTTATATTATTCCCACAAGAAATGGGAAACAAAAAGAACAAAGCCCTTCTCTGCTCCCCTCTGCCCCTTTTTGGGTTGCATTGTTGGCTAGAATTGCTTTAGATAATTTTTCAGAATTTTTGATTCCTAACATATCAAAATAGATAGCTTAGTATGTTAGTTATGAGCTGGTACAGTACTACATTGTTTTTGTTTAAAACTTTCTTTCTTTCTTTCTTTCTTTCTTTCTTTCTTTCTTTCTTTCTTTCTTTCTTTCTTTCTTTCTTTCCTTCTTTCTTTCTTTCTTTCTTTCTTTCTTTCCTTCTTTCTTTCTTTCTTTCTTTCTTTTTTCCAATAGCACTTAGACCTATATAACACTCCATAGTGCTTTACAGCACTCTTTGAGCACTTTACAAATGCCAGCATATTCACTAATGTCTGGTGAAAGGCTAAGGTTGTAGCAGTTTTAAAACCAGATAAAGAGGCTAGTAACTCTTAACAGCTACTGTCCAATTTCTCTTCTTACACAAAGAACTGTCTGATAAGCTGAGAGACGAAAAGGATAAGTATACAAAATGGAAAGAGGGGCACATAACTAATACTAATATTGCAGAATACCAATAATAGCCCAAACTTGTAAAGATGAGGTCAGAAAAGCTAATGCTCAGAATGAAGTAAGACTTGCAACAAATGTCAATAATGATGATGATGATGATGATAATAATAGTAGTAGTAGTAATAGTAATAATAATAATAATTTTTAAGTGCTTGCCTAGGTGCCTAAAGTGCCTAAACTTTTAAGTGCTTGCCTAGGTGCCTAAACTTAAAAACAATTGGCGCTGACAAGATCACCATTGGTCAGCTGCAGAAGGCCACCTTACTGGGATCTGCTTGCATAATCCGCTGATACATCACGCAGTCCTAAACACTTGGGAAGTGTTCGACTAGTGATTTGTGATACGAAACCCAGCATGGTTATCTCGTTTGCTGTGTATAGTGTCATTTTTGTGTATAATAATAATAATAATAATAATAATAATAATAATAATAATACCATGGCTGGGCCTGGACAGCTATTGGGTGTGGTCCTATGGTTATGGGATTACCGATCTATGAATCGGTAGTGGCTTAGCCACCATGAATCAACCCAGGCACCTACCATCACTAGTGATGAAAAAAAATCAATGAAATTCCTCACCGGATCGGTCATTGCCCAGATCAACAAGGACCATGTCAAATGCTATGGCTCCTGGACATCTGTTGAAAAATGGGCTACAGGACTCAGTTGTTACTGCTAGGGAACCAGGGCATGCAACTGCAAAGCGACTGGAACAAAAGCACAAAACTTGGACAACCAAAGAAAAATGAGAAATCATTAAATAGTGATACCCACTATCATCAGGGCACTTGGTACCATGTCCAAGAATTTTGCAAAATACATCAAGAAGTTGCAGCTTCCTGCTGTAGCACCAGCGAAACTGTAAAAAACTGCACTACTTGGAACAACATACATTTTAAGAAGATACTTGGTTGATACCTAGGATGCTGGCAGCAACCCGTATCAACCATCAGAGCCAGTCAATGATATTTGTGATACATTTTTAAATGTTCAGTTGACTGAGTTTCATGTTTAATGAATAAAACAGATAATAATAATACAGCTTATCCCAATATATAAAAAACCAAAAAAGCCAAGAAAACAATTGGTTCACTAATGAGAGAAGATGGCAAGGAAGTAATGGGCAGTAAAGAGAAAGCAGAGCTGTTTAATTTATTCTTTGCATCTGTCTTCATGCAAAATGATAATACACCCTAACGTACCAAAAACATATCCATAAATTTCTGATATGACTAAAGATTTTAAGGTTACAAATATCATCAGGAATCAGCTTCAGAACCGTATATTTTTTGTGGAGTTTCAGGGAAGCAGAAGTAGATGAGGAAAACATAGGAATGACTTACTATAGGATACTGTGTTTTGGCTCCAGCTCTTTTTAATACTTACATTAATAATCAGCTGCTCCCTAAGCGTACTAACAACTATATGTACGATGACAACTGAGCAATGGATGTACAGGGAGAAACATTTGAGGAGGTTGAACAAAAGCCCTGGTAGAGCTGGATCAATAGCCTTGTTCTAATCAGTTAACATCAAATCCAGCAAAAAGTCAGGTAAGTGCCCTCCATCTTTTCAATAAACAGACTGCTTGAAAGCTGCATATTATACAGAAAGAGTTGCTGTTGGAGAATTGCTACAATCCTAAATATTTATAAGTCATTCTAGATAGTGCCCTAACATATAAACAGCATTGTATCAACACTAAACTGAAGGTCAGTGGATGAAATAACATCTTCAGGAAATTAATGGGCTTTACCTGTAGTGCCAAACCAAGAGTCCGTAAGACAACAGCTGTAGCTCTTTGCTATTCCACAGGTGACTATGCCTGCCTATTCTAGTATAAATCATATACACTGGGAAAGTAGATATTGCTCTGAATGAAGTTAGCAGAATTATTACTGGATGCCTTAAACCTACCCCTCTAGATAAGATCTACCATCTAACTGGCATTGCCCTGCCTGCCTGTTGTTTGAAGAGAAGCAGCAGCATACAGAAAGAAGCTTAAATCTTCATCTAGACAACCCTCTCTCTGTGGCCTACAACCAATTTATCAAAGATTAAAATATAGGAAGAGTTTCCTTAGGTCAACGGAAGACTTTAAAGAATTTGAAAGCAGAGTGGACCTATGGAAAACTACAAAGAATCAACACCGGATGGAGCCAATGGAGGAGCTGGCACCTGGGCCTGACAAAAGCTGGGAAGTATGGAAATCGTCAAATAGACTGCGCATGGATACAAGATACAGAGACACTCTGAACAAATGGGGCTACCCAGTAGCTTCTGCCCTTTGCAATTGTGGTAACATGCAGACAACAACACATATGTATATCTGCCCTTTATGTCCTGATCAGTGTACACTTGGGAATTTCATGGCAGCAAAACAAAATGTAATTGATACTGCTAGTTTTGAGGCAAGATCTGTTTAACTTTACATATTTTAATCTTGTATTTTATATTTTATGTCATATAGTTTCCCTTATTTTAATTGTGATGCTTCTGAGACAAAGAAACAAATTCAAGATTTATCTTAGAACTGCAGATATTTGCATTATACTGTAATGTTTTCCATTCTATTCATCAAACAAGTACTAAACTCATGTTCTGTTCCTGTATCTGCACTATGTCCATGTTGACTTCAGAGAACTGCAAAGTTTACAAGATCTGAATGGCTGCATTTTATAGTAAACATTTCCACAGTAACTCACATTTCCAAAGACAACTGCAAATAATTGTCCTTTTCTGTTACTATAACTAAGAGATTATGATCCCAAAGCACTGCTCTATTCTGCACAGCAATAAACTTCTAAAACATAGAGTTTAATATTACTGGACACGAACCTAGGATTCAGTCCAGGTGTGCATTGATCATTGAGTCACTCTTGAGAAAAATTACTCACTAAGCAGAGAGTGGTAAACAGCAAATGGAAAGGAGCATGGCATACACTTTCTTCCAATCCTTCTTTTTTTCAAAATTCAGAACCAGATTTGCACATGGCTACTATCTGCAGAACAAGGGGAAAGGGTAGTCAGGTTTTTGTTGTAGAACAAATGAATTCATTCACTAAATTGCAATAAGAATACCGCAATATTAATGGCTCAATTCAGTGATGCACTAGACGCTAACTAAACTAATGACAGGAGGATTATATGCATAAGCAGCTGTTGTAAACATACTCTAAGCTAGTCAGATTACTGATTTGTACACTGATTTTAAAAAGCCCAGTAAAATATTATGTGTACTGCAGTTCTTCTGGAATATATTGCAGTCCTTCTAATCTAGAGTATATACATTGCAGTATATAATGTAACATGCTGTTTTCAATGAACTAACAGTAGTTTTACTACTGAACTAATGTTTAGTAGCTCCAGGCTGAGACCCCAATTAAATGGGAACTAGCTTTAACCTAAAATACTTCATCTGACTGTTAGTATGATTAATATGGGAAAGGAGAAAATGTGTATGTTGCTTTATATTATCTGGAGAAATTAATACATACTGTGAAACTAAAAGATGTTATGCAATATCAGAAAATAAAAATAAAATAAAAAATATACTACCAGTCTGATCATGGACTCTTATCGCCGGCTTTAATAAGCTACTGTGAAAGACTGGATGCACTTTCCCTAGCAGGTGAGGGAGACTAAGCTGTACTGTAACAGGGTTAATTACTTTCACTATAAGGAAAGGCCTGAAAAACTTTGGCCTTAACTTCTTGCATGGGAAATTTAATCTTAGGTATTTTGTTGAGAGATAGACCTTGCTCCCAACCTGGAATGGTTCTTGGGGACCGCAACATTTATTGAATGGCATAGGCGTCCTTCTCCCACATGGCCCACCTCCTCTCAGTTTCCATCAATTTTTGGGGAGGTGTAAGTGCAGGGTTGAAAGTTCCCATTGGGTTTTTTTGGAAGGAGAACCACTGAGATGGCTACATCGCTGGCATTGGCTTGAACAACAAAGGGTCATTCTAGATTGGAATGTTAGAGGATTGGTTCCTTGCTGAACAGTGCTTTCAGTGCCTTGAACCCCCTCTGGCATTCTAAAGTCCAATTTAAGGGTTGGTTCAGCTGTGGTCATTGTGGGCCCCCTTTTCAGTAGCTCAGCGATGGCAGGGCAATGCCGGCAAAGGAGGGGATGAATTGTCTGTAAAAGTTAGAAAACCCCCAAAAGTTCTGCAGTTGTTTTTGTGTGCGCAGGGATTGCCAGTCCAAGGCAGCTTTCACTTTAGCTGGATCCATTTACACCCCCTCGTTTGACACTCAGTAGCCCAGGTAGTCTAGGCTGCTCTTGTGAAACTTGCATTTTGGCAGCTTTGTGTATAGCTTGGCTGCAAGGAGTTTTTTCAAGACTTGGTGCACCAGTTTAACGTGTTCTTCCAGGATCTCTGAAAATAAGAATATCATTTAGCTACACAAGAACCCCTTTATACAGGTGCTCATGTAGCACCTTGTTTATTAACTACTGTACATGAAGACTGTGGGGGCTCCCTGTAATGTGAACAGCTTTACTTTTCATTGGAAGCTGCCTAGCAGACAATTGAAGGCAGCTTTCCACTCATCACCCTCTTTTATTTAACACATCCAAGACTGGTAGGATCAACCCTTTCTCATAGTGGCTGAAACTACCACATGGACATATCCACTGTCTACCTTCCAGGCTGACTTACCAAGATGCAACAATCAAATAGTTCAGGGGTGTCAAGCTTGCATCATCATGGCAGAGTCACGTGACATATCATGACTTTTCCCCTTTCTCTAAACCGGGTGTGGGCATGGCCAGTGCATGATGCATCTGGCCCATGGGCTGCGAGTAACTGAAAGACAGAAGGACCTTGTCCACTTCCTTAGATATAGCAAACTCAAACTCAGTCCAGATCACAAGGCTGTGCTCCAGACAACATTTGGACTTGGCCAGAAACCAACTCTGAGCATATTCTGAGCAACTTTGTTTATCAGATAGCATATTTTCCACTATGGCCCTGCCAATGATCCTGCAGCTCAGCTTCCCAGTAAAAAATGGACTAACTTAAACAGGGCCACTGGATGGCTATTGGCAAAGACAATGAGCGTAGAGAAATAGTAACTTGCTGCCCTTATGACCATAACACAGGCTTGAGTATGGGCACTTACTCATATTTCATTGGATTAACTCTACATCTTTCCCAACAGTGCTCCAGGCATTGCTTCATCTACCAGAGCACTTCAGAAAACCAGTAAGCACCTAGAGCAAGACCACATAGGAGCAATCTAGTTCAGGACTTCTAAGGCTTCAGTTGAACTGCCTGAGAGATCATCAGGAAAAATCCTAAGCTCCCTTTGAAACCCAATGATTGCCAACTGACAGGCCCTTTTCTCTTTGTGGAGATTTGTGATCCCAGTGAGTCAGAGGGCAATCCAAGATCTGTTTTTGATTGGCATGATCTGTTTATGGCAATGGACTGATAGTAATTGTCCAGATCATGTTGACAACTGCCCTGAAAGAAAACCCAGATCTAATACATGACCTCCAGTATGTGCTGGGTTCTGTATCATTTGGGACACGTCCATCACAACTATGGTGGTCATGAACTCCTAAGCCAACCAAGACTCAACATTGGCAAGTGGTATATTAAAGTCCCCAAGGACTTTACATTCCATTATCCCTTCTGTGGATTTCTGTCAAACTGAAAAATAAGATATTATTGCATATGTGTTATAATTTAGGGATCATTGTAGCTTGTTGTGGCTATCTGAAAGGCTTACTGAAACCTTCTGGAGAACTGGGAAATGTGCACACATTTTCTCACTTTGGTAAAAGCATTGCCTTGACATAAAATGTGCAATTATTCCAAACACTAAAATTATAAATATAAATGATAATTAGTAAAATTATAAACCTTTTTCCTTTTATAATGATACAAAATCAGGATATTTGTTTGTAATATTTTAAAAAAAATCTTATTATTTAGCATAGAGTTCTTTAGGCATGACTCATCTATTTGGTAAGCTTTTCTTCTCCATAATTATTCCATTTTACACATATACATTTCAGGTAAATAAGGCTAAATGTGGATGATATTCAATTTTTTTAATGCTACGTAGCATATCAGCCAAATACATAATTAACATAACCCTTAAACCCCTGATAATCTGAATTTCTGTAGATCAGCGATCCAAATAGGAGTAAAAAGACCAAAAAAGAATTTATGGTAACTGTAAACATTCACCATTTTTCCCAACTTCAAAGTGAATTTCGTCTTCCTAGTTCACTTTTTTTCCCAGCTGAAGCATATTTTACTGGATCAAATGTAAATCCACAACATATACTGTATTTATCAAAAGTTCAAATGCATTATTAAGGTGGACATTATCTTGATATAATTAACTAAAAGTTAACACTCCAACATTGACTGCATGTTTTTAAAAATATTAAAATACTATCAGCAGATGAGAAATTACAGAATGCAGAATAACAGGGTTGGAAAGGACTTTGTAGGTCATCTAATCCAACCTCCTGCTCTAGCAGGAGACCTTATACTATTTCTGACAAGTGGCTGTCCAGTATCTTATTGAAAGCTTCCAGTGATGAAGTACCCACAACCTCTGAAGGCAAGCTATTCTATTAGTTGATTGTTCTCATTGTCAGAAAATTTCTCCTTATTTCTAGGTTGAATCAGAAATATGATTCAACCTTGATCAGTTTCCATCCATTGTTCCTTGTCTGGCCTTCAGGTACTTTGGAAAATAGGTTGACCTCCTCTCTGTGATAGCCCTTCAAATATTGGAACACTGCTGTCATGCCACTCCTGGTCCTTCTCTTCACTAGTCCAGTTCTTGCAATTGTTCTTCATATGTTTTAGCCTCCAGTCTCCTAATCAACTTTTTTGTTGAATGTCTTGCTCTAAGTATACTATGTCCCCAGCATTTTGCTGGTCTACTAATTTAGTCATTTTGTCAAAGAATGAACTAAGATTGGTTTGGCATGATCTGTTTTTAACAAAGATTAAAGATGATTCAACAAAAAAATTGCTTTTAAAGTACACTCAATTTTCCAAATAATGCATTTGGAAGGATAGGCATCAGATTCTTCTCTCTTGGAGATGTAAAATATATAAGGAATCATCGAACAATATGACATAGTCACATGAAATTTGGATACTATTTTGGAATAGTATTTTAATAATGGTAAATATATTTTGGGCAAATGTCTCAGTGGTAAAGTTGATGTTGAATTATATATTACAACTCTGCAATCTGACCATTTTTGAGGAACAGAAGTCTCTCTCTCTCTCTCTCTCTCTCTCTCTCTGTGGGAGATGATAAAAAGAAATGTATTGAGAAACTGAAAAAAAGATATTATTCCAGACATATAGTTAGGCTTTGGAAACCCAAATTTTATCAATTCTGGAAAAGGCAATATTTATTACTAATCAAATGATGAAGCAAGATTTCCTTTTTTAGAATATGTTACAGTATTAGAATTATTTTTCTTTTTTATCTGATTATAATTACAAGGGGTTTTTTTGTAAATCAGTCACTGTCTATTAGTTCAACATATATGTTAGTTCTTTGTTTCAGTCTTAACCTTAACTTTTTTTTGTTTTAATTTCTTTCCTTTTTATCCTTCTTCCCTGGATTGTTTACTTTAATTTTTTACAGTTGTGGCTTATATCTTGGTTATATTATGTAATTTTCTAAAAAATAAATAAATAAAGTTTGGGAGTGGGGGGAGAAGACCCCCACTTGATGAATACAGGAACTAGTACTTACATAAATCTCCTTGCATGGCAAATGATATATGAATATACTAGTTGGGTAAATTATGCAGTAAGCAATCTGTATATTAGCATAAAGTGATAGTAAGTCTCACATCTTTTATATTTTGAGTGTTACACATTTATTTCTCTTTCTCCAACACAGTCATGACATGGAGAAAAAATCCTAAAAACATATATGTGCCTTGAAAAAAAAGGAACAGCTTAGGTTCTGGGAAAGAATCATTTCCTTCTGTGTTATTTCTCTGAGCCTCAGTCCTCCAACCCCCACCTTTATGCCACTTACAAATTTATTGTTTTCAGTCAGTCCATGATTTTATAGTTCTTCATCAACTCTGATTTCAGTCAGTACAAAACAAATACCCAAATGTTGCCCAAAGGAATCCCTGTTTTAATTTGTGCAGCAGAAAATTGCTTGCAATTTAAGTACATTCCTGCAAATGCCCCCCAGTGAATTGCAATTACAAAATGAATTTCTGGCTAAAGAAGATGAGACTTTTTTTTGTTTCAAAATAATTTCAAATCTAGATTAGTGAAATAAACAACCCAGGTCACCTTAGTTTGAATCAGACTGTTTGCAAAAAGCACACCAAAGCTTTAACAAGTTCTATTTTTGATCTAAACAGTTGTAAAAATGTATGAAGTAGAATGACTGTCCAGATTGTTTGTTTTGGGAAAATTCATTTTCATTCGTCTGATACAGACTCCCCATTTTTAATGTCAGGCTGTTGGAAGAAATATCCTTCTGGGTTCAGTTCCATGTGGGGAAAAAGACACTGGAAACATGGAGGCTGTTTGGAAGGTTTAATGGTGGACAGGAGGACCACATGGCTTGAAGCTCCAAAGAAGGATGATCACATGCTTCAAGGTGAAGGAAGAGATCAAGAAAAGGAGCTGATACGTTGAGAGTGCCTGGGTTTTATAACCTTTGTTGGGATTTGAATTGAAGCTTGTTTCTAATTGATTGTCAGACTCCCATGGGGCCATGCAGGGGCAACTCTGTAGGCTGTCCTGAATTCCAGGTTTGGTTGAGCCTTGCTAGGTGATGAGGCACTGAAAGGGCTTTTGAGCATAGCTTTAGCTTTTGCTATAGCTTTACCTGGAGATCTTTGTTGTGTAAAGTTAACCACTAACAAAGGTGGGAGTGAGTTTCTGCTTCTGAGGTGAGTTTCTGCTCTTGTGTTTCTACTCTTTTTAGGGGAAATATTCTGCCTTTTTAATATTTCCTAGGATATTTCAATTTTCTAGGAGAGATGTGGGTGCTAACTTCCTACAACGCATGAAAGAGTATCTTAGCCTGCCAAGAAAAACAGTCCTCACTTTTCAGAGATGGTCCTTTGTCCCTTATATTCTGTAAATAATTTCCTAGTATATCTTTTAGTTTAGCAAAATCCTCGGATTTATGAATTACTTCTGGTGATAATGATCTATTTAAGGGACTCCATCCTGATTGGTAAATATTGTTGTCATGTCTTCTGTCACAAAAATGACAGAACTCTCTTCCATCTCTGATACTGCATTGTGAAATTCTAGATGTCACAGTTGCAAGACTGCTCAGTCTATGAGGCAATCTCAACATTATGCAAATATATTTGGAAAAATGCCATACCAAAATCCAGTGGGTTTAGTCCAACTTACCTCTTGCTAGGATTGCAATTAGATCATTCATAATTTCATTTCAGAAGTCATTGCCTAACATATTTCGTCATCTTCTCCATGCCAAATGATGACATCTCGTCCATGTTCCTTAGCTCAATTTTCTTCAGACAAAAAACATGGCATTGTCTTAAAAACTCTCTCACACATAAAGACTACCACTTAGAAATCTGAAACTCGTGTTTTATCATCAGCATGCAATGGCTCATCAAGTTTGTGGAGCTCTATATGCTATTCTTCTACTGAATTTCCTAGGGGATATTGTACTATGTACATGATTAAGCAGCGTTACACATTCACACAGTAACATCCAAATGATTTAAAGTGACACTTCCATAGCAGATGCAGCATGTAGATTCATGGTTGTCTAATGACAATTGGCAATTTGGGATTTGAGAAATAATGGCTTTAGGGGTACAGGAATCTGTCAACCTCATTTTCTCCCACATTCTGCTTTGAGCAAATTTAAATTTTCTCTAGTGCACTGTATGTGCATTCTGTTTCAGATTATGTCTTGATTTAGAAGACCTATATGCAACCTCATTTGAAAAAGACTATATGGTTTACAGAGATGCATTTTGTATGCAAACAGTTTTCTCTAATATAATACTGTACCAGAGGTGGTATTCAGCAGATTCCAACCAGTTCTGGAGAACCGGTAGCGGACATTTTGAGTAGTTCAGAGAACCGGCAAATACCATCTCTGACTGGAGATTTTACAGTATCCTTCCCCTGCCATGCCCACCAAGCCACGCCCACAGAACCAGTAGTAAAAATTTTTGAATCCCACCACTGTACTGTACCTTGCTATGCATGGTTCTCATGCATTCTGTGCAGCTTTTCCAAAATGTGTATTTAAATAAACTGATGAGCTGCATTGAAACATTTGGGGAAATATGAATTTCAAAAGATAATGAAGATTCAATTCATGCACCAGATAAAAATGTGGCATTAGATGCATTCAGTCTCAAATGTAAACTAAATTAATTTATTTCTGTTCTCCAACCAACAACATTGTTTCTCTTTTAGAAATAGAATCATAGGGCTGGAAGGGCCCCTAAGAGGTCTTGTGGCCCAACTCCCTGCCCAAGGCAGGAATCCTTATTCCATCCTGGACCAATGGTTGTCCAGTCTTTTCTTAAAAACGTCCAACAATGAGCAGTCATAACTCCAGGGGGTAAGCTGCACCATTGACCAATCGTTTTCACTGTTAAGAAATTTCTCCTTAGTTCCAGATTGGCTCTCCCTGTGACAAGCTCCCTTTCTTTGCTTCTTATCCTGTCGTCAGGTGCTTTGGAAAATAAATCAACCTCCTTTTCCTTTGATAACCCTTCAAGTACTGGAAGACCTATCCTTCCAATTCCCCCCCAGCTTATTGTCATCTGTGCTGTCCAGCCAGTATTGAACAGCTTACAAATCCACTATTGTACAGAGACAGAAAATCATCAGCAAATTCGATGTCCCTTCAGTCACCTTGTCTAGGTTATTTATGAAGATGTTGAAGAGTACCGGGCCCAAGATAGAACCTTGATGTACCCCTGCATGCTTTCCTTCATGTAGATGTACTTCCTTTTTTAAAAAAGTTTTTTTTTTTATTTTAAAACAAATCCATCTTTCAGTTATAGTGTATCGGTTGGGTACATATATCTTGTGCAAGCATTTATATTTTGCATACTTTTCTTATTAGGATTACATGCATATTACAAACTGCTCAACTTTGTA
The DNA here is from genome assembly GCA_023653725.1 of Bungarus multicinctus. NCBI lineage: Eukaryota > Metazoa > Chordata > Lepidosauria > Squamata > Elapidae > Bungarus > Bungarus multicinctus. Next base: position 162,413,318 of record CM042836.1, read on the forward strand.
TATCTTATCCTTATGACATTTAATTTCTTACTTTATTTTCCAACCATTTTTAAAATAAATCCCATATCATATAATATTCCGCTTCTTGTTGTTCTTTAATTGCCAATGTTAATCTATTCATTTCTGCACATTCCAATATTTTCATAATCACCTCTTCCTCTATCAGAATCTTTTCATTTTTCCAATTTTGAGCAAATACAATTCTAGCTGCTGTTAATATATGTATGATTAAATATGTTTCTTTCTTTACTATAGTTTTCAGGTGGAATCACTGATTTTGAGACTGTACAACTTGAGCAGCAATACAACATTCCCTGTTGACTGAATAAATATAGAACATGCAGTCATGCTTACTAAGAAATATTTAGATGGCACAAACCCAAACTCATATTGAAGTTATTTCATAAATTAGCTTTTCCAGATGTTGAGAAATATTGCAGGAAATAAAGCACCCTTGCCCTAACATTTATTTCATATTACACTGTGCTGAGATCATGCAGAATATTGCCAAAAAAGCAGATATGCCCTTCTTTCTTTCCAGAACAAAATAGGGTAGATTTTTATTACATGCCTATATAAATAAGTGGAGTACTGTTCAAGCAAATATTTATAGAGGTGGAGGTTCTGGTGCTCAGCCACTTACATTATCTGAGGCACCATCTGAGGGGCATTGAAAGACAAGAGTAATAGTTTATGACCCCTTGATTTCTCAGGTGGTTTGATACCAATCTGTGTTCTGGCCTATGGGTATTCAACTATTCTGTATTTTTTTTCTTGCTTTTTGTTAGTAATGGCTCTGTAAAGATTCTATCCCTTGTGTGAGAATATTTTAGCAGAGATTCTTTGCAGAACTGCAGTATTCACTTTTACTACAAAGCTGAGCCTGACTCAGAAATACTGCTAAAGCTTTCTGTATTAATTCAGTGATTTTTCAGCCCTGAAAATGCTTCCTGAGAATTTTTCTGAGATTGCTGACATTCAGATTACCAGTAAAATACCATGACAAGCACTCTTCGGCAGAGGATTCTTTTCTAGCTTCTTAATTATGTTGTGCAAGCTTTCAGCTTCTAGTCTGTGTAATCCGGGTGTCAGCATTCCACAGCTCTGGAGCCACATGTGGTTCTTTGGGCTCTATGCTATGGCTCCCTGTTGGGTGATCCCCATCACTGGTTGACCCCACCCCTTGCCCTCCCAGTCACTCCTCACCTGGGCTGAGAAGGTAAAATACAAAAAAACTGAAATGAGAGGGAGGGAGGGACATTTTCCACAGAAAACACTGGGAGCCACAAAACCTAAGTAGGCATGTGGCAGGTGTCATGAGACTGGGTGGGAGTGACGTTGCATTGGCCACACCCACCCAGGTTTTGAGGCTCCTGGTGTTTTCTTTTTTGTGGGAAACAGGGCCAAATGTCTCTTTGAGTATTTAATGTTGTAGACCGTTGGTCTGATCAAATAAAATAATGTTGAATTTTGTGTCAACATAATAGATACACTGTCCTGCTGATTCTGAAAACCTCCTACTGCAGGGTCAGAGAAGAAATAATTATTTCCAGAATCATAGGGATAAATTGCTGTGGTGATCAGCTACCGTTCTGCAGCATGCAGCTTTAGATAGGTTTTACTTTCATCCTTTGACTTGAAATGTGTATCATTCTTTTTCATAGCTCCTGTCATTTTCCTATGTTATCAGACACTTCAGCAAGCAAAAAAATATCTGCCAAAGAAGATGAATTATGACAGTACTACTGTATATTGTTATTAACAACATCCATCTTCTATGTGGGATTTTGGGGTGTGTGATGGGAAACTATCCAAAGCAGGAGATTCACAGGGATAGATTTGCCAAACTTCGTTTTTCTATAATGCTCAGCCCACCCACCAAAAGTGCTGGCATGAATTTGCTATATTAACTTCAATGAAATTAAAAGTACTTCTGACCTAACCCTAGAGCACACATCTTTTTAGTCTGAAAAGCTGTTTCCTGCAGCAGAAGTGGGAGCTGCAGTTTGTAGTACAAATACTGCATTACCCTACACACAGAGATGGATGTTTTTCTGTGTTTTAGTTTTCCCTGGGAAGGAGATTAAGATTATTCTATCTTTCATTAATAGTGTTGCGATACTTTTTTCCAATCAAAAATTCACAATGGGGTTTTTATGAAATAAGGTTATTTCAAACTGAGCCTTCCAGCAGGAAATTACCAAAAAGGGTACTTTTGAAATCTTTCATAGCAGATATGAAACAGGACCCCTAGGTCTCTGCCTACTGTACTTTCTTAATTATTATCTTTTTTTAAATGAGAGATTCATTCTATCTGTTTGTTCTAGTCTGTAATTGTGATTTAGTTTTTTCTGGTTTCAGGGTTGGGAGGATATAATCTTTAATGTGCTTAAATAAATGATGATTACTCTGAGGGAGATTTCTGAGGTTTCTGTACACATTTATAGATATACAGATACTTATATGCTTGCACTTTTTAGTAGAAAGATAGAGCTGATAAAAGCTCTATTGATTTCAGTGGAGTTTGTCTAAGGAGTCTAGAATAACTCACCACAGCCTACTTCCCAACTAGAAGGGGGAACTTACCAAATTTGTGGATGATACTAAGCTGGAAGGAAAAGCTAACACCCTAGAAGATAAGCTCAAGATCCAGATGGATCTTGACCAGAGGTAGTATTCAGCAGGTTCTGACCAATTCTGGAGAAATGGTAGCAGAAATTTTGAGTAGTTCGGAGAACTGACTTTCAAGAAGAGATTGGATTACCATTTGTCAGAAATTGTATAGGATCTCCTGTTTGGCTGGGAAGTTGTGTTAGATGGCCTACAAGGTCCCTTCCAACTCTGTTAATTTGTTAAGCTTGCTATTGGACAACTCGTCATGACTAGGTTGTTATAGGACAATTTGCTGAAGACAATTCAATGCTGTAATAATAGTTTCATTCAATTATTTTTATTATTGGTGGCCACATTTTCTTTGAAATTATTCTAACTTCTATATTTTGGGATTGATTTTCTTTAGTATTATTGACTAATGGTCATGGTTCCATTGAAATTAATTTAACATTTTTATTTATTGAATTGTCCCATAGTGAGTTGACCACAGCGACTTGTTTTGCAGCGAGTTGGCCACAGCAAATTGGCCACAGAGAGTTGGCCATGGAGAATTGGCCACAGTGAGTTATCCCATTCCATCTCTAAGAACATTAAATCTGAATTCATTTCATGTGTTTATTTTCAGAAAGAATAATAAAAGAGAGCAGCCAGATTTCTGAGAGGTTAATGCTGTACTTTGGGGGTCATTCATAGTAAAAACAAATCTGGGTCTTCATAGATGATGTTACCACCTAAGATAGCAGAATTCCTACTGGCATCAATGGATAGGTGTCCATGAGGGTGAAGATTCTCTCTTAAAATACCTTTCAGATATAATATCACTGGCAGTAATGGTCTACTAGAAGCAAATTGGGTGTTTAAGGAAGGAGTTTTGAAAAATACTATGATTTTCCAGGGTTGCAATATCATTGTAAGTACAACTCATAAAAGCTATTCTGCAATTTATCAGTTAATTTATTAAGCTGATTATACTGCTGATTATCAAAAGCTTTCTTTGGTCTGAAGACTTACCCAGGGCTTCATCAGATGGGATATTATTTTGCAGATCTTGCTCAAATTGTTCAATTTTAACTGTTTTGACTGAAGGTATTAGAAGAATAAAGTAGTAATAACTGTGAAAATCCATAATTTTGGAATAAGTTTGTACCTATATGTGGGAGGCAGTTGTCCATTAAGAGCTAGAAAAAATACCCTGCAGTGTTAATGAGAGAAAAATCTACTACACTTATATTCAATAATGTTTTTATTCATTTTTCAAAGAATTAAATGGTATTAGAAAAATGCAAGAATAATGACATAAAGATAAAAAGGCACACTGCAGGCAAATTAATCTTTGCTAAGAATTATTTTAGCAAAAAGTTATCATTTCATTTTGATTAAATATAGTCTGTCCTCTAAAGTCTTTGTCTAATATTAACATTAATTTCTGTGTGGTCTTATTCCCTAAAACGCTAAGTGTGAATGTAAAAAAAACATTTCCTTTTAGATATTGCTGTATTTTGGTGAGAGAGCTTATAATAAGTAATCCAAAGCTGTTGTTTCAGCTATTTCTGCAATAAACAAAAGTTCTCTAAGTCATTTCTCTCTTGATAAAGTGACAGCAACACCAACATTAGTATGGCTGTCTGAGGCCAAACTGACTGGATCAGGGGTCTCCAACCTTGGCAACTTTAAGCCCGGAGGACTTCAACTCCTAGATTTACCCAGCCAGCTGGCTGGGGAATTCTAGGAATTGAAGTCCTCCGGGCTTAAAGTTGCCAAGATTGGAGACCCTTGGATTAGATCATAACTCACAGCTATGGAGCACAACAGGTCAGGGAGATAACCTGGAATGCACAACACCCCAGATTTCTTCCTGAGCATTTCCATTAAAAAATCAGAGTCAGATTTCAGGTGCTGAAAAAATCGTCAGACTAAAAGTTAAGGAGCATCTCCTATTACTATAAATACTACTGGGTGTGTTTCATGTCTTATTATGCAGGGAGGATTCTTTTTTAATGCATTTGCATGATTTATGCCTGTAATAAAGGGTCTACAGACTCCTTCTGATTATAGGATTCTAAAGCTATAGAGCAAGGAATCCTAATGACCTGAGAGGTTTCCCATGCCAGACAACACACCGAGCTAGTTTGCTGTATCTACCATAAAGCAATTATCAAGATTGAGCTGCGTTGTTTCTTTCAAACCTAATGCTTTTCAACTTGCCAGTGAGGGAATGGGGTGGGTGGGAAATGGAATGTGGAGAATGTATGCAGAGATCATGAGAGCATAGAGCCAGTAAGGTCACCACTGCAGGTGCTTGAGAAAGAGGTGGACCGTTCTCAAAAGACCATCTCATAATTGGACATGTGATCAATCAGAGGTGGGGAGAAGGAGAAAGTATTGTTCAACAGTGCAAACATTTGTGCGGGAAACCAGAGCTGATTTTGTTTCTTCAATACCAACCTGGTGTATCCAATAAAGTTTTATTTTTGGGAATTCAATTCTCCCAAGAGTGTTTCCTTGTTTTGGGTTCTCTAATTGGACAGTTGACATTAAACCAGCTCTTATAACTCAACTCAGCATATTTGGATAACCCCGAGAGAGCTGTGACCTAGCAATGTCCAGACAGAGCAAATAATTGGTTCCATAGTGAAGCCTGGATCACTCCTTCCTCAGGAGACATCAGTAGTCACTCAAGCAGATGTCGGGGTGCAGCCGTTGGTAACCCGAGCCAAACTGAGAGTGGAGAAGACAGAGCATGAGGAGGGGATCGTGGCCAGATCCATTTACCCTGATCTGAATGCACGATGACCAAGCGGAGTGGGGAAAGCAGCCAAGTTGAAGTTCCCCTTGATTCCATCTGGAGTTGCCATGACTCAAGTGAGCAAATGGAAGGCCCAGAGGGCTGCAGAAAGAACCAGAGGAATGGAAATTCTTAACAGCGTGCTGTATGCCATCTGTGGAGCAACTGTGTGAGAGATTTGTCAGAATGGAGATGCAGGGAGCAGCACTGGTGAATCAGTTTTGCTTTAGGAAATAACTACTGGCTGCCCATTTCCTGAACTTACCTTAGCCCTTAGTTTAGTGCAGTGGTTCCCAAACCCTTTAGGTCCACTGCCCCCTTGGTGCTACAAACTCATCCTTGGTGCCCCTCACCCAGGGGTGGGATTCAAATTTCTGTGGGCGTGGCCTAATTTGAGGGTGTGGCTTCCTGGTAATGTGACTGGCTAGGCGTAGCTTGCTGGCTAGGCGTGGCTTGCTGGTCATGTGAACGGGTAGGTGTGGTTTGATGGTCATGTGACTGGGTGGGCATGGCCAGATGACTGGCAAACCAAATACAAGTGGTCCTCACTTAATGGCTGGTTGTTTAGCAAGTGTTCTAATTTACGACTAGCCTCCCCAGAGCTACTTGACCTGTTTTTGGAATTTTGACAGCCATGCATATTGTGTTGTACAGAAGTTCTATTTTGTTGGTCCGCATTTTGAGCGGGAGTTTTGTTTGTTCTGATTGGCTGAGCATCCTGACAGCAAACTATAAAAGGGAGCTGTCAGACAGCATCAGCTGTTACCTGTCAGCTGGCCAATTCAGCAACATATAGGCAGACTTGGGTAACCTGTTTCTTTGTTGCAATAAACATTGTTTCATTCATCGATGCCTGCCTCAGCTCATTCTTAGAAAGAAAATAATAATGTGCACGCACACACACAGAAAAAAACACACTCCCTTCCAACCTTGCTGGAGCAGGTCATTGGACTAGAATCGGCAAAGCATCTCTGATTAGATTCTAGTAGTGAATAGAATCTAATCAGAGAAGCTTTGCCGATTCTTGTTGATTTGTTTTATTTGTATTTCTTTATTTTATGTCAGATCCGTCGGATCTACCAGTTGCGGCCCTTTCTGGATTGGGGCGCGCTTCGCACAGTCACTTCTGCCCTCATCATCTCCCACCTAGACTATTGCAATGCTCTCTACATGGGGCTCCCCTTGAAGAGCATCTGGAGGCTTCAGCTGGTGCAGAATGCGGCTGCGCGGGTGATTCTGGGGGCTTCTTGGAGCTCCCGTGTTACACTGCTCCTGCGCGAGCTGCATTGGCTTCCAGTGGCCTTCCAGGTGCGATTCAAGGTGTTGGTGGTTACCTTTAAAGCGCTCCATGGCTTGGGACCCGGGTACTTACGGGACCGCCTGCTGCCACCATCGGCCTCCTGACAGCCAGTGCGCTCCCACAGGGTGGGCCTCCTTGGGGTGCCGTCAGCTGGACGATGCCGGCTGGCAGCCCCGAGGGTGCGGGCCTTCTCTGCGGGGGCACCCTCCCTCTGGAATGAATTACCCCCAGAGATGCGGGCCATTACTGACCTGAGGGCCTTCTGGCACACATTAAAGACTCACCTTTTCCAACAGGCCGGTCTGGCCTAGTATTAATTACTAGGGTTTTAAATTTTTGGCAATTTTTAACTTTTTTACCTTGCTTTTATTGCGTTACTGTAATTTTATATTTCCAGCCACTAGTTTAATTCTTTTTAAATCTGTTTTAAATTTTCTACTAATTGTGTTGTTTTATCTGGGCTATACACCACCCCGAGTTGTTTTTTGGGAGAGGGGGCAGTATAAAAATTTAATTAATAAATAAATAAATAAACGTTGCTGAATTGCATTGACATATGCGTCCCTTCTTGTGCACAGCCCAGAAACTTTTGTGATTCTTTGCAGCAAAAATTACCAACTTCTGGCTTTGCTCTACTTTTCAAACGCTCCGCCACTGCCGCGTTCTAGGTGCCAGCCCCACAGATCCACCCTATTGAGCCTGCTGCACTGGAGGGACCTGCCCAAGCAAGTCCGAGCGGAGCAGTGCGCCAAGTCAATGGGGTGAGCCTGAGAGAGGGAAAGAGAGAGAGAAAGAGAGAAAAGAAAGAGAGAGAGAGAAAAGAAAGAGAGAGAGAAAGAGAGAAGGATAAAAAGAATGAGAAAAGGATAGAAAGAAAAGAAAAGAGGATAGACAAAGAAAGAAGGGGGGAATGGAAGGAAGGGACAAAGAGAAAAAGAAATAAAGAAGGAGGGAGGAAGGGAGGAGAAAGATAATATCTATTCTACTCCAATCATCTGCTCCAGCAGAGTTAGAAGGAAGTGTGTGTGTGTGTGTGTGTGTGTGTGTGTGTGTGTGTGTGTGTGTTCTCCTTGTAACTTACCAGTACATTTTGGTTTTGCCTTCTTCAAAATTGGCACCGTAATACATTAGGGAAAAGTAATTTTTTAGGGCAGAGCTCTGGTCCAACGGGTCCAGTTTAAAGCCTCAACAAAATGTGAGAGCTTCCTGATAGTCTTGACCATGTTTTGTCCACAAAACCTTTAACAGAAGTCAAAGATGTTTCAATGTGGAAAAGGGCCTCATTTCAATCTGATGCATCAGGTCTTTCACTCTCTTTCTCTTGTTCCCTCTCTCTCTATCCCTTCCTTAACCTATCTATCTATTTTCTGCCCAGGCAGGCCTGGGCTAATCCTGCATCAACCCGTTTCCCCTTTCAGAGGCCCCAGTTTCCTCATCCACAACCGCCTCTTTTGTAGTCCCATGGCCATGACTTTACCTTCCTCCCGCAGCTAGCTGCCAGGGAAGGCAATCCAGGGCTGACCCATTGTTGTCGCTGAGCTCCCCGCCAGCCCACATCACCCTTGTCACGAATGCCTGCAGCGGCCACATATTTTTCGGTGCAGCTGGACTGTATAAATTAGGTATGACTCACTTAATCATCTTGTTTAGCAACAGAATTCTGGGAGCAATTGTGGCCGTAAATTGAGGACTATCCGTGATATTTGCTGTAGCGAATAGGAAAGGGTATTTACACTGGTTCAATTGCTGAACCTCATTGATAGAAAACCACTGTGGAATGAAATCAATTTTATTTATTTCCTATATTTATAGCACACCTTAATTGTATATTACTGAAAGCTGTGTTCTCTCTCCTTTCTTCCCCACAACAACCCTGTTAGGCAGGTTGGCCTAAGAGAGAGTGACCCAGGCAGCTTTAATCCCCAATTGACCAATTCATGGTTTCCCAGTTTCTAAGTCAAAATTAAGGATAAAGACCACAGAATTTCAGAGAGCTGTTAGCAGAGACAAGCAGTATTAGAACAATATCTGTAAAGTCACTGAAGAAACAGACATGGAAAACCAAGGAAAGTTATCCAAAAGTTCTCTGAACTCAGAAGGAGATCACAGCCACAAATTGGGTAGTAAAAGATGCTAATGGACAGATAGTAACCAGTTCAAAGGAGATCAAACGAAGATGGAAGGAGTATGTGAAAATACTATACTGTACAGTACAAATGTCACCATCCTTAGAAGATATTCCTGACATACCCCTTTCTTTCTATGATCGATAATAATTTATGAACTTTGAATGCTGCCCAACTCTCAGTGCCACTCTACCATGCATCTTGAAATCTTGAAATCTAGCCCGGTGTAAACTGGAGATGCTGAAGGTTTGGTTATTTGGTGTAATTTTACGATGCAAACCTAAACTATCAGGATGGTTAATAGGTTACCTAACCCAGATAATTAGGTTAACTCAGCTAACCATGATTTAGCATGAAATCCAGAGGTTTTCCTCTGCTTTTCAAAACCTGGCTGCCTTTTTGCTGGAAATCTTGGCGTAACGAGGCCTTCCTCGCACCCCACTATTGCCCCCCGAGAGAACCCCCTTCACCCAACTGCGGAGGAGGCTTCATCTCCAGCCGCTGCCAGAGGGCTCTAGGTAGTGCCGGGGAAGAAGTCCAGCTTTCCATCTCTCTCGTTCCGTGGCTCTGGGTATCACTTGTTGAGCTTTCTGGGTGACTCGGAGGCAGCGGCAGACCGGGCCAGGAGAACTGCCCTGCCGCGGGTCCATCCCGCCAGCCGCTGGGAGACCTTCCTTGCAGCCAGCTTCACCTGGCCCAGGTGGGGACCTGTTGCAGCTCGGTGCAGGCAGCGCTTCTGGGATGGGAAGGGTGAATCCCTCCTGCAGCGCTGCGCTGATCCCCTGTGCCTGCAAAAACCCTCCAGCCGCCACATGTTTTTTCCAGTGTGGCTGGAGTCCTGCACTCTGGCAAATCCTTGATGCTTTCCATGCTCTGTTGGTAGAACAGATATTTCTGCAGTTAGGAAAGGCACAGTGGGAGCAGAATCCAACTGTGATTGGGAGAAGGTCCTCTCACTCACTCACACACACACAGGCATACTCACATTTTCCTCACTGGCCTTTAAAGTTAGCAGCTCAAAATTCAAAACTCCCTTTACTACCCTTGTTCCAAATGGCCAAGGTCCAGGAAACCCACACACAAACACAATGGGTCTGTTGCAGAGGTGTTATTCAGCAGGTTCTGACCAGTTCTGGAGAACCGGTAGTGGAAATTTTGAGTAATTCAGAGAACCGGCAAATACTACCTCTGACTGAAGATTTTACAGTATCCTTTCTCTACCACACCCACCAAGCTACACCCACAGAACCGGTAGTAAAAAAAATTTGAATCCCACCAGTGGTCTGTTGCCAGCAAGGTGGAAGCTTACCTGTGACAGATACCTGGTTTGTATTATTATATGTGGTGGACATGCCCAAAAGCAAAAAAATATTGGAAAAAATACATACATGGTTGGAAAAAATGGTAAAGCAACATATTGATTTAAAAGCAGAAATATTTTTATTGGGCATGTTATCAGATAAGTATAACAAGGGGAATACATATTTGACTTTACATGTATTGACTGCAGCCAGAATTGTATTTGCATAACAATGGAAAAGTGAAGAGACCCCTACAGATGAAAATGTGATTTAAAAAATATTAGAATGTGGAGAAATTGATAGATTAAAACTTACAATTAAGGAAAAGGAAGAAACTGAATACTTTTTGACTTGGAACTTATTTTATCAATGGTTAGCTGACAAAAATGGAAGTTAGAAACATGGAACTATAAGGAAAGGAACAATGAAAAAAGGGAGGCTTGTTAAAATGGATAAGCAAACAGGCGTGTGTCAATCAGTCCCATAAAGTGCAGGCAATGCCTTTTTGATGAAAAGTGCTTGGAAAGATTCTCCCTAATATTTAATATTCTAAAACAGGAACAAAGAATTATGTTTGTAATCTCTACTCTTCTCTGAACTTTATGACAAAACTGGACGTACAATTTTTCACTCCTGGGAGCATGAAAAATGTGAAAGCTATAGTATAAGTTCTTCAATAGATTTACAGATTTTTTTTAAAAGATTGCTTCATCATCTCTAACATGTGCATCCTTGCCTCACTTCAGAATAAGACACAGATCTTATTTTGGGCAAGATTAGAGTTAAAAGAATAGGTACAGAACATATTTTAATGACTTTTCAAAAAACCACAATTGTCTGTTTAGGTTCAAAAGGTTATAATGATAATGAATGTATTTACATCTTTGCTACCCCAGCTCTCACCATTGCAGTATGCACATGGACACAGTAATCCATATATTCATATCATGATTAGCATAATATGTTATACGCAACAGTGCTCTAATGCATTCTGACATATGCATCCTTGTTGAAAAAGTCATGCTGGGTTTGCAAATTTGCTTCTAGGTCAAACCAAAGTTGTACAAATATTCAAAGGGCTGCTTTGGTTTGGTAAAAGGTAAACTTGAAGCTCTTTCATGCAGCCAGGGGCCCCATGGCTTTTGAGAGCTCTACCCTGTAATGCCTTGTTAGATGACCCTTGCCCAAAACCTCTCCAGCTTTTGCACATGATCCCAGAAAGCATCAAAAAGCACTGGGCAAGTGCTGTACTCTGCTATCTGCAGTGCTGACTGTCTAAAGACAGAGAAGTCTCCTGGGCAGGCCTTGTGTCTATGCAAAAAGCTGTTCTGAGTTTCCCACGAGACAGGCAAATACTGTACATCCTCATGGAAGGAAGGAAGCAGTGGGGCTCCACAAGGTTCTGTTTTCTGGGCAATACTAATATCTTCATAAATGATTTAGATGATGGAATAAAATAGGGCTGTCACACCCACGGCCCATGGGCCGGATGCATCACATGCTGGCCATGCCCCTGCCCAGTTTAGCGAAGGGTGGGCGAGTCCTGATACAACATGTGATGCTGACGTGAGATTGATACCCCTGGAATAGAAGGAAAACTCATCAAATTTGCAGATGACACCAAACTAGCAGGAATAGCCAACACCACAAAACATAGGCTCAGGAACCACATAGACCTTGATAGACTTGAACACTGGGCTTTATCTAACAAAATGAAATTCAGTGTAGGAAAAAGAAAATAAAACAGTTTTACACTTGGGAAAGCAAAACCAAATGTATAGGTATATAGGTGAAACCTGGCTCAACAGCAGTAACTGTGAGAAGGATCTTGGAATCCTAGTGGACAATCACTGAAATATGAGCTAGCAATATGCTGCAGCTGCCAAAAAAGCCAATGCAGTCCTGGGCTGCATTTAACAGAGGGACAGAATCTAAATTTCTGAAGAGAAGTTTCCTGAGAGTAAGAACAATCAACCAATAGAACAGCTTGCCTTCAGAAGTTATGGGAGTTCCAACACTGGAGGTTTTTAAGAATGGACAACCACTTGTCTAAAATGGTCTGGAGTCTCCTGCTTGAGCAGGTGGTTGGATTAGACCTCCAAAGTTCCTTCCAACTCTTCTGTATTCTATTCTGAGGCATAAGGAAGCTCTGAGGTAGTGCAAAGTGCTGCATTGGGGCACATCATGTTCAGTGGTGGGATTTAAATTTTTTTACTACCGGTTCTGTGGGCATGGCTTGGTGGGCGTGGCAGGGGAAGGATATTGTAAAATCTCCAGTCAGAGGTAGTTTTTGCCAGTTCTCTAAACTACTCAAAATTTCCACTACCAGTTCTCCAGAACTAGTCAGAACCTGCTGAATACCACCTCTGATCATGTTGCTGCTTTGCTTTGACAGAAGATTTTGGTGAGTCTAGGGGAGGTGAATTGAACCCTCTCCGCAAGTCTTCTCAAAGTTTTGCAAAGCAGAGCCAAGTAAAAAACAATCTCATTTCACACTCTTAGAAGCATGGTAGCCGTGTTACTTCAGAAAGCAGCTTAAAGGTTGCTTAACATTTGCTAAGTGAAGAACTTTAATTCCAACCATTTAGAGAACTATAATTGGGCTGGGTTTGCTGTAGCTTTTAGGATTGTTTTTTTTCCCCCAGTCACGTCCCTGCTGCTATTGATTTAACTGAATGATGTGAAGACAGAACAAGTCTGCTCAGAGCAGCTTGCCTAATGATTAACATTTACTTTTTAAAAAGTATTTGCCCAGAGGAAGCTAGAGTTTACAAGACTAAATGTAGAATATGTACAATAATTGTGCTATGATTTATTTTTCTGGCACGTAATAACAAGCAACAAGTCTATTCATGCACTGCTTTTATATCCAGTTGTTGCTAATAGGGCTATAGACTATCTATCTCAAGTCCTAAACTTTTTTGAGATTGTCCATTCCAAACTCACTGTTCAGTGAGTTTAGGAGGAAATCTTGGCTGCAAATTCTGACCCCCTTGTAAGTATCACTACCCAGGAGCCTGGTAATTAGGCCTTCTTTGTAGAGTCTCTTCTGGTACAGCAAACCCATAGAGATAGCGAAGAGGCAGACCTTTAGAACATAGATTAATAGGGTTGGAAGGAACTTTGGAGGTTGTCTAGTCCATCGGTCCCCAATTGTTGCGGCTTGGTGGTCTGCCTGGGAGGGGAGAGGTGAACTGGGCCATGCAAGCAGTTGGACAGCACATATGTGCACATGCAGCTCTTGCTCAAGTAGTGCAGCAGCATGAACAGTGGGCTGGCATGCACATGTGTGAATGCCCGCCAGCCTGCTGCTTGCACAAGTTGAGCTGTGCATGTGTGCTCTGGCCAGCCACTCAGATGGCCCAATTCCAAATAGGCTATGGCCCAGTAGTGGACTGTGACCAAAGGTGGTATTCAGCAGGTTCTGACCAGTTCTGGAGAACCGGTAGTGGAAATTTTGAGTAGTTCAGAGAACCGGCAACTACCACCTCTGACTGGAGATTTTACAGTATCCTTCCCCTGTCATGCTCACCAAGCCACACCCCACAGAACCGGTAGTAAAAAAATTGAATCCCACCACTGAATGTAACCCAAGGGGACCCCTGGTCTAGTCCAAACCTCTTCTTAAGCAGAGGACTGTATACTGTTCAAAACAAATGATTGTCCAGTCTCTTCTTAAAAATCTCCAGTGACGGAGCTAAGAGTTGTTAACCTAATCTTATGTAGCTTTTTCTCTGGTAATAGTACACTAATAACTAGAGCATACAAAACATTTGCTAGACCAATAGCTCATCAGTCTGGAACCCACATTATGTATCTGATATTAACACAGTTGAGAAAGTCCAGAAATATTTCACAAGAAGAGTTCTCCACTCCTCTACTTGTTGCAGAATACCTTATGCCACCACACTCGAAATTCTAGACCTAGAAAATCTAGAACTAATCCGCCTTCAGTCCGATCTAGGTATAGTATATAAAATCATACATTGCAGTATTCTACCTGTCAATGAATACTTCAGCTTCAACCATAACAACACGAGAGCAAACAATAGATACAAACTCAAGGTTAATCGCACCAAACTTGATTGCAGGAAATACGACTTCAGCAACAGAGTGGTCAATATCTGGAATACTTTACCTGACTCTGTGGTTTCTTCCCCAAACCCCAAAAACTTTAACCTTAGACTGTCTACTATTGACCTCACCCCTTTCCTAAGAGGTCTGTAGGGGGTGTGCATAAGTGCACCAACGTGCCTACCATCCCTGTCCTATTGCTTCTTTTATATTTTTTTATTTTTGTATATGTATCCATGTATTCATAATTATGTTTTTACTTATATCTATTATCTTGTAAGCAATTGACAAATAAATAAATACACTTCTGGAGGCAAGCCTTTCCAGTGATTAATTGTTCTCACTGACAGGAAATTTCTCCTTAATTCCAGGCTGGATCTCTCTTTAATGAACTTTTACACATTATTTCTTGTCCTATTTTCAGTGCCTTAGGCAATAGGTTGATGTATTCTATAATGAGGGTTGACCAGGTACGATGTGATTTTTTGTATGTTCTTCAGGAAGTAGCACCTGATGATTGTTATCTATCTAGATTGTTATCTATCTAGATATTACTAAAACTCCTGTTTGTAACATTCAGTTGGGCAAAACAGTGCATCCTAGGCAACTGTCAGACCTGCCTCCGTCTGATCCCTTAGGGAAGTAAAACTCTCAACTCCATTTGATTGAAGTGAAAAAACACTTTTAGTAAAAGATGCTGATTGCAGTAAAATCAAGCTGAATCTAAAATCCCCATGTGCCAATACAGAACTAAACCCTTGATTTCCCCTGTAGACTGTCTGTGTGTAACCAATCTGGCACCACCAAGATGTTTTGGGAAGTGCTGAAGTGTTTGGGTTGGTGAAATTCCACTCTCAGGGCAAATGGCCTTGAAGATGCCAGCATAGCAGCACCAAACGGATTCCAGAATGCTCTGTTCTTCCTCAACCGTTAATTCCCCCCTCCCAATTTCTCATAATAGAAGTATATGCCTTTATTGCCCATTTGTTCCCTCCTCCCATGCCTGATCGATGGCAGAATGCTGACAAACTGAAGCTGGTGGATCTGACAAAAAACATTTTTTATCAACATACCTCAAATAGGTAAACTATATGGAATGCATCCAAAATCCAGGCCCCATAGCTCACAGGAGATTGAAATTTGGCAAATTGTGGCCACTTTAATGATGCCACACAGCCACCATGCAACAGTTAGCCATGGTCACAGAATCATAAACTGCATTGCTCCCTGACAACTTTTCTACAAGTCAGTGAGGAAACCAGCAAGAAATCAATGATCAAGATTGCCCATGGTCCCTGTCAGCTTCTCACAAGCAAAGACTCCCACGCTCCTGTGCACCCTTCCTAAGTCACATCACAATCCCACACACCATCCCTGAGCCACAGGGCCACAGGGCACATTCATAAAATCCTAGCACATCCATGCACCTTTCCAACCCATGCCACACTCCCTCGTTCCCACCCTGCCTGCACAGAACGTCCCATGAATCCCTGAACTGCTCCCCCTCCCCAGCCCAGGTGTCATGGCGTTTCAGAGGAGGAGGAGGAATAACTGGGACCATTCAATGGAGAGGGCACTAGATGGAGTTAACAGATAAAGATAACAGATAACAGATTAAGAGAGTTGGGAGTCGTTTATGAAGATATTGAAGAGTCCTGAGCCTAAGACCGAACCTTGTGGTAACCACTGCTTACTTCCCTCGATATAGACATAGACCCATTAAGGACTATTCATTGAGTATGGTTTGTCAGCTAATTACGAATCCATCTGATGGTGATGCTATCTATGCCACTTTTTTCTAGCTTACCAAGAAGTAGCTTGTGGTCTACTTTGTCGAATGCCTTGCTGAAGTCTAAGTATATTATGTCCACAGTATTTTGCTGGTCTACTAATTCAGTCACTATGTTGAAAAATGAAATAAGATTGGTTTGGCATGATCTGTTTTTAACAAACCTATGCTAGCTATTACTTTACTTGTTTCTAGATGTTGGCAGATCTGTTTTTTTAATTATCTTTTCCAATATCTTCCTGGGGATTGATGTTAGGCTGATTGGTCTGTAGTTTCCTGGGTCTGTTTTATTAAAGGATTTATTAAATCATATTAAAGAATTGTGGTTTAAATTGCCGTACTTATTAAACTGAGATTTCCTGTGGGAATATAGTTGGGGGGGGGGGGGGGTTGAGGTTTTTTATTCATTCTATAATGAATGAAAAATCATATATCATATCATATATCTTCCAAATTCTGAAAATGCTTTAAAGGAAGACAGAGCTAGTACTACATTAGATCATTAAGAATATTTATCCAGAAATAAATTGGTTGAGTTTATACAGCTGTGGGGTGTTATATCATCCACACACCCATGTAAACACATATGCAGAAACATCTTGCATTGATTTTGTGCAAGCCACCCATTTTGCCAGGGCCTGAATGGGAGCAATGGAATACCCAATGGATTACCCCGTGTCCTTTTTTTTTCCTATGCAATATGATTTATACAAATTGATTGGTTTGCATTATGATCAACTTACTCATCCTGAATAATTTCATTCTCTGGGGCCAAAGAATGTGGGAAATGAGAAAAAATGTACAAATGCAATCAACATGTTTTGAATAAATATTTTCTATATTTATATAGCTATTTACTATATTTAAAAATCTTTGAGTACAAACACAGAGGATGTAAGAGGTGGATGCATAAGGTGTTATGCTACGTGGGAGCCCATTTTTATTTGATGTTCTATAATTCCTTTTTCTTTAATATGGAAATAATTTAAATGGTACAGACACATCCAAGTCATCTGAAGAATCAGACTGGAAACAATCCAAGAGCATGCAGTGAGGAAAATGTAGCAAGATCATTGCCACCTCTTAACAGACAAACCATTAAATGCATGTTTAATTTTTTTCCCTAATTTTTTCCTATATATCCAGAATCTGTTGCTAGTGGTGCATTTTTAATTTGTGAGAACCAGCCAGACAAGATCCTAAGCAGCGCCATGGTTTTTGTCTTTGTCTGAGAAGGTTTTAGTTCTTTAGGAAATGGAAGGGTCTACTTCAGTAAAATTTAAAAAAATTTACTACCAGTTCTGTGGACCTGGCTTGGTGGGTATGGCTTGGTGGGCGTGACTTGGTGGGCGTGGCAGGGAAAGGTTAGTGCAAAATCCCATTCTCTCCCCCCCCCCCCACTAACCTGCTTTCCAGCTCTGTTCTCCTATGCAGGGCAACAAAAGAAGACCCAGCCAATCAGCTCGGACTCGGAATGTAGAGAATAGATGGGGGCGGGGCCAGTCAGAGGTGGTATTTGCCAGTTCTCCAAACTACTCAAAATTTCTGCTACCGGTTCTCCAGAACTGGTCAGAACCTGCTGAATACCACCTCTGGTCTACTTCTAGCAAGCTGCCTTTGAATCTTCTAGAAGTGAATGGGAAGATTTAGAAAGGACCTACTTGCCTTGAACCTGGAAGGCTAAAATATTGGAAGGAGGCAGCTGCAGCACACAGGGGAAGGCTGTGGGTGCAGTTCTAGTAAGCTTCCTAACTAGATGAATCCCATAGCTATCTTTGACCTGCTCACCTTTAGTTGAAAGCACAGATGGGATTAAGTTAAAAGCCTTAACTTTTAAAGTGTGCTTTACTGTTTTTTTCTAATTAACTCATTTTGTAAATTGCCTCCAGGGAAAAGTGCCACAAAAGCTCAAAATCAATAGACAGTAATCAAATCAGTGCACAGGGAGGAAAGTTGATGACTTTTTACGCCTGAGGAACATGGAAAGGACAATTTGATATATCACAGTCCAAAGCTCCGCCTCAGGGAAGACAGACTCACTACTTTCTTGAATCTGGGCTTCAAAGGCGACTTGTGCTGATTAATAGAAGAGAGTGGGAGGGAGCAGGGAGTGCCCTGTAAAATTTAAATCAAGGCACTGCTGAGTGATGAGCATAGAGTACACCATGCAGGCTGTAATCCACAATGAATAAAGAGAGGTGTCTCTGGCAGGACATGAATGGCAAAGGAAAAAGTCTGAGGGAAGAACACATGTGCAAAATTGGATCCACCATGTCCAAAATAATGGGAATTGAGTGGGTCTTGGAACCCTGTCTCATATAGGATTTCTTTTCCTGACCAACTGACCAACATTGTCTTCCACACAGGTTCTTCCAATTTTTCTGCAACCTTATGAAAATGTGACACCCAGGAATTGTCTCAGTGCTTTCAAACATATCCAATCCTGGGCAGAATTATGTAGAAGGTATTCCTTCCTGCTGTGAATTGGAAAATATTATTGGGTTAAGCCAGGCTACAGTTAAATGAACTGCATTGTAACTTGGACCTTGGAGGCCTTCTAGTTTAAACCCCTGCCCTTATATCATTCCAGGCAAAGGAGCTGCTTTCTTGAAAACCTCCAGCAAAGGAGCTGCTGTGGCACGATGGTTAGAATGCAGTACTGCAGGCTAATTCTACTAATAGCCAGGAGGTTGATTCTGACTGGCTCAAGGTTGACTCAGCTTTTCATCCTTCTGAGGTTGGTAAAATGAGGACCCAGATTGTTGGAGGAATATGTTGACTCTGTAAACACCTTAGAGAGGGCTGTAAAGCACTATGAAGTGGTATATAAGTCTAAGTGCTATTGCTATTCTCAATTTCTAGAAGTAAACCATTCCATTGATTATTTTTTTCTGTCAGGAAGTTTATCCTCAGTTCCAGCTTCCACCCATTGCTTCTTGTCCTGACCTCAGATGCTTTGGAGAACAAATTGACCCCCTCTTCCCTGTGACAGTATTTCAAATATTGAAAGACAGCTATCACGTCACCCCTAAGCCTTCTCTTCTTTAGGCTAGACATACATAATTCTGTGGAGTTAGCAACTGATTGCAAGGGACCTGGTGATTTTCCAGTGTGTCTTTTCATTGGCATGCACATAGGACAAGTAGCCACATATCCTTCTGTGTCTTTATGCATGGCCACTAAAATTGGTGCCTAACAAGATGCAGAGTTTTGACAAAGCCAAAGTGCCCTGCAGGTTTGGAGTTGTGGCTCCATTATAAGATTAGAGGTCTTTGACTTGTGAACACATAGAGTTTGGTTATGACCAGGGATGGGATTTAAAAATTCCAGCAGCCAGTTCTCCGCCCGGTTGCTGGATAGGCGTGGCCTACCAGAATTTCTGGGAGGCCCATTTTTCGCCCTTCCCAGAATCTGTAGATTTCCCTCTGGCCTCTGGGTAGGTGAAAAAAGCCTCCCCCGAGCTTCATAGGGCCTCCAGAAGCTGGAAACAGGCCCGTTTCCGGACTTCCAGAACTTCCAGTTCAGCCCATTTTTGCCCTCCCTTCTCTGTGCAGAATCTGCATTTAAGGTAAAGGTAAAGGTTCCTCTTGCACATACGTTGTTTCCAGCTCTAGGGGGCAGTGCTCATCCAAAACGGGCCACATGGAGACTCCTGGGAGGAAGAGGGTGGAGTGGGCGGGCAGATGGATCTTGACAGACTTGAGCACTGGGCTCTAACTAACAAATAGAAATTCAACGTAGAAAAAAGTAAAGTCTTACACTTAGGCAAGAAAAACCAAAAGTACACATATAGACTGGGTGAAACCAGGCTTAATAGTAGTAACTGTGAGAGGGATCTTGGAATTTTAGCGGACAACCAATTAAATATGGTTAAATGGCTTGGGACCCGGGTCCTTATGGGACCGCCTGCTGCCACCATCAGCCTCCCGCCAGCCAGTGCCCTCCCACAGTATGGGCCTCCTCGGGGTACTGCCGGCTGGGCGATGCCGGCTGGCGGCTCTGAGGGTGCGAGCCTTCTCTGCGGGGTCACCCTCCCTCTGGAATGAGCTACCTATGGAGATACGAGCCATCACTGACCTACGGGTCTTCCGGCGCGTGCTGAAGCCTCACCTTTTTCAGCAGGCCAGTCTGGCCTAGTGCCATTAGAAAGGTTTTAATTTTTTAAATTTTAAACTTTTATCGGGTTTTTATTGGTTTTTATTCTCAAATTCAGCCACTAATTTAATAATTTTTAATTCTATTTTAAATTTTATGGACTGTATTGTTTTATTATGGCTGTTCACCGCCCCGAGTCCCTATTTGGGAGAGGGGGGGGGTATACAAGTTAAATAAAAAAAAAATGAGCCAAACCGTGTACAGCAGCAGCCAAAAAAGGCCAATGCAATCCTAAATTGCATTAACAGAGGGATTCAATCAAGATCATGTGAAATACTAATACCACTCTATAAAGCCTTAGTAAGACCACACCTAGAATACTGTATCCAGTTTTGGTCAACACATTATTAATGAGATATTGAGACTCTAGAAAGAGTGCAGAGAAGAGCAACAAAGATGATTAAGAGCCTGGAGGCTAGTTACAGGAAGTGGGCATGGCTAGTCTAATGAAGAGAAGGACCAGGGGAGATGTGATTAGCAGTGTTCCAATATTTGAGGGGTTGTCACAGAGAGGAGGGCTGAACCTGTTTTCCAAAGCACCTGTAGGCCAGAAAAGGAATAACAAATGGAAACTGATGAGGGAGAGATTCAACCTAGAAATAAGGAGGAATTTTCTGACAATGAGATCAATCAACCAATCGAATAACTTGCCTTCGGAAGTTGTGGGAGTGTTCATCACTGGAGGCTTTCAAAAAGAGACTGGAGTGCCATCTGTCAGAAATGGTGTAGGATCTCCTGCTTTGGGAGTTGGATAGATGACTTACAAGGTCCCTTCCAGCTCTGTTAATCTCTTAGAATCTGTTATACTGGGCCAAAGACAGAACCTTCGCTACCTGCTGTATGCTTCCCTTCATGTAGATGTAGTTCCATTGAGTTGCAAACTGAATGTGGTTGATCAATCGATTATGAATCCATCTGATGGTGATTCTATTTCACATTATTCTATCTTATTCTATCAACCAAATACGTACCCATCTGGTGGTGATATTGTTTCACGTTGTTCTATTTCACCAGAAAATATTTTGTGGTCTACTTTATCAAATGCCTTACTGAAGTCTAAGTATACAGGTCATCTCAGCTTACAACCACAACTGAACCCAAAATTTCTGTTGCTAAGTAAAATATTAGTTAAGTGAGTTTTGCTCCATTTTGCCATCTTTTGTGCCACAATTGTTAAGTGAATCAATGTACTTGTTTTCCCAAGTATTGATGTCAAGCTGACTGGTCTGTAGTTTCCTGGATGCATTTTTTTCCCCTTTTGTAGATTAGAACCATATCAGATCTTTTCTAGTCCTCTGGCAGTTTCCCTCTGCTCCAGGAGCACTGAAAGATTCTGTTCAGTGGTTCCAAGTTCACACCTGCCAGCTCTTTCAGAACCCTGGGATGTAATCCATCTGGCCCCAGCCATTTGAACTTATCCAAGGTAGATAGGTGTTCTCTTACCAATTCTTTGCCTGTTTTGACTTGCATTCCTGCTCTGTCTGCCATGGTGCTTGTTTTGATAAGGTGTGCTTTTTTTCTTTTTGTATAAGGACAGGTGCAAAGAAAGAATTAAGCAGTTCTGCTTTTACCTGTCACCTTCTTGCCATCTTCTCCCATTGGTGGACCTAACATCCTTAACTTTCTTCTTGTTCCTTATATTTTGAAAGAAACTTTTTTTTTGGCTATCTTTGGCATTTTTGGATAGTTCTAGTTCATTCTGAGCTACATTCCAAGCAACACAACCATTACTTTTAGATCTCTATAGGTATTCCAGTTGTATTTGGTGTACTACAACAACAGTTGTTGCCTTGTAGGGGAGATCGGTGGCATAGAAATTTAACAAACAAACAAATATTTTATGTGCACACCATAGACAACATGTATTGAAGGATGTACTTTGTGATTGTATAAGAAGACAGCCCTCAGGCTTAACACTGATAAATCAATAGACTCCATTCTAGTGGGTATCAGTAATTAATGATCTTAAAATTAATAAACTTAGTAAAGTTAGAAAAGTTAATATATATATGAGAAGAAATTGCAAAAATAGAAGACTTCTATAAAATGGTATACGATAGGTTAAATTACACTATTTTATTATTTTAATTAAATTATTTTCAAGATTAGCAGTTACAAATCTATAAGATACACCCAAAAGTGTTCAGGAAGCAAAATTTGTTGTTTGTTGATTAGTACAGTATCAATAGACAGACAACAGACAGACAGATAGATCATAGGTAAGAATGTTGGCGATACTCTGAAATTCATTTAAAGCATTTATTTGTAGCAAGATAATAGTTTAAGATAATAGCCTCTAATGCAAGGGAATCAAAGTTGATTTCATTGAGGGCCGCATCAGGCTTATGGTTAATCTAGGGGTGGGCGTGGCTGGGCTGGTCATGGCCAGCTCGACATCGCTTGTGGCAAAAGAAGATAAGACCAGAGTGAGCAGCAAACCCTTGTTCACCAGAGAAACCTTGCCATCCCTCTCTGGTCATGCGGAGGATTTCATGACCGGCCACATCTTTTCAGGGTCCATCACTATCCCCTCATGTATGCAGACCTCCTGAGCTCAGTTTTCGCTGACAGAAGCACTGCAGACCGGCCCTTTCCAGGATAGTCCCTGGGTCAGATATAAGTACCACACGGGGTAAATCCAATTTAGTTATATGGAATAAATTGCAGCAGACAGCACTATCTATATTGACTCAAGCTACTGAAGGAAAGGTGGGATATAAAATAAATAAAAGAAAGAAAGAAACTATAGTGTTTTGGCTGTAAGTATTATCTGACCTCTGTTGTTGTGAATTAGCATTTACCTTTTCAATCTCCTTGTTTTTTACACCTAGGTTGACTGAATAGAGAAATAAAGATGCATTTTTAAAATCAGTTAAATGAAAAATCTTAATCTGAGAAGGATTCTTTACTTATGAAGACACTTATATTTTGGGTTAAGCAAATCCAGACAGTTTTGCCACATTATATATAAATGCCAAATCATGTATCTTCAAATATGTTTCACTGAGAATGGTGTAGTTTCCAAGCTTTGAATAAACGTTCATTCTGAAACCTCACACACACATTTTTATTAAATATTTAGTGGTTTGTTTTAAAGTAGTATATATTGACAATTAATATATTGTGTTACAATTTTGGTTCTATAGTCTTCCCCAAGAAGAGACTGGACTGCCACCTGTCAGAAATGGTGTAGGGTCTCCTTTGGGCAGAGGGTTGGACTAGATCAGTGGTCGCCAACCAGTGGGCCGTGTCCCACTGGTAGTCCGTGAGAAAATTTTGGTGATTTGCACAGAAATGTCACACCCAGAGCACCCCCCAAAGCAATTAATCCAGGCTGCATGGGAACACAAGGCTGCACCGCCCACATGGCCCTCAGGAAACCTCCCTGCCCACTCAACCCTTACCTGGCAAACTTGCCTACTAAATTGCTATTTTTCCTTTTTTTTTTTCCTGACCATCAGCTATTCTGTTCTGCCAGGAGATTTAGATTAGCTAGAAAGCAGGAAATCGTTGGATTTCTTGCTTTCTAGCTAGTCTTTAGATCGAACCTCCCTTAGGACTGAAGGTTCTATTATTCTGAGTTGTAGACTCAGATAGCCGATGGCAGAAACACAGATCTCTAAGTGAATTTGTGATTCTGTCAGCAACTCAATCTGCCTGCCTGCTTTGGCTGATTTTATTTTTATTTTATTTTATTTATTTATTTATTTTATTTATTTATTTATTTTTGTCAATTGCTTACAAGACAATAAGTATAAGTAAAAACATAGTTATGAATACATGGATACATACAAAAATAAAAAAATATATAAAAGAAACTATAGGACAGGGACGGTAGGCACGTTGGTGCGCTTATGCATGTCCCCTACAGACCTCTTAGGAAAGGGGTGAGGTCAATAGTAGACAGTCTAAGGTTAAAGTTTTTGAGGTTTGGGGAAGAAACCACAGAGTCAGGTAGAGTATTCCAGACATTGACCACTCTGTTGCTGAGGTCGTATTTCCTGCAATCAAGTTTGGTGCGATTAACCTTGAGTTTGTATCTATTGTTTGCTCTCGTGTTGTTATGGTTGAAGCTGAAGTATTCATTGACAGGTAGAATACTGCAATGTATGATTTTATATACTATACCTAGATCGGACCGAAGGCGGATTAGTTCTAGATTTTCTAGGTCTAAAATTTCAAGTCTGGTGGCATAAGGTATTTTGCAACGAGTAGAGGAGTGGAGAACTCTTCTTGTGAAATATTTCTGGACTTTCTCAACTGTATTAATATCAGATACGTAATGTGGGTTCCAGACTGATGAGCTATATTAGAGTATTGGTCTAGCAAATGTTTTGTATGCTCTAGTTATTAGTGTACTATTACCAGAGAAAAAGCTACGTAAGATTAGGTTAACAACTCTTAATGCTTTTTTGGCTATGTAGTTACAGTGGGCTCTAGCACTTAGGTCATTTGAGATGAGTACTCCAAGATCCTTGACAGAGTTTGGATCATCAACAAGGTCTTGACTATTCAGCCTGTATTTTATTTTCGGATTGTTTTTACCAATATGTAGGACAGAGCATTTATTTGTTGAGATTTGAAGTTACCATTTGTTTGACCATTCTGACACATAGTCAAGGTTTTTTTGAAGGGTAGCAGTATTGTCTGTGGTGTTGAATAGCTTTACATCATCAGCAAAGAGAAAGCAGTTGCTCTTGATATGATCACAGAGGTCATTTATGTAGAGTATGAAAAGAGTTGGTCCTAGAACACTGCCTTGTGGGACACCACTGTTGACAGTTAAAGAATTTGATAGTATGTTTCCAAGTTTGACCATTTGTTGACTGTTTGACAGGAATGCTTCTATCCAGTTATGCAGGTGTCCAGAGATACCATAAGATTTAAGTTTTATGAGTAGTTTGTCGTGTACCACTCAATCAAAGGCTTTACAGAAGTCTATGTAGATTGCGTCTATTGCTTTGCCCTGATCGAGTTGTGTAGTCCGCAAGTTTTTGCAGTGTAAGAGTTGCAGATTACATGATAGTTTTTTCCTAAAACCAAATTGTTTATTAGAGAGTAGGTTGTTTGTTTCGAAGTGGAGGATGATGGATTGGTTAATAATTGATTCTATGACTTTACAGGTGACACAGCATAAAGAGATTGGTCTGTAATTTTCAATAGGCTGGGGTCTCCCTTTTTGAAGATGGGGATGATCGTGGCTTGTGACCATAGTTTTGGCAAGGAGCTGGTCCTGAAAGATTTTTCAAAGATTATGCTTAGAGGTTCGGCTATGGCAGTGGGTAGCTTTCTTAAGAAGTAGGCACATATTCCGTCAGGTCCAATAGATAGAGATGGTTTTAGATTGCATAGTGCTTTTTCAACAATGTCTTCTGTAAAATCAATATGTATTAGATCATTGTAGTTGTCTGTGGTTCGACTAAGAAATACTGGGCATGATCCATTGCTGTTTACAAATACTGAGCCAAAGAATGTGTTAAAGAGGTTGGCTTTAATAGTGTCGTTGTTGCAGTTTTTACCATTAGGTCCTTTCAAGGGTAGGATGGACCTTGAGTCTTTTAGTTTGTTGTTTATAAAATTGTAGAAAGCACGGGTGGAATTGGTGCGTAAAAGGTTTTCTTCTTGTATCATGTGATAATTGATGCATTCAGTTTTTATCTGGTGGCATAAATTTTTGTATCGGCTTTTGAAGTTGGCAACGTGATCAGATTTGTTTTTCCGCCAAAGTTATTTCTTTTTGGATAGGAGCTTCTTTATTGTTTGGGGTTTATTTTTTCTGGTTTTGGGAGTTGTTAATGGTACATATAATTTGATGACTCTTTTGACTTCAAGTAAAAATATGTTGTAATGGTCTTCAATAGTATTGCTTCCAGAGAATAGAAATTGCCAATCAAGGGATGAGAGATTGTTCTTTATAAGATCATAGTTGCCTTTTTTGAAGTTATAATTGGGGATTCCGTCATTGTGATGATTTTTGTGTGGTTGTATGTTGAGACAAAAGACAATCATGTTGTGGTCACTGTTGGAAAAGGGTTCTTTAATTTGTATTCCGTAAATTGAATTCAAACTATTGCAGAAGATGAGATCGAGGCAGTTGTTAAGTCTAGTGTTGTTGGTTACTAGTTGTTCTAGTCCCAGATTTGTTACTGCATTGTAGAAGGTTGCATGTGTGGGTTCAGTCATACATTCATTAATGGTCCAGTTAATATGAGGTAAATTGAAGTCACCAAGAAAGTTAAAAGCGTGTGGGCAGGATTCTGCCCATGTTAGTAATGTATTCAGCTTGTCATAATCAGAGGCTCTGTAACATAGTAAGAACCAAAATGTGATATTTAAGGTGAGTTCACAGATAATGGTCTCAGGAATAGCAAGCTCCTGGGTAACTTGGACGTTTTTTAGATTTAGGGACTTTTTATAGAAGATAGCAATATGGTGGGAGATTTTTTAGAATCACACCTTCAGTATTTCCTTAGCATTTCTCTTCAGCAAATTTTCCTTCGATTTAAAATCTGCCTTAATCTTGGACTTACAAATGAAGCATCTTTCAGACTGTTCTGCTACAAATAGGATTTCTCCTCTTTTTGAATTGAAGCTTCCGACACTGCCAGTTTTGTCCGGATTTTAATGCAATATGTTGTTAAACAGATTCATGCATTACAGAAACCCAAAAATAGATTATAATTAATCAATCAGTATAATTGATTAAATAATATTTAAGATGAATAGTGGGCAGGGAAATCAAATAATAATCTGCTGATAATTTATGGGGAATTCAACCCAAAGACTATTTGAAGCTAATGTGCAAAGTAATCAAATATGTAGTTATGAATAATCTATTCATTTCAATGACAGAAGAATAAGAATGAAGTGGGAAAGCAAGGAAATTTGAAAAGTGATTTGCTTCAATGGAACATACACAACTTCTACTGTAATTGAACAAAGTAATAAAACTAAAGTTTGCCACAGCTTTAAGATAAAGAAACATCCGTTTTAATAATATGAAAGGAAGATGTTCATGCTAGGAGGAAGATGTTAGTATCGATAGAGCAAAAAATATTTCAATAAGCTGACATTTCATTCTAGTAATAATGATTTGGTAAGTTTTAAACTAAAGGGCCTATAAAAGGGGGTGGAAAGGCAGCCTCAGTACAACCACCCATCCAAAGTAATTTGCCAAATTTGGGTGAATAAACATATTTTGAATCTCCACTGATTATCTGGTGATTTCTGTTAAAAAATTTTTTGGTTGAGAATGAATGGAGAAAAGGAGAGTGTCTCATGCTTCTGACAATGGAAATAGCTTTAGATAAAATTAGGCTATAGCCAAAACATATATTTCATCAAAAAGAATGTAGCTATTTCTGCTTAAGTTGAAATAGGTTTTAATAGTGCCTCAATTCCTAATTTATAACATTTCAACATTTGCAATATTTCAGTAGCTTGTTGTAAGGTAGAATAAGAAGGAAGTTTTTAAGAGAAGCTATGGAATGATCCCAAAGACATCAAATAGGTGAATAAGTGTAGGGGATGTTGTTGTTGAGCCCCTGTCATGGTCTGATCATTCGCTCCTTAGGCTGGACTTACATACCGCACCCCCTCGTCACAGGGAGGCGGAGCCAATATGATGGCTCCGCCCCAGGCGCCTGATGGACCCAGATAGGTTCCTGACGGAGCTTGGGACATTTCCCAGCATTCGAACACACGACCCGGCTGAGGACCTGGTTGCCACCTGGGATAGGATGGCGGCTGGTGCCCTTGATCGGGTTGTGCCTTTGCAGCCTCTGACCTGATGCCGATCCCAATTAGCTCCTTGGTTTTCCGAGGAGCTGAGGGAGATGAAGCGCCGGAAAAAACACCTAGAGAGTGGTTGGAGGACCACCCACTCTGGATCTGACCGAACACTACTGCGGTCCCATATTAGGACCTATTTAGTAGTGATAAGGACGGCAAAGCGTTCTCACTTCTCCGCCCTTATTGCGTCCGCGGGGAATTGCCCAGCCGCCCTCTTTAGGGTGACCCGCTCCCTCTTAGAGGTGTGGGAGTGTGGGATGAACCTCTACGGGGGCGGGCTGAGGACTTTTCGAATTTTCTCCAGGACAAAATCACTCAGATCCGGGATGAGTTGGACTCTGACTGGGCGACTCTGGACAGGGGGGCGGGGGTGGAGTTCGGTGAGGTTATCTGGGGGGAGTTTGATCCTGTGACCCTCGAGGACATGGACAGGATGCTGGGTGGACTCAATGCCACCACGTATTTACTGGATCCGTGTCCCTCCTGGTTGGTATTGGCCGCCCAGGACGTGACACGTGGTTGGTTCCAGGGCATTATCAATGCTTCCTTGAGTGAGGGGTTTCTTCCCCCTGCCTTGAAAGAGGCGGTGGTGAGACCCCTGCTCAAAAAACCATCCCTGGACCCAACCCTATTGTCTAAGTATCTTCCGGTCTCCAATCTTCGCTTTATGACGAAGGTTGTTGAGAGTGTGGTGGCACGACAGCTCTCCCGGCACCTGGATGAAGCTGTCTATTTGGATCCATGCCAATCAGGCTTCAGGCCTGGGTTCAGCACAGAAACGGCGTTGGTCACGTTAGTGGATGATCTCTGGAGGGCCCGTGACAGGGGGTATTCCTCTGTCCTGGTCCTATTAGATCTCTCGGTGGCTTTTGATACTGTCTACCACAGTATCTTATTGTGGCGGCTGGAGGGGTTGGGAGTGGGAGGCACTGTGTTGCGGTTTTCCTCTTGTTTAATGTGATAATTGGTGCATTCAATCTTTATCTGGTGGCATACATTTTTGTATCGGCTTTTGAAGTTGGCAATGTGATTAGATTTGTTTTTCCACCAGAGTGATCTCTTTTTGGATTGAAGTTTCCTTATTGTTATGGGTAATCAGGTTTTTTTTGTTTTGGGAGTTGTTATTGGTACATATAGTTTGATGACTCTTTTGACTTCAAATAAAAATATGTTGTAATGGTCTTCAACAGTATTGCATCCAGTGAATAGATATTGCCAATCAAGGGATGAGAGATCATTTTCTATAAGATCATAGTTGCCTTTTTTGAAGTTACAATTGGGGATTCCGTCATTGTGATGATTTTTGTGTTGGCGTATTTTGAGACAAAAGACAAAAGAGCTAAGCTATGATAGAATAAATTTCCTCTCTGTGCCCAAGTATTTCCATTCTGTGAGGACTTTAACCTTCACAGAAAGATCAATTTTTCACACCCAATTTCAAGCATTGGTTGAAGATTACATCATATGAGAGATAATCCAAAGTATCATTTGTTATCACCTGAGTTTTAGGTTAGATACCAGTAACAGATTCATTTTCCTGTCCCTTCAGGATAATTAAATCTCCCCAGGGTGAAAGAGGAGTGTTTCACTTACAGGCTTAATCTGCTTTATCTATCAGTGACTCCAATGGCAATGAGTTCTCAAAGGGAAAGGATGGTAGTGCATGTTCATGGCCAAAGAGGTTCTGCTCTTCCTCTGCAACTTCAGAAGAAGTAGAAGTCTACAGCTGCTATCTTACCAGGACGTTCCTAGTAATCAGGAGAACTAACATTTATCCCAAAGAAATTTTCAATTCTGTTAAATCTAATGCATTGCCTATCTCAAGACTTACATACCTTGCAATGTACAATGTTGATCCTGTGCCCATATATATTTACTCTTAAACAATGAATAACTTTCCTTTAATTAGAAAGTGTAGTAGTTCCTTAATTATATTATGCTATTGGTTAATTAAAACCTAGTTAATCTAAATGTAGAATGGCAAACTAGAAGAAATAGGAGTAAAACTTGTCTTCTCAAATTAACAGTTATATAGGTAGTCCAGAGGTGGTATTCAGCAGGTTCTGACCAGTTCTGGAGAACTGGTAGCAGAAATTTTGAGTAGTTCAGAGAACTGGCAAATACCACCTCTGACTGGCCCCACAAAAAGTAGTCACCGAACCGGTAGTAACACTGGTTGAATCCCACGCCTGGTTACATGTAAGAAATAGAGATTACTTCTATAGAGACTGAAGAAATGTTCCTACTATTTTTTAAAAGATTCCAGATACAAACACAGTGATATAAGGGTTTTCAATAAAAAACAGTCAGTTTTTCTATATTTAGAAATATTTTGACATTTCTAATAGGTCTACCACAGTGAGCAATGATCTCATTTCAAGGTGATTAGTTTCAGGACATCTAGTTTCATCTAGGATTCAGTTTCTTTGAAAGCCTGTAAGTCTATGATACATTATCCTTTTGTGTTCTTCACAAAAATGCCCAAGCAAGTTCTTTAGGTATAGAGGAGAAATTTCCCATTAAAACCTGGATCCCTTTTCAGTCAGAAGCATTAGGCTGAAAGAAATCCCAATTAACCCTTCCATCATATTAGTGGCTATGTAGACATTAGTCACAAGCTACAATTTTATAGAGAGTATTCATTGTAGGTTTGATGACTTTTAAACTATAAAAACTATTTTAATAATCCTCTGAAGATACAGTAAACCAGCCATTTAAGCTAGCATAATCTGCACCACCTGAAATGTGAACTTCTCTATCAGAAGCAAGCCTGAGGAAATCTAATTCAGACTCATATTGGATAATATTCATCTGCTATGGCCTCTAGTAGCTCATAAAATGCAGATGATGATTTCTCAGGATTGTATCTTTCTCATCTCTGTAACAGAACACTTGAGTGCTAAGAGAGTATATTTCTTTTAGAATAAAGAATTGCAGGTATACTAAGATACTATTCCAAAAGCCTACTGAATTCCTAACATGTTAATCACACACAAAAATATTCCGAAGAACATACAGTACTGTTCATGTATGGATTTGGTTCATTTAATTATCCAGTAACAATTGTTGCCTTTCTAAACATGAAGATCAATGTTTGTTGGTTTGAATATTGACTTGCAGTTTGATAAATATGAGTACTATTGACAGCCAGTAGTAGCTGTACAAGGAACCCAAAGCCCAGTGCCAATTAGGTCATGGGATCTCTCATCCTTTCTACCTGCCCAGCAACCTGCTTCCTTCTAGCAGAAGCAGAAAGGCTATGTCAGTTGGGAACTGGAGGAGATGAAATCCAGCACTTCTTAGTAGTGGTGCGAGGACTATGATGGCATCTGTTTTCATATTGGTCCAGTACTATGTTTAATAGTCAATTGCAGTTGGGGGATACTTTTGTCTGCACTTTTATAGCAGAGGCCAAGCAAGCTTCTCAGGAGGCAACTCCTGTGCAGTCTGTCTAATTCATCATGTGTTTCAAGATGGAAACACCAAAAATTTCAGAGATTACCTGAATCTTTGTCTTACCTTATTTTTTTTTCAAAATGAGTAGTCTGTAAAATGTATCCCAGTGATGTATCTTTTTCATCAGCATATTCATATTTTCTGGGCAGCTCCATTGTCAGAAAATAAGCATTTGCAGAAAGCAGCAGCTTGGCAGACCTCTGAACTTTCACATTCATAACTCAACATATTTTTTTTCTTATTTCTGGTTATGGAATTAGTTCCTACTATTTAAAATCAGCGCCTTAGTTGTAGTAGTTTCTTCTGTGTATCTTTCTGAGAAGCTAACTACAAAGCCATGTTTTGTCTATTTCAATAATGTTTTCTTATAGTCTTTTAACTAAGCAGGAATCCTTTGTTTGCTGACTTGAAAAGTTTTAAATTCTTGAGTAAATCTACAACATGAACAAACTGATAAAAGCACAGTTCTATTCATCATCCTCAGAGTGTATCTTCATAAAACTGCAGACCATCGATCTTGCAATCTTCTGTGAATGTGAAATGGCTTTAAATACACTTTAAATATAAATTACATCTTCTGTTTATTGAAGTATAAGCACCATATTGCATGGAAACTTGTTGTTTAGCATAGGATAGTATCTGCATTGAGCAATCTTTTCGGACCACAGGCTGTGCTTCATTATTTTTCTTTCTTTTTTCTTTTGCCTCCCTAAATTGTAGGGGGTTTATTAACAAATAGACTCAAATATGTTTGCACATTTACAGTATCTTCTTTGAGAGGCAGAATTTAAAGTGAAAAATGGATCTGCTTATTGTCATAGAAATTTAATTTACTGTATCTAATTTGAATCATTTATAGGAACACCCCCTCCTCCCTCCAAAAAGCTACAGAAAATCAGATATTTCTGTTCTAGGAAGCCACAAAATGGAAATTGGGGGGGCTATGTTTATGCCATGGGCTGTAGGTTACCTTTAGGTGCACTTTCATTTTAGCAGTAACAGAGGTTGAGAAACAGTTATTTTTCAGTGTATAGATTTCAGACACAAAGAGAGTTTAACCCCCTCAAAGCTCTATCTCTGGTAAGAACTTTTGCCAAATACGCAAAAGGAGCTTTCTTCCATCCAAATTCTTGAAGATGCTTATTCTCATCAATTAACTTGGTGAGAATGAGGAGAGAGAAGGCACAGAAGCACTGCATACAGTGGCATTCTAAGGCAGAGCGATCCTGTTGAATAGATTTATGTCAGTTGTGCAACTGCAGCATCATATAGTTGGATGGAGTGGTGAGAATGAGTGAGAAAAATCCATTGTTTTAATCACTGCTTCTCATCTCTGAAGGAAGTAGAAGCTTTATTTTATTTATTTATTTATTTGTCAATTTGTCAATTGCTTGCAAGGTAATAGGTATAAGTAAAAACATAGTTATGAATACATGGATACATATAAGAAAAAGAAAAAAAGAAAAGAAACAATAGGACAGGGACAATAGGCACGTTGGTACGCTTATGCACACCCCTACAGACGTCTTAGGAAAAGGGTGAGGTCAATAGTAGACAGTCTAAGGTTAAAGTTTTTGGGGTTTGGGGAAGAAACCACAGAGTCAGGTAGAGTATTCCAGACATTATCTACTTACCTGTTTTTTCTTCTCTAACACATAAAAATATAAATATACAAAGTATACAAATTCAAAGTTTAAAACTTTCATTATACAAGTGAGAAAACATCAATTCTAAATTCTCCTTCTCGTTTAAAAAGGATGAAAGGAGCAGATCTCCCTGATTCCCTGTGGTTTTGCTTGCAGAGGGTTTTGTCAGTGAATCATTAATCAATGATTATTGAATAATCATGAATCAGTGATTATTACAGTGGAGACTAACAATTCAAACATCATTCCTTAACAAGAGGTAAGGAAAAGGGTAGAATGATATCAAGAGTGTCATGACTGCATCTCTGTTCTCCAGGGTGGAAACCATAAAGGGAATCCCCTGGCATTAATTGAGCATACTCCCAAGGAACATGTATAGGGCTAGCTACAAAGACAATACAGACAACTGTTTGTTTAGTAATTGTTCGAAGTTATAACAGTGACCACCCCCATGTTCATATGATTCCAATGTAGTACTTGGCAACCAGCTCACGTTTACAACTGATTGTAGCATCCTGCAACCTTGTGACCATGAATTGCAATCTTTTTTGTCAGTTTCCAAAAGAATGGGTTCACATAACCATGATTTGCTTAATGACCATTGTAAAAATAGTCATAAAATCAGATCTGACTCAACTTATGACCATAACAACTTATGCTGAAAATTTCTGACCTAACAGTGGTTGTAAATTGAGGACTATTTTTATGTATGTTACTGTGTATGTGGCTGCAATTACCAGGGAAGTACATGAGCCAAGGTGCTTGTTATCTCTTGACAGCACACTTCTAGCAGAAATAAAACCATAATAGCATCCTGTTTATTCATTGCTTCATTAGCACATGTTTAAGTTTGCATTCTTTCTTATATACAAACCTATATAAACTTTCCATTTTCCCTGCTATCTAATAATAATGAGTTTCCTTCCTTGCAAGGGGCTTCAGCCATTTCTCTTTTCAGAAACTGATTTTATGAAGGCTGCCAAGTAGTACTTCTTCAAGCCTTTGAGAACTGAAAGCTGCAACAATTGTTTATAGAAAAATAATCCTTTCATTCAAACATCAATCAATCGCTTTGGTTTTCCTTTTTAGTAATGGTGTTATCCTACTATCATATTGCTATCAGTTTGACAGGAATTATAAACATTCCTCATATTTTCACTACAAGTATCCTATGTGCACAGAAAACAATTTGGTTATATATCACCATGTGGAGTGAAATTGTTGTGATATATTCAGAAAGGAATTTTAGTTGGTAAGCCTTATGTAAAGAATTAAGGTCAAGGAGATTTTTTTTCATAGCTGCTACTCTAAAAAAATACACTTTTCTTACATGAGCAAAACATTCCAAGTTCTTACACTCACACTCCTCTTAGGTCATTCACAGGACAATCTTTTCCCTATGGAGTCAGAATCTAAAGAATCTTGGCCATGGCATGAACTTACCAACAGCCTTAAGAAAGTCACGTCCTCTCAGTTCCAGGGCCTCTTTGCAATATTTCTCCTCTGTCTTAGAAGGAAAGAATTATCAATCTTTTTTGGTGGCGCCAACACTTAATAGTGTGTAATGTAAACCACAACTCCAGTAGTACCTGCAGACTAGCATGTTGTTGACTGGGACTCCTCCTACTTCATCATCAGCATTTCTAGATTATGAGGGTAAATTCTTCCTTACTTACTGCATGAGAGTAACCATTGCTTTCTTTCTTTCTTGTTCCCACACCATCTCTTTACAGTTTTTCCCAAGAAATGGTACGAAAAATGCCTTAATACAAAGCTGAGATTGACTAAATTATTTATGACATTTGACAATAAAGTCTGCAGTATCAAGTTATTCCTGTTTGTAACTTTGGGCAAGATATATGAAATATATCCACTTTGTTAAAGAAAACCATATTTTTTTGTTTTCCTCCAAACAATGTCTTCCCAATTCTCCAAAAAGGCAAACAAATTAGGAAATGGAAAGTAACACAGAGTCAAGTTGCATGTGTAATTAAGTGCAAAACCTTTCATCTTCTGAAATGTTTGGGTGTATTCCCTTAGTCACTTGACACCATTATTTGAGAAATAAAATTGTAGTGGAAACAGTGGTTACTTGGAAGCCCATACTTAGTGGAATGGGGTATTAATAGAGGCCAGAAGAATGTGGGACTCAACCACTGATGGGAGAGAATGATGATTTGATAATGATAATAAGGTGATCATACTTCCCTTGTTTTTTGTTTTGAAAAAACACCCCTGCGTACTTGTTTTTTTCCTGGGAAGGCATTGAACTCTGGCTCCAACCTATCTGGGCTCAAGCAAGCTGTTGCCTATTCTCCATCTTGCCTCCTGGAAGCTCTGATTTATAGAGTGCAATGTGATGACATCTTTAGTAAAAAGCTGTTGGTGACCAAAGACTTTCTAGTACCCAAACTGATTGGGCTTTTCCACATCACAGCTTTTCTTCCCTGACACACAATCAAATGCACACAACATATATGGAAAAATATGAATTTATTTGGTGGGTTTATGCATGCCAACAATTAATTATCTTTGTCTTCTGTTTGGAGTGCAGATTAGAGGATTTTTTTCCCCTCCAGGATCGGAGGCAGCTCAAGCACAGGATCCTTTCTGAGGCCAGATTCTTCTGTTGATCAGCAGAACCGACTAGATAATCCTGCCTATCAAAGGTGCTGAGGATGGAAGGAATGAAAGCAAGTGTTGAGAAAACTATGCCATTGGGAAGGATTCTCAGTCTAAGCCTAAGGAATTTCTCTATCTTCTGATGAAGAAGGTTCTAGCTTGTGAAATTAGTCTGGGGCCACTCAACTGTTTACACAATGCCTTTCTTGATGCCAAACCTAACTTAACAGCCTCAACAAGCACAACTGACCATTTATTTTCCCATTTCCCCCATCCCATTCCCCCTCTCTCCCAGCCATCATTGAAAGGAAATGAGTACAAATAAATCATACTTCACCACTTGGTGTGCTCTCCATCAAAGGATTTGCTGCCTTGCTTCAGCATGGGATACATCATTAACCACTTCTCACCTTCATAAAAGGTGGTACATTTTTAATCATTGCCTGGCTTAATGTCAATATAATGTGTCCTATGTACAATCCCAGGTTCTCTTCTTTATCTTTTTCCCTTTCCCTTTTTTTTTTTTTGATACAAGTTGTATTTTGGCTGGAACAAAAAAAGTATTGCTTCACTGAAAGGATTCAGAGAAACCTGCAGGAGAGTATTTGTTAAAGAAGAAACTGCCTATTGGAGATTAGTCTCTAATGAAATTTGTCTTTGTTGCATTTGGCCTGTTTCTTTTTTACTTTTTGTACAAAGTCAGGCTTATTAAAATTCACGGTGAGCCCAATACAAAAGCTCTATCTTAGGATCTGTAGGCCTGCTTATTAATGCAGAATGTTTGATTCAAAATTGACCAGGGCAGGACACTTTTAGAAGACTTTCCTTTTTGTTTGGGGTAAAAAGAAAAGAAAACATGCTGATCATAGTCGTTTTCAATTGTTTAAGCAGCAACTGAAGCAAGTATATATGGTGACTCAGCAGAGGCTGGGCTAGAAGAGACTCTGACTGGGAAGGAATACCACAAGCAAGAAGTCACCGGCATTGCCCTGCAGTGATCTGTCTGAGGCTCCTTCAAGGCAATGGAAGCCCAGTGTCCATGGTTAAGACGCTCCAGCATTTGGGACCTGTCAGTGTTCTCAAAGTTCAACTCTGTAGGGGATACTCAAGAAAGTCTTTTATCTTGGACACCTTTCCTGTGCTTATTGTATTTGAGTGATGTTCAGAGCAGGAACTGCAGAACCCAATTCTGATTTGGAAAAGTAATGAAACTGGTATACATCAGGGCAAAGAGAAGTATGTACAAAGCCTAGAAATTGAGTACCTTATGGAAAGAGATCTCATCCTTTATCTAAAATAATTGTACTCTCAAATTTATATCACCCCAATGGCTTGTACTGCTACTTTAACACTGAAACTAAAATTGTTCCTGCTACTTTTGGTTCTGTAACTTCATGAAGATAATTTGATGACTGAGCTGCAGATGAAAAAGTAAACAATAGATCTAAGATTATAAAGGGGTGGCAGTTTATAAAACATAAATCAACCATCTTGCAAAAAATTATTTAGTGCATAACTTCAAATTCTAAGTGGGCTAAAGTGAACGTGCTTGATCCTCAATAACAGGCATCCAGCAGATTACAATAATCCATTCTCCTGCTTGTATGTAACAAAATAGCCTTAGATAGTCTTTGGCATAATTTACAGGTGAAACTCGAAAAATTAGAATATTGTGCAAAAGTTCATTTATTTCAGTAATGCAACTTAAAAGGTGAAACTAATATATGAGATAGACTCATTACATGCAAAGCAAGATAGTTCAAGACGTGATGTGTCATAATTGTGATGATTATGGCTTACAGCTCATGAAAACTCCAAATTCACAATCTCAGAAAATTAGAATATTACATGCAATCAATAAAACAAGGATTGTACATAGAACAATATCAGACCTCTGAAAAGTATAAGCATGCATATGTACTCAGTACTTGGTTTGGGCCCCTTTCGTAGCAATTACTGCCTCAATGCTTCGTGCCATGGAAGCTATCAGCCTGTGGCACTGCTGAGGTGTTATGGAAGACCAGGATGCTTCAATAGCGGCCTTCAGCTCTTCTGCATTGTTCGGTCTCATGTCTCTCATCTTTCTCTTGGCAATGCCCCATAGATTCTCTATGGGGTTCAGATCAGGCGAGTTTGCTGGCCAATCAAGCACAGTAATCCTACAGTCATTGAACCAGGTTTTGGTGCTTTTGGCAGTGTGGGTAGGTGCCAAGTCCTGCTGGAAAAGGAAGTCAGCATCCCCATAAAGCTCATCTGCGGAAAGAAGCATGAAGTGCTCCAAAATCTCCTGGTAGGCGGTTGCGTCAACCCTGGACTTAATGAAGCACAGTGGACCAACACCAGTAGATGACATGGCTCCCCAAATCAACACAGACTGTGGAAAATTCACACTGGACTTCAAGCATATTGCAGTATGTGCCTCTCCATTCTTCCTCCAGATTCTGGGTCCTTGGTTTCCAAATGAGATGCAAAAGTTGCTCTCATCAGAAAAGAGGACTTTGGACCACTGAGCAACAGACCAGTTCTGTTTTTCTTTAGCCCCAGTAAGATGCTTCTGATGTTGTTTGTTGTTCAGGAGCGGCTTGACAAGAGGAATACGACATTTGAAGCCCATGTCCAGGATCCGCCTGTGTGTGGTAGCTCTGGATGCACTTACTCCAGCCTCAGTCCATTCCTTGTGAAAGTCCCCAAAACCTTTGAATGGCCTTTTCCTGACAATCCTCTCCAGGCTGCGATCATCCCTGCTGCTTGTGCATCTTTTTATTCCACACTTTTCCCTTCCACATAACTTTCTGTTAATGTGCTTTGATACAGCACTTTGGGAACATCCAACTTCTTTTGCAATTACCTTTTGAGGCTTTCCCTCCTTATGGAGGGTGTCAATGATGGTTTTCTGCACAACTGTCAGGTCAAGCAGTCTTTCCCATGATTGTGGTTCCTATTGAACCAGACTGAGAGACCATTTAAAGGCTCAGGAACCCTTTGCAGGTGTTACGGCTTAATTAGCTGATTAGAGTGGGACACTTTGAGCCTAGAATATTGAACCTTTTCACAATATTCTAATTTTCTGAGATTGTAGATTTGGGGTTTTCATGAGCTGTAAGCCATAATCATCTCAATTATGACAAATCATGGCTTGAATTATCTTGCTTTGCATGTAATGAGTCTATCTCATATATTAATTTCACCTTTTAAGTTGCATTACTGAAATAAATGAACTTTTGCACGATATTCTAATTTTTTGAGTTTCACCTGTATATCCACCTATGATGAATCTGCTGTATTCTAGAACTGTTGCTGCATATCAAATCTGAACTTTCAGTTATTGGGTCAAGACTTAGTTTCAAACTGTAGCAAAAGTTGAAGAGATCAACTCTTCCCTGGTCTAATTGGAGCAGATCAGATAATTCCATTGGGTTCCAAATTACAACAGACTTCATCAGAGCATAGATGCTTAAGAGCAATGTGGAATGTGGAACTAAAGAAGCTTCTTGGATGAGAAGTGATACGTTTTCAAGGAAACATCCCCCCCTCCCCCCCGCCCCACAAAGTCCAGTTGCCTATTGAAAAGCACCTTTGAGACAACCATGACCTGGATTATTGAGATTCTCCGTATACAATATGGAAGTAACAATTCTTCTCTGAAGCAGATTTTTATCTGTGAAGATAAAAATAGAAATGATATATTTTAACTACAGAAGATATAGATTTCAATAATACACATTCTTATTATTCCAGTAGATGGTGCTCTCTGTATTAGCTATGGAGATTAGATACAAGCAAAAGGGAATTTATGACTGTATGGAAATAACAGGATTTGAGGAAGGTGCATGTCAGGAGGACACAAGACCAGAGCATATTTTCTTTGGTTCTATTAAGAGTCTCAAGTTAATTGTTGCATGGCCTAATTTACTCATGATCCAAAAATGGTTTTGTCCATTGTTACTGAATTATATATTTAGAAAGTTGCATTTTCAAAATATCAAAATTTTGATTTATTGATTTTGTTTAGTGTGGATCAAAGTAATATTATTAAATTTTTGATTGTCTTAATAAAATATTGGTAATAATAAAAATGAATTTTCTTGTTTGCCTTTTTTGTATTGGGGAGGGTGAGTATTCTATTACTGCAATGCTATAACAGTGCACCAGCAGAAACTTCACACTTAGTTCAGTTATTCCAAAGCAGCGGGAAGTAATTGTGTATGAAAATAAATAACATAATGAGCAGATTCAGTAAAAGGATAAACCACTCATTCAGTATTTTTTTTCCACACAATCTTTTCTGGACATTTGACCTTAAGAAAATATCTGCAAAAAAATAACATGGTTTTCCTAAAAACTTTAACTTTAGAAAACTCGGCACAGAAGATACCTTTAT
Source organism: Bungarus multicinctus (assembly GCA_023653725.1). Classification (NCBI taxonomy): domain Eukaryota; kingdom Metazoa; phylum Chordata; class Lepidosauria; order Squamata; family Elapidae; genus Bungarus; species Bungarus multicinctus. Next base: position 162,453,357 of record CM042836.1, read on the forward strand.
TTACAGTGTTTTCAGAAAGTATTCAGACCCTCTTTAATTTTGTCAATTTTGTTATGCTGCAGCCTGATTCTACAATTGTTGAAATTCATTTTCCCCCCTCATTAATCCACATTCAGTACCCCATAAAGACAAAGTGAAAACAGAATTTTAGGAATGTTATTAGATCTGTTTCTTTTGAATAGTCTGTATCATTCCATCAGTACATTCCAGTCATGAGTGTCATCCCAGAAAGTTTCAGTTATTCAGTTAATTATATAGAATATAGAATAACAGAGTTGGAAGGAACCTTGGAGCTCTTCTAGTCCAACCTTAAAAAAATAAAAAATTGTTGGAGCACTCACAACTTCTGGAGGCAAGTTGTTCCACTGAATTGTTCTGTCAGGAAATTTCTTCTTAGTTTTAGGTTGCTTCTCTCCTTGATTAGTTTCCATCCATTGCTTCTTGTCCTGTCCTCAGGTGCTTTGGAGAATAGCTGGACTCCCTCTTTTTTGTGGCAATCCCTCAGATACCAACCCACTGCTATCATGTCACCCCATTCCTTCTTTTCATTAAACTAGACATACCCAATTCCAGCAACTGTTCTCTGTTTTAGCCTCCAGTCTCCTAATCATCTTTGTTGCTCTTCTTTGCACTCTTTCTAGAGTCTCAACATCTTTTTACATTGTGGCGATCAAAATTGGATGTAGTATTCCAAGTGTGGTCTTACCAAGGCATTATAGAGTGGTATTAACACTTCACGTGAACTTGTTTCTTTACTCCCTACCTCCTTATATGATTGGTTATCTAGTTGTCTTTGCTTGGAATTAAGTTCTAAAAGTTGTGAAGTTTGGACCTCTTCCCCCCTCAATTTTAGTTTAAAGCCCTTAGGATAAGATGAGGTAGTTGTTTTTGAATATATTCTTTCCAGTACTTGTGAGGTGCAATCCTCACAAGAACTGCACAACTCACGTGGCTAAGTTTCAAATTAAAAGACTTATTTAAAAAGTGTGGAAAGTGAGCCCCTGTGCATCTTGACAACTTTGGAAGAATAAATATATTTTGGCTCTCCACTAATTGATGGTTTCTGTTAGATTCCCAGAGAAGTCTCATCCTTCTAACAGCATAAAACAAAGTAGAAAGGAATATTGATGTTGTCATACAATGTGATACTGCTCTATAGTAATGCAGGGGTCCCCAATCCCCAGACCATGGACTGACACCAGTCTGTGGCCCATCACACAAGCAAGTGAAGCCCTATTCGTGCATGTGTGGGATCCAGGTAGCACATGAAACCACACTGTCTCAGTCCACAGAAGAACTGCCCTCCACAGAACCAGTCCCTGGTACCCAAAAGGTTTGGGGCCACTGCTGTAATGTACAAACTTTATCTACAAACAACGTATATTGAACTACTAGTTTACTACAAGTAGTCCTCACATAATGACGGGTTGTTTTACAAGTGTTCAGAGTTTCGATGTTTGATGCCATGTAACATGTGCTTTATGGCCCATAAAGAACCCCCAGTTATGGTAAATGATTGTGTCACCCTCCCCCTATTACTGCATGTTAGGCAGGTAGGCTTTACAATCTGTTGCAGCATTATGTGGTTACATGACAGTGATTTCTGATGTCTTTTGCTATCTTTCTGGCAAAAAAAATGTTCATTCAAATGAATGGTTTTACTTAGGAATTGCTGCAAGAAAAAAAGCTGGGAAATTACTTTTGGTAACATGGATGCCTTGACTTACAACTGTAATGATTTATGACCATAATTTCAGGCTCAACCCAGTCATTAGCCGAGGATTACCTTTATTCCCTTAAGAGGAGTAATTTTGGGTATAAAATCAGAACTGGATTGATCTGCTTGAAAATGGCATAAATTGTAGCTTTTGTAGAAGATTTTATTCTGAAATGAATTCCAGATTATTAGTTTCTGGATGGTAGAAGTCAATCCTTCTGGAGTCACACATTCTTATTATGGTAGGATTTGCTTCCTTTCCTTTTTTTGTAGCACTTAACATTTTTCTCAGCTGCAAACATGACATAATAGAAATGGAAATAATACTGAACACATAAATGTTTATAAACTTATAAACTGTATGTCCGGCTGGTGACTTCCAAAGCAGTTGTGCATAGATAGAAAGGATCTTGATGGAGCTCTTGATAATTTATGGGAATAATGCTATACTGCTCACATATCAAATGATAATAACCAAACTCATGCAAAGAATATACCAGCCAACCAATAAATCACACTGGAAAGAATACATATTTCAAGATAAAACATAAAGAAAATAACCTCACATTTTTTAGTATTTCTGAAGGCCCCCAGAGAGATCCCATCTCTGGTTGTATTTCTTTTCTTGCCCAAATTACCTTTTCTTTTGGTCAACTGCTCCATTCAAAACAAACAGCAAAGAAACCAACCCCTCACCAAGTGCAAATCCAACTAGCCTGCCCAAAAGGTGACCCTGGGTCCCACAAAGAAGCCTGCCAAGCTCCCACCATGAATTCGCAAGATGGCCCTGGAAGGAATAGAGGTCATACAGTTCATCCCATTCCTCCAGGATGGCAAGAGAACTCTGATTGACTAGCGGAGGATCCTGGACAGAGTGATACTAACTCTGATGATGACTCCCTGGTAAGTGGCCCAGTCACTCTGGTGATAGTCCCCATAGAACTGGTAGTCCAATCCTCGGGATGATAAGCCAATCCATCGGCCCTTCTGGACTCAGAGTGCACTCTGCCCTGGTTGAATGAAAAGCTAGGAATGGGATTTAGACCACTCAAGGTGCTGATGGAATTTTGCCAGCTATATGGCTCTGTAACGGGAGGATCTCACCAACATTCATCACAGAGCTGATAGAAATGCAGATGGGAGTGAACACAGAGACTCTGCGTTTTATCGTGGCACTGGGCATGGAAAGACCCCTGGTGCTTGGGTTAACATGGCTATAGAAATGGAACCCCTATGTGAACTGAATAAGGGAGGTGGGGATGCAACTTAGGAGAGAAAGAAGGCCAACCCTCAAATTCTCTAGCAGTACAGGAACTTGTGGGATGAGTTTAGTGAAAAGGGCTCAGACAAGCTCCCATGCCACTGGCCAACTGACTGCTCCATAGAAATCCTGCCCAGAACTAAAGTGTCTAAGCTCAAACTATATTCAATGACTCCTAGGGAATTGGCAACTTTAAAATAGGAGGTCGTGTTTACCTAGCCACTAAATACCAGTACTTGCAATCCAGACAACCCTCCAAAATGTTGGGACCCAAATATGTTGGTCCCTTCCCTATTATTAACCCAGTGACTGTTGAACAGGAACTATCAAAATCCCTTCGACAGATTCATCCAATCTTTCATTGCAGCCTCCTTAAACGTGAAATCTTCTCCCCATTACAGCCACCACCACCACCATCACCACCACCACCACTTGAACCTCTCATGATTAAGGTTTAACAGCATTTTTAAGTCAAAGACATAGTAAACTCATGTAGACACCGAGAAAAATTCCAGTACTTGGTTGCATGGAAACCTTCCCCTCCTCCAAAACCGAATGGGTGGACACCAAGCATATTAAAGTGGCTAAAGTCACAAAACATTTCCACAACATTTCTCCTGACACTCATTTCCTAACTGTGTATATTTCCCCGTTTCCCCCACTCTCCTCTGTAGACTAATGTCCCTATTAAGCAAATGCTTGGGGTGTTGTAGTGAATGGAGAGTCTCAGGGGGAAGGTACTTGAAGGTCTAGTACAGGCCCAGACCCACCTGCCCTTGCCCTCCCAAGGCTTCCCCCACCCAAGACAAGACACCATGTGCAATGCTTTCCCCACCCCTTGGGTCCCCACAGGCCTTTTCCCATTCTTTCCAGTCCCCCCAGGCCTTAGGCCTGATTCCCACCCTACTACGCCAAACCCACTTCTCCTCACTTACCTTTTGAAGACCTCCAAGACCTTCCAGAGCACTGGAATGGATTAGTTCTTTGTGAGGTTGCACAGTGCATTTCTAAATGGCAGCCACGTTCAGGTTGCTGCTGAGTGTGGTCAGAGATAAACTGCTTCATTTTGCTGTCTTACCAGTGTCTCCACAGTACTATTGAAACTTTCTGTGGAGTTCAGAATCTTCTGCATCACTGTGCAGACCTCATTAAGGCAACACAATAAAGCAGTTTTTCTGGCAGTTGCCATTTTGTGCCGCCCACAAGTGAGCAGCACAAAATGGCAGCCATGTAAGGGTTGCTGTTGCATATCCAGCAGACAATCTGCTTTGTTTTGCTACCTTAACAAAGTCTGCACTGCACTGCAAAAAGCTGCAGCATTCAGAAGCTTCTGCAGCAATGTGCAGACCTTGTTAAGGCAGCAAAATGAAGCAAATTGTCTGATTACCATCATTTTATCCTTGTCCACAAACAGGTAGGACAAAATGGCAGTCACCACCATGCAGCCTCGAGGCACATGACCTGCTCTTCTTCCCCAACATGAGGTTCAGAGAGCTTTACAAGACAAGTGTGATGGTGGTGGACATGTGAGGAGCAGACCCAAACACTGTGCAGTCACTTCAGGGTGGGATGGGGTGAGAGAGGCAGGGGTGCTGCAGTATCCTTGCGGTCAGTCATAAGGGCAAATGACCACGAGAGCTGCAGCCATTGTAACTTTGAGACAGGGTCATATGTAATTTTGGGGTGTCTGTTGAACTTAGGTTAAGTGATCTATTGTATCTCGAGTACTACCTGTAATATTTTGTTTTCAAAAAAGGACAAAGGACTAAAATAGAAAAAAAATGGTAAAGTGAATTAAAATACTTTGAAATGTGATGCTACCTTATTCCTAAACTTTTGCATGGCATTTTGAATTGAATTTTCATTATGTGTTTTGGACATTCTAATGAAATCCTAATGAGCCATAGAGAAAAATGTCTGCAACAATATTTTGCCTTGTGTAAAAAACTACATTTCTTTAGAAGAGGGAGATTATTACAAAATGGAATGAATTGTCCAACTGAAATATTTCATATCTGAAATAAGCAGCATTCACATGGTTTGATCAGTTGATGAAAGAGGTGAATCTGTCACTACCATGCAGCAATGCAAACCTTTCACAGGCATTTGGGTTGGAATTTGATTATATCTCTCAAATGATGTTCGATTAATTTCACACCCTTTTTCTATTACTTCAAATTAATGACTGATCCTTTCTGATAAAGTACAAGCCCATTATTAAGTAATGGGTTAACAACAATTTGCTAATGGATAGAGATAAGTCTGCAAAAATGGAATGATTTTCTTTCTGTAACAGATTAACTGAGTTATTTGAAAAATGGATTCTCTGAAATGGATTACTGCATGATGTATCATCTCTACAATATAATACAATAACTGTATGCATATAGCAATATTATGGCAGATGAATAAGAAAATCTCCATCTTTCACTAAATAAAATAAGTAAGCTATAAATAATGCACACAAAGCCAAATTCAGTACTCCCAATAAATAATGCAAATTAATATATATACATTGCATAAGGGTGATCGCTTGATATTGCTAGATTGAGTTCATTTTTGTTTTCCTTACTCATGTTCGTATTTGTGAAGGATTCTGCAGTTTTGCAAGAAAGAAAAGATTTATAAAAATATTAAAAAGATTTCATGCACCCAACCCATCCTAAAAAATAATTTTTACCGTTGTACAGATACTAAGTCTCTCCTCCAGGATCTGTGAGAACAAGCAGTTTTACTTTTTAAGAAAAAAATCCTTTGATGATCAAACTTTATATTTAGCAGAATTTGTCTTTTCACAAACTCTGCAGTGATTCTTTACATGATTGTTTGTTTCTCAGCTCATAACCCCCAACCAACAGGAAAGTAGATTCTTAGAAAAGCTTTCCTAGCAAGAAAAACCAATTATGCCAATTGCAGGTGGTATCCCTTTTACATATATTCAAGAAAAAATTAAATAGATTTAATTTGCATCCCTGCATTGAGAAAGTAGAGGGATTCAGCAGTAGCTGGGAAGAGGACATGAAAATAAGCAACATGTTAATTACAGTATTGTGCTTGAAATCTTACCCCTTTGTGCATGTCTGCAATGTCCACACTTATAGAAAAGTGGCGGGGCTTGTATAGTAATGCTATGACTGCCATCTCACCTGTTTCAACCCTCACCTGCAAATGTCATTGACTGGATTCAACACTCTGAATAACCCCTTCATACTCTAGGATTCAACATTTTTTTCCATTTGTGGGAATAAAGCAAGGAGAAAAAAGAGGCATCACATACTTTTAGTTGGTAGGTGAAAAAAGCAGCTCGATGAACATGCCACTTACAAACAGTCAAACATATTTACTATATAGGTAGTCCTTGACATGATCATTTGTTTCACAACCATTCACATTTACAACAGCTACAGAACAGGAACATTACTGCTTATAAAGCACTCCCCTATCATTGTAAATGGTCACACCAGCACTGTCCCAGTGATTGCATGACCACATGTTGTGTGCTTGACAACCATCATCTGTAGAAACCTTATAACCAGTATAGGTTTTGGGCCCCAACACTATATTTGCGCACTGTAGTTGTTTAGTTTATTCAGCTTCTTGGAATAACAAAGGTCTAATAGAGGTTTGGAATTATTACCCTAATGGCCAGCTTTATTTCAAACAGAAAATAGGATTGCCTGGGGTGAATTGTTCTGTGTGCACCTGGCCACACTCACCAATCCTCTGCATTGACCTGGCCATGCACCCAATCCTCTGCATCGACCTAGCCCTGCCCACCCAGCCACCCACATCCAGTGGCACTCATATGGCCATGCCCATCAAGTCACTCTCATCTGGCTGATATGAGTCATCCCCTTCCACTCCACACATGCCTGAAATTCACCAGAAAATATTGATATTTCCATAAACAGAATGTTTAGGGGCAGTAAAGTAAACCCAGCTCTCAATAACGTACATGAACACTTACATTCAAAATAGTTTGCCGCTTTTTTTTTTTAGAATGCTTAAAAAAACCTTTATAGTCAGTCAGTCAGTCAGTCAGTCAGTCAGTCAGTCAGTCAGTCAAAGTTCATTTCTGTCAAAGACCAAACAAAGACAATTAACATAATGTTTAAAAATAAAAAGAGGGCCAAAATAAAAAACACAAGCTAAAAGAATAATACAGACTTATTATTCAGTGTAAACTTGAATTATCATTATCAGTGTAAACCAGGGGTTTCAAAGTCACATTGTCATGCCGTCATCACGTGACGTATCAGGACCTTTTTTCCCCTTTGTTAAACCATGCTTGGGTGTGGCCAATATGTGATGCATCTGGTCCACGGGCCGGGAGTTTGACAGCCCTGGTGTAAACTGTATCTCTAGAACTAAGAAACAGAGCGTTATCTAAAACTAAGACATAGAGCTAAAAATTTTACAGTCTAGCAAATAACTGAACTTCTTTAGATAGCTCCCTAGTTCAAGCATTCCCAGCTTAGCTTTTTAGATTAGCCAAGAATTATTCTGAGTTACTACCTCACCTCTTAATTTACTTAATCGTTCAAACAATGTGCTGTTACTGAATGAATAAACTATGCACTTTTTTGAGTGCTGTTTTATTGATGTGGTTTTCTTCCCCTGTTCTTAATTGTACTGAAAGACCTCAGAAGGGCAAGAAATAAACCATTCTTTTAGAGCCTAAGAAGTGGAATCTGGAAGTGCAGTTACCACAGGTAATTCAATGAGTAGTAGATTCATGGTCTGATTCAAGGTTTGAATATACAAAAATATTTAAGTTACTGTTTGTTACAAATCTTATTACTAGCAGGAGACTACCAAGACTATTTCAGCAGTGAAAATCTGAATATTAATTCCAAATAGCCATTGTATTTAATGATAGTTGAAACACTTTATTGCTACAGCGCCCTATTTCTGATTTTTTTTTTTGACATCTGGTAAGAATTTCTACATTTTTCTTCACAGGGACTACATGATTTGTAGTACACTTCTATACTAGCAACTTCGGTCTCATATTTTATATCCTTAAATGGATTCTTTCAATATGGTTACATTCTCAAAATAATGGAGTTTCATGTTTATGTAAATGTTCCTTACCTATAATATGCACACACTCACTCTCTCTTTCTCTCACACACAAAATCCAGACTACCATGTATTTTTGTATAGTCCACATGCTAAGAAAAGACTGGCAGGTGGCAGAGTTTCAAGTCAAATTCCCAGGGCAAGGATGTGGCTAATGGTCAAAAGCAGGGTTTCCTGGATGATAGCAGCCTTGCTGGAGGGGCAGCCCCATTCAATGGCTGTTATATTCCTTGGGTTGCAGACCTGCCAGTTAGCCTGGTATGTTGCAGGAAACATTTGCCAACCCTCTGCCAGACAAACGTGGCTATCATTTGAGAGCTCTAAAAGATATTAGAGTAAAATTCTACAGTGACAAGAAAATGTAAGAGTTGCAGGGGAGATAAACTATTACTTTTGCAAGAGTTAACACTGGTAGGAATTTATTATCATCTGTAATATGTTTTATCCTATGTGGAAAGATGGGGAATCATATCAGAATTTGCAGAGAGAGAACAAGATAGTCTGAAACAGCATGACATGCTTTGGCAGCACATTAGCCTGCAGGCAGTTTCCTAATCACAGTAACCATTTGCATAATGTAGCTGCACTTAATCCAGTACTGAGTAATTGTAACCATAGATCATGGAACTCATTCCACTGGCACAGCTTGAGAAGAAATAAAGAAATCATTTTAGGTTTGCAAATTGAAACTTCCCGTATTGATATTGAATGTAATGGTGGTGAAAAATATGTTTATGAACATCCAAATGTACTGGAGATAGATACAGTGGGAGCATAATTTCACCACAGTATATTATAAGAAATGGAAGATGGAAAATACCTTTTTGCAACTGGGAACATTTTAATGTTGCTACTTTGGATAATTCTGTGAAATAAGATCTATACCCTGGTTCCTGTGGCTGAATCAATAACAAATATAAAAAGACATTTATTCATTCAGATTAATCTAGTTCTGAAGTTAATTTAATTTCCTTTATTAAATAATTGCATTGATGATATACAATAGGCGCACTTGGCAAAGTAAATCAGAGAAGAAGATAACTGCTGCTTTAAAACATCAAGCCCCCTCCACTAAATGAATCTTTGTTTGAACAGATTATCATGTATTTCCCTTTCTGATAGCAAATAAAGGAAAACACTCTGTCCTCCTATTCACAGAGGTCAACTATGTATACAAATGTGTATAGGATGACCCACATTCTTGCGGGGGGAGGGAGGGAGGCAGTGCGGTGGATACAGCTTTAGAATGTTACCACCCAGGCTCCAGACTGAACAGATTGTGCCATATTTCTTTTATCCAGTCTGAACCAATGTTGTTTTGCCAAGAGCTATTTGGTAGGGAGCCTTCATTCCTCAGCTATCTTTTGGGAGGTGGATCACAGCACTGAGTGGGGATGGCAACTCCAAGAGGTCATTCTTTCCCATAGAGTCATCAGCATATAAGACGGTGGTGTAATATTTACAGACTGATTAGATTTGGCTGGGTTATCATTGCACTGAAAGATGATGAGTGCAAATAACCTAAAATGGTTAAAATAATGAGTTTCTAAATAATCAGTAATTTTGATATCGAACTTCATGGGGGAAAAGAGGCAGTTTCCAGGACAAACTCTTCAAATGGTTTTATTTTAAAACGAAATCTCAGGTGGTCCATGGGTCTTTGGAGACTACTTATTTCTGGTGTAATGTTAGAGTTATACCATATTCCTTACGCACAATATTGTGCAAAATGAAAAATGAACTTACAAACAATGGTAAACTGGGGGAAGGAAAATCGCAGCGCATACTCCATATATCCATATATAGATGAACTTTCTTATTAACTTAACATTTTATAGATTGAAGACTAAAAGGACTTCAGATTTTAATTTCATAGTTTGGAAATTACATTCACCTTTCAAAATTGTAGAATACCTTTTTTTTTTTTTGCTATACCAGTAAAAATACCTTTTTTTCCCTTTCATTTTGAAACTATTACAAACAACACGTTTCATGGTATTTGCAGTATTCACATTTTGTTTTCTTCTCACCCCTTTTAAATTTCTCTTTTGGTTAAAATTTGGCTCCTTAGAGCTCCTTACATTAAAATGTTATCTCATCTCAGCAATTTTTAGTTTTTACAATTGCTTTCCGATTCCTCCCCCCACCATAAAACAGATGGTACAGGGTCTCCCCCTGAAATTGATAGCCAACAGCAATCCAGGATTTTGATCTTACTTTTAAAAATGTATTAATCTCATGAAACTTTGCTACAATGTTTCTATTAAATCAGGTTGATATACATGATGCAGACATTAAAATGGCCAGCTTCTTTTTCTAGACATTTCTGTGAAATAGTAGAAAAGGCACTACCACAAATTGAAACAAATCTTATCTCTGCCTTAACTGTTTCTGTTTAAGGCAAGATATTATTGTAACCGACCAGGGGTGGGATTCAAATTTTTAAACAACTGGTTCTGTGGGTGTGGCTTGGGTGGTGGGTGTGGCTTGTGGTCATGTGATTGGATGGACATGGCTTGGTGGTCATGTTATTGGCTGGGTGTGGCCAACTCAATATCACTCACATCGAGACACACATCTTCTCGCCTGGCCTCTCATGACTGGAGATGCTGCAACAGTCGTAAGTGAAAAACGGTCATAAGTCAATTTTTCAGTGCCATTGTAACTTTGAATGGTCACTCCACACAAGCAAAGTACCAGCAAAGGAGGGGAAAAAAACTCCAGAGACGTTCCTGAGATAGGAAGTCTAGTCCTGCGAAGAATGTAATAAGGGTTATCAGAGAGGCAGTTTCTGTAAGCAACAGCAGAATGTTTCCTTCCTGCCTTCCTTACAGGATTAGGCCAGTAATTTCTTCTAACAACCGGTTCTCCGAACTGCTTAGAATGTTAACAACCAGTTCTAATGAATAGGTGCGAACTGGTAGAATCCCACCCCTGTAACCGACCCTGTTTTTAATCTTAATCAAACTATTTCTGACTGACTAGGTAAACAAAGTAGGATAGTAATTAAGAAGCTACGTGTTAGCATTTGGGAACTTGTGCGTTTGTGTAAAGTTTCCCTGTCCAGTCTGCCCTAGAGTTGGATATGACTGGACATATCTAACTCTAGAGCATAGTGCTCATCTCTACTTCTTGGTCGAGGGAGCTATCATTGTCCAAAGACATTTTCTATGGTCTTGTGGCGAGCATGGCTATATGCCAAATGCACATTGTTACCTTCTCACCAAAGTAGTGCCTATTTATTTACTGGCATTTGCTTGCTTTCAAACTGCTAGGTGACCAAGAGCTGGGGCAGGAACAGGAGCTCACGTAGTCTGGAACTCTACATCTGACAAGCTCAGTATCTTTAACTGTTGAGCCATCATACCCAGGGTGGGCTTCAAAATTTTTAGCAACTGATTCTGTGCCCAGTTGCTGGGTGGGTGTGGCCATGGTGAGTGTGACCTAGTTGGCCTCTTGCACCATGGCAGGGGGGGTATTTTCGCCCTCCCTGGGCTCCGGAGGCTTTCCTCGAGCCTCCAGGTGGGCAAAAATGGCCTCCCCGAATTCCAGAGACCCTCCGGAGGCCAGAAACAGGCCCGGGGTGGGATTTGCAGGTTCACCAAACTGCGCGGAATCCTAGCTAAGGATTGCCTGAACCTGTGCGAACCTGCAGCAGCCCACCCCTGATCACACCCCATTTAAAAGTAAGGCCCACTGAAAAAAGTAAAACCAAAGTACATGGTTAAATGGACAGCTGCTCGGTATGTATGTTTGTATGTTTTGAAAAACCCTTCACTTTGTTATCCCTAATTCATCATCACATCGTTCTTTTAGCAATGAATACCAATAGACAAAGATATAGATTAAAGCAGAGTTTCCCAAACTGTGACATCTTCCTCCCTTGGGTAGGTACAGACAGAGGCCAGGGGAGTTGGAAGAACCTTTTAATTGCACATTGTAAAATAAATTCACCCTTCCCAAAGTTTCATTGTATTGTTTTTATTGTTCATTTGTGATGGTTTTGGGTGTTTTAGAGGACATGTGTACATTAAGATTATACTAAAGGGGGTTATAGCAAATGTTTTAGGAACTAAAAATAGTGGAATTGAAGAAGGTATCCAGCCATTGAATGGGGTCCAACCATTGAAGTTGGGAGAGACCAACTTACTCCAAATGGAGCAAATGATTATTTGTAAGTTGATGATGTCTTCACACAAAGGCTGTGACTTATATACTTGCATCAAACGTTTATCATGTAAGTATACAATTACAGTATTTGCGTCATCTTGATTTCACTGGGTTTATGGATACCTCTTTGGACTCAGCATATATATACATGATGGTTTATACTATCTGCTTATACAACTTTATTTGTATTGTTACAATTGCTCTGTTTATTTACTTTAACTACACTCCATGAATAATGACTTGAGTGTAAATTATAATGAACATCATAAAATTTACTTTTGAGTAAATAGGGTTAAGATTTTAGTAGGTACCTATGCAAAGTGGTTTGTGATGTACCCTGATGCACTTGGTCATTCATTTTTACTTAAAAAATCAAGTTGCTCCACCATCATGTTCAGATTAAAGCACCAAAGCAGCCTGAAGCATTTCAGTGGGAAAGGGTCCTTGACACATTGCACATGGTTGCTTCACTCTGGCACTAGAGAGCAGTGTTGGGGGTTTTGGTCTGGCTTCCAAAGGCCACTTCAACTGAAGCTATTCTCTGAAGTTCTGCATAGCCCTAATCTTTATACTTTCTTCCCCAAAAAATTTTTTTAATCCCACCTTTATTATTTTTATAAGTAACTCAAAATGGTGAATGTAATACTAATACTCCTTCCTTCTCCTATTTTCTGCACAACAATCGAGTGGTGTGAGGTGAATTGAGCTGAGAGAGAAGACTGGCCCAATGTTACCCAATTGGGTTTCATGCCTAAAGTGGGACTAGAACTCACAGTCTCCTGGTTTTTATCCTGGCACCTTAAGTATAACACATACAATCATAAAAGGAACAAATACAGCAGATACTAAACAGTAGAAACATATTACCAGTGGAACTTGAAACATGGCTTTTTTGGCCTTTTGGTTAAAATCAGTTTTAACTCATAAAGTTAGAATTTAAAGTGGCAAAAATATTCAGAATGTAAAACTGTAAGCGGCATCACAAACCCCTGTAAAATACCTATGTTTTAAATTAAAAGAACTGGCACTTCACCCACTGTTATACAAATGGGCCACCTCAGTTTTTCTGGATTGAAATGCAGACAGCAATTATATTCAGGACAGATGTTCAAGAATATCAATTATCTTGAACCCACAGAGAGAAGAAATAGAGAAAAGACAGCCAAGGCAATTGCTGTTGGTGTTGGCACTTACAGGCTACATATCAGCATGGAAGCAAGTCTTCTCAGAATTAAGCCCGTCCATCTTCCCATAGAAGCAACATTGACATGATCTGAATATCATTAGGACTACATTATAGCCTTAGAGAGACTACTGTTCCTTCTGGGAGATAAATCTCAGCTGACTAGCGTATCTGGGACCCCGGGAATGCTGGCATAATAGCTGCTATCTCCAGACTCCAATAGTGCAGTTTATCTTTAAAGGAAGTTTCAGTTTATGGATTGGTTTCCTGTGTAGATAGAGCAGAAATCATTTCTATCACAGAAAATGTGTCTAATATTTTTATAGCAACTATTACTTCCTACATTTTATGAATGTAATCTTTCCAGAGAATTGGATAGGGATCTGGCAGTGATCCTAAGAGGTACCTTTCCTTTCCCCTGGATCATTGAAATTCTACACTATGCCCAGGCACCCTTACATTGTTACAATGGGTCTTTTGTTAGCTTTACCCATAACAACTAAAGTAATTTACTGTGTGTGTGTGTGTGTTTGCATGCGCATGCACACATATGTAAGTATCTGTGCAGAAGCTATTTTCTGTTGCAGACATGTCTGGCTTTGATCAATAATCCACAGATCACTTATTCAAAGTTGGGCATTTGACATATCCATTTTTAAACTTTCGTTTAAAGCTCATCCACAGAATTTCTCAGTTATGAAAAACAAAAATATATCAAACATAAATATTTTTTTAACATAAAGGCAATTTAAACAATTACTTTCACATGCTTTCTAAACCTTTTAAAGTATCATCTTCTACAGTTCTGTTAGCTACAAAGTTTGGATTAAGGGTGTTAGGGTTATGAAAGCTCAATTACTATTACTGCTACAGAAAACCCTGTGGATATAAAGTTACAGCTATGATCCTCCTGCCAGTAGTTTTCAGAAGCTGTGAAGCACACAGATAAATAAATATTATTATTATTATTATTATTATTATTATTATTATTATTATTATTCAAAATATTTTACTACTGGTTCTATGGGCATGGCTTGTTGGGCGTAGCAGGGAAGGTTACTGCAAAATCCCATTTCCTCCCCATCCCACTAACTTGCTTTCCAGTTCCATTCTTCTGTGCAGGGCAACAAAAGAAGACCCAGCTGATCAGCTGGGACTCGGGAGGTAGAGGTAGATGGGGGTGGGGCCAGTCATAGGTGGTATTTGCCAGTTCTCCGAACTACTCAAAATTTCTGCTACCGGTTCTCCAGAACTGGTCAGAACGTGCTGAATACCATAAAGACTTATCATTCCCCAGTTAAGAACCAGGAGGACATTCTTCACTGAGATATCCCCATTTAGATTCTCCTCTAACTGTAGTCAATGAGATGAAATACTGATGGAAAACCCTCTTTCATTATGCAGCCTGAGAGGACAAGCAGAGGCCAGGATGGATCTCTTCATGCTCTTTCTTACATGTTTGGGTGCTACTTACCAAAACTGTTTTTTAAAATCAACTTCATTCCAATTGTCAAACAATAATAATCAGAAATATTGCTAAGACTTATATTCTATTTTCATTCATAATTCTTTAAAAATTGATGCCAATAAGTTAGGAGGCCAATTGATGCAAATCCTTTGTAATAATTTCTCCTAAGTACAGTATCTAAATCACCTGAACAAATGTAAAGTACAATAAATTCTTGAAGCTATTTTTGTCATTGTCATTTGATATCAAATCTAAAATTCCACTGTATGAAATGTATTAATTCAAATTGCAATTGGGATACATCATTCTGCATAATCTTAAATTTAACGGACTTCATTTTTAACAGCCTTTATTTCCACATGGAGATCACCTCTGAACTTTGTGCTTGATGTGGAAAAGAATGAGACTTTAATTTTGGAATTTACAGATTAGATTGATAGAACTTTATAGAAATGACTAGTTCACACTATTATGGTAAAACAAAAGGTTATGATCTGTTGATGCTTTTTTCTACTGTAACAGAGAGAGTCAGAAATCAATGTTTCTTTTTCTTTCCCTTTTCCTCTTCCCCCTCACTATCCTCTTATTTGCTTTTGCATTTTGTATTTTATAACAACTTATGACTTAATACAAAATGTATTGACTAAGCAATTGGGATACATCATTCTGCATAATCTTAAATTTAACACTTCATTTTTAACAGCCTTTGGATGCAGTGGACAAAATCTAACATTTTTTATTTTACCATGTGGAAGTACAAGAAATTGGAAAATTCTCATTTGGATTTAACAGATATTCAGTTTTAAACAGCTATCATTTCTTCTCATTAATTCATTTATTCAAGGGCTTTACTATATCTGGATTCCTGATAATTGAAAATTAACAGCAAAAGACTCATCACATGATTTTTTTCTATATTTAAGGTCTTGAATATTCCTATTTTTCTTATATTCTTTCTCCATACTAATCAAACAAAATAAATGCGAATGAGCATCCCTATTTGGTATTATTTATTTATGAGATTTATGTGCCATCAATCTCATCTAGAAAAGACTCCGGGAGGTTTACAAACATGAAAACTGGTGGGCATTAAAATGATAAAACAATATCAACAAGGTATGAAATGACCAGGGCTTAAAGGACTGAGTTTAGGGGCTCCCAATCTAAGAAAGGTATCCCTATTTATTTGGAAATATTTCACTGTCCGCTGATCTACTGATTTGTAATTTTTTGTTAATTTATTACAATTATGCTAATTACAGTAATAAGTGAAAAAACATTTCTCAGACTGGAATTTAGGATACACTTTCCTAGAATTGTTTATTAAAGAGGTGCCTCAGTTGGAAAGGGTTACTATTAAAATAAAGGGCCTTTTCTCTTCCCTCCCCTCCCCCCATCCATAGAAAGAAAACTGTGGAATGGGGGGATAGTAACTACTGCAGCTTGATAGCAATTATAAATCCAACATTCCTTTACTTCATGCCAACATTCTCTCTAATGCAACTTGAAATTAAGGTCCTTTAATCCAAACCAGACTTGTGTGTGTGCACACACACATGTACATATGTAAGTGTGTGTGCAATAGCATTTCTTAACATGATGAAATTGGTTGAGATTAGAGAAGAAATATAGAATATTATATGAGAACGTTAAAACAGGTGGTATTATAGGTAGTCATCAACATACTGTACAACCACTCATTCAGCAATCATTCAAAGTTATAACAGCACTGAAAAAGGTGACTTATGACCAGTCCTCAAATTTAGGATTCTCATAGCATCCTCACAATTACATGACCACAAATCAGGTGCTGGAAACTAGCATGTATTTTTGATAGTGTTGACATTCTAGAGTTGTGTGATCATCATTTGTGACCTTCCCAGCCAACTTTTGACAAGCAAAGTCAATGGGGAAGCTGGATTTGCTTAATGATCAACTGCAGCAATGCATTTAACAAACATGGCAAAAAAAGATTATAAAATCAGATGCAACTCAAATTTAACAACAATCTTGCTTAGCAATGGAAATTCTGATCTCAGTTGTGGTAAGTTGAAAACTACCTTAATACAGATAAGATATCTGCCAAAAAGATACAAGTTTACCTAATAAATAAACAAGAAAAAAATCCATCTCAAAGAGAAAGGAAGGCAGAGCACGATCTCTATTGCATGGGCAATAATATATATTCAGCTCTGGGAAGGTGAGCCTGAAATGTAACAGATTCGAACAGGGTGAAAATAAAGCTCAGGGGACCATTTTTCCATAATGAGTATTTCATTAGGCTTCATTTGTGTTTTACATCATCTACCCAACAGAGATGTTATTATCAGTAACTTCCCTATATAATTACTTTGTTTTAGTGTTACCCATCAAGATAATTAAGATGACCAGGCCAAATATGAAGAGGATTCTTGTAAATTTAATGGATGTCAAAAATGTTTTTTTTTTAAAACAAGTATTACTAGAAAGACAAAGTAAAAATAAATTCTGCTGGGTGGAGCTGAATTTCCTTCTTTCTCAAAAGTGAGGGTGATTGTGTTTTGCATCACCACAATGCTGCTCCTGCTATCCTAATCTTTACATATTTGAATATTCCTCTAGTTTATACTGACAGTCTTATGAATGCAACATGATATTAAGGTTCTCCAGTCAAAGTTGGCATCAGCCCAAATTCACTCGTATTTTGTTATTTTACAAGTACCCTATTATTTGATGGCCTCATTTTTCACTAGTAGGGTTCCACTTCTCTTTCAGTGTGCAGCAGCACATGATATTAGGACACATTTTATTTTTCTAATCATCTGGTATTCTTAACCCTATTCTTTCCCTCAGATTTCTCTGTGAACATGCAATTAGCATAATGGAGTAAATACTGGGCTGGACTTATCTCTGAATGGGCATTCTTATGAGAGGAGATATTTAAAGGACACAAATGTCATCATATGTAAACTCTGCAAATTTCAGATCTGGTTGTTTGTCTTTGTAGCAGACATATGACATATAGTATGAATCCAGTTGGGAGGTCTGCCTGATAACAGAAAAGGATAAGCATTAGAGAAGGTCAGTGCTGAAAGCTCTCCTTCTCTTCTGCAACTGCTTTGTCCTCAGTTGCCCTGCCAGGTGTGGGAATAAGGGAACTGTGCCAGGTGATCTCTCCATAGAACTGCCACTTGGGTTAAAAAATTAAGAGAATTGGGAAAATTATCAAGAGAGAGATTTGCCAAAGTTTGGGGTGGGAGAGCAAAAGCATTGCAATGCAGTTTCTTTGAGAACTTGGCAGGTCTCTAGCCTTCCGGTGTGGTCCTAGGCCATTTCAGAAGCAGAAACCCATTTGCTTCGGGGTGAAATTCAAAAATTTGCCCTACCGGCTCTGTGGGCGTGCCTGTGGGCGTGGCTTGGTATACTAGTAATAGCAACCAGGGCAATTGGGGTGATTTTTTACTGATTCAAATCATCCCTACTACTTCTCCCGAGGTGGGCTGAGGTAGTTGAATTTTACCCGATTTGCTTACTGGATTATTAAATTTCTGAAATAGCCTGACTCTGTTACAGCATATTTAAAAAAAATAGTTTATGTCATCTAATTGGGGAAGGGGGCTTTTAAAAGTGATCTTCTAACAAGTATTCAAATAAGCTTCTTGGGTTTTTTGCATTTCATTGAATTTGATGTCAGCAAAATGGAGTCAATCTCTTGAAGTTAATTTGAATAATGCCATGAAGCAGATGTGTTCTGTGGAGCGCAGACAACTTTTAATTTCAATTCCAAAGGCACTGGTGCTGCAACAGATCAGATCTTATTAATTACAGAGTAAGAGCTGACATGGCAGAACAAGGCATAACACAATCATACATCATGAGAGCCATAGAAAAGATTTGTTTCATGAGAAAAAGGGCAAGAGTGCTATGATCATATTGGATCCAATTTGATAGAGAAAGCAAGCTATATTAAGTATTTTTGAGAAACACAAGAGAATGTAGCACAGAAAACTACACTAAAACTGTAGTTTTGTGCTACAAAAATCCAGATGACAACCAGTTGGAAAGAGAATTTTCTTTGTCTTATTCACCAACTATCTGGTGCAGGGGTCTCCAACTTTTTGGATATCAGGAACTACCAAATTCATAATTTTAAATCCTGCAGACCATTAATTTGAATCCAGCATGCCGCTCGCTGAAGTGCCTGGACTCCCACTGACGGGATGGGGTCCTTCAGGTACTTAGCTTGGCAACCTTAAATACTCAAAGAGTCATTTGGACCCGTTTCCCACAGAAAACAAAACACTGGGATCTCTCATCTCTCTTTCATCTCTTTCTCTGACATTCCCCAGTAAGTGTCTGAATCCAAGGAAGAAGCTGGACAACTGACAGGAAATGGGAGTGTGGCTCCATTGGCTGTGGAGGAGGCTGGGGAAGGACAAAGTCTGGCTGGGCAGAGCAGGAAAGAGATAGAACAAGGGAGAGGGAATTCAGAGGAAGAACCAGGCCCATCCCCTCTTCATCCTAGGGAACACAGGGAGGAACGGAGAAGAGAACAACTTGAGTTGCGTGACTTACAGAGGAGGAAAGGGCCCTGATTCCCTTCATTAGCCACAGTTGGGAAGACAGTTAGTAAGAAAGGCAGGCTGCGTGCGGCAGGCTGCTGGGAGCAAATGTGACTTTATCCTGTGTTGTCATGGCTTATCTGTGTTTCTGGCATCTTCCCAAACATGTGAGTTTTGCTGTGCCTTCAAGTCTGAAATTCTTGCTCCTGCCCTGCCAAACTAATGACTTCCGTTTGTCTTGTTTGGACTTTAAGTTACAGTTTGGACTTAATTTTCTGCAGTCAAAGGCTGTTCCTGGGAGAGTTTTTCTCCAGCCAGAAGGTAACCTGGACATTGGGGGCAAAGTTGGGGATAATCAAGGGCTTCTTATTGCTTATCTGACTGTGTTGCCTTTGTGTCACGCCTTGGATCATCACATTCTCTCTTTCCCTCCCTCCTTCCTTCTCTTTCTCCCTCTTTCTCTCTCTCTCTGTCTCTTTCTCTCTTCCTCCCCTCTGAACCTCTGAACTGGTGCTGGGTGGTGGGAATCTGATGTCCAGAGGCCGACGAGCCACGTGCTGAAGACCAGATGGCTGGCAAGGAGGTGGGGCAACAGGGGTGACATTGGCAGTG
The DNA here is from genome assembly GCA_023653725.1 of Bungarus multicinctus. Taxonomy (NCBI): domain Eukaryota; kingdom Metazoa; phylum Chordata; class Lepidosauria; order Squamata; family Elapidae; genus Bungarus; species Bungarus multicinctus. Next base: position 162,473,391 of record CM042836.1, read on the forward strand.
ATGGACTGATGCGCGTGGGAGATTGCAGCATCGGAACCCTTCCCAGGTGTTCTCTGGCTTGCAAGGGGGTGGGGGGTGGGTGAAAAGGAACCTCTGAACTGGCATTGCCTCCTGCCTCCGCACATTGAGGAGATTGACTGGCTGCCAATGATGCCCTCAGGTGAAGATGTTATGAGGGGGAGGCTCTACCCCTCCCCTCAGGAACTGCAAAGCACTCGCCGCCCCTCTGGCAGCCACCAAGCCTCCTCCTTCCTGCTGGGCATGTGAGTGCTCTTGGCAAGGAGGAAGAGAAGCACAGTAGGAGGAGGCTTGGCAGCTGCCATAGGGGCAGTGAGCGCTTTGCAGTTCCCGAGGGGAGATGTTCCCTTGCAACATCTTTACCTGAGAGCATCACTGGCAGCCACTCGGCCTTCTCGATGTGCTGAGGTAGGAGGCAACACCAGTTCAGAGGTTCCTTCCCCCCGCCCCCCCCCGCAGGCCAGAGAACACCCAGGAAGGGCTCCAATGCTGTGGTCTCCTGCGCGCTACCCTCGCTACCCTCCCCATGCGCATCAGTCCATCCACCACCGGTTTCACCCCTGTTGCAGACACGGGTGCGCTGCAGACTACCAACATTTTCTCACAGACCACTGGTTGGCAACCTCTGTTCTGGAGGACAATTTGGGAATAAATAGTGCACTTTAGGACCTAAGCATTATTGTATGATGGTATCTTCCTTTGGTTATTTCATTAATATTTTTATTTTGGGGGGGTACTTTGATACTAAACGCCAAGAATCCTGCTTTACTAATGTAGAAATAAGATTCCCACCAGTATAGAAAGTTGAGATTGAGAACTCAACTACATCAAAAACAAGAGGCTCCCTATTTTAGGCATCAGAGAATAGATGAAGGGATCCTATTCAAAACGTCACTGTTTCTGACTTCTGCCCTTGGATTCCGCATAATTTGTGGAAGTGGAAACCTCTAACAATATAAGTTTTTGATTAAAACCCTTTGGTTTCATTGAGCAAAGAAGAATATATTATTAGAAATTGAACTATCTTGCCATTCTTTAAAGAGTTTTAATTTATTCAGCAGATGCAAAAGACATTTCTCTGGTCATAAGAGGACAGATAGTAAGTTCTAAGGTTCAAAGATTAGAAATCATTGTTTATTCTACTTACATTTATTTTCAAAACAAGATAACTCCCATAGGACTGTTTATATGGAAAGTAAATGCTCTCGTTGTTTCTTTAATTTTTCCCCACCATGTAGGATGAATAACAACACACACACAAAAAGGAGTATTACACCATTCATCCCTTGTTGCACTGAGAAAATAAAGGTAGCTGAGCATTAATTTGAATGCAAGATTTCTTGAAAACCACAGAACTTGTTTGCAAGTAAAAGAATGAGATATCAAGCAAACTTGTGACTTGGTTCCTGAGAATTTGCACTACAAATAAACATTATTCATGTTTCCAGTAATTTACTCTAATGAGTATGATTTGCTAAAGACTTTTATAGATGTCATTAATTAAAACCACAAATCATAAATAATTATAAAGAAGATTAATAGATTGATTTCAATGTGTACTTCAGGCATGATAGTAATCTTGTTGAATCAATGGGAGAAGAGAATAAAATATCTACTCTGAAAAACTATTTAGCATCCTTACTAAAAGTCTAAATTGTGCCAGTGAGCTAAGGATTACTAATAATATATAATATAATAAAATTATTTTTAAAAGTAACCAATAAGAAACTTTAACATTTTAAAACATGCACAGTATGCTTAGTCATTATTCAATGTAAAGTATAATGCAGAAGTTATGATCAATCATTGGACCCTAAGAATTTTCAGGATAAAAAATGAAATTAGATAGGAAAAAGAACAGGGGAGAAAATGTTCTTTAAGAATAAGCCATATGCAGTCCAAATGTTAACTTGTAAATCATTCCTATGCCTGTTTAACCCTGACACCAAGTAGATAATCTTTGTTAATAGCCAGAATCCAGCAATGTTGACTATATATAAGCCCATTCTAATTGATGGCCTGTGTTTGGAGATCCTGACTAAAAACATTTCCCCCATGACATTCTTCTGCTACAAGAAAGGAGATTTCTTTGTACCTATTTATTTTCCATTGTCTCCTAAAATCTGCCCTGAACAATGAGGATTCTATGGAATAGATGGCCTTCAGGAAGACGAGACAGTGCATAAAATTTGCCTCCTTCATTCTACCAGTAGGGAATCAGATGTCTGAAAAAGGTAATTAAGAATCCTAAGTTTTGAGCGTGTTTAATTTTTTTGTAGAATTTGTGGCTATCCAGCAAAAGTGATCAGTTTAATTCTTACAAAAAGCCTTATGGCTATAATTTACTCAAAATGTTACAGTTAACTTTAAAATTTTGTCTTATAGAATCATCTGGGTTGTTAAAGGTCATGTAGTCCAATCCCTGCTCAGTGTAGGAACTGCTAAGACTTCTCTTTAAAAAAAAAAGTCCCTCCAGCCTCTTGTTAAAGACCTCTAGCTTCATATGGCAGCCTCATACAATCAAGAAGTTCTTCCTGATGTTTAACCAGAACACATTTCTGTTGTGTTTTAACTTTCCATTATTATAATTTATTTATTGTTATTTATTAAATTGATTAGCCATCCATCTTACCACAAAGCAACTTCTATTCTGGTTCTGGCTTCTGAGTGAACAGAGAATGAACCCCATGTTACCTCTTCTGTATAATAACCCTTCAAGGAGAACTTCTCCGTAGACCAATGAACCTTTCTTTGTACTTTCAACTCACTAGTTCTGGTATTGCCCTCTGGGATAATATTTTTCATAAATGGGGGAGAGAGAGAGTTTTATCTATAGCCAGTCAATTAATATTACTTTGATCAGAAGAGAATAAAATCGGAGTTGAAAGCTAATAGTTTATTTCTGGTTTTAGCAACCATCTTAAGTAAGCTTAAAATATACTTCAAAATGTTTTCTAAATTAAAGTTCCTATCACCATCATTCAATAATACAGCAACAATGGAGAGGACCTATACAATACCAAACAAAAGGTAGGATGTTTATTGCTTTCAGTTCTTCATATAAGCTACTTCTGCTCTGCTAACTGTTGGAAAGCCTTTCATGTACTCACTTTAATCAAGTCATGTAGTCCAAGAACTGATCCAAGTCAGAAGAGTTAAGACATTTAAAACAAGCAAGTTATAGAAAAGGAATATCATGTTCCATCTATCTGTAATTTCTCCATGTTAGTTGATCTGGAGCAAATTCTACAACGGAATAACAATCAAAGCAAATCAGACTGAACCCATAATCTCTAGTAATGTAGCTGAGGTCTAACATTGTTTATTATGTTCCCTGTATGGTTGAGTTATATTTATGGAAAGTAATCTTACATTTTTTATTACTAATTATGTAACCACAACAAATTTTGAAGTTCAAAGTCGAATTGTTAAAGGATATATAAGTTAAAAAAAATAGCAGAGTATGAATTAACCCTAGAGGCAAAATAATGGGTGTGTATATACAGTGATTGGGATTACAAAAATAGAACCTATAGCCAAGCATTTACAAGAATGAGTATCATTCATACAAAAATATTTTTAAAAAACAAAGAAATCATGGTTTTAATTAAAATTGATCTTCCCCATGTTCTTTATTCCTTCTGCATTAAAAACTTTTCTCTTCAACTATTAAAAGTTAAGTGTCAAGGATATAGCTATCACTTTTATATGCATACACCTTTTGATTGGAATGGTTGAACAAATGTGTACAAACAGAAATTAGCATAAACATCTGGTAAACAGCTAATCCTCCAGTTTTTGTTACATAATATGGAAAGATTCTAAATTCCTGTCAACACAGACATTCTTGAGAAGAATTGAGTTGAACAATGTACATTTGTAGAATACTGAGTACACCAGGAATGATATACCTTGTTTCTGTTCAATGATTTCCCTTTAGCTCAGTATTTGTTTACATATGGTTGAATCATGGCAAGCAAGAGTGTCTGAAGGTTTAATCACAGCCATATGAAGAACGGCTGCAGGTTTTGGTTCTGGCTAGTCTAAACAAAATAATTAGGAGTGACATGATAGCAGCATTTCAGTATTTCAGGGGCTGCCACAAAGAAGAGGGGGTCAAATTATTCTCCAAAGCACCAGAGGGCAGGACAAAAAATAATGGTTGGAAACTAATCAAAAAGAGAATCAACCTGGAATTAAAGAGAAACTTCCTAACAATGAGGACAATTAACCAATGGAACAGCTTGCCTTCAGAATTCATGGGCTCTCTATCACTGGATGTTTTTAAGAGGAGTCACTTGTCTGAAATGGTATACATTCTTCTGCTTGAGTAGGTCCCTTCCAGCTCTATTCCATTCCATTCCATTCTGTGTTGGCTTTAACATAAATTATTGTGAGATGGAGAAAGATCCAAGAATACTGCTGGTATATGGTTGCATCATGCAGAGCAAGATCTGTTCCAATGTATGGTTCATACAGCATTGATGCTTCAAAGTTCAAAGCAATGCTGCCTTTCTGCTTCTAAAAATAAGAGCTAGAAAGCTTAGAGGACAGGCTCCAAGCTATGAAAAGAAGGATTTCCATTGTTGTTATTGGGCCCCTCATTTGAAGAGCATTATCTCTGCAGCAGGAAACACCTCATGAAAGCAGAGTGTCAAGCTGAATTGGCACCTAAGTTCTGGAGGCTTAAAACATACTCTTTTTTTGAACACTGAATGTTAGTGTACTCATTTGAGTGAATTATTGTAAAATGTATTAAAATACTTTTTTCTATTGGATGTAGCTCTAATTTATTCATTTTAAATGTAATTATCTGTTTAACAAAGCTGGAAAGAATGTTGCAGTGGTCTTCTTAATTGATATAAACTAGGTCTTGCTAGTTTATGGGCCCCTTCATTTTTTTTTCTGCTTTTGAAATATTACGTTTAGCAACAAAAAAGAAAAACTTTCGTAATATAATTTCTTGGTTTTTCTCTTCATTTTCTTATCCCAATTTTCTCTGTATATTTTTACTTCTTGTTAAAATAAAACAGTTCTAATTTCTAGTATTGAAAGAGACATCACCTTCCTAATAACTGAATACCCATCAATTTATCTGGAAGAAAATTGTATCACCATAAAATGTCCTGTCCAGGACAGAAGAAGGGACAGTCTGAGCCTAGATACCTTTGGTTCCAAACCAAAAAATCCTATTACCTTTGGACAGGAAAGTCAAAACAAGAAATGCGGGGAGGGCAAAGCTGTTGGTACATGGGCTGCATCTTGCCAGAAAAGATAAGGTTAGGGATGCTGTGAATCCACTGTATGGGGATCAGATAGCATTTTTTGTTCTGCTTCTTTATCTGATGAGTGGTTCCAATAAAGAAATATGCTTATTCGCCCTCCCCCCCACAAAAAAATACCTTTCTCCCAAGGACTCTGCAAATACTATGATTGTCTAGGGCTGAAAAGTACAACATGGGTAGTTACCAATTTATACTCTTCACTTCTCTGCCCTACGCTCCACCATTGCCACCACCGCGGCTTCTGCTTGTTTATTGGTGGTGGCCTTGGCTATAGCTACCGGTTCTCCAGAACTGGTCAGAACCTGCTGAATACCACCTCTGCGGTGCATGTGCCCATAGAGAGGGTTCTACGTGCCACCTCTGGCACCTAAGCCATAGGTTTGCCACCATGGCCCTATACCATTTCAGACAAATGGCGGTCCAATCGCTTCTTAAAATCCTCCAGTGATGGACCACCCACAACTTTTGGAGACAAGCCATTTCACTGATTGATTATTCTGTCAGTAAATTTCTTATTAATTAATTAACATTATTTGACCCTTGATTATACAGAAAATTTAGCTCAATAGTTTAGCTATTATACACAAGGCTGCTCTTCTGGTTAATTTTTTAACTGAAAAAACATATAGGAATTATATTTTAGAAATATGTTAAAGCTGAGTTTTTATTCAGTTCTAAGGCTGAGAAAAGAAAAATCTGTTACTTCTTATAGCTGAGAGTTATGATGTTAACAGAAGAAAACTTTAGAAAACTGATCAGAGGCTCAGTCCAAAAGCTGAATTTGCAGGATGATTTCAGCCATCATCTAAAATTCAATAAGGCACTTTTTCTGTCTGTAAAAAAGGCTCTGTTTAGGCCTGTATTACAAGACCCAACAATAATTAATTCATGCCTTAACCTGTAAGCCAGAAGGAAGCTTAACAAGCCCCCAAAGAATGATTCCTATGTATCCATATCACTTCCAAGCTACAAATAGACCTTTTAGCCCATAATTTTTATTTTGAATGAGTAGTTTTCCTTGCAAGTGAATATTCATGGATCAGTTTGAATTGAAATTCTTTTCCCTTGCCATCATGAAATAAAATTAATCTGTTATGTATTTCAACATAGAATTACAGAGTTGAAAGGGGCCACTTTGGCCATTAAGCTCAATCTACTGTATTCTTCAAACCCATAGCAAAGGCTTTTTAGCTTTCATCTGAAGGGGGAACCCATTACTGTGCTGGGTAATTGGTGCCACAGTCAAAGTGCACTTGCTGCCGATATTTATTTTTTTTAATATTCAATCAGGACTTGCCTTCTTGCAACTTGCCACCTAAATCAGTGGTCGCCAACCAGTGGGCTGGAGACCACTGGTGGTCCGCGAGAAAATTTTGGTGGTCCATAGAGAAATGTCAATCCTCCAAAGCAATTAATGTGGAGTGTGAAGGATGTGTGTTTGTGTTTATTTTCATGGTCATGATGTGCATTGAAAATGGTGTTTGATTTCATTGTACAAGATGCAATAACAATAAAGTAAACTAACAAACTAATCCAGACTGCGCGGAAACACAAGGCTGCACCGCCCATATGGCCCATGGGAACATAAGGCTTGCGTCACTTGCATTGCGAACAACATGAGGTAATGAGGGGAGGGGGGAAGGGCGGAGGGGGAAGAATTTGCTCCACTCGCCCTATGCGCCTCACATGACCACCGGGCTGCTTCTTTCTGTTTCTTTCTTCTACTTTTGGCTGCACACAAGGAAAGCAGCAAAAGTTTTTCTTTCTTTCCCCCAAACTCCACCAGAAATGAGTCTTTGGGACCCTGCAAGGCATCCTGCTCCAAGAGGCTGTGCCGGCAAAGACTCATTTCTGACAGTTTGGGGAGCTGCTTCTGCTGCTTTCCTTGCATGAAGCCAAAAGTCTCTCTCTCCCCGAGAATGGAGCTGGAGATGGTATCCTACAATCCCAAATAAAAAATGATCGATCGGTAGGAAAACGGGGTGGGGAATTTTCTTGCAGATTTTTTTGGGGGATTTTCCCAGGGTCTCTGGTCCATGAGATTTAAAATTATGAGTTTGGTGGTCCCTGAAGTCCAAAAGTTGGCGACCCCTGACCTAAATTAAGTATCCTGCTTTCAGGGATGATGCAAAGCTAATCTTGGCTTTCTTGTCAAATATAATTTCAAGTACTTATGTAATGGTATCATAATTCCCTCTTTCCAAGGCTCAATATTCTCAATCCTTTGCTACTCTTTTCTGAATCTCTTCTAAGTTTCAGCAGTCCTTCTTAAAATATGATGTCCATTACTGAGCAGAGTACTTGAGATGGAACTTTAAAAATGTACTAGGTCTGCCTAAAATGTATTTTCTTTTTAAGCAGTCTTGTTAAATTCATGACAGATACTCAGTTTGTAATCAATGATTTTTCCAAGTTCTATCATTGATATACCATTGTATATGTGATTTCTGTTTCCTAATTTGTCCCTATTAAATTTCATTGTATTATTTTCAGCTCGTTTCTCTAACTTATCAAGATAATTTTGCATTTTATTTCTAACTTCTAGAATATTAATCAAACAGTACTGTGTCATCTGAAAATTTCACAAGCGTTCTCCCAATTTCTTCATCCAACTCATTAGTAAAAATGCTGAAGAATATAAAGCTCAGGACTGTGGCAATTTATATAACCCCTCTTTTCAGTTTGATGATAAATTGTTAATGAACATGGAATTATTTCTGAGCCAGTTATTTATCCACTTGGTTGTCATCCAATTCAGCTTTTACTGTAACTAGCTTGCTAATCAGAATATCATATGGTACTTTATCAGATGATTTTGTAGAAATTGAGACATTATACGCACAGTATTCCCACCTCTTAACAAATCAAAGAATAAAATCCAAGTAATTTGGTAATCACTGCATTGTTTTCATGATGCTCACTAATCAATCACTTTGTTCCTGTCATTTCTTTAGCCATTTTTTTAATTAAGCAAAAATCAAGATGGGAGCAAGTATGAGGACAGTATCAATCACATGCTTATTCTAAAATTTGGTGGTTTAGGTCAAGACATATTTCAACATCCTAAATAACATTTTTCAAGCTCTTCTTTTATCTGTTCATAGGTAATCAGAGAGTGATTTTAAATTTATAGTATCTATAAGTACATAAGTGGTAGAAATCCCACACTATGAATATGGAATTGATACAAACCAAGGCTAGGTATGTCTGAAAATATTTTTGTTGACCTCAGCTCTAGAAGCATTTTACAGAAAAAAAACTGGGTGAAGAAAAATGATTAACATATAAAGATTTGCTAGTTCATGAAAATGGGAAACTTAAGAAGAAATCAAGAGAAACTGATACAGAAGGATTTAGTTTTCAATGGTTGCCATATGCACAAATAAGAGAAAGAATAAATATAGATTTAAAAAGTACCAGCAATAAAACATGATAAAACGCAATTTGAAAATGAATGACATATAGTCCTCAATCTATGATTGTAATGGAGCTTGCCAATTATGGTTGCAAGTAATGCTAACTGTTAAGTGAGACATCCTTGCTTATGACCCCCACTCCCGGCTCTCCGTGATGCCACCATTAAATTTAGAATTTAGAATTTATTTGATTTGTTAATCAATCGCTTACAAGATAATAGGTATAAGTATAAGAAAAATAAAAGAAACAATAGGACAGGGACGGTAGGCACGTTGGTGCGCTTATGCACGCCCCCTACAGACCTCTTAGGAAAGGGATGAGGTCAATAGTAGACAGTCTAAGGTTAAAGTTTTTGGGGTTTAGGGAATGAACATGTAGGCCCATAAGTGAGCACAAGTTACCTCATGAGAGGGAGAGACTCTGGGAAGTCTACCACCCAGCTGCATCCATTAAGGTAGCAGACAACCAGCAAAAAGTTTACAAAATCAAAAACAGCCAAGCATGGGGGAAGACTCCAGCAAGATTAGGACCCAGCACCATGTTTCAATGCCAGACAGACTTCCAAACAAGCCTCCTAGCTTAGCTGATGAAGACATGTTTGTGGGTTGGGCCTCTGTCCTGTTCAGCTGGCCATCAGGAGACTGCAAACTTCTAGACTTTGGAGAAATCAACCGTCTACATCAAGGTGTCAAACTCATGTCACAGCAGCATCACGTGACATATCAGGACTTTTTTCCCCTTCACTAAACCAGGCCATAGGTGCAGCCAGTGAGTGACTCATCTAGCCCGTGGGCCAGAATTTGATAGCCCTGGTCTACATGCAAAGGCAGAAGCTTCAGGAGAACCTTTTCAAAACTTTTCCCTTACTTAACTCCTTCCCTCCCCAAGAAACTCACAGAAAAAAACTGGAGGGGGGGACATCTTTCCACCTTTCTCTTCCCCCATTACTCAGTCAGGTGCTGACTAAACTCTCCACTTCTGTCTTCAGAATTTTCTGAATTGAATTTTTTCTTCAGTTCCTCAATGCAAAAAGAGAATGTTGTTAAAAGCCCTGAAATTCACATTGTTTTACAATTTAAAAGATTTTTTTTAAAAAAAAATGATATATTTAAGCATTAGTATTTCACATCAGAGAAATTGACTAAGATATATATATATATATATATATATATATATATATATATATATATATATATATATATATATATATATATATATATATATATATATATACTTTGTATTACAACACCCTGTTAAGCCCCAATTAAGGGAGAAAGCATACTGCTTTCTTTTCTGTCTTTCGGCTCATCACCAGAGACCATACCAACAGAAAGCTATTTGTTTCGTTGCCTTTTGTTTACATGTGTGTAAGGTTTTTTAAGCTGATAATTTGTAATTACTTTTCCCGTGTAAGATTGAGACTATCTGGGCAACAATACAAGACCCAGGGTGTCACAAGATTAGAACTCAGAAGGTCATCACACAGCCCATTACCCAGGTCATTATGACCCAGGAGATCACAGCACAAGACCAAGGATGTCAAAACAATAGAACTCAAAAGATCATCAATCAAGTCGTTACAACACAGGAGGCTGATAGACACACAGCCAATACCTCAGCCACACATGTTCTTAAGAAAAAGCCAGCCAATCTGCAAACATCAACTCCATCAACCAATCAAGAAATGATAACACAGCCAACCTGCCCACCAGTATATATAGGGAGACAGCAGCTCAGATCACGCTTTGCTCACACAAAACCGAAAGCACCAGCCTGAAGATGGCAAGTGAGATCTTGTCGAAACGTTGCCCAGATAGTCTCAATCTTATATGGGAAAAGACCCAAACACACCAAGAGCTGCATATATATATGTGTGTGTGTATACATACATACATATATATATATATATGTATATATATATATATATATATATATATATATATACATACATACATACATACATACATACATACATACATACATACATACATACATACAGAGAGTTTAAAAACATTCAGATAAAACTGGAATGTTTCTTACTAGAACATATGGACAATCAACTAGACATGGACAATTAGTGCTATTATATGCACAAAGATGGAACACACCAGATTGTGAAGACAGTTGTGTTTGCAGAAAATTGACTTGTTTGATTAAGGATGAGAATAGAGTAGAGTAGAGTAGAGTAGAATAGAATAGAATAGAATAGAATAGAATAGAATAGAATAGAATAGAATAGAATAGAATAGAATAGAGTAGAATAGAATAGAATAGAATAGAATATCTTGGAGGTCTTCTAGTTCAGCCCTCTGCCCAAGCAGGAAAACCTATACCATTTTAGATAAGTGACTTCTAGACCATGGGTGTCAAACTCATGTCATCAGGGTAGTGTCACATGAAATATTGGGATCTTTTTCCCCTTTGTTAAACTGGGCGTGGATGTGCCCAGCGTGTGGCGCATCCAGCCGGTGGGCCGAGAGTTTGACAGCCCCGGTCTAAACTCTTCTTAAAAACATCCAGTGATGGATCCCATGATTTCTGAAGGCAAATTGTTCCACTGGTTAATTGTCTGTTAGGAAGTTTCTCCTTAATTCCAGGTTGCTTCTTTCTTTGATTAATTTCCAACCATTATTTCTTATCCTGCCCTCTGATGCTTTGGAGAATAATTTTACCCCCTCTTCTTTGTGGCAGCCCCTCAAATACTGAAATGCTGCTATTATGTCACCCCTAATTCTTCTTTTCTTTAGACTAACCAGACCCAAATCCTGTACTAATAGATCTCAGAAATTCTTCCTATTCTCTTCTCTTCTACCCTGTAATTCTTGCATTAGAAATACAAAACGGAGGAGCCACGGAAGATAAAATTCCAGCATGTACAGATTAGGTTTTATTATCCAAGCCATACATTCTTTTTTCTATCAAGATTGGAACAATTAGCATTAATATTGCTATACTTAATCTCAGTGGTATTTCTTAGGTGGCCTAACACTATCTTGTAACCTAGATGTTTTCATCCACTATTAATGTTGAAGTTTTTTTGGGGGGAGGGAGAGAGGGAGGGGAGAGAGATCAAACTATTTTCTTACTATAAAGGCAGGGTGGGATTCAAAAATTTTAACAACCAGTTCTGTAGACGTGGCTTAGTTGGTGGGCATGGCTTGGTGGTCATGTGACTGGGTGGACATGGCTTGGTGGTCATGTTATTGGCTGGGTGTGTCCAACAATATTACTCATATCGAGGCACGCATCTTCTCGCCTGGCCTCTCAAGTCTGTGGGGATGCGGCAACAGTTGTAAATGTGAAAAATGGTCATAAGTCACTTTTTTCAGTGCCATTGTAACTTTGAATGGTCACTCCACACAAGCAAAGTACCAGCAAAGGAAGAGAAAAATAACTCCAGGGAAGTTCCTGAGACAGGAAGTCTAGTCCTGCCAAGAATGTAATAAGGGTTAATGGAGAGGCAGTTTCTGTAAGCAACACCAGAATGTTTCCTTCCTGCCTTCCTTACAGGATTAGACCAGGAATTTCTTCTAACAACCGGTTCTCCAAACTGCTTAGAATGTTAACAACCGGTTCTAGCGAATAGGTGCGAACTGCTAGAATCCCACCCCTGTATAAAGATAAAGGTAAAGATTTCCCTCGCACATACATGCTAGTCATTTCTGGCTCTAGGGGGCAGTGCTCATCTCCGTTACAAAGCCAAAGAGCCAGTGCTGTCCGAAGATGTCTCCGGGGTCATGTGGCCGGCATGACTAAATGCCAAAGGCACACAGAACGCTGTTACCTTCTCACCAAAGTGGTCCCTATTTTTCTACTTGAATTTTTACATGCTTCCGAACTGCTAGGTTGGCAGAAGCTGAGGCAAGTAATGGGAGCTTATTCCATTACACGGTGCTAGGGATTCCAACCACCGAACTGCCAATTTTTCTGATCAACAAGTTCAGCCTCTTAGTCCCTGAGCCACCACATCCCATTTCTTACCATAGAGGAAAATAAAAAATTATGATCCAAGGTTAGTGTGTATAAGGGCTTCATAAGGGCTCAAATTGATGTGCAAATTTTCTCACTGTACATAAAGAATCTCACATTATTCTTTCCAAACCATTTACTTCGTATTTCTGGGGGAAAGGGCATTCTTCACCAGTTAAAATCAATAGCGATCACTAGACTAAATTCACTGAGATTTTATGTACTTGCCTTATTTCTGAAAGATTAATCATGGATCCAATTTAAAAAATGATCACTCAGGTGCTTTCTGTCAGCTGTCAAAAGAGCCCCAGGTTCTCATAATGCCAGACATTCTTACAATGAGCAATGAAATGATTTTGAAGCGTGAATGAAGCTATATAACCAAATGCTGGAAAGATTAGAAGTGCATGTGAGGAAACATGAAATCTCCATACCAATGGTGCATGAACAGAATAGTAAGAGAAGAAAAATTACCAGAAGGAAGATAAATCATCATGTATTGCTGGATTTTAAAAACTATAAATTAACCTGCCACAAGTATGCTTCAGCCTCTGACTTTTGTGCAGGATGAGGTCCAAGGTCCCTTCCAGCTCTATTCTATTCAAAGTAATCAGTAACTTGTGCAGATCTTTCAGTTCAGACATTGTATGATTTCTGTATATTATATAAGTCTGCAGCAAAGCTGCTATGTTTGTGCCAAATGCAAGTTCATGACACCTCAGTGGGAGGCCCATGTATTATAAATTGTTGTAGACGAGATAGATGTAGCCAAAGCATAGATAAGCAGTGTCGTATCTGACTAGCTCAGGAAGGATGCGGCTAGTACAATAGGTATAATTGTGCAAAAACATTTGTTATCACAACCACCACATGCAAATCAGTGACAGCTGAGAATTCAACAAATCCCTTTTAACTGCAAACACTATTAGAGAGAGTGCAATCCTGTGTAAAATCCACTGCACCATAATTCCCGATTGAATCTGACTCAAATTTTCTACTTTCCAACAGCATCTCTATATGGTTATCCTTTATCCCATCTGATATTAAACTTAGAACAGGTTCAAGGATATCAAATGCTTCCTTGGAGTTGGATGGTAAAAACCATAGCTCTAAGTGTCATCACCATACTAACATGGGCTCAGGTTAATTAGAATGAGAAAGCCTCGATTTTCAAATATTTATTTTGGTTGGAAGGAAACACTGATAGAAAGAGATAGTAAAACAGATTCCTTGCAACAGAAAATGGAGGAGAACCTTACTGTAGGCTGTACAGAATATTTACCCAGAATTTAACGTACAAGATTACATAAACATCAAAACTGAAATCTTTTATTGCTACTGATTCCCACTGGTATTAGTCAAACATTTCAAAAAGATGGTCAAAATCTAACCATCTGACACTGATATCCCTCCCCAACCATTGGGGATCAGTAAAGACTCTGTGACAACCAAAGCAGTTACTCATGTAGAAAATTAATACTAGGACAGTGATGAATCAATTTTCATTTTTCTTTGTGATTTAGTGACTGGATGAAAGGACATCAAGAAAGAGGAACAGCATGCAGTCATTTGCTATCTCCAGATTTAGCGGCCTGGATAATTCTACAGAACATAAGAGATGGAAACCTACAAGGTCATAATTTTGAAGCAACATTTGGCTTCCAAATAGATTTGTATACTTTTGTTGCCAGGTTTATGGCTGGTTTTGTTTTTGGTTGAGAGCCATTTTGCTGTTTCCAACTTTTCCAGCAGTGTGTCGTATTACTTCGTCATGCCATTTTTAAATTGCTTACCAATATTTTTCAGTTTTTCCAATTGAGCTTGCATTTTGAAGTTCAAATGATGGTCAAATGCATTCTCAAAGCATACCAGTGGATCTCTTATAGCAAATGAAAGATACTGTTTAAAGCAATATCTTTTAAAAAAATAGATGTCAAGGTTCTGACTAACGAACCCAAGCAAATCAGAACTCTGAGACTTGAGTCCACCTCAAAGAACTTCTTTATTGAATACATCATATTGGCACTGGTTAAAGGAAAACCAACTCTAAATAATCCCTTTGGTTTCAGTATAATGAAAATAAGAAATAACTCCATCCCCATGTGTCACAGATCATACCGGGCAATAAGGTCAATTGCCCAGCTCTCCAGGTACTCCTTCCCTGACCTTGTCCATTACCAGTGGAAATTACTTTGGTTCCCACAAGAAAGCTGTCTGTTGTGCTTAGTAACGCATTCCAACCCACTTCCCACTCTGTATGGCAACTGAGGAACAGTAGAATGCCTTCTGCCAGGTTCAGTTTGAAGTTGACAGTCAGCTATCCCCCTAATGAGCCAGAAGTATCTGAAAAATACCAAGGACAGATAGATTAATTTTCTATATTCACTTCTCCAATCACCCAGCTGCCCTTTTGGCTTTTGATGATTTTTGTCATCAACCTATCTGGTCTTAGGTCCTGACTCTTCACCCAAGTGGCTTCAGAGAAGAGGTAGCCCTTCCACTGTACTAAATATTGTAGTCTCCCCTTATACAGTAGGTACAATAGGATCCAGGGCTACCTGAGCTACTGGTCTTAGTCCTGATCCTATTATCAGTTTCAATAAACTGCTGTGAAAGACCGGATGCATTATTTAGTTTCAGCCGTACTGTGACTGAGTTAATGATCTTTCTGATGGGGAATAGCAATCGTAGTAGCACTTAGACTTATTTACCACTTCACAGTGCTTTACAGCCCTCTCTAAGCAGTTTACAGAGTCAACATATTGTCCCCAACAATTTGGGTCCTTGGCCTCAGAAGGATGGAAGGCTGAGTCAACCATGAGCCTAGTGAGATTTGAACTGCCAAACTGCAGGCAGCCAACAGTCAGCAGAAGTAGCCGGCAGTACTGCGTTCTAACCACTGTGCTGTCTCATTGGTACTCAGATAAAAAGCTGAACTAAGCCCCTGGGATGAGCTGATTAGCTTTACAAACTCCCTTCAGAATTTGGCCGTAAACTGAACCCACCGATCAGATATGATTTTTTTGGGACTCTGTGCATTTGGTAAATATGCTTCAGGAACAGCTTTGCCAGTTTGTGGGTTGACAGGAGGTTGGAATAGGCTCTGAAGTGAGCCTGCTTGGAAGAAAGATCAATCACTGTCCAAATTATGATGTTTCCCCCGCTATCTGAGAGTTCCACTATAAAGTCCATTGCTATTTCCTCCCACAATTGTAATGGCTTGGCTACTTGTTGTAATAGTCCAGGTGGCTTTCCAGTCCCTTTTTTTATTGCAGCACATAACACACAGCTCTTTACATAGCTTTCAATGTCTTTTCTCATTCCTGGACACCAAAATTGCCTTTATACCCGATGCCATGACTTTAGAAATCCAAAGTGGCTGGCTTGTTTGACATCATGGCTTCTTGTTTGACATCATGGCTTCTTTCAGAACCTGGACCCAGAGGGTACTGGGGACATATAGTTTGGGGCCTTTCCATGCTAAGCTGTCATGGGAGGTTAGGAGTTGTTCATTGTCCCTGAACCAGGGGTCAGTTTGCAACTTGTTTTTGAGCTTCTGGGTTAGCTCCCAGCTTGCCCAATCATCTTTGAGCCTACCACATCATAGTGACTGGCGTTGCCTTCTGAGAGAGGGGATTGATAGCATTAACCACTTCTTCACAACTGCTTTTGTACTGGGGCATTTGGGATAGGGCAGGGGTAGGAAACCTTGGCTCTTTTATCACTTATGGACTTCAACTCCCAGAATTCCTGAGTGAGCCATAAAAGGTTCCCCATCCCTGGCCTACTGGTTTTTCAGTTGTGGGGGAAATCAATTTTTGACTGGAATGGGATTGTTTGATATACAAATGTAGGACATATAAAGAATATATAAAGAATATGTCCTATATTTGTATATTAAACAGTCCCATTCCAGTCAAAAATTGATTTCCCCCACAACTGAAAAACCAGTAGGCCAGGGATGGGGAACCTTTTATGGCTCACTCAGAAATTCTGGGAGTTGAAGTCCATAAGTGATAAAAGAGCCAAGGTTCCCTACCCCTGGGATAGGGCATCCGCTAGGAAGTTATTCCCCCAGGGAATGTATTTTAGTGTGAAGTCAAATCAATTAAAGTACTGTGCCCACCGGAATTCACAGTTCCAAACCAAGCCAGCAAAAGAAGAGGCCACACTGTGAGCAGAACGGGTCTCTTTACTGGAGTCTCAGCTTGGCATGTGGTGAACAATAAAAGTAAAAGGGTTTCTAGCCAGCATTACTGGCTTCTGCTAACCAGCTAGCTATATGGACTCAGCATGATCCATCCTCCTGTTCTTGGTTGCTCCCATATGACTCCAGTAAGTACTCTTGCTGCAGCCTGATTGCTCCTTGGCTGGCTCCAGCAAGTACTTTTTTGGCCTGGCTGTAGCAAGCACTCTTCGAACCCAGTTGCTCTCTGGCTGGCTCCAGCAAGTATGCTTCGGGCCTGGATGGCTTCTGAACCAACCACAGCTGGCTTGCCTTCCTGGCTCCTCTTCCAACATGAGTCCCATCACCTGACACCCATCTATGGCCCCATGCATCTTCCTCCCCCTGCGCATGTGTAGCAACTCCAAAACAATGCGTTGTGGCCACTTTGAATGGCACACTGTCTCGGACATTGACACCGGACTTGTTTGGGTGAGAGTTTCCAGGGGTCCTGAGGGCCTCCAGATTCTTGTGATCAGTCCATACTTTAAACACCACTTGGCTTCCTTCTAGGAAGTGCCGCCAGGTTAATAGTGCCCACCAGACAGTGAAAGCCTCCTTCTCCCACAACACCCAAAAGAACCCCCCCAAGACTGTGCCACACTCGAGATAAGGTGGAATGGCTGGAGGAGCTGGAGCTTGATGAGGAACCAGTTCAAGCCAGATGGTCACTAGGTATAGGATGACAGGAGGACTCTGAAGAGCATCCACCAGAAGTGACTTTTACCAGAAAGCATCAAGGATCCCTCAGAGAAGAGAGGCAAGAAGGAGATCATGGCAAGATTCCCCCCACCAACTCTGACCATGAGCATCTCATGTTGAGCCGTGCATTGTATCTGCTGCAAGTGGCAATCAAAAAACAGAGAGTCAGAGGAATGCTTTCCCAGATGTCTGCTTAGCAGCCTCGTGGAGAGATCAGACAGTCAATGGGTGGAACTGCCACCTCCACAACTGTGGTAGCAGTCTCCATTGCTCTATAGGGTGTGGCTCTGGTTGCAGTCTTAGACTATTCATCGACTATAGGGGGTTGAAGAGTGGTGGGATTTCAATAACAACCGGTTCTCCAACTGGGTAGGCATAGCTGGTTGGTCATGTGACTGGGTGGGTGATGTCACTCATCACACCCAGCCCCACCTCCCAGACACTCACCTCAAAGGCAGAGATAGGATTCAACCGGTTGGGGCTAATCCCACCACTGGCTTCCCCCCCACACCTGTTTTTCAGCCTGTTTTTTGGCCATTCTTTTTGGCCATTTTCAATCATTTTTCAAGCTATTTTCAGGCTGTTTTAAAGGCTGTTATGTATATGTAAATAACGTAGTTGGGTTGACAATATATAAACTACAAATATATATATGTTTGTAGCTTTAAGGAAAAATACTGTAATGTATTATGCTGTGTTCTGGTTGGTTAATTATGCTACAAGTTACCATAAGTGGGAGCTATAGATCATGGTTTAATTCTCTTTTTTACTGATGATCTCTCTTGATACTGATACTGTCTGACTATGAAACGATACTGACTAACCCTGTTTATTTTGATATGCTGTTGATATCAAAAATTATCTGCTGTATTATGGTTTGATATTTGCTCTAAAAGACTTGAAACCGGTAAGAAGACTTTATAACTGGATATTTCTGGACTGTTAAAAACATGTATGACATGGACTGTTTATTGGACTGCGCTATTTCTTCAAGTAAACATTAATATAACTTGTTCAACTCTGTGTGGCTGTATATTTATTCATAACTGTTTTCATAAACCATTTCCATGTGCATATCCTTTTTATACAAGGGTTACTCTACACATATATCCTAACAAAGGCCAAAAAAGGCCCCAAAATGGCCTGAAAACAGCCAAACATGGCCTGAAAAACAGCAAAAAAACAACCACAAAATGGCTAAAAATGCCCCACAAAATGGTCAAAAAACAGGCCATGTTTTGGGTAGTTTTCAGGCAATTTTTCAGGCCATTTTCAGGCTGTTTTCTGGACCATTTCTCAGACTGTTTTTCAGGTCATTTATAAGCTATTTTTCAGGCTGTTTTCAGGCTGGTTTTTGGACTGTTTCAGAGTGTTTTTCAGCCAGTTTTTCAACTGTTTTAAGACTGTTTTTTGGGCCATTTCAGACTGGTTTTCAGGCCATTTTCAGGCCATTTTTTGGGATGTTTTTGGGCCTTTGGGGGGCATTTTAGGCTCAAAAATGGCTCTCAGAAAACAGGTTGAAAAACAAGCAGGGGTGGGGCCAGCCAGTGTTGTGATTTTCCAGTTTTCTGAACTGTGCAGAATCTACTGGTTCTACTACTGGTTGGGCGAACCAGTGCGAACCAGCAGCAGCCCTCCTCTGGGGTTGAACTGCATATGTGTGAAAAACATGTATCCTTGCACCCTTATGAAGAACATGCTAGCCTATTTGAGGAAAGGAAAAATCTTCATAAAGATGGACTTGAGGGACACATATTACCAAGTGAGGACGAAGGAGAGGGATGAGTGGAAATTTACTCCGAAAATTTGGAGGACCTTTTTGGACCTATTTGGTACCAAACAAGGACTGGTTTAGTCGCACCATCTTCAAACTAACGTGGGCTCAGAGAGAACGAACTCAGTCCTAGAACAGTACCTGTGATGTCATATGAATTATCAGCAAGATAATTGGACTGATCTGTTGCCATTTGTTGAACTGGCTTACAACTAAGCAGTGTACAGTAACACTGGTTTCACTCCATTCCAAGTAGCTACTGACCAACAATTTAATCCTATTCCTGAATTGCTAGTAAAGGATCCAGTAGTCCCTTCATTAAAAGAATGGATCTCACAGTTGCAAAACACTTGGCCAATTGTTTGCAAGGCCCTGGATGATGCTAGGGCTGCTTACAAAATCCAAGCTGACAAGAAAAGAATTGAACCTAAGAAGTTTAAAATTGGGGATCATGTTTATCTGTCCACACAGTTCCTCCAATTCTTACAACCCTCTAAAAATTGGGCCCTAAATTTGTACTTCCCTTCTCTATCAAACACATTATCAATCCAGTTAGCCTGGAACTAGAGTTGCCTAAATTGCTGAGGAGAGGCCACCCAGTCTTCCATTGCAACTTATTAAAACCCAAGTCAACCTCGCCTTTACAACCAACCCCTCCTCCTGTCCCCAAACCTTTTATGATGGATAGTGAACAGCATTTTGAGATTAAGCAGATTCTGGACTCATGGGTCCATAGAGGGAAGGTTCAATACCTGGTGGCATGGAAGAATTTCCCGGGTTCTCAAAGTGAGTGGGTTGATGAATCACATCAGAGTCCCTACATTGCTCAAATGCTTCCACACCTAATATCTTAACGAACCAAAATGATTGTATTTTTCTTGTTTTCTTATCCTTTCCTTTTGCAGATGCGGATCTCCTTCTAGGGGGCAAGCAGGTCCCTGTCAGAATGCTGCCATTCTGGACAGGAGGGAGGAGGCATCAGACATAGTTTACATGCTTTTGCTTCTGCTGTAACTGCTTGGGAGCTTGAGGGATGAGGGGTTCACACCATTTCCATTGACTCCTCCCGACCAGTTCAGACCGGGTATTCTACCCCTCAGTGCCCCAGAAATGGCATCTTTCTACTGTGCCACCTCAGCAAAGTCAAAACATTTTTGCAGCAAATGATTGCCTACCAATGGATATGGGATATTAGGGAGGGGGGGAGGATTGAAGGGAAAAATTAGCTTTATGTTTCATCCCTGGTTTTCAGAATCCACCTGATTTCTGCAATCACTATCTCTCAATAAAAGTTCCTTTTGAAATGTGACTGGTTTCAAGAGTTTTGCTTTCTTGGGAGAGGAGTTTTGCTTTTCAAGAGTTTTGCTTTCTTGGGAGAGGAGTTATTTGATTTATGACTGATTGCTTAACAACCAAAGTCACAGTACACTTCCACTGGGGTACTTATGACCCAGTTCCAGCTATCCAATCACATAGCTGCTTTTCAGGTGCTTGGCAACCAACCACATTTATAGTCATTTGTAGTATCCACCAATCACATGACTATGTTTTACAATGTTTTGGCCTGAAACCAGCACTTACTTCTAGTTTTTGGCAAAACCAGCCCATAGTAAACCATTGCTTTGGTTAATGATTATGACGTTCACTTAATGAACATTGCAAAAAAGGACATAAAATCAGGTTGGTCATATGGGTAACCAACTTGACTTGTGACCAGAATGGGCAGGCTCCATTACAGTCATAAATCAAGAACTATTTATACTATTTGCTAATTAACTATTATAAAATTTCCACTTGAGTGTATTAGTTTACTCATGCAGCTAAGTTGCAGGCAATCTAATGGGAAACACTACAGTTCTTTTAATGGAGATCTACATATTTCTTTCTTTCCCTTTAAGTTTGTAATCATAAGCCCGCTTAACTGGGAAATGTGGCTCACTTAGGTTAGTAGGGCTTTCATCCAAGGGAACTGGCCTGCATTTTGCTGAAAGCCTTCTTTATATCATCAATCCAAGTACACTATCATTGATAGCAACCAAAAAAGCATATAAACGTTCCATATAAATATAGAAAAATAAGATAATTCAGTTAGCATCCAACTAGTTTATGTTCAGGGTGCCAAAGGAAAGCAGAATATTGCAAAAGTTCACATAGAAACACTTTCTAAGGCTGATTTCATCATGTCTTCCTTTCCAACTGATCTGACAGGCAAAAAATAGCCTGAGACAAAAAAGACTGCACGGCTTTCTTGGGCCCTTTCTTTTTTACAAAGGATCCTGTGAGGCTGAAGAGGATGAAATGACTATCAATCAGTTCAATTCTCATCCCAAAGGAAACGGTGAAAAGATGGCTTTGCAGCATTTCCTCAATTTCAGGACAGGCAAGGACCCCCATCTTGTGAATTTCCTCCCTTCTCCCTTGAAGAATTGCCTTTGCCTCCCCATCAGATTGCCTTTGCCTCCCCATCAGAGGGGCAACTTGGCCCTCTCTATGCAGTCGTTTTATCAAGATGAAAGCAAACATAGCAGAGAATCACAGAGTGGGGTTGGAGTGCCAGTTTTCTGCTCCCCTCTTGGCTTCTTTCTCTTCCCCTTCTTCATCCTATACCCTCCCCAGGAAGCAAAGGTAAGATCCCTCATGTGGTAGAATGAAGCTGCTGCCATGATAAAATGGGTCCTTTTGAATATTTCAAAATGTCCAGCACCCACCCTATTCTGGGAAACTGTACATTTTGAGATTCTTTTAAACTGACCCGTTAATTTTTCAGTGACTTGGAGTAGCAAAGCATTTAAGCAGATATCAAGGCTTTCTTTCTTTCTTGTCACAACTGTTGCCATGCTGAGTGTCTTACCAACAAACAAGATTTATTATACCTTCAGGGCATTTGGGACAGTTTTCTTATACTTTATTACCACCGTATCATATTTCAAAGACCTGGGTGCCATTCTACTGATAGTTGACTTTTTTTTAAGTGAGTCTATAGGATCATAGTATAAAGTAACTGAGACCACTTATGTCAAATTTCAGAAATTCAAGAGTTTTTGTGGAACCACAGATTACCAATCATCTCAGTTTGGAAAGAAGTCCACAGTTTACAACTCATTTCTGAAAATCTCCTTTTCATCCAAGGGGGAGAATTCTGGAAGAGCAGGAATGGGAAAGAAGACTTTTAAAGACAGAGTCCTCTGTAACTCCAACTGAAAAAGAAATGAAAAAATTCTTTCTCTTCCCTTTCCAGTGAAAGGGAGAGACTGAGAAAAATTATAAAGGAGAAGAATGTATCAACTCTAGTTGAGGCAACAATGAGGAAATGAGAGAAGGAGCATACCTTCCAGATTTTTATAAGCAAAGCTGGGAGTGGAGAGAGGAAGTGAAGATAAAGGAGGTGTTGTAAAGGTTGAACCTGGTGTGATAGTAAACTATGGGACATATAGCAGGAAATTTCAAGTCTAGAAAATGAGTTACAACAGAGCTATTGTCCCCATAAGGCAGGAGGAAGACATATCTTACAATTAACATTTGTAAAGGACAGAATTCCTGAGTGGTGTTAGATGGGGAAATTTTTGTATATATGGTTTCTGAAATATATCTATGTAACCTTCTTAAGAATGCTTTGGAAATAAGGAAAAAGTCTACATTTTCTATCTGATTCAAAGCCTTGATATTGTAAAAAGCTAGCACCCACCACTCTCCTAGAAGAATGAAATATTCTAGGAAATATTAAAAAGGCAGAATATTATATTTCCCTGAATGAGAAAAGGAGAAACATGTTTTTAAAGACAAAGCAACTCCCTACAGCTCCCTGCCCTCCCCCTTCAACTCCAGGGTGATGGGATTAAGACATGGCCCTCAGGACATGATAGGATTAGCTCTCTACCCATCTCACCATATGACATCTGGGAAGATTACAACACCCAGCAAGATTCAACCAAGCCTGGGACTCAAGACAACCTACAAAGTTACCCCTGCTTGTCCCCATGGGAGTCTGATAACCAATCAGAAAATATTTCTTTCACAGGAACAGGAAGCAAGTTCAAAGCCCAAGAGAGGGTATAAATATATCTCACTCTCCACTCCATGTGGTCAGCTACCCAGGACCAAACCATGTGGTCCTGTCCCCCATTAAACCATCCTTCAAGCAGTCTCCATGTTTCCAGTGTCTTTCTTCCAACTTGGAATTGAACCTAGATGGACATTTCCTCCATCAGTATAAAGCACTTAAAGTTATATTTGGACAAGATTTCAAAATATTGATTGATTCTATTAATTTCAGATTTTCAGTCAAATATCAGGATAGCTTAATACTATCTAATACTATACTTAATTGTGCTTGATTGAATTGCTAAAAGCTTCAAGCAATAAAGACAGAAAAGGGAATAGAGGAAATTATATTAATCCTGACGTGTTTTTGAAGAAGATCAAGAACTATATATTTTTAATATATATATTCCTTTTCTAATCATAGCTTGAAGACCCTTCACACAAGTTTGTGTTATGCACCAGCTGAACTGTTCTCTGGATCATAAGGCCCTGCATTCAGTCATCTATGCCCTGGTCAGCTCCTGTTTGGATTATTGCAATGCACTCAACATAGGTTACTCTTGAAGAGTATTTTAAAGCTACAGTTGTTCCAAAATGCAGCAGTGCAGACAGTTCTGGAGCCCCCTGGGTTTGCCTCTTTGCTGGCCAAAACCACGGCCTCTTTGCCAGCTTGAACCGAAGCAGCAACTGCAGGCCGTTCATGCCAGAAAGAGGCAACAGCTGCTGACTTAGTTCTGGCCAGCAAAGAGGCAGCGGCTGCAGAACGTTCACACCGGCAAAGAGGCAGTGGCTGTAGGCCACTCACACCAGCAAAGAGACAGGGGCAACGGGGGCAGGACAGTGTCTCAGGGTGGAGTCATTCCCAGCTGCAACAACAAAGACTGGAAGTAACTGCCTAGCATTTCCTGCTGCAAAAATCTTTTTAAAGATTTGTTGGGCAGCAAGAACCATCAAGAGACGAGGCGTTGGAGAATCCCCATTGCTATTGCTGCACAAAGGTAAGACTAAGTCTCTGGCCATTGCCACTGCTACTTTGGCCTGCCTGCACCACACTATCTTGCTGTAAGTAACATCAAGTTACCACGCTTACTCAGTCACATGACACTCCCTGGTCATGCCCATCCAGTCATTAGGAAGAACCAGTTGTTAAATGAGTTGAATCCCCCAAAGGATTATGGAGAATTCTTTTTCTTGACAAAAGCTACACTTGTCTAGCAAAGCAAGCTATGAATGCTTTGATTTTATTTGCAAGTTAAAGTTCTCAACATTTATGGGTGAACTAAGGACTGCTGTAGCTATGAATTTGAAAGATTTCTTGTAAAAACAAATACAAAATAATTGTAATTACCACTCTATAGAACTCAATCATAAACTTGGTATGGCTTGCAGGATTCTGAGAGAAAGTTTAAAGAAACAGGTTCCTGACAAACCCAGCAGATAGCTTTGTCTCCCAAAAAGAATTAGACGGTCAGCTAAATTGGATTTAATTCTTATTAACAGAGATGAAATGATAGAAAGGGTAACTTGGCCCTGGCTAAGATTTCTATGGAACAGTCTGTGGGGCAATGAGGTGGGAGTGCTTCTAAGGCCTTTTTATTAAAAACGTCTTCTAAGTCCCAATATTCTAGATATCTGGGGATCACCTTTCGGGCGGTCCTGCATCACAGCTCTCACCTCCCTTCTTGGCCTTGCTCTCAGTGGCTTAGAGTCAGGGATATTAAGTCTCTCTTTGATTTCTCCAGGAAAAATCCTATTTTTCTGTTCCATAAGTTATCACATAAAGGTTTCCCAGTCCAATCGTATCCAATGATAGGGGGTGTGCTCACCTCCGTTTTTAGCTGAGGGAGCCAGTGTTGTCTAAAGACAAGTCTGTGAGCATGTAGCCAACATGACTATAGGCTGAAGCACAGGGAATGTTGTTACCTTCCCACCAAAGTGATACCTATATTTCTATTCACATTTGCATACTTTTGAACTGCTAGGTGGGGAGGAGTTAGGGCAAGTAACAGGGGATCATCTGTCATTCAATATTTGAGGCTTGAACCAAAATTGTCCACTTTCCAGCATCTTTCCAGCATTTTTAATCTACTGAACGATCACACACCCCCAAGCTACCACATATTCCGGAGCAATTAAAATTACTTCCATTCCATACAAATGGGAAATAAAATTGCTAGAATCCTTCCCCATTGTTAGCATATATTTTGTGCATTTATGTAGTACAGGTAGTCCTTGAGTTATGAATGTAATGGAGCCTGCCCATAACTCAAGGATTTATAGGAATGAGTTGTAAACCTTGTACGTGATCACTCCGTCCTTTCGCTAATCAAATGTGCAGCTCATTAAATGCACATGAGGTATCCTGGGGTGGGGAAGACCATGGAGGGGGGGGGGGGGGGGCTAGTAATAGAATAGGCCACCTGCTTCAGACTACCCAATGTGTCCCTTGACCCACTGAGATACCTCATTCTCCCTCCCCTGGGGTCCCCACAATCCCCCCCCCAACCTCATTCCAGGTCACTTACCTCATGAAGATCTGTCTCCTCTCCAGCCTCTCTCTTTCTTTGCCTACTCCCTCCTTTCTCATCAGCAAAGCGCTTGATGAATGCTTCAGCAACAAAAAACAAGGCTTGGAGGGCCGCATACACGCTTCCAGGCCTCCTTTCTTGCTGCCAAACTGCTTGAGGATTGTGTCCCTGTAGGCTTTGGCAGCTCTTTGCAAAAAGCCTTTGCCAGTAGGAACAGAGCTTTGGAGGGGTGCAGCGGCCACTCCCAAGCTCCACTGGTGCTGACAAAGATATTGCAAAGAGCTACCGAAGCCTACAGGGATGCAATTTCCCTTCTGGCTTCATCAAGGAAATGGCAAACAGAGAGAAGGCCTGAAGGACTGCAGTCTTCCCTCCATTTGCAAATGTCTAGGCCTCAATTCACAGAGAAAAGAGGCCTAAAGTGCAAGATCAGCGAGATTAGTAGCATGAGATCTCACACCACTGATCTCGCATGATCTCACAGTATGTTAGGCCTCTGTTCTCTGCCAAGGCATCAAAAGCCTGAAGCAATGAAGTAGGCATAGAAACCATGACAAAGAGGAGATATTCACAAGGTAAGTAAGTCTCCATAGGTTCAGTGCCTGTGAAGACCCAGCTGGGCTGGGGGGGAGGGGGGAAATAGGCAGAGCAAATGTTGCAAAGCCTCATAAGGGCGAACTAACTGCTGTGGTGCTGCAACATTCGTGATTTTGGGACTTGTTCATAAACACTAGGAGATATTTATCGCATAACTTAAAACATTCACTAAGGCAATGTTCATAACTTGGGATTATCCGTAATTTGTAAAAAGGGAGAGAGAGAAATCTATATGGCAATTTACGAGAAAAAGCTTTCTAATTGCTAAGCTGCCTTTCTTCCTTATTTAAAATTCCATGGAAGTTGTGAAG
Source organism: Bungarus multicinctus (assembly GCA_023653725.1). NCBI lineage: Eukaryota > Metazoa > Chordata > Lepidosauria > Squamata > Elapidae > Bungarus > Bungarus multicinctus. The sequence continues at coordinate 162,500,258 of CM042836.1, forward strand.
GATAGCATGTTGATATTTTCCCAATGACATTTTTCCCGTTCTGTCTATGCATTTTTTATTTCTGTTTTGTTTGATAGATTTTAAACCATGCCTAGAGATTGGCATTATGAACAGGTTTTGAAGCTCAGAATCAGGGGTCAAGATGAAATAAGAGTTCCCACAAAAGGAAAAAACAAATGATCCATATTCTCTATGAAATTCAGAGTTGCAAAAGAAAAGACCATCTTTGTACTGGTTTTGAATGAGTTGACATAGAACCAGGAAAAAAACCCTCTGTATTATTAATATCTAATAATTAAGTATTGTTTGAAAATGTTATAATTTGTTTCTCAACCTTGGCAAATTTAAGACATTGAAATGTATTTGAATATTAGTAGCTAGGGTTAGCACTTTGAATTGTCAAGTCAAGTCAAGTCAAAACGTATCAACAATTTCTCCTAGAATGGTGATGAAAAGTTTGCAACCAAATTGCCAAGCTTGGAGCTCCAAACAGCCACCTAAATTTAAGCCAGTCAACTTCAGCTCCCAGAATTCCGCAGCTATCTTGCTGAGGGTTAAAGTCCACATATCTTGATGTTGCTAAGGTTGAAAAAACACTGTCCTAAAAGCTTCCTCAGGATATCATCAGAGCAGAATGGCAGGGAATTGTAACCGAAGGAGCAAGCGTTGCCTTTTTCCTCTCTGCTCAAATATCAAATGCTGCTGGACTGCCTGAGTATAGATTGTGTTGTCGACCCTGAAATTGGCATAGGTGTAGCCATGTCTTAGTGTAGCCATTTCTTATTCTTATTCTTTGCTTTTTCTAGGCATTTCTATTTAGGGGTTTAATACTGCTTCAGGCTCGCCACAATCTGGTAGCAGGAAGGGGGGTAGTAGAGATAAGGGGGGGAATGTTGTAGTCTGAATAACATTCTTTTCCGTGGGAACTGAGGATATGACTGCAGGTGGTTGGAAGTGGAGTCTCAAGTCACCAGATCAGATGGACTGAGACTGGAAAATGTGACTTTGGAAGGCAGTTTTGAACATTTGCTTTTTACTGGGTGTAAATCCAGAGCACAGTCAGAGCCGGATTTACATCAAGACCTTGCCAATTTGATACATTCCTAATAAAATAATTTTTGGAGATTATACCTGCATTGGACTTCTTGTTACTGGAGATGTATTACTTGGAAGCTTGATGTGTGTGTTTATATGGCTTTGTGTACTATGTTCTAATGTAATAAGATGTGATCCAATGATAGGATGTACAGCTTCCAAATGTATACACAATAAATGCAGCTGAATTATTGAATTCAGTCAAGAAGAAATCCCCAGAACTTTCTAACAGAGTTTGATGCTGAAGGCTTCCAAGGAAATTTGTGATTCTGATGCCATGATTTTTTTTAAAAAACCTGTTTGCTACATAAACATGCAGTCTGATTAAACATGCAGATGCCTGCCAGCATCACCACCATTTTCACATTTTTCCCAAATCAACCAATATGATTACATATTCATTAATGGAATACATTAGCCTTCATCTTTCAATGAATTACAGTTCTGTACATAGACACATGAAATATAAGCAAGAATCACAGGTTTTTGATACTTTACATTTCAAATGAAAGCATGTATCAGAAGTCACCTATTAGCGCTACAGTTATGGAGAGCAAGAGATCATGCTGTTTCTCATGTTCTTTTTTTATAGCCACTTTGATTCCATCAGAGTTCCATGAATCTTTTCTTGAGGATGTTATCTAATTTGGACAATAAAACATTTGCAAGAAAACAAGCAAGCTTAGAGAACACCAAGAACCCTGTATTTCAACCTTGAGCTACAAATATTCTCCTTTATTGAAACTTTTTTCCCAGGTAAAAAAAAAATGGTGTTAGACCAGGTCAAAGGAGAAAATGGGGAAAATCCTGCAACCTTGTACTACAGCTTTAAAGATTTTCCCACAATAATAATTACAATGCCAGTGGGGGGAAAACAGGATGCAGCTGGGGTAATGGCAGCAGGAAACTTAAAGAGAAATCCATAAGCTTGGAAAATATGGACTACTGCATGAGTTTGCAGTGCAATCTCCTTTTTTAAATCTAAGTTTGACTGATGAACTTCACATGCTTTCATAGCTGAGAAATGCCAAACGAACAGCTGACTTTTGCAAAATGGAATTTGATTGTTTTACACATGCCTAGAGGTGGGGCTCCAGCCAGGGAATCTCCCTGTTGAGACAAAAGCCAATGGGATGCCTAAGAGGAGGAGGAGCCACTCCTTTTAAATATAATGTTGCCTCCCCATGATTGTCTGGGCATTTCTTTTTCCTCCAGGGAACCTATCGGAGAGGATAGAGTTCCTTTAGGTTTTTTTTTCAGCATCTTTTTCAAGTAAGAAAATACTTGTTGGATGTTTTAACATAAAAGCTCTTACTCACAGGAAGATGATCGTGTAGAGATGATGGTTTCAGAAAGGAAATAATATTTACTCTCCAAATGGAAACTGCTTCAAACTGTTTGGAAAGATTTATGTGTAAACAGGAAAGAAGGAAACAGTTACCAAACATTTTCCCATAATGCTACTTTCTGCATTAGACAATCTACTTATTGAGTGCAATTTTCTCCCATTCATACAAATGTCAGCATTCATACTAATAAGACAAGGTCTGAATTATTTCTGGGTCCCAATTATTTATCCTTGCTCCACATAGGAGTAGATACTGAAGGAAAAACAAATCTGGAGATGAGCTTGCAAGGGGTGACTATCTTTAGCAGATAGTATCCTGAAAAGCTGTCTTATAGCAGCTGAATTCATTTAGCATAACCCATCTTGAGAAGTAGAGGCCCTGCAAGGGGTTTCCTTTGACCTTCTGGGGCAAAGCATGGAGCCTCCTCAAGGAGCTGGCCAACTTTACAGCAACTCCTTTTTATCCCTATAGCTCAAGTTCACTTTCAATTGTGCCTTACTACCTAGACATTTTGTTCCTTTTCACTCACTTGATTCTGAAATTGTTAAATGTTGTGTATTTTCTACCACCCAAATGCACCGTGAATGAAAAGTTCTCTCTTCTGCAACAAAGAATAAGATTAATCTTTATAACCAATTTTCAAATGGGAAAAAATATATAAATCCTAATGTTTCAACCAACCAAATTATTGAAGCAAAGATGCTGGACTGTCAATGCAGTTATTAGTGAGTCTTAAGGGCAATGATAGTCCGTGATCCTGAAAGTTTGCAGAATTATGGTTTTCAAATGACTACCTTTCCAACTTTACAATTTTGCAGCTGAAGAAGAAATCTGTTTCACCAGACCCAAAGTCCAAAATGTCAGGCAATAGATAATAGGATAACTCTCTCCTTTTTGTTTTTCTTTTTTAGAAAAAAATCTGAACAAGGTAACAGCATTCACAGGCTCCAATGGCTAGCATGAAACTTCTGTGTCTTTCTCTGAGGTGAGCTTCCAAGGGGGCCTGCTTTGCATACTAGCGTGAAATGATATATGATTTCTCTCTCTTTGCCTGAAAATACTGAACATAAGCCCCACTTTTTGTATAAAGGCAAATTGGCATCATACTGACAATCTTGTTCCAAAAATGCAGAGGGAAATTATATCTATATTTAGATCTCCAAAGGATTTTGATGCTTTGCTCAAGTTTCTAGCCCCCAGTGGCAGAAAGAGCATTTGACCCAAGGGGACATGAATTCATGATCCAATGACCTATGAGAAGTTGATTTGGGTAAGGAGGGAGGAACATTATATTTAGTTTATATTTTTAAGCAAGTGCTGAATTTGCAGAGGGGGAGAAGCTAGTCTAGCACCTCTCCTCGTCTGTTGGCTAGGAAGACTCACAAGTATATCTATAGATTAAAAATGAACAAATTACTTAATAATCACTTTCAATTAAGTTCATTTCCTAGATAGGCATGAACTCCTCTATCAATTAAGGAAAGCAAAAAGAACAAGAGGAAAGAGATGTCATCAATGCACATTTGTTTGAGTATCAGAATATGAATTGGCAAGTCTTGTTTTGAACAATAAACCTGATATGTCAGTAGCTCTGTTAAAGTATGAAAGAAAGGTTTCAATATATCACACCAATTTTACTTATTTTCAACCCTTCATGGTCAACTATTTGATCTTCATCCTTTCGGTGCTGCCATTGATACAGTAACCACTGACAAAAGCACAACATGTGCCGGCCCATTGGGGAAGCGGAGCAGCACCTATAGAGTTCTCTCACCGAAAAAGGGGGGGTGGAGGAGACTTCTTGCACTGAAAAAGGGGCAGTTGGAAGCGACTTTTTTCGGTCTCCAGCTGCCTCTTTCTGTGCAAGAAGCCCCCCCCAACCGGGTGGCTGTTCTCCTCCTTCTCTGCCTGTTTGTTCTGTATAGCCGAGGAGGGGAGAGCAGCAGCTGAGCTCCCCGGTTGGGGGAGACTTCTTGTGTCGAAAGAAGCGGTTGGAGACCGAAAAAGAGTCACCTTCAGCCGCCCCTTTTTCAGTGCAAGAAGTCTGTTCCAGCAGCCCCTTTTTTGGTGAGAGAACTCCGTAGCTGCTCCTCCACTTCTCCAATGGGCCGGCACATGTTGTGATTTTTTGGGTGGGGCTGGACTCCAACCGCACTGAAAAAAGCACGCAGCAGCTGCAAGGCATCTCACAACAAGGGGGACAAGAATCCCCAGGACATCTGCCCACCCACCTGCTGGCTGGCTGACCAGGCTGACCTGGGCTGGAAGAGGCGCGTATGCCAGGAGAAGGAAGAAAGCGTGCTCAGGAGGGCGGGCAGGCGGGCGGATGCCCCGGGGCTGCTGCACAAATGTAGTGGCTGTGCACGCAAGTGTGCATGTGCAACAGCCACGGGACATCTGCCCGAGCTGTACCATGGCTGCCACACGGTATGGAAAGCTAGGAGAGCGATTGAGCAACCAGGTCGGGGGTGTGGCCAGCCAGGGATCACCACCAGTTCGGTGACCCATGCCAAATCACCACTACCGGTTCACCCGAATCTGTGCAAACCGGTTGAATACCATCACTGAGCAGTAAGCTACCACAATGTTCTGTCTTAGTCCCAGTACTGTTCAATGACTTCATAAATGACTTAGATCAGGGAATAGAAGGGGAATTCATCAATTTTGCAGGTGACAGGTTCAGGGGTAGGCTTCAAAAAATTTAGCAACCAGTTCTCTGCCCAGTTACTGGGTGGGTGTGGTCATGGTGGGCGTGGACTAGTCAGCCTCCTGCACCATGGCGGGGGGGGGGTGTTTTTACCCTCCCTGGGCTCTGGAGCCTTTCTTCGAGCCTCCGGGAGGGCAAAAATGGCCTTCGCGGGCTCCAGAGACTCTGGCCATCCAAAGCCTTTGGGAGGCCCATTTTTCACCCTCCCCTCCATGAGCCTCTGTGCAGGCCCTGCACTTATAAGGGGACCAAAACAGGCTGCGTGGAGACTCCTGGGAGAGGCAGGGTGGGGTAGGCAGGGCCAGCCAGTTGCTGCAACTACCAGTTTGGTGAACCAGATGTAAAAGTAATATCTGGTTCGCCCGAACCAGTTTGAACTGGTAGCACCCCATACCTGACTAAACTGGCAGGAATAGCCAACACCCTGGAAGACAAGCTCAGGATCCAAAAAGTTCTTGACAGACTTGAACAATGGGCCCTATCCAGCAACATGATATTTAATATGGAGAAACCAAGGTTTTACACCTGGGCAGGAAAAACCAAAGGTACAAGTACAGATTAGACGAAACCTGGTTCAAAAATAGTAAATGTGAGAGGGACCTTGGAGTCCTAGTGGACGATCACTTAAACATGAGTCAGCAATGTGTGGCAGCAGCCAAAAAAGCTAATATAATCCTTGGTTGTATAAACAGAGGCATAGAATCAAAATCACCTGAAGTATTAGTAAGGCCATGCCTGGAATACTGCATCCAAAAATGTGCCACTACATTACATAAAGATGTTGAGACTTTGGGAAAAGTTCAGAAAAGAGCAACTAAGATGATCAAAGGTCTGGAGACTAATCATATGAAGAGCGGCTGCAGGTTTGGGGTCTGGCTAGTCTAAAGAAAAGAATTAGGGGTGACATGATAGTAGTATTCCAATATTTGAGGCACTGACACAAAGCGGAGGGGTCAAATTATTCTCCAAAGCACCAGAGGGCAGGACAAGAAACAATGGTTGGAAACTAATCAAGGAGAGAAGCAACCTGGAGTTAAGGAGAAACTTCCAAGCAGTGAGGACAATTAATCAGTGGAACAGCTTTGCCTTCAAACATTGTGGGTGCTTCATCACTGAAGATTTTGGACAGTCACTTGTCTGAAATGGTATAAGGATTTCCTGCTTGAGCAGGGTGCTAGACTAGAAGATCTCCAACATCCCTTCCAGCTATATTCTGATACTTTTAATCATTGTACTTTTAATCCATTGTTTTAAATACCATTCCCCTGCTGTCCTATCGGAAGCCTCAACACCTGGAAAGAGCAGGAAAAGAGGTGATAACATGGGAAGAAGGTAGAGATATCCTTCACAAGCCCACAAAACAGCTAAAAATTAACTAATGAGCAGACAGCCAGCTCCTGTAAGTTTCTCTCTCAGTCTTAACAATGTCATGCTACTAAAATATAATTTAATTGTTTTTCTTTGTTCAAAAACAGTACAGAATAATAACAGTGTATGCAAAGTAAAATAAAAGCCATTACTTATCACGTTGTACTTTAAACTACCGGATAGAAGGTTGAGTGGGAAAAATATGCAGCTCAAGGAGCAAATTCTCAGCTTTTCTGAGACTTCATAGGTCTGCTGATAAACTGGATTCAAAAAACTGGATAGCAAAAAACTGGATTCAAAAAACTGGATAGCAAAAAGTACCAAACTTTACATTTAAGAAAATCTCTTAATCAAGACATGTTCAAACATTTACCAGCTGATGATTTCAACATCAGACAAAGAGAAATATGTATTAAACATACCTGGACAATTATATAAAAAATAAATAATATGAACACAACATTTGAGAATTGGTCATCAAGTGATGACTTGAGAACGATGCCCATAGAGTTTCTGAATTAGATGCATTAAATATTAAACCACAGAATTATAGCAAAGTAACAAACTATTGCATTTAGACCAGGGGTGTCACAGCAGTGTCACATGACATATTGTGACTTTTCCCGCCCCTTTGCCTAAACGGGTGGGGGTGTGGCCAGCACGTGATGCATCCGACCCATGGGGCGTGAGTTTGACAGCCCTAATTTAGACTGATTACCTGAAAAACCACCACAAGTTGCTCCTGGATATTAAGTAGTAGATAATTGTATTAAATAACGGCCATCCACAAGACTAAGTTTCACTTTTCTTCAACTATAAATATGAATGGATAATTATATGGGATTTGGCTATGCAGTCATAATGAAGAACATTATTTTTTACAGGGCTATTACTCCCAACAAGGAAACACAAGCAGTTGGCATATATGCAGCAAATGGAAGTAAATATAATTCCCATCTTTCCACTTAGGTATTCTATAAACATGTGAAAACAGGAATAGCAATAAAAGCAGCCAATCATCAGCCACAAAACAGAGGGGAATGAATCATGTATGGTCAATATCTGAAGACAGACAGCTGAAAAAGTAGTGCACTGAAAAAGAACAAGGTTACAGAGCGCTAAATGCTTTTTGTATCTTAGATCTTTGATGACCCCATTTCACCATTTAAATTTTCTGTTCATGTGGTAAAATAAGATGGCTGAAAAACAGAAACCTTTGTCAAAAGAACCACAACACCCCATAATTAAGTGCGGCAAATGCTAAGAACAATGTTTGTGTCATAATCTTGAAATAATAAGCAAGCATATATGTACTTAGTAAAGACATTTGGCAAGAGACCCAATTTGGTATAGTAATGAAGGCATCAGACTAGAAATTTATTTATTGATTGATTGATTGATTGATTGATTGATTGATTGATTTGATTTGATTTGATTTGATTTGATTTGTCAATCGCTTAGAGGATACAGGTATAAGAATAAACATAGTTTTGAATACATGAGATAGATACTTATAAGAAAAATAAAAAGAAACAATAGGACAGGGACGGTAGGCACAATTGGTGCGCTTATGCACACCCTCTACAGGCTTCTTAGGAAGAGGGTGAGGTCAATAGTAGACAGTCTAAGGTGAAAGTTTTTGGGGTTTGCACTGAGTTCTAGTTCTGCCTTGGGCACAAAAACCAGCTAGATCGCCCTGGGCCAATCATCTTTTCTTAGCTAGGAAGGAGGCAATGGCAAAGTTCTTCTGAAAAACCTTGCTAAGAAAAATGCAGGGATTTTTCCAGAAAGACTTTGAGGTTAAGACATGATTAAATGAACACCGGGGACATTAAATGAACACTGGGGAATTACCTGAGGACTGGAAAACAGCTGATGTGGTTCCCATCTTCAAGAGAGGGAAAAAACAGACCCAGGAAACTATACACCATTCAGCCTAATATCAATACCTGGGAAGATACTGGCAAAAATAATCAAAAACAGATTGATTGATTGATTGATTGATTGATTGATTGATAGAAAAAAATCAGCAAGGAGAGCCTATGTTAAATCCAAAGGCCCATTAAATCCAAGTTTATTATATTTGACCAATTTGCCTCAATTTCATAATGACATTACTATAGAATTGTGTAAGTCAATGTTTGTTGTTAATTATTATGAATGACGTAAGTTGGGACAACATAGTTTGCATGAATCATCTAAGCCACAGATCTCAAACTCACCGTGTCATGTTGCCATCATGTGATGTATCATGATGTTTTTTTCCCTTGTGGAGTTGGGGAGGGTGTGGCCTGCAGGTGACGCATCCAGCCCACAAGTAGCCAGTTTGACACTCTTAAAATAAAAATATGATACCTATGTGTTTCATTAGCATGTCTTCTATCTAATATACTAACACTTTAACACTTCATGTGATCTTGGTACTATCCCTGTGTTGATGCAGCCCAGGACTGCATTGGCTTTTTGGCAGTTTCAATGCAGTACTGGCTCATATTGAATTGCATTTTATTGGAAAAGGTCCAGTATTCAAGTCTGTCAAGATCCTTCTGTATCTTGAGGCCTAACTTCTAAATTATTTGCTGTTCCAACCCAGGTTGGTGTTGTCTGCAAATTTGATGAGTTCCGTTCTATTCTTTCTACAAATTGTTTATGAATATGTGGAAGAGTACTGGGCCTAAGACAGAACTGTAGGGTATCCACTACATGCCAAAATCCCAGGAACTGAAATAGTAAATAAATTCTAACTGATGGAATGGGGAATATATTTTTCTTAATGAATAAAGTAAAACTTTACTTGCCTACAGTTCTATTGAAAAGACAGATGCATTTTCCATGAGCTAACATCTCATAAACTATGTGATATTTAGAAGCTGTAGAATTCTTCTGCAATAAAATATGAGGAAAAGTACTTTAATAATAGTTCTTCGTAAGTTTTCAGTTATCCTATTGCTGACTGGTAAGAGTTGTTTTTATTTGATTTTCATGTAATCTAAAGTGAACAATTATAACCTTTATTATAACCATCTTTCAACTCTGTTATTCTATTTATTATTCTGTTTATCTAGTTACAATTTCTGTTTAGATATACAGCTATATTAAATTAGTGTATACAACATTTACAGGGACTGTTTTATTAGTAAAGAAAATCTGCAGCTAGTGCTAACATTTACAGAATAATCATTTCCCAGAATGGTTATTTAAATGCCACTGCAGTCTAACTATGCAGAAGATTATAGCCCAATATAAGTAACATTATTCCCAACAATGGAGCTAACTTGTTAGAGGAATCGTGGATTTAAGCAGAATCTACAAAGCTATCTGTCAGCGTCCATTTAAATGGATTCTTACACTGAACCTCCTACATAATTACACTCAACCTATGACTTCGTTAGCTTTTTAAAAAGTTCGTTTCAGTGAGGTAGAACCTCTTCTTTAAAATATATAGTTCAAAATATTATTACATTTTGATTCTTGGAAATCCATGTCTGTCAATGTAATAGTTGAATGACTTTCCAGGATGGAGAATTTATCTCTGGAATAAGGAAGGGATACAAGGTTATTATGAACAGAGATGTTCGGGACTGTGAGGGAGAGCTAGATATTTTTCTCTGATCTTTCTAAATATTCTGGGCAATCAAGTGTGATAACCTTCAATTTTTTCAAACAAGAATAGAAGAAGACCAGTACTCTTCAATATCTTCATTTATGAGGGGATATAAGGAGAACTCATCAAATTTGCAGATGACACTAAGGAGGGAGGAATAGCCAACACTTTAGAAGATAGATCTGAGGTACAGACTTGAACATTTGGCCCTGTCCAACAGAGTGCAATTACAGTGGTGAGATGGGAATGAGAAGGAGGCAGGGAAGGAAGAAGGGAGGGAGAGAGGGAGGAAGGAAGGAAGAAGATTGGAATGAGTGGGAGGGTCTTAGCTAAGGAAAGTCCTGCCTTAGCACTTGACCATCAGCAGCCCTGCTGCCCTTTCACTATCCCCTTGCTCCCTCCTCCTCAGCTCTTGGTGGTCTCCCACTCTATTGCTGAAGATGCTTTACTTACAGATCTGGGTCTCCTCAAATGGAGAGGGCCTCACTCTGACCCATGCACTTTGCCCTCACGCACCCCACCCACCGTGAGCAACCTGGCTAAGGAGAATGAGCATAGCAGCACCAGCCTCAAGGGGGAAGTAAGTGCAGCTGGGTGCCCCTTTGAGAAGTGGGGCTGTGCTGCACTGCAGGGTCTGGGAGCTTGAGACTTGGGCTAGGCACTTGGCACTTGGGCTGCGTGAGGGAAGGCTGACCCAACAAGGCAGCATCTTTATCACACTCGATTGGAAATGGGGATTCCCTTTCAAGAACAGCCAAACTCCCTTGTGCAGGACCTGGGAATGCTGCTCCCCTGCTACCTCCTCTTGCTCTCCGGAGATCTGCCAAGGCAGAAGTTGGACTTGGAGAAAAGTGCTTCCTGCATACTTTCTCTCCTACTTTTCTGGGAGGGTGCAGGGAAATGCCAATGACAGGTAAACGGCAGTGATGTCTGGGACTGGGAGAAGAACATCTCCTTTGGCATGCTGTGCATGTGTGCGCGCACACACACACACAAACACACACCATTCCAAGCTTGGAGACATTTATCCATATCTGAGCTTACAAACTGCCAATCATGCCTGGGCCTGGGGAGAAGAACCTTTCCTTCCTCTGTGGATAAAAGTCCCCAAACTTGGAATGCGGTGCATGTGTGTGTGAGAAGGTGAGAAGCTTTTGGGGCACTGAATTGTCCCCATGTTGAGTTAGCTAGTGCGACTTGTTCCATCCTGACCCTGCTGTCCTGTGTCAGCTGCGCCCAGTAAGTGGCATTGAGCCAGCCATGCCTCATCCAGCCATGCCCACCTAGTAGTGCTGACCCAGCTACTGGTCCTTTTGAGGGCAAACGTAATGCTGATGTGGCCCTCAATGAAATTGAATTTGACACATCCCTGCTCTACATGGAATGTATGGGTTTCCTCATGCTAGGACTCAACACGTGATGCTAACAGTTCAAAGCAGGAATTTCACAAATGCATTTGAACTTCTGGGATATACTAGAATAAGTGAAACACTGCAGATTGTAAACATCTCACGTCACATTGGAGGATTGTGAAAAAGATCCTTTTTATTTAGCTGTCACATAGACTTCTTGCCCTCTTAATATTTATAAATACCATATAATCTGCTCATCCCATTTCTGTGATAGAGACCTGGAGAAAATTCCAGAAGTAATTATCACTAAAAGGCACTACTATGCTGCAGGTTAGCTCATCTACATGAAAATTGCATAAAAGTAAAAGCTACTGCAGCCCAAAAAATACAAGTTAAATGATGCATGTTTCAATGCATATACAGAACAAGCTATTTGCAGCAAAAGTACAGTGATTTTTTTATTAAAGTAATCTCCTGTCATGGTTTGTGGAGCAGATATGACTCCGTGGTTTAGTAGTGCAGAAAGAGGTCATAATGACCCTGTTTATATATAAAATGCATATATTTTGTGATTGGAAACTGGGGGGGGGGTCACTTTCTTGTTGTCAACTAAGGAGTCTAATCTTTTTTTCACCATATTATTAGGTTTTTATTTTATTTTATTATTTTTATTTTTATTAACTCATGGTCATGTATATGCTTAATATTCCACTCTACGAGGCACTGGAAGACCAACTAAAGAATAATAATAAGTAATTGACCGAAGTGCAGTGTAACTGTTTGTATAGATTCTGCTGCTTTAAGGGCCTTTACTCCTGCCTTCAGAGAAGGCAGTTACATGTGTGAAAGAAGTCACTGCACTCTCTCCCAAAGAAGAACCAGCATCTTGGCAATGGCTGTGATGAAATAGCTTTCCTAAAGTCAGACACACAATTAGGACACTTCAAGGAGTGAAGTGAGAGAAGTTGAACTTCTCAATCCAAGTTTCTTCCCTGGCAGGGCACCGACAGGTAGCATGTAAACAAGGCGGCTTGTAAAGAACTCTTCTGAGCAAACCTAATTTCTTGGTTACGTTGTTTATTACATTTACTTTAAATAATTGCTGTACAGTCCGTGGTTCCCTTTCTTAGACAAATGTTTGAGTATTGTTATTGAGAGGGCAAATAACTGATTTTTCTATGAAGGCATTCTAGGTCTTACTGGATACCACTGGATACCACTAGCAATAAGATTAAAAAGGAACAGGCCAATTGCAATGTCAGCCTGTAGCATGAAAAACAAGAATCAGTTATCTAAGCTTCAGTAAGACAGCTCCTTACAGTATATTATTTGGGATATAAAGTTAGGGTCTTTAACTCACATTTTTGTCTACTAGCATGCTAACTAGAAGTGCTTGGCCATTTTCTGGAGGCAAATGGGAAAATGTCCATCCCATTAGGGTGCAAAGTCAGGGGTGGGATTCTACCAGTTTACACCTATTCTCTAGAACCAGTTGTTAACATTCTAAGCAGTTCGGAGAACTGGTTGTTAGAAGAAATTACTGGCCTAATCCTGTAAGGAAAGCAGGAAGGAAACATTCTGGTGTTGCTTACAGAAACTGCCTCTCTGTTAACCCTTATTATATTCTTAGCAGGACTAGACTTCCTGTCTCAGGAACTTCTCTGGAGTTTTTTTCCCGCCTTTGCTGGTACTTTGCTTGTGTGGAGTGAGCATTCCAAGTTACAATGGCACTGAAAAAAATGTCTTATGACTGTTTTTCACACTTACGACTGTTGCAGCATCCCCACAGTCATGAGAGGCCAGACGAGGAAATGCATGCCTCAATGTGAGTGATATTGAGCTGGCCACACCCAGCCAATAACATGACCACAGAGCCACGCCCACCCAGTCACATGACCACCAAGCTACACCCACCAACTAAGTCCACACCCACAGAACCAGTTGTTAAAAAATTTGAATCCCATCCCTGTGCACCATTTGTACTTTTAATGAAATCTCTAGATTCTGCAGATGCTACTACGCTGGTGAAGGGAGTTGTACTTTTAATGCATTAGAATACTCTCTTCTGGAAATCTGTGTTATGGGATATATAATACTGAATCCTAATGACTGAAAACTTCACCTAACCAAACAGAACATTATAAAATACCAAAGGAATGACATTTTTTAATCAGTTGCAGCAAAAACTGTATATTTAGTGGCAGATCAAGAAACGAAAAGAAAGCTGTAAACTTTGAAAATGCACTGCAATCATGGAATGAGAACAGGGCTGCCTGTAGCTGATTTGTTATGATACCCTGCCCACGAAGTAAATTGCTTTTTCCTGCTGTGGAGTAAAACAAGTCCCATGAAAGGAAACCTCAGCAGGACTTTCCTCTCTTCCAGTCATCACTCGGAGGGATCACTTGGAGTAGGTTACTCAGCACTTGACATCTGTCTATTGTACCCACAGAAGCAGCCCCAGCTCCAGCAAGCAGAATCCATGGTTTGGGTCACTGGTCGGTTTTCAATGGTAGAATATGGTTGAAAGGGAGAGAACAGGATTAGCTCCCTAAAAGGGGGGAGAGCTTGTGCAAACTGAAGGGTCAGCCAAGGAACTGAGGCTTAGCAGAGCCAGTCCACTAGAAGATTCAGGAGCAAGATATGATCAGCCCTCAAAGATTCCTACTCCAGAAGCACACAAAATATACAAGAGATCATAACTAGAGAAAAGTTCTCATTTTCTCTGACAATTGCTACTTCTTTTCCAAGTACTGTATTTTTTTGAGTATCAGATGCACTTTTTCCACCCCCAAAAGTGGGTGGAAATGTCTGTGCATCTTATACAGGAAATGTTGCAAAAGCCCGACCCATCCACTGGCCCTCACACTTTGGCCTCTGCCTCCCAGCAATTTGTCTCCTTGCAGCAAACAGCAAATAGCCTATTTTAGCTTCAGCACAGCCTGATTAGCACAAGCAGCTGATCGTTGGTTGGATCGGCCTCCTGACGACCAGCTGTTTCAGGCTGCAGGGATTGCCAATGCCTATTGCCACCACCGTGTGCCCATTTTCTGCCCATTCCGATCCCCGCCACCTGGAATGGCCGAAAATGGAGGGCACGGAAGCCAAAAACGAGGCACGAGGAGGCCAAAAACAGGATGCAGAGGCTGAAAATGAGGCGCGCGGAGGATAGAAATAGGCAATGGCAATTCCTGCAACCTTAAACAGCTGATCGTCAAGAGTCTGGTCCAACTGACAATCAGCTGCTTTTGCTAATCAGGCTGTACTGAAGCTGAAACAGGCTGTTTGCTGCAAGGAAGCAAGGTGCTGGGAGGCAGATTTTTTTTTCTTGTTTTCCTCCCCAAAAGCTAGGTGCATCTTATACTTCGGAGCATCTTATACTTTGAAAAATATGATAGTTTTTAATGTAAACAGATACACCCAGTGGCGGGATTCAAATTTTTTATCTACCGGTTCTGTGGGCATAGCTTGGTGGGTGTAGCAGGGGAAGGATAATGCAAAATCTCCAGTCAGAGGTGGGATTTGCTGGTTCCCCAAACTACTCAAACTTTCTGCTACCGGTTCTCCAGAACTGGTCAGAACCTGCTGAATACCACCTCTGATATACCGTACCACTCCTGAATTGTCCAAAAAGACTAAAAGTTTCCAAAAATTCTTAATTCTTCGGTGAAATCTGGATTCTGATTTCAAGGCATTCTTCAGTCACCACTCTCATATTTTGCTGTAAGTCTATGTGAAATTCAATATTATTTGCTTTTCATTTTTAAACATTTATGTAAAAAATCTTTTTAAAACATATATACCATCTTCCAAACCCAGGTTATCCCAAAGCAGCTTACAACATAATGACAGCAAAAAAGTATCTTACTTGAAGAGACAAAACTTTCTTAACATGTTTATTGGATATTTTTAGGATCAGAAAAAGAACACAAATGGACTACAGAGACCAATTATATTCAGAAGCATATACATGTGTGCACTCTCACGCACATGCACAATAAGTCTATATGATTGTGACAATAAAATTGCTGATAAAAACTACTTTGAAGGCACCCTGTTCATCAATATTTTGAATCCTTTCATAACCAGCTGATGCAGGTGCATCACAAGCAGGATACTGTAAACCAGCAGCCTTCAACCATTCTGGCTGGGCAGACTGGTGGCGGCCACAGTGGGGTAAGAGGGGATGGTATTGTACGCACACATGCATCACTTTCACAAAGGCAGCTTTGCACATGCATGCCCAATACTTCCATGGCTCCATTCCCAAATAGATTGCAGTCCAGAACTGGGCTGAGGAACTAGGGGTTGGGGACCCCTGCTATAAGCAAACCATTTTGGGGGGTGATTTGGCTCTGAATCTAGAATTCAGAACTCTATACTATTTTGGCTGAGTAGGAATCTGTTCTGATTGCTCCTGGAAGACTTCCAGGGGATATCAGGTTATAATCCCTGTAGAAAGGGAACTGAAGAAGAGAACCAGTGCAAACTTTTCTGTAGTGTTGTCTATGAAACTACAGTGGAGTTACCAGGAATACTTTTTCTGATTCGAAAAAGAATTTAAAATTAAATATCAGGTACATCTGCCCCCCCTCCCCCCCCAAATAGCATACTGTATTGCTTGCATCTTATCTTCCAAGATAGTATTTGAAAAATAATTTACAGATAGGAAGATGAGGCACTGAAAGAAACAAAGATCATGAAACATATTAACATACAATAATACCGTAGACAAAGAAATAGACAAAGATCATGAAACGTATTAACATACAATAATGAATATTTAAAACCATATTACAACTATGTTGTTACAAAAGTTGAAAACTTCAACTTAAAATGCATATAATTTTCATTTGTTATGCAATCTACTCTTACAATAGAAAAGAAGATCCAATATTAAAACTACAGTATTTTATACTCTCACAATTTAACCAACACATGGCTGAATATATTTATCTTTCCAATACAACTGCAAAATATCTGTTTCTTTAAAATATATATATATATATTGTAAAATGCAAATCGTGTAGTCAAGGTTCAGTAAAGTAGGGAAGGAGTAATCTGCTTCCCCAGCAGTGTCTTTTGCAAAGCAATGATCATTTAGCATTTTGCTCCAAAGCAGAGTACTCTGTTTCTGAAACCTTGGAAGTATCAATCAGCTTTGTAAGGCCAGTTTTGGCTGAGTATTTAAAAATAAATGCCTTCATGAGTTCATACTTATAGTTTTGATTGATAAAGCTATAGAGGATGGGATTGATGCAACAATGAACCAGAGAGAAGCACTGAGTAACGTGAAGGGCTGCATAAAGGAAGTTCTCCATTTGGCAACTGAAGGGTATAAAATGGAAGGCCAACAAGAAGTCAAGCAGGACAACTATGTGGTAGGGCAGCCAACAGACAAGAAATACAAGGACATAGGAAAAAATAATTTTCACATTACGCTTCCTCTCTTGATCATTAGAGGCCAATACAGCTGCGGCTAAAAGACAATTGGAAATAGCAATGACAGGAAAAGGAACGACAAAACCTAAAATAACAGAGGTTAGCTCTATGCCAGCTAGCCATTCCTTTGCAGTCTCCTCTGGATAGGCAGGACGACAATAGGTCTCATTGTTGGAGGAAACCGTCTTAAGGTAATAGGTATCAGGAAGGGCTGCAAAGAAGGCAAAGAGCCATACCAAAATACAAATGCAACAGCGGAGTCTCTTCTTTTTAACACTGCTGGCAGGTTTGAAGAAAGCAACTGAGAGGTACCGGTCCACACTCATGCATGTCAGGAAGAAGATGCTGCCATATAGATTGATGGAGAACACCAGGTGAGCTATCTTGCATGAGATTTCCCCCATGTTCCACTGGCTGTGTTGAACAAAGGAAACTACCCAGATGGGAAGAGTGATGATCACACAAAGGTCAGCCACAGCAAGGTTGAAGATGTATAAGTGGGTTTCATAGCCAGTAAGTTTTGTTTGAAAATTCATCCAGACAACCACAAAATTGGCCACTAAGCCAATCATAAAAATAAAGATATACAAAAAGGAGAGGGTATAGAGCAGAGCAGTTTTGTTAAGCACATTTGGGCACAACAAGGAGTCCACGGTGATACACTCTCCATTGTTGCAGGTTACATTGGTTTCATTGAGATTCTCCACATCCACAAGATTGAATATTGGAGGCATGTCAATAGTATTCATTGCAGACGATTTTTGATGAAATTAGTCTGTAAAAAAGAACAAAACAGACAACATGAGCAATTTAGTTGAAGAATAGACATTATTTGAAGTTGTCTTTATATCAAATAATTTATAACTTTCACAAAAGTAATGCAGGTTTTGGCTAGGCAGAATTTTATATATGCCATTGTGTAAGTAATTTTAATTTTAAAAAACTGCAGATATGGAATAAGGAAGACCCAAAACTGTAAGCTGTATAAAAAAGAAACAACACTAAGAGTCCTATTCTTATCAGGAAAAGTAAGGTTAAGAGACATTCTCATTCCTTGGACAAGAAGCGCTATTTTAAACTGGACAGGGCAATCACTACTGATTTATGGTGCTAGCAGCTTTTTCTATTTCACTGAGGTAAAAATGGAGATCATGTGTGTGGGGTGTTCAAAACAAAATAGTACAACCATCCCGAGTCAAGCTGAAATCCTAGTGATTATATGGACACACCCTTGTTGGCAAACAATACAGTAATTTGCAATTGTCTTCTGGAAAGTTTTTTATTTCTTCAAATTTTCAGCCTCATCTATAACCCTTGGACTTCCTTGTTTGGAATTTTCATTTTTGAATTCTGAGTAAGCATAATCTTAAACTTCTCTTTTGTTGTGCTTCTTCTGGCATCGCTCTTACGCATACCTGATTTCACTCCAAAACCTCCTGTAAGCATTTACCCACAGGTTTTAGTCTTCAAACTCTAAATATATGAGTCTTCTTCTTTTTTCTTTTTGAATTAGTTTAAATTAGTTAGCAGGGCTTTTCTGAATAATCTAATTAAAAGCCCCCATCCCCCACCCCCAAAAAAACAAAAAAGAAAAAATCTAAACATGCAGAGAATTACAACCACAGGGGAAAAAGACTGGACTTGGAGAGAAATCTTGGACATCAAACATTTATTTGGAGCAGACCACCTGAGCAGTGGCACCCACAGCAGCAGCTGACAGCAATGCAACAGACCAGCTAAATGGAGCAGAGTGCCCACATCAATGGGCCTTATCCAAACAACATGAAACTTATATGTGGAGGAAAGCAAGGTTTTACATTACTTATGACATTTATGATTTATGATTAAGGTTTTACATTATTTATGATATGTATGATATTTATGGAATTAAAATAGAATGAGTGGAAGGGAACTTGGAGGTCTTCTAATCCAACCCCCTGCTAAAACAAGAGACCCTATACCGTGTCAGATAAGTGACTGTCCAGTCTCTTCTTAAAAACCTCTAATGGTGAAGCACCCACAACTTCTGAAGGCAAGCTGGTTAATTGTTCTCACTGTTAAGAAGCTTCTCCTTAATTTCAGGTTGCTTTTCTCCTTATTTTCCATTCATTGTTTCGTGTCCTACCCTCTGGTGCTTTGGAAAATAAGTTGACTGTTTCTTCTTTGTGGCAATCTCACAAATACTAGAATAACACTATCATGTATTATATAATAATATTATCATGTATTATATCAACCCTAACCCTAGTCCTTCTTTTATCTAGACCAGCCAAATCCAAATCCTGCAACCGTTCTTCATATGTTCTAGGCTCGAAGCCTTCAATCACCTTAGGTGCTCTTTTATACTAAGAAAGTATATAAAAGTCACATTCCATAGAATGAGCAGTTCTGAGCTGCATAACTCTAAAACACCACTAACTCGGAAGTCTTAACAGGTTTCCATACAGTAGCTTCTTGCTGCCATCTAATGGTCACCCAAATTTTACAGCCCAGATTTGGTAGTCTTAATTAAGATTGCCAATTTCTTGGTTTTTAAAATGTATCTTACCTAGATATTGTTGTTGTAAATATATAGGAATAGAAAAATCAGAAGCAGCAGTTAACTATAAGAGTCAGCCAGAAGGAGAAATCTCTCAAAGTTTTCAGAAGTAGTATTTTCTGTTTTAACGATGAATCTTTCTATGCATATCTGCAACAGGTTGTTCTATTCTCTTAAAAAGATCCCTAACGAAGCTCAAGAGTCTTCAGCAAGCTGTTCCTGCAAGTCAGCTCTTACTCTGGCCTCCTATGTAGAAGATGACAGCACTTCCAAGTTGTGCAAAGGGACATGCAGTTGGGACTGTGGTTCAATGCCAGACCAGAGCTTCCTGCTTTATACCACAAGCTAAAATTACTTTCCACCTTTAGCTGATATTATTTCTCATTTTCTCCTATTAAACTTCCATCTGGCAGCCAGCAAATTTCAAGATTTGTGTTGTATTTGCTGAGGTGTTTTTACTGTCAGGTGTTGAAACGAATTGGTGATTACATCAGGAAAGTTTAATGTTTATTTGAGAAAGAATCAGGAAACGTATGATAGAGACAAGAAAATATCTGGTATGCATTCAGCATTACAGCTGCCCACTGGACAGGGATTTCTGGGAAGATATTTGAGTTGCAGAAATTCAGATGTCCAATAGATGGTGTCAAAGAGGTGCAGAAAACTATTTCCTGCTGTCTGGTGGGTGTCCAGATATAGTCCTCAATTTACAATCACAATTGAACCCAAAATTTATGTTTGTTAAGTAAGTTTTGCCCCATTTTATGAGCTTTCTTGCCCCAGTTGTTAAATGAATCACCACAGCTGATAAGTTAGTAACATGGTTGTTATGTGAATCTGGCTTCCCCATTGATTTTGCTTGTCAAAAGGTTGCAAAAAGTGATCACGTGATTCTGGGACACAGCAATGGCCATAAGTATGAGCCAAGCATCTGAATTTTAATCACATAATCATAGAGACGCTTCGAAGGTCGTAAGTGTGAAAATGGTCATGTCACTTTTTTCAGTGCCATTGTAACTTTGAATGGTCACTAAATGAACTGTGGTAAGTCAAGGACTATCTGCATTGGCAGCCCAAGTTTCATATCCCCACCCCCAATAAAAGATAAAGGACTCCTGAAATTAAGCTGGCAATGGAATGTTCTTGACTACGTGGCACTTTTTATTTCCCTGTTTGCACTACAGTCTGGGATTTCCACTGTTCTTCAAAAGAACAGATCTCACTTTTACATCTTTAAATTACAAACGATTCCTGTTACAGGGCAGCTTAAGTTTGACATTCTTATAGTCCAAAACCAGGCAATTTAGTACCTTCCAGATATTTATAGCACATTGTCCCTTACCATTTATCCATTCTCAACAATCCTTGCAAGCATGAATTTCAAATAATCTAAAGAGCCCCAAATTGCATATAGAAAACAGCTTTATTGTATACACTGGAATACTAGCAACTATTTTTTTTTCTCTTTAAATACATACCGTCAATGATGTTTAAACACAACGCCCAGATATTTGCATCTCCAATGTGGCAAGCCCTGAGTAAACACACATTTCTAGCCCCAAAATTAATAATTTCTCAATTCCTACATAAATATTGGTCTGTTATAATGGAAATTCAGCTTTGATTATTAACTATGTTTCTAACAAAAATTTAGAAAACGGAAGAAAATTACTTTCACCAATTTCACTAGCTGCAACATTCCATTTTCGGTATCAAAGCATTACAATTATGTGAATGCAAATCAGTATTATATATTGATAAACCTGAAGGCCTAATGTTGTTTTAAATATCCTATAGTTCTATAAAGACAGTGTCCTCGTCCAATGAGAAGTAGCATTGTGATTCAGATTGCAAGAAGCAACTAGAGGTCACTTTTTCTGCAGTTAGTGGATGACTCTACATTCTGAATGTAGAATGAGCCTGTGACTCAGGTCTTCTGCTCAGATGCCCAGGAAGAACTGAACCAGAAGAAGAAAAACTGGCAGAGGGGGCACAAGTGGAAGCATAAAAGGAGAGGGCATTTCTTTTCAGAGGTGTTCTGCAGTTGTGTGCTTTCATTTTTGTTCTGTCCTCTGTTTCCTTGTTTGCAGATTAATGGTTGCTGCACATAACACACAAGCATACACAATAATTTGGTCCTGGTATTTTATTTCCCAGATACTATCTTCATCGTAGTTATTTTTTTTAAAAAAAAATCTATTGTTACTTCAGTGTTGGGTTTGTACTAATACCATCAGATTCTAAAATAGCTTCCTCTTGTCACTTGATGAAAAAGGAAACTCTAACCATTTTACAATGGTTAGGCGAGAAGTGGCTAGGACAGGGATCTACAAACCTTAAACACTCAAAAAGC
Organism: Bungarus multicinctus; assembly: GCA_023653725.1. Taxonomy (NCBI): domain Eukaryota; kingdom Metazoa; phylum Chordata; class Lepidosauria; order Squamata; family Elapidae; genus Bungarus; species Bungarus multicinctus. The sequence continues at coordinate 162,522,067 of CM042836.1, forward strand.
TATTTGGACCTGTTTCCCACAGAAAACAAAACACCGGGAGCCACAAAACCTGGGTGGGCACAGCCAACTTGATGTTACTCATTCCCACCCAGTCACATGTCCCCCAGTCACCACTACCCAGGTTTTGTGGCTCCCTGTGTTTTCTTTTATATGGGAAACAGGTAGGTGTGTGTGTGTGTATGTATGTGTCTCCCTCTCTTTCTACCTCTCTTTCTCCCTCGCTCTCTCCCTCTCTTCCATCTCTCGCTCTTTCTCCCTCTATTTCCCTCTCCCTCCCTATCTCTCATTTCTTTCTCTCATCTTTCTCTCTGTGTGTCTTTCTCTCTCTACCCCCTCATCTTTCTCCCTCCCTCTTTCTCCCTCTCTCTCCCTCTCCCTTTCATCTCTTTCTCTCATTTCTTTTTCTCTATGTATCTCTCTTTCTGTCTTTCTTTCTTTCTCCCTCCCTCTCTCCCTCTCATCTCTCTCATCATTCTTTCTCTCTGTCTCTGTCTCTTTCTTTCTCTTTTTCTTTCTTTCTCTCTTCCTCCCTTCTTCCCCTCCCTCCCTTCCCCCCTCCCTCCCTCCCTCCCCATCCCCACTCCCCAACCCCCACACCCAGGGAATAACTCTAAGGAAATCTGGCCACCTTCACTCTGTCTCTGGAAAGATACAAAAATAAACCTTGCATTGCAAAAGGAGTGACTGTCAGGCTGTTACATCACAGTGCCACGAGGTTGCTGCACTAGATTGCCACACTCACACAGGCACGCATGCGTATCCTGCAACTTGGTCCAAAGTGGCCAGAAAATATAGTCCCTGGGCGCCCCCAAAGACACTTGGCAGGAATATTATGGGATGACACCCCCCATCACCAAGGCAGCGTCCACTGAATCCTTGCAAAACTGGGCAAAGGCAGAGGGGAGCAGACAGAGACAAATCTGTCTCTCTCTCTCTCTGTGTCTCTCTCTCGCTGACCAACTGCAGCAGGAAATGGCAGGCGGCTTCTTCCGACCTTGGTTGGTGCTAGACACGCAACCTTCTCTCCACCCTGAAAGGGTTGCCAGGGGTGAGTGGGGCAGGGAATTGGCTCCAGGAGGGGGAGGGGACTCAGTCCTCCCCCATTGTGAAACACATTTTCACTGTGCTGTGAAACGCTCTGCAAGAGTAATGGCAGGCCATGGAGGTGGTATTGGGTCTTCTCCCACTGCACGCCAAAAGGAAAGCCAGCTGAGCTTCTCCTCCTAGAAGCCCCCTACCCTTCCCACTGCTTCCTGCTCCCTTCCACCTACCCGCACTCAATCCCACTTTGGGACAGAGGAGCATGCACTGGAAACGCATGTTGGGGCAACAACAGAGCACGCCATCTGACCCTCCGGCACTTGGCCTGCAACTCTCCATGCTCCTCCAAGCCCAGCTTGCTGAGGAGGGAAGGAGCAGCCCTGATGCCTCCACTGCCTCCCCAACACAGCCATCGCTGCCGGACTTCCTCAAAGGCGCGGCACATTTCAAAGGCAACAGCTTGTGTTGGAGATGCTGAATAGCAGTACAGCTATGAGACCCAGGCCAGCCCTTCTCCATTGTCTGACTCGCCAGTGGGGCACTTCTGCCGGGCCAGCTGCCCCACTCCTGCTGAGCTTTTGTGCTTGGTCCTCAGCCAGGGGAAGGGATCGCTTCCCCACGCTGCCCCTTCTTTCTCTTGGCCCCGCCAATGAGGGAGGAGGAAGGCCAGGCTTTGGGGATGGCCCCCACCCTGCAAGATCCACCGCAGAATGCTGTTGCCACGCAAAGGCAAATACAGGGGCTCTTAGCTCCCACACTAAGGGTCCGCCTATCACCACCGCCATGACAGGGGGGCAACAGCTCTTTCAGTCCTCTGCCACAATAGGGCCAGAGGGATGAAAGAACCACATGTGCCTCCAGAGCCGCCAGGTTACTGACACTCGGGCTAGAAGATTCCAGATTCTAGAAAGGGTTCTGAAAGACTGTGTTATATGTTTGTAATATACACCCTGCTACAAATGCATGTGTTGTGGGTGGGTGAATGGGGGTGGGGGTGTCTAAGCAATATTTAAACCAAGTAAGACTATTTTGACCCAAAAGGGGAAAAATATAAACCAGTTGATGGATATTTAGTTGGAGGTGGGTAGTTAGGAGGAATAAACTCCCAAGAAAACCAGCCATTTTCTTTTGCTCCCTATTATAATTCATAGAGTAACAGAATCAACTTTCTTATCTTCAAGTTAATTGAATCCTGTGAAATATCTATCCTCTTCTCTGACATCCTGCTAAAAAGACATGGAAATAATTATCCTTGTCTTAGTTCAAACTGGAGCTCAGTGATGCTCTTGGATGCTGATCAGCCTTCCAACAAGTTGAGAAAGTGCCAATAATCTAAATGACAAGGGCTTAATTAGTGCTTTTGCAGTACCAATATTTAAAGCAGTACTTTGGCAATGAAGGAAGTCTTAAGCTAAATGTAAAGTGATGGCTTTAATTGTTAACTGTCTTATGTAGTCAGGAAGGAACTCCTTCTTATCAGGGAATTGTCCTATAAGGAATGTTACCTGGTAAAAAGTTTGCCAGACCAAGACTTCTTAGTGGCAGTACCTTTTTCTAACTAAAGGAGACATATTCAGCCAGGTTCCTTTCTTCTACCAAGAAGTCTATCAAAACAACTTCTCTATAAAGCTTTGGATTGCTGAGTTGATTGCTGATTGAGTCATTATGTGAACTAGGATTAATTGCACATTTTATTTATTGGACATAAATACATGTTTATTTATTCAGTTTCTATAGCTGTCCATCTGAACCTAATTTACCCTACTTCAACTTTACAATAATGTGTCTTTAAACTGATTAGTCAGTGAATGTATTTTAAAATATATTTCCACCCAATTCAAATTTGAATATAAAAAAGTTGCATCTTGTAATTTTTAAAACCAGCACCCAACTGTAGCTTATCTGTTTTGTAAGATGAGTAGAACTGCCTCAACTCTTCAGATAAGTATGTAAATAAAGTGTGGGGACTTCAAATATGCTTTTTGGTATTATTGGTTCTATCCAAGGAGCAAAAATAGAAATAGGAGAAGACTGTGTTTGGGCCAAATCCTGCCACAATCTAATAGAAACTGTACGTTTGCACAGCTGTAACAACTGGAGCACTATTGCCTTATTTCCTGAGGTTCAATTATCCTCAGATGGAAGTGTGCTCAGGAGAAAACCAAGGACAGGAACAATAAGAAAATAAGTGACCTGTGAGGAGAAGGCTCCAGAGTCTTGTCCCCTCATGCTTTTTTTTGCCCTTAAATTTGGAGAAAGGGTTGCTTGCTTTCATGTGAATTTGGCCCTGAAATAATTCACTTGGTTTTCTGCCCTCTAGCCTTTTGTTGGTTATACTTCAGGCTCAGGACCCTGGACAGAAGCAATAGTGCATATTCAACATGAATAACTGTACAAAATCTCTCTCTCTCCCCCTCTCGTTCCCACTCCCTCTCTCCCTCCACACATACCCTCATTCTGGCACAACCTGTCCATCATTAGATTCTACTCAGGAGTCAATAACCTCTTTACCAAAATTAAATCCAGGATTACTCTAGTGGTAGTTATGTCAAATTGAGGAGGCCTGAAACTCAAGACAATATAATTTAAAACAGCTAATTTCTTTTGATTTGGACATTTAAATCGTATATCTATGTCTGGTGGACAGAACAATATCATTATGCTTTCTACAAAATCTAATGTTGACACTAGAAAATCATATCTATTTAATATCAATTTGCATGACATCAGTTCTAATAATTCTGGAGGGTTGGCAAAAAACAAAGACATATAATTTACAATCACAGAATCAGGGAGACTATAATATTTCATAGCTATAATCCTAACTCTAATCCTAACTAAAGGAAACAATTTCTTCGCCATCAATCCCAACCTCTCAAATTCATAATCCTATTAAAGTGAAATAAGTCTGAAAAAAAGAATGATATTTATTTTTACACTCTTCTTTTTCTGGGGAACTCTGAATGGAGTTATGAATGGCATAAAAACAGAGTGAATATATTGCTGGCTCAAAAATCATATCCAAAGAATGATCATCAATAATTCCTTATGACACTAAAAGAAGGCATTGATCAGGGTACCACTAAAAGAAGGCATGTTATGTGTAAGATAGATAAGCATTCTCCTAACCTAAGTAATTAATAAAACTATTTGATAAGGAATAGTTTTATTAATTACTTAGGTTAGGAGAATGCTTATCTATCTTACACATAACAGAAAATTCCATAGGCAGTCCATATCCTAGAAAAAAAAGAAATAAAATACAAAACAATCTTGATAGGGTAAAGCAATAGGTTGAGAACAGCAAAATGAAATTGAAAAAGGATGGATGTAGGTTGTTCATTTAAGAAATAAATAAAACATACATGTAGTGAATAGGAGATATGTAGCTTTACTATAGCAATTGTTAAAAAAAGATAGACCAATTAAAGATTATCAAATGATTAGAAATTAAGTCCCACAAAGGAAGATTGAAGGAGTTGGGCATATTTAGCCTTGAAAAGATTATAATAAAGATTACAGATATGTTATCATCTAAAAATGATTATAGGCATATTATAAACATAAGAAAGAACAGGCCAAGATCTGTTCTCTGTCATCCCAAAGGGCAGGACACAGAAGAATAGATTTCAGCAACATTCCAGTTGAATGTTAGGAAAAACATGAATTCCTAAATTGAACCGGTGGTGGGTTTAGTTGACCTAAATTGACCCTTCCAATTCTGTTATTCTACTTGCTTGTAAACAGCTTTAACATCTGGGGAAATGAAAGGTATAGGAGGGAAAAGTCAGTCAATTTTACTACACTAGACTAAAAATATTCTACATAGAAGTTAATATTTTTTGGTTATCTTAAAAATTACATCCCAAGATTTAATTTCCTCATGCTCTTTGCTTTTAGTATTTGCAAGTTTTCTTTTTTGCCTTTGATATTCTATTTATTTTAAATTGAAACATATTTAAAATGGAATCTAAATGCATATTTGTTTGATTTATCATTTTTTCTTTGATTTGCACAAACTGATTTAGTGCAGCTGGAAGTACTAGATTGAAATAGAAACCTAAAAGAAAACATCCAATTTAGTCAAAAGCACTTTAACACTTAACTTGGTTTAATGTTGTGGAATCAACAAATCATTACACTTGAAGTGTTCTTTAAAAGCATTCCTACTAATGCAAGAGAACTACAGAATGAATATTAACTAATGTGTTCAGAGAAGACCTCAGGCTGATCAATAGGAGCAACACTCAGTGAAATCAATAATTAAACGAATATCTATGTTCTAGTAAACTGTGCACCTCTCTTCTCATCACTGGAACGGAAGAGAAACCTTTGAAAGATGGGAATATAAACTATTTTTGAGATGAGGTTTGGGCTCATCTCAAAAATAGCAAAAAAGCCCACTTCAGATCCAATACAACTGTAACTCCTGGGGGACTGGGAGGTTCACATTACCATTACATCTTCCTGTGTTGCGTAGCCTGCTTTAATTCTAGACATACTTGAACATTTAAATCTACAAATCAGGTTTGCATGTCAGTGAAAAATGTCCACAGCCAGACAAATGATATTCTGATTGTCAGGGGGATTAGCTATCAACATGTAAGATCAGGGACAGCCATTACTGAAGTAGAATTCTAGTCTGGTTATTGTCCGGGATTATTCAAGTAATCAGAGCCGGGTATTTGGCTGAGAAGTGAAGCCTGATCTGTTTTACTTTTCTGTGTCCAAATTCTCCCAAGAAAGTTGGAAGAAAATGGCAGAAAGAAGTGCTGGTGTATGGCTGCCTTTAAAGAAACAAAAGAGCTGAATAGCTGAAAGATCAGGTTGCTGAATTATCCTGTCAGGAACTCTAAAGAAAGTTACATATCTATTTTTTCCATCTTCCTTGATTCCCTTCTCTTCTTCATACATCAGTCCTTGCTGGCTTATAATTATTATTATTATTATTTTCTACCTCACCTGCTTCTTTCCCTCTTCTTTTTCTATAGATAAAGAGATTATACTACACTGATTTTGGTGGTGGTTTGCTCTCCAAACTTGTTTTAATTTACCACATTTTTCAGAGTATAAGACGCTCCGAAATATAAGACGCACCTAGCTTTTGTGGAGGAAAACAAGGGAAAAAATCTGCCTCTGCCTCCCAGCAATTTGCCTCCTTGCAGCAAACAGACTGTTTCAGTTTCAGTGCATCCTGATTAGCACAAGCAGCTGATTATCAGTTGGATTGGCCACACCAGCTGTTTCAGGCTGCAGGGATTACCATAGTCTATTGCCACCTCCGCGCCCATTTCTGGCCTCCACATCCAGTTTTCAGCCTCTGCACGCCCCATTTTCAGCCTCTGTGTGCCCCATTTTCCACCTGTTCTGGGTGGCGAGGATCAGAATGGGCAGAAAATGGGGCGCATGGTGGCCAAAAACGGGGCATGCAGAGGCCAAAAATGGGGGGTGCAGAGGCGGCAATAGGCAATGGCAATCTCTGCAGCCTGAAACAGCTGATGGAGGCTGATCCAACCGACAATCAGCTGCTTGTGCTAATCAGGCTGTGCTGAAGCTGAAAAAGGCTGTTTGTTGTTTGTGCAAGGAGGCAAATTGCTGGGAGGTAGGTGGGGGCCGGAGGCCGGGTGGGGCTTTGGCAACATTCGCTGTATAAGACACACAGACATTTCTACCCAGTTTTAGGGGTGGAAAAAGTGAGTCTTATATTCCAAAAAATACGTTTCTGAACATTTTGTTACCAGACTAGATAACATAATCAGCAGGATTTTCTTGTCCTATTTTCCTTAGTTTATAAATGTCTTGTATGCCAGTGTGGTCAGTTGGTCATTTGATTGGTTGTTCGTTTGAAGCTATATTTAAATTCTGAGCAGCTGATTGGTCCTCTTATTGATTGGTTGCTTGAATGGTCTGATTTCTTATATATTCATTTGTTGGATCTAGATCAATGTGCATGTTAATTATTCCATTGGTAGAATACCAGGCTTCAATAAATACACATGTGTGGCGGGTGTTAGCATGATCAGTGATTTTTGTTCCTTCCCAATCAAACTGGTGTGTTTATTATCAATGTTTTGAGAACAGGGATTTTTGGTCATGACATTTAACTGCTAGTTGATGTTCGTGAACCTTGTTTTCAATTGCCTTCCTCTTTGTCCCACATAGAATTGGTTAGTCATTGCAATTGATCTTATATACTATGCTGTGGCTGTTGTCTTCTTTCTGTATTTTGTCTTTGACTTCAGATAGTCCTATTCCGAGTGCAAATGGGGTTTTGTGAGCTATCATTACTTCTGGGGCTGCAGTATTCTGGCAGCCATTATACTACTGAGCCTGGAGGCTACTGCCCTCACCAAATTGTATACAGTAGTTAAATAACTCACCTTGTCCATCTTAACATGTTATTAAATAAAGGGTAGAGGGTGGCCTGATCTGATAATACCTAGCTAACAAATTTAAAATACTTCTGGAATATTCTTTTTAGATTACAAAACTTTATCCTGCCAACTTCAAATCATTCTAAACATTATTGATAATCATTTCCAATGTTAACCAAAATGCTGCATTGCAGAAAAGAATACACCATTCTTTCTGGCTTCTTTACTAAATGCAGAGATATATCTAGCTCAATTGACTGCACACACAAATACTTCATATGGGACATTCTTGACAAATGCCTCACAAAATATTTGTTGATGCAGTAACAGTAATTAGATAGTCCAGTACTTGGCACATAAAAAGAGCCTTTCAAATTGGTATTGGGACAACTCCTAACTCAAAATGCAATTGGACTAGCTTTTATAGGAATACAGAAGCTTTTAAATTGCTCCAAGTCCTTAACTGGTTAAAGGAGAAAGATATAAAGAGAAAGCAGAACAAAAATATTGGTCAAGAGGTGATGTAAATGATGAGTTCTGTCAAAGGTAAACATTAAGTATCACTGGTTTTAAATATGCAAAATTGGGCACACTTTGTTCAATCCATGCCATAAATGAATTTTAACTATTTAATTTTGACTGGATTTCAGTAACTATTTTTAATATTTGAAACTTCAGAGTATTTCATAAGCAGAGCAGATCTGTTCAATCTACTATCACAAAATCATTTTTTTTAAATAAGAACATAGTTTTGAAACATCTTGGTTTATTTGCTCTTTTTGTACCTTTGAATTAAAAGCAATCATATTTTAGCAGAGAAGCAACACTGGATTTATTGTATGATAATTATGGAGAAATCGAAAGTAATAATAACATCATTTACTTGTGTGTTCAGAGGTTGCACTAATAAATCATCTTGGAAAAAAGTCTCACAAAGGAGATTACAAAATATAGTCCAGCACATCCTGCATCATATTAAAGCTCTTTGAGAATTCTACCATGTTGCAAACAAACACAAACAACTTAGCTAAACAGCAAGCTAGAGAACTGCTCAGTATCTTCTAAATAAACAAGCATGCACAAAGCCGAAGTATTATCTATGAATCTCTGAAGTTAGTTCCTTCAATGCTTTTTGCTCTCAGAGCAATCAAACTAACTGCATCCAGATTTTGGTTCTGCTAATGAAAATAGGGATAAAAAGAAAGCTGGGTCCCAAATGATACCATTAAGACATTATAAAATATTTATAGGCAGTATTGCTGGCTATTAATAAATGGCATTAGATGTTTTAAAATAGTGGTGCTCCTCCATTCTTTATATGATGTCATTAACTATAATTAATATCCTGTTGGTTTAAAACTATATATTGACTTGTAGAAAAAAAAACTTATGAAAATCATGTGACATTTTTGCATGCATGCATTTCAGTTATATATATAGCTTAGTAATAATTGTGGCTCAGAAGGCTGACAGAATCATTTGCAGTATGCATGAATGTAGTGTATGAACGAACTCCCTTCCTTTTTCCACAGAAAAAAGGCTGTTCCAAAGATCAGTAACTCAGAATATCTGCTGATAGCAAGTTTAACAGAGAGGAACATTGCTCTGGATTTCTTGCACAAATCACTTGTTCTATAAACTCAGTGGCTGCATCCATACTATTAAAGAAACTCAACATTCCCATAACTAACCCTGTAATTTTGTAGAATAAAATATTTTGGGGAAATATCCCTAAATAGTTTCAAAATACCATAAACGCTTTAATGAGCTCCTCTATTCCCTTTAAAAACTATCATTATTCTGCTTTTAACAACTAACAGAATAACTTTACAACCCTCATTATTGCTCCAGGTTGCATGGGAAATGTTTATTGCTCTTTCTACTGGTGATTGAATGCTTTGTCAAGAAGGGTGCCTGTCCCAAATAGATGACAGAGTAACTCTGGATCTTTTTTAGTAGATACTGGGGGTTTTCTTAAGCAATATTAAAAGGCATAGACTTGTCAAATGTCTCCAATCTGATTTAAAAGCGTGTTTTGTTTGACAATAACTCCACCATTTTCAATAGCACCGTACTTCTCTTGGCAATACTGCCTGGGATTTCAGAATTGATAGGGCTGATTTCCTACAATTTGACTAAACTATGATCACTGACATAACTGCTATTAAGAAAGCTCCTGGAAGTGGTCAAACTTGCAGTAGAGAACCAAAAGATATTTGCTATAGCTACCCTCTCCATTAGATTTCATTTATTTATACATTCAGTGACATTTCAAGAAAGTTTGGTCAAACGTTTCATATATTTAATGTGCAACCACATTCCTCAATATGTGGGCTTAGCAATGACATTGGGAAGCCTGGCCAAATGCAATTCTACTTAAATAAATCCTATTTTAACAAGAGTTATAGGAGCATTCATTTAGCAGTGCATCCCGCTGAAATCGTAACTCCAAAAGCATGCCTGCATTCTACTGCACTATAAAGTCTGAATTAACGCAAGTGCTGTAACTTACATGGGATCAGGCTTTGCAGAACTGCGATCGGTCTTAGTAAGGAATAGCTGGTTTAAGATACTGAAAGTCGGCAGAAAGAACTTGAAAAGCAATAAATGTACCCGTAAGTTGTTCGTAGATCTAAATGAAGAGCATTGCAAAAAAATGTAATAGTAAATAAATTAAGATCTCTTGGAAAGAACTATTCAGACAAGTCTGGCCATATTTGAGCAAGTCATAGCATTCGCCCCGGGACAAACGAAGGCGCCGCTTCTACTGTCAGGGGAACCATATGGAAGAAAGGGGGCTCAGGAGGTAAAGTGGGGGGATTTCTTTCTCCCGACAGAGGCGACCAAGACTGGACTTTGAAATGGGCAGCGTTCAAAATTGACAAAGATCACGAAAGTGGATCCGCCGAAAAGTGGACCTCTCCTCCCCAGATACAAAAACAGCCAGGAAAGCTGGCCTCCTGGGAGGCTTTTGTTCGCTCGCTCGCCCGCCCGCCCAGAGCCTTAAGCCTCTGCTGCTCCCCGCCGCCGAGACGACTGGTGCAGCTTCGCCCCACTTCGCCGACCCGGCCCTTTGCCTGAGCCAGCACGCTCAGCCCCTGGAGGGCCGAGCAATTGTCTTACCGCGAGGTCGCCTTTTCCCTTCCTGTCGAGCGCAGAGAGCTGCTTCTCCTCTTGCGGACGGCTTGGCAAGCGACTGCCTCCTTTGACCCGCTTCCTCCCCAATTATATAGGACTCGCTTCGAAGAGGCGCCTGTAGATGGCAGCTCGACTAATCGGCTCCTCCTGCTGCTGCCGCCCAGGAGCTTGCACCGAACAGCGCCGAAGCGGCGAATTGCGTTTTTCCCGATATCTACGTGCGGGGCACGACCATCTACATCCTGTCCCCTGGGTGGGAAAATCCCAGATAAACTCTCCCAAAGCTTCCAAGGATCTCGGATCACCACCCCGCAGGGCTCTTCGCTGAGCCAGCGAATGAGCCCAATCGTACCTCCAGGCGGCGGCCTGCCCGCTCTAAAGCGCGCGGCTTCAGAGCCCCACCATGGCCCGTGGCGTTGCGCCTCTAGGCCCGGGTGCGACTTGCTAGGGACTCTCGAGGATTCCATCCTGGTTCGATTGTCCTCGCAGAGGCAGCCATCACTGGAACCTACAGAAAAGTAGGGAGGATCAAGTTTGCAGTCCAAAGTTACTGGGCTCTTTCCCGCCACAGAATTAGAGTCTAGTGACTGATGTCATGCCTTCTGTTTTAATTCGGATCATTTATGGAAAACTATTGTGTATTTCTCCGGTTTATTTTTTTCCCCTCCCACCAAAGGCATTTCTGGGCTAGAATCTTAAAGCACTTGACTTAAAGCACTGCCAGGAAACAGTTTACCACTTTAGAAACCCTATTTTAGATTTTAGGCCCTTCCTCCAACTTGGTCCCACTTTAGCAGGTGTCCAAACTGACCTTATCAGAGGCCTTGGTCAGGCTGCTGCTTCCACACCCATCTTTCCATGAGCGGGTCTTGGAGGACCTGGTTTCCTCTGATGACCTCCCTGAGACTTCCATTTTCCTACTTGCTCTTCACACCTGTCTGGCTGGTGCATCCACCTATGGACTAGTAATGAGCAGAAAGAACACTGCCTATCCAGTTTTGCCATTCCTTTCCATTTTCGGCTGATTCCAAAAAGGAAGAAAAGGCTAACAAAAAAATCCCTGCAGGATACATGTTTTAGAAAGATACGAAGAGCATGGACAGAGAGCAGACAAGGGAGTTCTATATATTGGTTGTCACACCTAATCACCTCTCCTTTTCACCCAAACTCTTTAATCATTCTGTACTTCACTTGATACTTTGCCTTGCAAATGATTGACTAATTCTTAATCTTGCACATCCTCCCTCAGTTTAGTTATCCAACTTTCTAACCCTCTCATTACCCTTTTTTCTCCTCCCTCCTTTTCAAAGCTTCTTCTCCCTCCTTTTCAAAGCATGCATTTTGTATTCCAATTTTTTGTTTTATTAACAGACAAAAAGTTTTAGTTAGCCTTTCTCCAGTGGGTTTTCCCTGCTGCAAATCACTAACTAGATTTTTGCTGTGTCAAATTATAAATAATACAGTTGGAATCTGTTGGATGATTATATACGTCAAGTTAGTGTCAACTTTTAGCATTGCAGGTAGTCCTTGACTTACAACAGATTTACAGATTAACAGAGTTGGAAGGAACCTTGTAGGTCATCTAGTCCAAACCCCCACTGAAGCAGAAGACCCTACACCATTTGTGACATATGGCAATCCAGTCTGTTCTTGAAAGTTTCCAGTAATGAAATTTCCCAAAGCAAGCAGTTCCATTGGTTGAGTGCTGTCACTGTCAGAAAAGTTTTCCTTATTTCCAGGTTGAATCTCTCCTTTTTCAGTTTCATCCATTATTCCTTGTTTGGCCTTTTAGTACTTTGGAAAATAGCTTGACCCCTTCCTCTTTGTGGTAGCCCCTCAAATATCGGAATACTGCTGTCATGTCTCTCCTGTCCTTCTCTTCACTAGACTAGCCATGCCCAGTTCCTGCAACCGTTCATCATATGCTTTAACCTCCAGTCTCCTCAAGGCAACCAAGCAATAATCTTCTCCCTCTCCCTGTCCTTCTCATCCTCATTATCATCATCATCATCATCATTCTCTGCACTCTTTCTAGAGTCTCAACATCTTTTTTATAGTGTGGTGACCAAAACTGGATGCAGTATTCTAGGTGTGATCTTATTAAGTCTTTATAGAGTGGTATTAGTGCCTCACTTGATCTTGATTGTATCCCTCTATTAATACAGTTTAGGATTGCTTTGGCTTTTTTGGCTGCCACCGCACTCTATTAACTCATATTTAATTGGTTGTCCACTAAGACTTGAAGATGTCTCTCACAGTTACTGCTGTTAAGCCTCCTTTCACCCAGTCTGTATGTGTATTTTTGGTTTTCTTGCCTAAGTGTAAGACTTAGTTTTTCTCTACATTGAATTTCATTTTGTTAGGGCCCAGCGTTCAACTCTGTCAAGATCTATCTGGATCTTGAGTGGGGGTGTCAGACTCAGGGGCCGCAAGCCATACACCCCCGGCTCACACACCCCCGGCTCCACTTTCACTGGCAAAGGGTTACAGGAGACCATCCAGGCTGAAAACGGGGCCAACCCGCCCCCCCCCCGGCCTCCATTTTGGTTGACAGAGGGCTAGCAAAGACTTACTTTTTCTCAAGCATTTATTAAATATTTCCCACTTTTCTTATTTTTATAAATAATTCAAGGTTTAACATGTTTGTGGCTAGGACAACCACATTGGCAAATTCTGTTTATGTTCAGGAGGGAACTGAAAACACTACTCCAGTTTCCAAAAGTGCAGTCCTGTTAATCTGATCTTGTGGCAATGTTTTTAAAGGCAGAATGCAGAATAAACAGATTTGGAAGAGATCTTGGAGGTCTTCTAGTGCAACTCTCTGCTCAAACAGAAGATCCTATACCAGTGATGATTTTTGGCACCGACTGCCCAAAGTGCATGCATATACACACCCCCAAAATGCAATACACATGCATTCCTGTGCATGCGCCTCTCCCCCTGCATGCGCCCTGTCCCCCACGCATCCGCAGCAGAGACCTGAAGACCAGCTGGCCGGGGGGAGGCACATGCACACATGCACCGCACAGCTCAGCTGGGGTAATGGCTCGCGTGCTCACAGAACGTCCTCTGCATGCCACCTCTGGCACATGTGGCACATCACAGCCCTATACCATTCTGAAAAAATGGCTGTCCAATATTTTCTTTTAAAATTCTGATGATAGAGCACCCACAATTTCTGGAGGCAAGCTGTTCCATTGATTAGTTGTTCTCACTGATAGGAAATCTCTCCTTAATTCCAGGTCGGATCTCTCTTTGTTAAGCTTCCATCTGTTACTTCTTGTCATAGAAGGTTTTCAACTTCTTTGGAATGTATCAATTCATTTAAAAATCCATAAATATTCAGGCCTTAGTTTCCAGAAAATGATGAAATTCTGATTTCCTGACAGTGAGAATAAGTCAACGGAATGTATTGCCACCCAGAGTTGTGGGTGCTCCATCGCTGGAAGTCTTCAAGAAAAGCCATTTGTCTGCAATGAATTAGGTCTCCTGCCTTGGGCAGGGGATTAGATTAAATTTCCAACGTCTCCTCCAGTCCTATGATTCTAAGTAATGGATGAAAGGTTGATCTACCACGATAAAAGGGCAAACTTCTAACAGTGCAATATTTTTCAGAAGCGGTGGCAGAAACCAGAACAAAGAGGAAACTACTGTAAAACAAAATAAATTCAGTTAACATGATGCTTTTGATATGTTTTCTTTCTATCACATTCAGAATTTGTTTTGGGGAAAACTTGTAGGTTACACTCCAAGCGTTGTTATCCTACCAGTTATATATCCCTGTTCTAGAAAATTAAGGTTCATGTTTGTGTAACACTAATATAGAATCAGTGCTAAGAGTAGCAAGCAACAATGGTGCTTAGCTTCCAGGTCCTTGGATGGGACACAGCAGAGAGATCCAGAAGAATTGGAAGCTAGCAGAGTAATCCTTGGATGCAACACCACCAGAAGATCCAGGACCTGGAAGCTAAATAGATTAGTCCTTGGATGGGACCCCACCAGGAGATTCAGGACTTGGAAGATAAGCAAATTAATCTTCGGATGAAATTCCCCCTCCCCCAACAAGAAAGAATTTTTCAGAAGAGATTGGCAAGTTTAAAATTGGAGAACAAATCCAATGGTTAAAAAGGGGGGGAAGGGTGTAGAGACCCCATTCCCCTTAGAGAAGAACATTCTGTTTTTGTATACATCTGGGCAAGAAATAAGGGACAACAACACAGACACACACACAGCCTCTTCCCCCTCTATCCTAATGAGATAGGGCCAGAGATAAACTTTGCAGAGGAGGATATTCTCTCTTGCCTTTGGCATTTGGTGAGTTGTCTGCATGGCGAGTTGTCCCACGTGGCAAGTCGGCCAAGGCGAGTAATCCCATGGCGAAGTGGGGGAGAGGGGACCAGGGAAGAGGGGCAGGGGCTGGGCATCCAGTGTGGGGGACTGCAGCGGGGTAGACGTGGTGAGGCAGCTGCGGTGAGTTGTCCTAGACTAGCCTACCACTAGGATCTTCACTGGAAAGAAAAATCCCATTCATTGCAGTTGTAGCTTTCTCCAAATAGATAGATGATTTAATCTGGAAATGGTCCCTCTGAGCATACAGCCAGTTGTCATGATGCACAAAAGAAGATGGTGCATCCAGAACCTTTTAGGGTTTCTCCAGTATTAAAAGGAAGAGAGTTTGATTTGGGTTGAGTGACAATTTGCGAGCAAACCCTTAACGCTCCATAGATATGAGAGAATATTTAGAATATTTCTGTTCCACAAATAGTAAAGCAATACTTTGCAGGTAAAAGCTGTGAATTCTATACCTTGTAAAAGGCTCAAATTGAATTCTGAAAAGGAAACTAGATAATACTAGTATCGCTACTACAAATAATTGGTTCTGAAGAAGAGATGAATTTTTTAAAAATAAGCTACAATTTATCCTCACATTTTAATTATCTTTGGGCAGGAGCCAAATCCTAATGATAATTCAGTCCCTTCTTTTAATTATCTTGATATTGCTGTAAGGCAAAGACAAGCAATCTTCGGCACCTCTTTCTGAAAGGACAAAAGAAAAAGAACAGGCAAATCATTTTTTAGAATTTCTTAATGTCTTCAGCATAATTAGAAATCTTTCCTATGTAACTAATTATCATAGATGACCCTACTTTTTATACATTCTCCCCATCGCAGCCTTTGCCCTCTAAATAAAAGTGTGACCTATGGATGTCATTGCTACTTTCATAATCTGCTGTCACTGACATAATTTATCTGAAAAGGCAATGGACTGTGACAGAATACCATAAAGGAGGATCCTGAGTGAGCATGAAATTCTGTCATCAGCAGTTACCACACTTAGCTAAGACAATCTTTAGAGTAACCTATTTATAGTATAATTGCTTTATAAGATTTCATTGCCATTCAAAATTATTTAGGAAAGGAGCCCCAACAGTAAACAGTTATGTAGAGTCAGAAAATATCAGGATCAGAAGGGCCCAGCTAAATCCAATCATTTTAGATTATTGGGTCTAAAACTTCAGCTGTAGATTTTCTCAGAATTATAGCCATTCAAAAATAATTTGGAGGAACATTGTAATGCCTGGATATGATTGGTAAGTGAATGGAATAACAGTTCCTCACTGCAAGCAGCTTTGCAAAATACACTGATAATACCCAATGATATATTTCAATTCCAGGTCCAATTCTAGCCATCGTATTTAAGAAAGACATTGGCAATCTGAAACACATCTAAAGGAGAGTAACCACATTTATAAAGGTCTGGAAGGAAAAACTTATGAGGAATATTTGAAGGCATTGAGTATGATTAGTATGAACACAATGGCTTTGCTGAGACACAATAGTTCTCTTCAAGTGTCTGAAGGGCTGTCTTGTTGAAGATGAAGCAGAATCATTCAGAGTTGCTCCAGAAGACAAAGTAGTAAAATTCAGTTGGAGATGGGGGAATAACATCCCTAGCAATAGGAATTGTTTAACAGTGGAATAGATTTGCTTTTGCAGGGATAATTTTCCTTTGCTGCAATGTTAAACAGAGGCTAGATGGCCATCTCTTGGAGATGCTGTGGTAGTGAGTTCCTTACAGTGGACAGGGCATTCAGCTAGTTGATCTCAAACATACCTTACATTCTGTGATTGAAAAAGGCTGATCTAATGGTTAACAGAAATGACTAATGTCCCCTTGTGGAAACAATGTGTACATAAAAAGGTACCGTAGTAATAAGGTCTCTACTGAGGAAACTCCAGAAGATATGTACAGAAAAGTGTTCCTTTTCTGGGATGGTGACCATGGAACATGGTGCTTCATAGCTCCAGCACATTTATATGATACTGATTTTCTGAATGCATTCCAGTGAGGCTTTCAGACAGATTCTTATCCTCATTTTGTGGATTTAGAAAGAAACTAAAGCCAAACCCCCCCATACTTTTTAGTTCGTTAAAAATGACAATAATTGATGGCTTCCTGGTTCCTAGATGCTACATGGGCATCTTTTTTCAGATAGCATATAATTTTGACCTTATTTCATTATATTTTTGAAGCATATAGTAATAGACATTGTCCAATCTTTTCAGTGCAAATAACTTGCTAAGATAAACTATTTCTTACTATCTGCAAATATTTATAACCAGGAATTACATCCTGTGTGGGGACGGTAATGTGATTAAATATTTCAACATTTTTAATTCTTTCTACAGCAAAACCTGGTCATCTGTCTGATATGATACATGAAACAAGATCATTCTCTTATTCATTCATATTGCTAGTTCATTGCATTATGAATACTGCATTTCATTAGGTTACAAGGAATATAGTTTTGGTTCAGAATTCAGAATGAGGTGATCTTTTAAGAAGAAATCCATGTAAATGTAATGAGTGCCCCATTGATTACTGCTGGAAACATGATGAAATCAAATGTTAATGTTAGTTAAGGGTATCACAAATAAAAATTCAAAGAGGTTTTAAATCAGGAATGCACTTCAGTAATTTGCATTTAAGGTATAAGTCCAAAGATAGATCAATAGCCCCTTGTTTTACTATGTCCAAAGAAAATGTGAAACATGTTTGTAGACATTCATTTTGACATGGAGCTTAGAAAGTATGAATGCCTGAAAAGATTTAAACAATAAGTTATTCTGTGATCAAAAGAAATACTTGGGCATAGTGGACTGACTTATATTAGGCAAACTTCTAGTGAATCATCCAATAATGAAAAGAATTCTGTATCCCAAAGGCAGGACCTGATATTTTGTTCAGTGATTTTAGGCAGACAAATTAAATACTGATTTACTGGTGTTTCACAAATCACTGAAGGTCACACTCCACTTTGTTAATTAAAGTACTTAATATTCATATGCATATCAATCAAGAGCAAAACCTCAAAGGCCAGAATGTCATTATAATGTAGAACCGCCATTGGAAAACTGGGACTGAAGTATATTATTACCCATGTTCCCTCTAGAAAATCTTCATGGGTTTGTATCATTGGAGTTTCATTCTTACTCCCAATTTCAGAGAGCTAAAAAGCCCAGCTCAACCTTATTGCTGTCCATTTAAGGCCAGTATGCAACCCTCCCAGCCTCTCGGGCCAGAGTGTTATGTGCAAAGTTTCACATATATGGAGGCTTAAACAAAGGGAGAGGAGGCAGCAGCAATAATGCCCTTACTAGCTTCCCTCACCCAACTCCTCATAGGGATTGGAGGCCTGCTTTTACAAGTCCACATGCCCTGAGGAGAAACCTCTCTAAACTAAAGCAGTTTTGGAAGGCTTGGTGAAACGTCCTGGAGCTGGAGTCCAAACAGCTGCCATGAAATCATTTATTGAACTTTATTGCTCTGATAGAATGTAAGCATCAGATGATTAATGTATTAATCAAATTTATACACTGTCCATCTCACTGTATATAAGTAACTCTGATTATGTTAACATAATGTTCAGTGAAAACAAAAGGAAAAGAACCAGATAAAGAGCAGAAGAAAATAAGGAAACTCCAGAGCCATTCTCTGAAATTAATAGCAACAGCAATAGCACTTAGATTTAGTATATATCGCTTTACAGTGCTTTACAGTCACAACTCTGGAAGAAATAATATTGGAGTCTAATCACAAACTTATTGATGCATCTAAAATATCTAAACAGAAATAACAAAGGGGGAGGGGGAGGGAGGGAGAGAGAGGTGGGGAGAGGAGGCTATATTCATTAGATTCAAACTAGTATTTTCAGTTATCTATTAATGTCATCATTAAACTGTGTTACTTTTGGGAAACTACTAGCCAGGCAAGGAGAAGAGATCAGTGCAATAAAACAATCAACTTCAACTCTTCACATTTGGATCTGATTGCTTGCACCTGACAGTTACAAAATCTGAAATATTCAAATCGACAAAGATCTATGAATGATTACCCCAAATATTTAACAGTATTGAAGTTAAAAATAAAATTCCATTTTACCTTTATACTTCACTGTTGTATGTTTAATGTACAACAACAGTTGTTGGAAATTTGGATTGTTGGATTGGATTTGGAATTGGGATTTGAAATTTTAGTGATGATTGCAGCAGGCCTTATACCACCAAGATACAAAAACAATTAGTTTAGTTCCTGTCCTCTATACCATGGGTATTAGGAAGTATTATGTGTAATAAGAAATGAATCCAAAAACAAATTAAATAGGAGAGAAGGTAACATACAACTTTGATGAGTTCCATAATACATTCTATTTGAGAGAGAAAGAATAATTCCATTTATAATTACTCAAAGAGAAAGGCTAATAATGATATCAGAAACAACATATTTTCAAACCTATTTTTTTACCAAATTGCTTGAATATCATTGTGTCTTTGACAAAATGATAAACAAATTCAAATGATAAACAATATGTATCGATAATTCACCTCAGCAATTTTATATAGTAATTGTTTGGCCCATTTATATGAAGAATCTTGCTATGTGGTTAGATTTAAATACTGAAAAGAAGAACTGATATATATCCCTAATACCTAGCATAAATCCAGGATCATGCTAACAATATGTGTTTCAGTCCCAAATAAGACAATTGCAGGAGATATCTATTAGTATGACTCAGTTACTTCTTGAATTGCATCTATCCAATTAGTGCAATTGGAACTAATGCTGATTGAATGTTCTGTAAGAATTCCTCTATAAAACTAACGTTTTCTATTTTATTAATTCATACAGAAATAAATTTTGTTATTTGAAATAAATTTTCTATCGACTTTCAAAACTAGGGCATTAAAACTTTTCATTCTGTAGGTTAAATAGTTAATATCAATTTAATCAAAATACAGTATTTTAAATTTTAAAAGTTTGAAAAATTGATTTATAGGAATTGAATTTGTCCAAGGCACTAAAATTATGGAGATCTTATTTATCTTTTTAAATAATTACTGACTACTTTAAAACTTGGATTATTCTATATTTTAAGCTTTTCAAGTTGAAACTGAGCCCTGGACAGATTCCATTTTTTGGGCAAGATTTCAAAGAGTGGAGTTATAATTGCCTTTATGCTGATCAAAAAACTCAGCTTAATTATGTGATTCTTTGTTCTATCTTGTCCCCAGTTCAGATCTGAGCCTGGTGCTGAGGCCAATGAAGGATGCCAGATACGAGGTGCAGATTTTGATTTCCTTTTTATTGGAGCACTCCAAGAAAAGGAGTCCTGGCCAAAGTACCAAGGACAAAGGATTAAGAAAGCTTTATACATTCTTGGGTGGCAAAAAAATGTATATTAAACCGGGTCTTATTTTTGGGAAAACACCGTATTCTTGCAAGCAAAAGCCTCAGTCCATCCTGTAGTAGTACCAAAACATACTAAAACTTGCTTTCTAGATAATTCAGTGAAGTCTACCGTATTTCCCAAATGGCCCTTGATTAGTAGCCTTTAAGTTTGGCACATGGCAACTTCTGGATTATTTCTGGCACAGATCAGCTTGGAAAGCAGTGGAATAGGGACCCTTGCTTACTGCATGGCATGTCACAAAATCTACAAGGGTTTTTGCCCCCCAATGTATGCTAGCATGTATTTGTGATAAAAGAATCCTTAGGGGTATATTTGGTAGAATAAGTTCGCTCTCTCTACCCTCCCCCATCCATCATCCCCCTCTCTGCCTCCAATTGACTTGGCCCTTGCCCAGTCCTTGCTGTATAAAAGGGCAAGGAAGTGGGTATGGATGGAGAAATAGGAATGAGGGAGGTGTTAATTCTGAGTGTCATAAGGTGGCTCTATTTACAGCCCAATTCCCTTTTGTGTAAAGGGGTGTCTTAGTATCCTTCTTGAAATACTGTATATGACTGCTATTTGTTTTAGTTGCCAAACTGCCTCCAATAGTTTTAAAATTTGTGGGCCATATTTAACAGTTGATCCTTTTGCATTTAATAGTTCTCTTTCCTTCCATAAAGCTCCATGGGCATGGAAGACTCTAAAGGCATATTTGCTAGTAGTTTGATACTCCTACTTCACTATGAAACTATGTGGTCAGGCTTAGTTTTTGGGGAGGAAAATAAGGGGGGGGGGAATCTGCCTCTGTCTACCAGCATCCATCAGTATTCATCTCGCTAGCGTCCTGTCAGTGTGTGTGAGAGTTGAGGGCTGTTTGGAAAGTGAAACAGTATTTGCTGTGTGAGCAAGAAGGAGACAGCAAGGAGCCTGGGTGTGGCTTAGCTCAACTGTTCTGTACTAAAGCTGCTTGGTGCTGTGAAACTAAACTGAAACTGAGACTCCTCTCCTCTGCTTGTGTTTTCCATTTCGAACAGATTTTTCAGGTGGGGAGGGGGAGTAGAACTCCTTAGCATCAGAGTGTGTTAATAATAATATACGAAATACTAATGCTGTGATGGACATTTAGAAAAATCCTTTCTTAGTGAGCACAAAGAAGCCAAGAGGAACATACGTGCCAAATTTCAAGTTTGTAGTCACCCAGGTAGCTTTGTATCTAAATCGGGGCTAGAATTCAAAGTCTCCCTGTAGGTGCCTTAGCCACTGCACTAAACTAGTTCTTTATCTATATGGATTGTATTGGATCCAATAAATTGCACTGCTCATATAAAAGATACACAAACAGTGAATACAGGTAAGTGGCATATGGTAGCTTCTGCATGGATCAATATCTGACATGCTTTTTGATAAAATATTTTTATGAAATGCTTTTTCATTAAAATAATTCATATTTATTGATAAATAGGTAACGACAGTTTGAATTGCAAATTGCAAGTAAAGATTAGTGTATTGGGAGACCAAACAATGTTCAATATTTAGACTAGTTACCATGATATCATTCTGAAGCAGCTGATTTGAGGAAATAGCAGTCCTGACCATTATTATAGAGTTATATACTATTGTTTTGTTTCTCTAGAATTAGAAATTTATATGTAACTCCAACCCCAGGCTTTAATTTCATTAGAAATCCAGTATTAAAATGTGTATTGTAATAATTTTTTTCTCAAACTTGGCCACCATTGGCATCAAAGCCATTGTTCTTTATAATTTTACTGGAGGAAATCTTTCCTGCTGTTTCCCCTCTTCCCAATCCCAATAAAATGTAAGAAAACAGGACAGGTGCTAGTTTCTCAATAGTTTTAGCAAATTAATCATAAGGATTGGCCTCTAGTCTAGATTCTTGGTCTGTATTGTGATAATAACATATGGAAATTATGTCCATTTTAAAGGCAGCAGGTGTTAGAACAATGAATGGCCTACCTCCTTTGCATCTGGACCAGAAAAGCTCCTTCAGTGTTTACAAGAAACAGGAACATAACAAACATCCTGACAGTGGAAGAGAAACACACAGTTGCTATTCTTTTTTTTCCGTTTTTCTCACACGGAAAGTTTTATTTATATTGTATAAATAAAAGTAGACTTGTTTGGAAGAAGGAGGAAACTATATTCATTTCCATATGGAAGTAAAAGCAATTTAGAGAGAAGGCATTCTCTTGTCAGATTAATTTGTTTTTCCCTGCTTGGTTCACTCTAGATAATTCACCCTTTGACTATTCAATGGCACACTTTGGTGCAATTTAATCAAGCCAGTGGAAAGAAACCACATTTGAACCTAATGTTACATTAATTCCCCCTCCAAAATAAAAAAATACTGCCTGCAACACATAGATTAAAAAAAAAAATTCAGCACAAGCAAAGTGTAAAAGATAATACCAAAGAACTTTTTACATACCGTACCATACGTGACATTGGAAAGGAAAAGGTTGGGAGAGATAAGCTAGATAGTAGTTTCTTGCAGCCTTCCACGTTGCTGGAGGTTTAGAAAAGGAAACAAGCATTGCAAAAAAAAACCCCAGTTTTCGTTAGCTTGCAGTCTACCATCAGCAGAAGGTCTCTGTTGAGGGTGTGGGGCTGCAAGAGTGAGACACCTCCCCTGCTCCCCCCGCCCTCAAACAAATTTTTGTGCTGGTAGGCTGCAAAGTGCAAACTAACAAAAGCTATTTTTCTTTTTCTTTTTTTGCAATGCTTGTTTCTTTTTCTCGGCTCCCAGCCCCGTGGAAGGCTGCAAGAGGTTCCCAACTCAGCTTATCTCTTTCGATCTTTTCTTCCCCAATGTCAAAGCGCTGGACTGCCTTACATGCACACTTCTCTCTCTCTCTCTCTCTCTCTCTCACACACACACACACACACATATGCAGGGATCAGAGAGGTGAGCTGAGAGTCATGCAGAAATCCATAAGGCACAGAGGCAACAAGAGGGGAGTGGAGACAAAATGGAGAAGCCTCTGCCCATTAAAAAACAACAACCTGCAGAGCTTCCCTTTTTGTCCACCCTCCCCTCCATTGCCACCATGCCTGATGCTGAAAGAGCAGTTCTGCTTCTGCCCTTCTCCCCCCACAATACCAGAAGCTGCATGCCACTGACGTTCACTTTCTATGTCCCCCCCCCCTCAGAGCCCATGCGCCACTCCTGTCATCCATTGTGTGCTGGCGGGCAGAAACCCCATGGGTCCCAGGCCCTCTCCTTTGCAACTCCTTCTTCCACATTCAGGTAGAAAGAAGGAAAGGGGGAGAGATTGGCAGTGGGGCTTTCCCATGTGGGGATGGGGCAGTCCCAATGAAAGGCTGGAGAGTGAGGCATGAAGGCGCCGGTATGGGCGTGGTTGCTGATCTGCAACCTGGTGGACCGGGCCAGACCACCGCCAGACTTAGATTCACGGCGCCGCCTCAGCCCTGCCCCCTGGGCTTGCACACAAGAGGCATCGAGCATGCGAGGACTGGTGTCTAGGATGAAGGGAAGTGCTAGCACACAGTCCCCAGGGATGCCAAGCTCTGCGTCCTGTGAACATGCTGAGGGGGCAGGGCTGAGACGGAGCCACGGATCTAAGGCTGGTTGCAGTCCAGCCTGGATGGCCACCATTGAGTGGCAGATCAGTGCCTGGTTAGCCTGGGTGCCGCAGACCCGTCTTTTGATATTTCCAGAACAGACCCTTGGGCCGGATCTAACCACCTCGTGGGCCACAAGCGGCTCACGGGCCTTGAGTTTGATACTCCTGCATTGTAGGATAAGGTTAATATATCATGGGATAAATAATGAGATTATTTTAGGAATCAATATTTGAAAACATACTAAAGAACAGCTAATAGTGTATTTCCAGAATGGGAAGAATTTCTCATTTATGTTACAAAAACGGTGTCAGCTGGATCTCCTGCGTGTGGTTTGCAGCTTGCTTGCCCTTGGCTGCCATAGAAACAGGGAGGAGGGTTTGGCATCTGGGGTGGGAAAGTGAGTTGGTGTGAAATGTTCCTGTGAGAATTGGAAGGGAGGTTTGCCACCCATCAACTGAGTGCAATTATTTGGACTTTTCTAAGGCCAACTGTCCTGCGCCTCTGGAGGCATATAACATCTGCTGAAGAGTTTTCCCATAACATCATATATTGGACACTGGTTGGTCTTCCTGGAGTGGACCCTGGGGGAAGGATTTGGGGTGACTTTCTTTTTTTTTCTTTTTCTTTTTTAATGTTTCTTATTTATTTTGACAACAAACATTGACAAATACAAAGATAAAACATCAAATAAAACCATCTTTCCATTGTACAGTGTGTCGGTTGGTACATATCTTCTGTGTACGATATCAACAGTCTTTCCCTTCTAAATTAAAATTCATATTATATGGATCAACTATGCATATTTTATTATATTATTGTTAACTCCTTATTGGACTATAATTATAAATTCACGTCATCCTTTACAAGCAAATCTCAACTTTTACAAAACCTAGTTCATAATATTCATTTCATTGTAATCAGTTATAACGTATCATTACATTGTCTTATCTTTACTATTATGTTGTAGTTATATTATAATATATTTTAGTTCCCTATTTTCTTATCTAGCCATTGATAAAATAAACCCCAAATTTTATAATATTCTTTATCTTCTTGCTCTCTAATTGCTAATGTCAGTTACTCATTTCTGCACATTCCATTATTTTCTTAATCACCTCAATTTTTTCACTATTCCAATTTTTGGCAAATGCAATTCTAGCTGCTGTTAAAACATTTATAATCAAATATGTCAATTCTCTATTGTATCTTTCAGGTAAGATACCCAATAAAAAAATCTCTGGTTTCAAATCTATATGCTGTTTTGTCATTTTTTCCAGCCATGTATGAATTTTAGTCCAGTATCTCCTGGCTTCCACACACGTCCAACACATGTGATAGTATGATCCAGGTATCTGATGACACTTCCAATATTTCTCCGATTTGTTCTTGAACATTCTTGCTATTCTTGCCGGGGGTAGATGCCACTTGTAAAACATCTTGTACAAATTCTCTTTATATGCTGTTGACATTGTTATTTTATAGTTTTGAGACCATAATTTCTGCCATCTTTCTAAATCTATCCCATATCCAAAAATTTCCCCCCAAGCAATCATTGTTTCTTTTACTTGTTCTTCTAATTTTACTCCAAGTAAATATCCATATAATTTTTTAATCACCTTCTCATCAGTACCTGTCAAAATTCCATCTAATTCAGTAAGTTCCTTATAAAATCCTTCTGTCTTATAATCTTTATCATATCTAGAATGTATTTGCACATATGAATACCAGTTCATCTCTATTTCTTGTTTCTCTAGTTCTTGCTTAGATTTGAGTTCACCTTCTTCATTTAATATTTCACCATATCTTACTGTATGTTCCATTTTATAAACAATTGGATATGTAAATGCCTCTAAAGTTGACAACCAGACTGGTATTTTCATGTAATGTTGTTTCCTTATTTTCTCCCATATTAATAATAAAGCATCACAAATATAGTGTCTCCTAAAATACCCGTGTGTTTTACTTTCCTTATACCATAAAAAAGCATGCCGTCCCAATAATAGGTCATGACCTTCTAACGTTAACAATCAAGTATTCCTTAAAACTATCTATTCTTTCACCCACATCAGTGTTGCCGCCTGGTAATATAATTCCCAATTGGGTAACCTCCTCTTATTCTGACATCTTGTAACAATTTTAATTTGATTCTTGCTTTCTTTCCCTGCCATATATACTTCAGTATTATTTTATTTAAATCTTCAAAATATTATTTCCCTAGTTTAATTGGAATTGTCTGAAACAAATATAAAATTCTTGGTAATATATTCATCTTAATTGTAGATATTCTCCCTATTAGAGATTATTGTAAATTTCCTCATTTTTCCCACATCTTGCTGTTAATTGTATTCCTAAATATTTAACTTTTATTTAATTTGGATATTCAATCTCTCTGTTAATTCTTTCCTTTGTTTTTCCACCATATTCTTAATCAAAATCTTAGCTTTGTCTTTATTTATTTTCAAACCTGCCACCTGTCCATATTCTTGGGGTGACTTTCAATGTGTAACTTTCACATGGATTTTCCCCAGATCTTGCCTTGCTTTTGCTATCAGTTCATTCTTAGTAAAAGTACCTCTTCTTGGGGATTTTCTTTCTTAGGATTTGAATGGAGGCAGACCTGACATTAGGCAAGATCTGCTTTACTGGCCAATCCAAAGACCCTAGTCTACCAAGGGGATTAAGTGCTCTATGTCAACCCATGGGAGCAACCAGGAAAAGTCCAGAGCCACAGGAGCAACCCCACACACAGCCATACCACTCTCGAGATAAGGCAGAATGGTTGGAGGGACTGGAGCTTGATGAGGAGCCAGTTCGAACCACGTGGTTACTGGGCATAGGACAACTGGAGGGCCCTGAGGAGCATATACTGGGGATGACTCTTACGAGGGGCCATTAAGGATCCTGCAGAGCAGAGGGGAGATTCCCCCCACTGACCCTGACCACAAGGATCTCATGCTGAGCCATGCATTGTATGTGGCACAAAGGTGATCAAAAACTGGAGAGTCAGAGAAATGCTTGCTCAGATGTCTGCCTAGGAATCCAGGACAGACCAGCCAGGCAGCGGGAAGATAGGCCACCTTCACAGCAGCAGCAGCAACAACTGTCTCCATTGCCCCACAGGAGATAATGCTGGCTGCAATCACACAGCCACCAGCAGCTTTGGTGGCTCCAGCACTCATGGCTGGGGGAGCTGTTCCCTGAAGGCGAAGGGCTCCCAAAGTGTTGCTGCTGGGAGTGAAGTTTGTGGGATCTGAAATTGCTGGAATTCTTTTTAGCTCAAATCTGGAATTATATGCAGCAGAATGGGGGAAATTGGCATCAGAAACTGCCAAAGTGAGATGTGTAACCATAGCCCTGGAAGGAGCCGCAATAAAGTGGATGGTTTCTCTTCACAACAACAATGCCCCCAACTGTGAAACTACAACCAGTTTATGGCAGCCCTCCACCAGCAATTTGAGGAACCTCTAACAGAACACAAAGCCAGATATCGGACCATCTCACAGGGCTGGCAGTCAGTGATAGAATACACCCAGAAGTTCCATGGAGTGGCATGTTGGCTGTCCACATTGCCTTAGGAGATCCTGAATGAATGTTTCAAAGATGGGGTCAATGATGAAGTCTCTTGGGTGACCCCTGGGACCTCCAGTGCTGGTATGGACTGATGATATGGAAATAGACCTGGCCAGAGATTGACACTGAGGCAGCCATGGTTGGAGCAAGTTCTCACCCCCCTGCTCACAAAGAATCCCTGTGAGTGAGCAAAGGAGGGCCAGTGCCTAAGCAGTGGTCCATAGCATGTTTCAAGTGTGGAAAAGAAGTGCATCAAGCAGCTGACTGCCGCTCCACCAAACCTAACCCCAAACCTGCAGCCACAGGGTAGGAATGTTGAGAAGCCACCACTGAGGCTCCATGAGACTGCCCTGAAAGGGGTGAAGGTCATTGAGTTTGCCCCACCTGGCTAGGAGGGTCTAGGAGCTCTGACACCACTAGAGGAGAATTAATCCGACCCCAATGATGACCTCTTGGTAAGTCGACATATGATCCCCGTGACCATCCAAGTGGAGGATGTTGGCCCTATGGACCTGGGTTATACCAAGTGTCTGGTTAGCCCTGAGGTCATAGAAAAACTGGGACTGAGGAAACTGAGGTACCCATAGCCTTCTGCCAATTGCATGGGTTGGTGGTGAGGCAGGGATTCACTTCATAACAGAACCTGTGGAAATGAGGATGGGGAGCCACAAAGAGCTCCTGAGTTTTATAGTAGCACCCGGTATGCTTAGACCTGGTCCAGGGGGAGTGGGCGCCCTGGGAACAATGAAGGACTGGCTTGCGATGTCTCTGCCAGTGAAAACAGCTTGGGAAGGTCACATGCAGGTTCTCCCAAGCTCTGTTTTCACTGGCCGAGGGTTGCAAGAGGCCATCACAGCCAAAAACGGAACTCAGTAGCCCATTTTCTCTGGCAGAGTGCTCAGGTCACCAGAGGCGCCCCCAACATGAGTGATGTCGAGCTGGCCATGCCCACCCTGGCCACACCCACCCTGGTCCCCAAGGTCAAACACAACCTGATGCGGCCTTCAATGAAATTTAGTTTGACACCACAGCAGTAGAACTTCTTAGTAATGCATTCTAGCAATACAGCTAAGCCAAAAAATGTGAAAAGCTGGTGGACTCAAATCTCTACCCCAGAAGTCCTCTAGGTTTTTCTTCCCTGCCTTGATATGCACCTTGATAGTTCTCAGTGCCACTCTCTAACTTCAGTGCCACTCTATACTTCACTTGCTGCCTCCAACTGAACCTGCTGAGTGTGAGAGATTTGTATGCCCTGTGTACAAATTCTGGCAATGTAAAAGGGGAAAGACCAGTAGCACCACCTCCTGGCTCTTAGTGTTGAAATTATGTGGGTAAAGAAATCAGTTCTTTCCACACTCCTATTTAAAGAGAGAAAGCAATAAATATATAAAACAAAATTGCATTTTATTTAACAAAAGAAAGAGTACATAAGACCTGGGGGTGCAGGGTAAGCAGGCAATGAAAAGAATCAATGGCATAAGGAATATAGAGATAAGAAATATGGAGAATCATGTGGCTAGAAGGGACCTTGCAGGTCCTTATCATTTTAGTTGTTCTTCTCTGCACTCTTCCCACACATTGCTTCCTGTTCTATCCTCTGTAGTTTTGGGAGTCCAGGGAAGACAACTAAGATGATGAGTCTATAGAGTAAATTCTGTGAGAAACAGAAAAGGAAACTAGATATGACTAGCCTGACAAAGTGTGATGGCTCCCTCAGACGCAGGCTTGGATGAGGATAAGGAGCCAACTTTGGAGCTATCTGAGGGGGGCAATGTCTCAGCGTCTTTATTCCTTTTTTTCCTTTAACTTTATTTTATTAGATTATAGAATAAAAAACAAAATACAAAAGCAAATAGGAAGACACAGTAGGGGGAAGAAGGGGAAAGAGATGTGAGGGAAGATGGAGAAAAGAAAAAAAGCATTGATTTCTGACTCCCTCTCTGTTACAGTAAATAAAGCATTAACACTGAACCACAACGTTTTTTCCATAATAATATAAACTAGCCATTTCTATAAAAACAAGTCAATCTAATCAGTAAAACCGAAAATCAAAGTTTCATTTTTTCCCATCTCAAGTACAAAGTCCAGAAGTGATCTCCAAGTACTTACAAAGTACTTACATTCTTTTCTTTTATCAAAACAGTCAATTTAGCCATTTCTGCCAACTCCATCAGCTTTTGTTGCCATCGTCCATGATGGGAATCAAAATATCCTTTCATTTTTGTGCCTACAGTAGTCTTGTTGCTGTCAACATATATAAGATCAAAGTTGCAATTTTTCTCCAAGACTTTTTTCATTAAACCCAAAATGAAAAGTTTCTGATTTCATCTTTATCTTCATTTTTTTCTGTATTAAAATATGAATCTTCCTCCAAAATTTCTTTGCTTTATCACATGTCCACCATAAATTACACAAAAATCCTTCTTTATTTTTACATATCCAACACTCATTTGAAATACCTTTATACATTCTAGATGATGTATCACTGGTATTTAACATTGGATAAGTTATTCTAGATAAATTATCCAGTGTTAAATACCAGTGATACATCATCTTACAGAAATGTTCTTTTAAACTATAGTTTAGTGTGAATTTTAAACCTTTTGTCCACATATTTTCCCATTGTTCAAGCATCACATTATATCCAAAGTTTCTTGCCCACTGAATCATACAATTTATTTTTATTTTATTTATTTATTTATTTTTGTCAATTGCTTACAAGATAATAGGTATAAGTTAAAACATAGTTATGAATATATAACTATATAACTATATGGATACATATAAGAAAAATAAAAAAATAAAAGATACAATAGGACAGGGGTGGTAGGCACGTTAGTGTGCTTATGCATGCCCCCTACAGGGGTGAGGTCAACCACAGAGTCAGGTAGAGTATTTCAGACATTGACCACTCTGTTGCTGAAGTCGTATTTCCTGCAATCAAGTTTGGTGCGATTAACCTTGAGTTTGTATCTATTGTTTACTCTTGTGTTGTTATGGTTGAAGCTGAAGTATTCATTGACAGGTAGGACATTGCAATGTATGATTTGTTTTACAATCTTTTACATGTTCACTTTCCAAATTCAATTTGAGTAACATTTTATAAATCTTAGCAATAATATGTTCATCCCTACCACACAATAAGATTTCTAACATGATGACCAGAACTGGATGCAGTATTCCATGTGTGGCCTCACTAGTGCAGTATTAAGTGATACTATCTTGTGATCTTGATACTTTTCCTCTGTTGATGGGCCTAGAAATGCACTGGCGTTTTTGGCAGCTGCAGCACTCTGCTGACTCATATTTAAATAGTGATCTACTAGGACACCTAGATTCTTCTCACAATTACTACTGTTGAGTCAGGTAATTTTTCTTTCCTAGTTGCAGGACCTTTACTCACCATAAAACTGCATCTTGTTGGCTAGGATCAAGATCCTTCTGAATCTTGAGTCTATTCTCCAAAGTGTTAGCAAATTCCCATCAGCTTAGTGGAGAGCTTTGAAGAGCTCTTCTATCTCCTTATACAGATGATTTATGAAGATGTTGAAGAGCTCTGGCCCCAGAACAGAACATTGAGGTACCCTACTGCATGCTTCCTTCCATGTAGATGTGGTCCTATTGAGGACCACACATTGAGTGTGGTTCATCAGTTGCGAATCCATCTTGTGGTGATGCTTTCTAATCCTCATTTTTCCATCTTATCTAGAGATAGGCTGTGGTGTATTTTGTCAAATTACTTACTGAGGACTAAGTATATATATCTACACATTTCCCTGATCCATTAAGTTAATTACTTTATCAAACAAGGCAAGATCTGTCTAATTTTGGGGCAACATCTGTTTAATTTATACATATTTTAATCTAGTAGTTTATATTTTATATGTTATGTCATGTAGCCAGTGATGGGCTGCAAATTTTTTAACAACCGGTTCTCTGGCTAGGTAGGTGTGGCTGGTTGGTCATGTGACTGGGTGGGTGACGTCACTCATCACACCCAGCCCCGCTTCCCAGGTACTCAAAGGCAGAGGTAGGATCCCACCACTGGCTGGCTCTGCCCCTGCCCATTTTTCGGCCTGTTTTTTGGCCGTTTTCAGGGGGCAATTTTTTGGTCATTTTCAAACTATTTTGGGCCATTTTTCAGGTCCCAAAATGCCTTTAAAACATCCTGAAAATGGCCCGAAAACGGCCTGAAAACAGCCTCAAAAATGGCCCCCAAACAGGCCATTTGGGGGGCTGTTTTCAGCTGTTTTCAGGCCATTTTGGCCCCCAAAACAGCCCAAAAATGGCCCAAAAACAGGCCAAAAATGAGCAGGGGCAACCAGTTGTGGAATTTGCTGGTTCGCCAAACTGCACAGAATCTTAACTACTGGTTTGCCTAAATCAGTGCAAACTGGCATCAACCCACCTCTGCATATAGTTTGCCTTATTTTAATTGCTTCTGACACAAATAAACAAAGCAATAAGATTTGTCTGGCATGATCTGTTTTTAACAAACTTATACTGGCTTCTGGTAATCACTTTGTTCATTTCGAGATGCTTACAAATTTACTGCTTCATTATCTTTTCCAGGATATTGCTGTTGCCCATCAAATGGCTTGTGTGATCTGCTGTCATTGGGGCGGGGGGCGGGGAGGGGATTGGGAGTTGGGGGATGATTTTTTTCTCCAGATTTTGTTCTATTATACTTTATTCATTTATTTGATTCTTTTTATTAGTTTTTATTGGTTTTTTTGTTTTGTTTTGTTTTTTTGTTTGTTTTTTTAAATATTAAATATGGTTTTATATTCTGTAAGCCACCTCAAGTCGCCATGGGCGAATAGGCGGAAACATAAATTCAATAAATAAAATAAATTAATAATAATAAATATTCCTGGCTAATGATGTCAAGTTGATTGATTTGTAGTTTCTTGGATCCATTTCCATCCTTTTTGTAGACTGGAACTACACCAGCTCTTTTCCAGATCTCTGGCAGTTCCCCTATACTCCAGGTCCTGTGAAAGCTTTTGCTCAGTTTTTTAGAGAGTTCTTTATGCAGCCATGCTGGTTTCATCTAGGATCTCCTGTTTTTGTTTCTCTGTAGTATTGTGTTTGATTGGATGGTTATGATTTAATTTTCCAATGTACCCCAAGCATCTTGAATTGTTTTTCCCTCTAGTATTTCCATCCATGGAACTTTTCCTAATCTATCTCTTAGTTTGCTGAAGTCTCTTAAAGTCTAAAACTTGGTTCAATTATCCGTGTCTGCATTATCTTAGTTCAATTATCTGTGCTTGCATTATGCCGAATACTAGTATGACATTGTCATTCTCCCGCAGGATTCCCACAACTTCTACCCCTTCTATCGTTGAATCCCTATTGATAAAAATTAAATCCAGTATAATTGACTTTCTGGTTTCCTCCTCTAACTTTTTGGTTACAAAGTTGTCAGCTAGGCATGTCCGAAATCTGTTTCCCACTTGGTGCAGAGTTGGTTTCCCAGTTCAAGTCAGGGTAGTTTTAATGTCCCACATTATTATTGTGGCGTGTTTCCTGAACACCTTAGTTAACTGATTAACAAAGAGTCATCAATTTCCTCTACTTGGTTGGATAATCTGTATTATACATCTATAGAAATGTCCTTTAATTTTCACCCAAATGCATTTGAGAAGGCTTTCACTTGTGGTGCTGTGTATTTCTATAGGAGTTTAATGATTTCATACATACAATGCAACTCCCACTCTTCCTTTTTAGGTCTGGAGTTTTGTTTTTTTTTTTTTTAAAAAAACCATTTAAATCCTTCTAGTAGTATTTCCAATCAAGGGATTCCACCCTACCGAGTTTTAGTAATGGCAACAATAGCTGCTCTCATGTATTAGGACTTCAGGTTCACTCTGTTTGTTCTCCATACTTTGAACATTATTGTGATGGCGAACCTATGCCACGCATGCCGGAAGTGGCATGCAGAGCCATCTCTCTGGGCATGCCAGCCGTCACCCATTGCTCTTTTGGCTGGTCTTCACACGCGTGGGAATGCTGGAAACCGGAAGAGCAGCTCCCTGGACCACATCCATGCACTGGCAGCTGGTCTTCGTGCATGCATGTACATTAGAAACTGAAAGACCAGGTGGCTGGCATGCATGCGTGTATCGGGAAGCTAAACATTCTGTTTCTGTTGCTTCCCCACACACGCATCGGGGAGCTGCTCTTCCTGTTTCCGGCATGCATGTGCACACACTCCTGTTTCGGCACTTGCTGCTAAAAAAGTTAGCCACCACTGTATAGGCATTTGCGTTCTTTATGGCCGACCTTGTGTTTGCTTCCTATTTCTTCTGTTTCATACCAAAGTTTCCCTTCCATCTCCCCACTCCCTTCTTTATTTTCTGGTTATCAGGGAGTTTATGTTTGAAGTTTACATTTCCTAAAGATTTGTTACCTTTCCCTTCCAGTTTTAGTTTAAAGCCCTTTGGATAAGCTGAGCCAATTGTTTTCTAAACATATTTTTTAGTATCTTGTGAGGCATAGTCCATCCCCTGAAAAAAGTCCTTTATGTAGGTAATGTAAACCATGATCTGGGAATCCAAAGTTTTCTCAATGACACTGCCCTTTGAGTCAGGTGTTTACTTCTAGAATCCTATGTTCCACCATTGGATGTTGACCTTCCATCAGAAATATGGATAAGAATATTATCTGTACTCCTAATTTTTTGGCTTTCTTGCCTAGATGCTAATAGTCTCTCAATCCTGTTTTCAGGCTTTTTGTTTTGTCATTCATCATAATATGAAAGAGAAGAAAGGGATAATAATCAATAGGTTTGATGCCCCATTTTGATATTTGCACCTGGGAAAAAACATCTCCCTTGATAGATTATCTGGTCTACAAATGGATGAATCTGTTCCTTTAAGAAGTGTGTAACCTATCACCAACACTTTTTTTTTCCTTTGGGGAATTCTTAGATACTTTCCGTCTTGCTACTGGAACACTTGATGAAGTCTCTTCTTCAAATGTCTGCATATTTTTCTCCAGGAGGGGGATGTGACATCGATTGTTCAGCTCCAGTGGGGCGGGACTGATCTGAATTGGATTAGATAGCAGTTTTCTTGATTTTTTTTTTTACCTTTGAGCAACAAGGTGCCATTGGTTTATCTTTGTGGGTTCATTGCTCCTGGTAGCTATTTGTTCTTTTCTGTGTTCAGTTTGGATACGAAAGTCTGCTTTTACTAAAAGTGAGTTTCAGTTAGATAACAGATAATCAGAATTGGAAGGGACCTTATAGGTCAGTGGTGGCTAACCTTTTTGGACTCCTGCGCCAAAAATTGTGCGCCCGCTTGCATGCTCATTCTCGTGTGCTCGCACCCAGAAGGCAATGCGCCCCCCATGTCCCCTACGCATGCGCGCACAATCCCCACCCAACCCCCCTCTGCCTCCTTACCTGCACTGCGCCTCACAGCTGATTTTTAGTCAGTTTGAGGCCTTTTTCGGCCTCCCAAAGGCTTGAGGAAGGCTTCTGCAGGATTCTACAAGCTTTGTAGGCTGAAATCTAGCTTCGTTTCATCACTTCCTGTTTTTCCAAAAATACCAGAAGTGATGAAACGGGGCTAGAAGCCTGCAGAAGCCTTCCTCAAGCCTTTGGGAGGCCGAAAAAGGCCTCAAACTGGCCAAAAATCAGCTGTGAGACGCGCACATGCGCAGTGAGGTAAGTTTGCCTGCAGCTTGTGTGCCAGCACAAATGGCTCTGCATGCATGCCACAGGTTCGCCATCACGATTATAGATCATCTAGTCCAACCCCCTGCCCAAGCGGGAGACCCTACACCATTTCTGACAAATGGCAGTCCAATCTCTTCTTGAAGGTCTCAAGTGATGGCACTCCCACAACTTCCAAGGGCAAGCTGTTCCATTGATTGATTGTTCTCACTATCAGAAAGCTTCTCCTTATTTCCAGGTTAAATCTCTCCTTGTTCAGCTTCCATCCATTATTCTTTGTCTGGCCTACAGGCGCTTTAGAAAATAGATTGACCCCTTCCTCTCTGAAGCAGCCCCTCAAATATTGGAAGACTGCTATCATGTCTCCCCTGGTCCTTCTCTTCACCAGACTAGCCATGCCCAGTTCCTGCAACTGTTCTTCATGTGCCTTAGTCTCCAGTCCCGTAATCATCCTGGTTGCTCTTCTCTGTACTTTTCCTAGAGTCTCAACATCTTTTTTATAGTGTGGTGATTAAAACTGGATGCAGTATTCTAGGTGTGCTCTTATTAAGTCTTTATAAAGTGGTATTAGTACCTCACTTGATCTTGATTGTATCCCTGTTAATACAGTTTAGGATTGCATTGGCTTTTTTTGACTGCTGTTGCACACTGCTGGTTCATATTTAGCTGGTTGTCCACTAAGACTCCAAGATCTCTCTCACAGTTACTGCTATTAAGCCTGGTTCCACCCAATCTATATGTGTACTTTTGGTTTTTCTTGCCTAAGTGTAAAACTTTACTTTTCTTTACACTGAATTTCATTTTGTTAGATAGGGTCCAGTGTTCAGGTCTTTCAAGATCAATCTGGATCTGAGCCTATCTTCTACGGTGTTAGCTATTCCTGCCATCTTAATATAATCTGCAAATTTGGTAAATTCCCCTTCTGGGCCTAAGACAGAACCTTGTGGTACCCTACTGCTTGCTTCCCTCCATGTAGACTTAAGGACTGGGTATGGTTTGTCAACCAGTTATGAATCCATCTGGTGGTGATGTTATCTATCCCACTTTTTTCTAGCTTACCAAGAAGTAGGTTGTGGTCTACTTTGTCGAATGCCTTGTTGAAGTCTAAGTATTTATGCCTATAGTATTTCGCTGATCTACTAATTTAGTCACTATGTTGAAGAATGAAATAAGATTGGTTTGGCATAATCTGTTTTTAACAAACCCGTGTTGACTGCTAGTTATTATTTTACTCATTTCTAAACGTTGGCAGATCCGTTTTTTTTATTAGGTTTTCCAGTATCTTTCCAGATATTGATGTTAAGTTGATTGGTCTGTAGTTTCCTGGGTCTGGTTTTTTTCTTCCTTTTTTTAAGATGGGAACTACATTGGCTCTTTTCCGATCCTCTGGTAGTTTCCCAGTGCTCCAGTATTTTTGAAAGATGTAATACAATGGTTCTGAGATGACATAAGCCAGCTCCTTTAGAACTCTTGGATGTAAATTGGTGATTTATATATGTTCCAGCTGCCAAGATGGTCTCTGATTTAGCCAGTTATCTAGACGACTGAAAAGTGGAGAGAATATACCTGAGAGGATAATATTGTTAGTGCTATCAATTAAAGTATATTGCTTAGCATTTACGTATTCTCTTCATATAGGAAAAAAAAGGAAGCAGTAATATAGTGTAAGTTGCAAACAAGGGCTGAGAAGCCACCTGTCTTGGCTTTTATTAGGGATTTTATTTCGATGATTTTTTTTCTTTGATTTCGTTCTGATTTTTTTTAATGTTTTGGAGGTAAATTTTAAGTACGGCAAAGAGAGTGACTAAATAAATGTTAGGACCCCAATCAAATTCCACGAGGAAAGGCAAATTGCACATCTAGAACCTTGCGGTCTTTCGCCGCGAGCACAGCAAAAGGTAATAGTTTGAGAGGAAGGCAACAATCTCCCTTCCCCGGCGCCGCCGCTTCTATAGCAACCGCCCGGGCAGAAGAAAGGAGGGCAACCGAAGCGTGACTTTGGTGTCGGTAGCTAGTTGCTAAGGAGGCCGCACGGGGAGAGGTCCGCTGTGCAACTGCAAGAGAAGCAGCCTTCAGACGTGGAAGTGGGGCGTGATTCACGTGGTCCCGAGGCGGAGGCGAGAGTAGAAAGCTCGCCTCGCGGCACACGCGCCGCTGTCGTTAGGGGCCTCTGCTATTGGGGACCTGGATGCCCACCGCTGCAGCCAGAAGGTTCATTTCCTGGTCTCTTAACCCGGGAGCATTTTCCTCCTAGTTTAACGACGGGTAGATAGACAGACAACTCTTCCTAACTCCTAGACAACTCTTCCTGACTTTTTTTTAAAAGAAAACTGAAAACGGAGCAAGAAAGCTAAACACAAGGGAAGGTGACAAAAGACAATGTCGCATAAGTAAGTAAAAAAAAGGAAAAAATAATACAATTTTGCAAAAAGCAATGACGCATAAGTAAATACAAAATAAAACAGTACACTTTTCAAAAAAAAATGTATAGTGCCGCCATCAGGGATGTCAACTTAGGTCAGTTCTGGTCCCTGTTAGAGCTTCTACGAAGTTAACGTTGAAGGGTGATGAATGGGAAGGAAACGATCGCGGAAAATAGGAATAGGCTTGGCTTCACTTAGTATCTAGATTTAAATACGTTTAATATTGTATCGCTTGCCTATTTATGTCACTCGTATAACTGCAGTTTAATAAGGAATTTGTTCCTGTCGAGGGTTTATTGCAAACAAACATGGTGGAATGAACTCTCATTTTCCATGTTTTTATCCTATTTCGCCTCTGCCTAGCTGACCTCTTCTCACATTCACATTCGTTCCTTAGATTGAAAAACGGGTGTTTCAGACGCATTCTCTATCCTTGTTTTGAAAAACAAAATACAGTTTTATAAATTTAAAATATTACAGTGCATTATAGGATGGTTCTATTTTTTTTTTAATGGTGAAATACGTTAATCATTTTGGGACAATCTTTAATAATAGAAAGCCGATACTTTTCAAGAGATAATGGCTGCAGTTTATGAAATCTGATTAGGCTCCTAGCTGGTATGGTTTATAACTCATATTTTATTGGGAACATATGAAAGATTTTAAGAGATTTTTACCCTCTATTTTAATGAGGCATATATCATGATCCCTTATGATCATAGTTCATAAGGATCATAGTTCTCTGCAGTATTTTTTCTACAGGAACAAAACTGCAATATAGAATGTGATTGCAATCTGCATGTTTTGTGAATACTAGTAAGACACACATGAATTTTTTGTATGAATGACTTTTTAAAATAAATTCTACAGTTTTACATGATTTGTAAGAAAAAAAGTTCCCATGCTCCAGAAAACGATCTCTGGATTTTAGTTCAGTATTGTCCAACTTTCATTTATGAACACTAGTTCCATGCAGGATAGCCCCATAAAATGTAAGAAATTTCTGTTGGCCAGGGCTAATAAATTGGTCCTTAATTATTTAAGGTATTAGGAAGTATAGAAATAATCTCACTTTCGTATGGTTTGGTCCCAGATCAAATTGAAATTGCCTAGCCTGACTTGCAACAATAAGTGTTGTTGGCTGAAAAAAACGGTATAAGGTAGGATACTGTATGAGGGGTTCCAAATAATACACAAATTCAACTGAACTCATTTATTACTGATGCAATAAAGGAGTATGCATTGAAGTATTTTTACTTAGGAAGTGCTCTCACTACTTAATTCAATAATCTTTTATAGATTAGTCAAACGAAGAAGGAAAGCAATTAGTCAAAACTTTATAAATACGTATGATATCTTTCCCATAATATATAAGTGGGTGTGCAATTATAATAAATTATAATAGCATTGGAGGTATGTTTTTAGGGACTTTTCATGACAACATAACAATAGTTCTAACTGCCCAACCAGTTTTGTCTGGTATTACCTTTCAATCCTGTGATTTCCTAATTAGTTTCACAACTTCTTTTCTGGGGGAGGCCAGAAATTATAATCGGAGCTTTCTGTAAGGCAATTTGCTCTTGCCCCTGAACCACAATCCTTCATTTTGGAAATATTGTTGAACATCCTCTAGACAGCAGTAAAGCAAGGGTGTCAAATTCGATTTCATTGAGGGCTACATCAGGGTTGTGTTGGACCTCAGGGGGTTGGGTGTGTGGGCGCGGCTGGCTGGCTGGGGCTGGGGCAGGCATGGCCGGGGTGTGGCCAGCTCGGTGTCACTTGTCAAGACTCCGTTTTCAGCCATGACGGCCTCCTGCAGCCCTCTGCCAACGAAAACGGAGCTCTTCGAGCTCCGTTTTCCCTGGCAGACACATGGGCTGGTCCTTCACTATTTCCAGGGCGGTCCTACAGGCCAGGTCTAAGCAGCCTGTGGACTGGATCCGGCCCATGGGCCTTGAGTTTGACACCCCTGCAGTAGAGGGTGGAAAATATCTTTTTAACAGTAAGAATGGGGAAAATGGATATATATATGGCCAACTTTTAATTGGATCAAACTCTTTTTAATCCACTGATAGAATACTGCTGCTAATTTACACAAATGTTTTGGAACTTACATTTGTTCCTGGAACTGCAGATCTTTGGCATAACTGCATGTTTAATTTTGCTATTTATGAAGCAGCTTTAATTTTTACTGGTTCTTCCTAAGAGTGAATTAGATTTAATCAGTGATCAAGAAAACTAAACCATGCTTTATTACCAGTCAGAGAAGCATTGTGTAATTATCATGTTCAGTAAAATTGCTTTCTTTTTAATGTAACTTGAATACACATTCTTCAGTATTTACACAGAATGTAAGAGTTGCAAGTGGATGCAAGAAATATATTATTATATATCAATCTCTGTTTAAACAGTTGAAGTGAACAGTTCTTACAATTTTTTCCTCCTAAGGTCCAGGCAAAACCTGCTTCCTTGTAATTTCCTTGTTTCTTGTCCTGCCTTTTGGAAAAACTTTGAACAATCTTGCCCCATCTTTTTCATGACAGCCTTCCAGATATGTCAAGACAGTTAACTCTCTTTTCTCAGCATATCAATGTCACCAGTCATTCTTTGTAATCTCTTTAGAGGTCTCCTGGTTGGTTTTCCCTAGATTTGATTTTCCCAAATCTACCAGTTTGATAGTACATTTTCTAAAATGTGGCCAGATATTTTAGATGTAGTCTGACCATCACAGAATAAACAGGAAGATATCTTTTCTTGATCTTGACATTGTATTCTGTTGATACAGTCTAGAGTTATTGTTTGTTTGTATCACCAGCCATTTTTAAAAATTTTAAATTTAATTAACATTTATATAGTAGCCCATCTTATTCCAAATTCTGGACAGCCCAAATCATGAACAAAAACAATGTCAGTAGTAAAATAACATAAAAACCATATTAAAACTATTATAAATAATTTTGATTCATGTTCAGTTATAACCAACCAATACACCCAAATGCTTTTTAGATAGTCATAACTTGAATATGGTAATTGGGAACCTTACAGATGCTTTGTCAAAAGCTTTGTTGAAGTCAAAATATAATATGTCAACCACATTCAAATAAATTAATCACTATTAAAAAGAAAGAAATGTCCTTTGGCATGACAAATACATTCTTGATAAAGCCATGATAACTCCTGCCAAACAATACATTCTTTTCTAAATGCTCACAGGTTGAATACTCAACAATTTGTTCCAAATACTGTGTGTAATTGACATAAAGTATGTAATAAGACTATTTTCAACCAATATTTCATTTAGCTGACCTGATAGGGTGGTAGAATCTATTAGATCAGTCTGCTTTAGGTGACTAATTAGGCAACTCTGGGTTTTTACAGAGTGTACACTTGAAATCTTTCTCAAGGATCTCATGGGTAGTTCATTTCATGTTTTGCCACTGTTTTGAATGGACAAGTGGCAAAACATTAGAATGTTTTAAATCTTTAAAGCAAATGCCTTGTCTGTTACTAAGGGAGACAGGCAAGTAGTGTCTTGTGTTTTTTTACAGTCTGATATTTTATGTTGGTTCTCATCCATCTCAGACCCAATTGCTTAGATTTTTAGGCCAGGCAAATTTAACTAATCATTGTCACCACTGAGGCAACTATGTAGAGATCCAGAAGGAAAAAAAAACAGAAAATATCAGAAAAAATATTTGATTCTGCCAAAATAAAAATGAGAAATTCTGAAAAAAACTTGAAATATTTTCCCTGTTGGTTTGAACAAATGCTTTCAAAATAAGCTACTTTTGCAAAAATAGTCAACATGTTTGAATAAAAGGATCTGAAGCATTTAAAGATCTGTGTATTTATTTTAGTTATATACAACATTCAAAATCATTTCAATAGCAGCTGATGTTCATCACATTTTCTGTCTTCTTGAGGTGGATAAAATGCTACTCCATAACACTTTCTCAGGACGTAGTGACCACTGGAGATACCAGTGGGTTATGGGTAGTAGAAGTCAACTGAGTTTTTCACCAGTCAGACAACTCAGAAATGTATAACAGATCCTGGAGCTGAGGGCAGTAGAAAATGATATATCTAGATATGAGAATGAACAAGCAGAAGGAGCTATAGAAAAAAGTTGGTCAAATAAAAACAGCAGATAAATAAAGTGGAAAAAATAGTGTATGACTCAAGGCAAGCACAGAATTGACTGAATTCTTCCCCCAAGAGCCACAGAAATAAGAGCCAGAGGAAGGGACTTGACACGAAACATATAAGAAATATGTTTGGTCTCTTGGCTCCATCTGACTGTTATATATATGACAAAAAGCACAAGGGAGGATTATCAGAAAAATTGCTGAAAGGTTGTGCACTAATCCTCCTAGAAATGCAATCATTGCTAATTTATTTGAGAATTGATACAATCCTTTTTAATTGTGTTATTTATTTATTTACATACATTTCTATGCTACACACTCCAAAGATTTTAAGCAGCTTGCAATCACTTAATAATACCCTAAAACAGCAGATCAGAGATTATTTATTCATCATTGAATTATACCATCTTTTTCTTTGTAAAAAGTTAGCTTACAACACTTTTCTGTAATAATTTTACCAGAGTTATAATATAAAGCAGGGGTATCAAACTCTATTTCATTTCCAGCATTTACCTCCTTTCTCTGACAGAAAACACCCACTGGATAAAATTGATTTTCTTAACAATTGCCACAAAAATCATACAATTGGGCATGATCACAGCGTAACTTTACAACTGTAATTCTAGGCTCAATTATTCCTTTTTTCTATTTTCCTTACAACAACATCCATGTGAGATGTGACTGGTCCAAAGTCGCCCATCTGCCTTTCATGCTTAAGGTGACACTAGAAATCACAATCTCTTGGTTTCTAGGCCAGCACTTTAACCACCACACCAAATCGACTGTCTTGAATTACATCTGGTAACCATGCACCTTGTGAAGCATTGGGGTCACAAGGGCATAGAATGGCATGCCCATCACTATCCTTTCACTACATTCAACATCAACAATACTTCTGAGTGGTATTCAAAGGCAACTATATGTAGAGCACATTGCAGCACTTCATTCATGAGATGACTAGGCATTAGTGATTCTAAAACACATGGATGCAAATAGTGCACTGGATTAATCTCTGCAGTGGCCTTCTTAGCCATAGGTTCTACCTGCTCTTTCACAGCAGGAGCTGTGAATCCAAGATTACCACCAGGTT
Source organism: Bungarus multicinctus (assembly GCA_023653725.1). Taxonomy (NCBI): domain Eukaryota; kingdom Metazoa; phylum Chordata; class Lepidosauria; order Squamata; family Elapidae; genus Bungarus; species Bungarus multicinctus. The sequence continues at coordinate 162,564,869 of CM042836.1, forward strand.
GTGCACCACTTAAGTGAGAAAGTACAATTCCATCTAATACTGAAGATACACAGTCTCCAGAATATTCCTCCCCCCAAAAAAATCTCTCAGCTATGTAGTTTCAGCAGGATTGAGCCTGTCTGTTCCTCCCCCTTCACAACCACAAAGCTTTTGAACACTTAAGATAGGATTTCAACAATATTACTTGGTTGGCCTAAGGCCGTGATGGGACGCAGAGCCCTCTGGGCATGTGAGCCATTACCCAGCCCAGCTCTACCATGTATGCACACACGCCTCTTGCTGGTCAGCTGATCTTTGGGTCTCTGCCCCACATGCGCAGGGGCAGGGCGCACGCATGAGGGTTGTATGCACGGTGGGGCAAGTGCATGCACTGGGTGTTGTGCATGCATGCGGGGCAGGGTGCATGCATGGGGGGGTCACGCATGCATGAGGGTAGAGTACACGCATGGGGGTCATGTGCAAGAGGTCATACGCACATGCAAGGGGGACGGGGTGCATAGACAGCATGCGCACATTGCATTTTGGGGGTGTGCGTGTGCCTGTTTTGGGCACTTCGTGTCAAAAATGTTAGCCATCACTGACCTAAGGTGCATACTTGTTATCAATAAGGAGGTGGCAATACAGGTAGTCCTCAACTTATTAGCATAATTGAGCCCAAAATTTCTGTTGCTAAGTGAGACAAGTAAATTTTGCCCAATTTTATGACCTTTCTTGTCACAGTTATTAAGTGAACCATGGCAGCTGTTAAGTTTGTAAGACAGTTGTTAAATGAATCTGTCTTCCCTTATTGACTTAGCTCATGAGAAAGTCGCAAAAAGGGGTCACATGACCCGGGACACAGCAACTGTCATAAATATGAATCAGTTGCCAAGCACCTGAATTTTAATCGCATGAGTGTGGAAATGTTACAACCGTCATAAGTGAAAAATAATCGTAAGTCACCCTTTTTTCAGTGTGGTTGTAAGTTCAACAGTCACTAAACCAGTGGTTGTAAATTGAGGGCAATTTTCAGTTGATCCCAAACTGATCGATATTCCTATACAACAGTTTCTGTAGATATTAAACAAAAGAGGGAAGAGCATCAATCCTTCAGGCATCCCACAAATAATGGGTTGTTGATGTTATCTCTCCAATCAACATTGATTGGAACTTATAGGATTGCTGCCAATTCCTATAACCAATCCAGACAAATACCATATTTTGAAAGCTGTTGAGAGTTAAAGATTCACTAAAATCAGTATACTATCCCCATCCTGGCTCTGACAAGCAGGATCATACTTCAACAAACGCAACAATCCATGCAGTTCTTAATCCTGAAAGAAATTAAAATGGGTTCAGATAATCCCTTTCCTCCAGGATCCCCTTGAGTTGTTGACCACCTTCTTAATTCTTTTTTTAAAAAAAGAATTTTGGAGGCTGGACCATAATTGTCCAGAATCATTGCGTCCAGTGACGACTTCTTGAAGAGAGGGTGTACGACTGTCTCCTTTGAAGCCAAATGAACTGTCCCCTCTGTCAAAAAAATTAATTAAAAAGACAGTATCAGATTTTAAGCCATAGTTCCACAAATCATGAAGTCATGAAGTGTAGAATTTCATATAATCTGACAAGTGCATTTAATTGAATTCAACTGAATTAAAATGGGATTTACTTCAAGCTGACGTCTACAAGATTTTGTTGTCAATTGTATATTATTTCATGCTTCCTTTAAGAACTAACACGTTTTTCCTCTTCCTATTAGCACTTACAATAAAATATGGGCAGAAGCCCAAGAATCTCTCAACTGCTTGTTACAAAAGGAGATTGAAGAGAAGTCCCAAAAGCCACTGAAAGACCGCCTGTTAGTTTTTCAGATGCTTGCTACTTTCTACATCAAATACGTGCAGATATTTCACAACTTAGAATCAGCTTATGACCAAATTGTTCATCCACAAAAACGTTTAATTATTCGTCAAGTGCTGGATGGTGTAATGGGCCGTATCTTGGAATTGAAGAATGAAATGGTAGAATTGGAATTCTCAGAATATCATTACTTTGATGACATTTTACAGGATCTTAAATTATCCCCTGTAAGTATACTTCAGAAATAATTGTTTTCTTGCATGCATCCAATCTCAAGATAGTGTAGCTTTATATATATATATATTTATTTATTTATTTTAGGTGTATTTAAAAATCAGAGTTTTCTATAAATGTTCAATTTCATTTGAGAAGATCATATAGAAATACACCAGAATCTCACAATCCTACAGTTGTTGGTGCTTCCAATTCTTGCATTGCAAAATTTATATGATTTTCACCTCAGAAATAGAGACCTAGATCAATATTTCTGCTATGATAAATGATAATTTCCAGAAGTTATTTTAGAAATTCAGATTATAGTATTACTCTAAATGTATGTACCCTGGTATATATTATAGAATATATACTCTAGTATATAGAGTAAATATTCTAGTATATATTCTAGTATATAAACAGACATATTACCATATAGAAAAATAATTATCAGAGCAGGCATATGCTCTTTCCATCTTTTATATCACTTATCTTTACAATATAACAATTGTTGGTCTGTTTTGATATAGCTGTTTTAAGCTACTTTCATTTCGAAATAATTTTGGAACAGATGTTTGTTTAGCCATTCAGAATCTAAATATGATTGTATCCTCGTTTGGGCAGAAGTATCACTAAAAAAGATTTGGGGAAATTAGAATGAAATAAAACTTTCATAGCTGGATAGCTGTGCAAACATTCCATATTGTTTAAGAGCTAGACCCTAAGAATAGTTCTAACATCTTCCCAGTCAGCAGCTTAGAGATGAAAATTGGATTTAGTTTCTGGCTTCCTACATGAGTCAGCCCAGAGATACTGGGTCAAATCCATGATATTCCTAGAGCCCATGAACTTTTGAATTCTCCCCTGCCACGCAGTCAAGATGGCAAACTAATGGGCATTCTTTTGTTCACACATCAACATAGTCAGAGCTGTTGTCAGTTCTCCACTCTTAGACCCTTAAATCCTGCCAGGGCTTCTTCTAACATCTCCTCTTCCTTGTCATTGCAGTTCAGCTTTGACACTGCCTTCAATTTTTAACCACTCTTTTGTTTTCCACTTGCTTAATCATTGTCTCAGCCTCTCCTTCCTAATTTTTCAGTATGTCAGTGTCTGCCCTCAGTCTCCATGGATCACCAAGACTCTGAATGAATACATAGAACATAGATATAGAAAAGGGGTGTCAAACTTGATTTCATTGAAGGCTGCATCAGGATTGTGGTTGACTTCGGGGAGCCGAGTAGTCATGGCTGGGATAGGAGTGGCCGATTAGGTGGGCATGGCCAGGATGGGCGTGGCCACTTCAACATTGCTCGCATGAGGGGTGGGGCGCCTTTAGTGGCCCGAGTAGGGCTGAGGGGATCCATTGTCTCCAGTGGAGGAAAGCGAGACCAGGGTGGGCGCCAAACCCTTGTTCGCCTGTCAGGTCCCATAGATTCCTACAGGGACCCTGTCATTCTGGTGGGATGGGGGAGCTTAGGGGGATCTCTGTATGCGGTTTCTATTTCTATTCCTTGCTTTGCCTTGCTGTAACTTTCGGGACCTTGGGAGGGGAGATAGGAATGTGCCTTGAGCCATCTGCCTTATTTCATCTCTGGAGAAGAGGGGCAGCATTGCCTTGGGAATCAGAGTTTATCACCTTTTCGGCCTGAGTTTCTTATAACATCTTTACACTTCGGGATTGGCTCGATGATGGACTGGGCTTTGGGAGGGGCTCTGTTTGCATTGGTTTAATCTAACATTTTGAATGGGAAACCTTAGTTCCTGCCTACATCTTGTTATCACAATCTTCCAATAAAAGTTCCTTTTGAAATGGCTTTTGTTTCAAGAGTTCTGCTTTCTTGAGAATACTGGCAAGGCAGATCTTAACACCAACAGAGGAGCTTTGCCATCCCTCTCGGGCCATGTGGAGGACCCCTGTAGTGTGGGCTGCTGGAGCCCTGGGTAGCGGAGGGCAAGCTCCCAGCCTGGCTTTTGAGCTCCTAGGGCACTGGGACCCATAGCCCAGCCCATCCCCGCTTCCCCAAGGGGGTGCCTGCTGCGCTTATCTCCCCCCTTGAAGCTACTGCTGCAGTGCTTGCTTTCCTTGGCCAGGTTGCTCATGGTGTATGCGGTAGAGCAAAATGTGTGGGTCAAAGGAAGGCCTACTCCCTTTCCTTGCAAAGAGACTTTGTAAACAAGCTTCTTCAATTATAGGATGGGGGACCACCAAAAGAGGGGGGGGGCAAGGGGATGGCACAAGGGCAGCAGGACTGCTGGTGGCCAAGTGCTAAGACAGGATTTCCCTCAAACCCTTCCCCCAGTGGTGGGATTCAAATAATTTAACAACCGGTTGTCTGCCCTGATGACTGGCTGGGTAGGCATGGCTGAGTGGTCATGTGACTGGGTGGGCATGGCCAACTAGACATCACTCACATTGAGGGGACCTCTCCCCATCGCGCCTGGCCCCACCTCGCTCCTCCTCTCCCAGCTGTTCCTTGTCACACCTGGCCTCACCTGGACACTTGCCTCACCTGGCCTCCTGGCCGCTCGCCTCCCCATCTTCTCACTTCACCTCTTCGTTAGTTGATCACCTGGCTGGGAGGCCGCTCGCTCTCCTGGCCAGGAGGCCACTTGCCTGCCTTACCAGGCAGGCATTTTGTTATTAATCGTAAAGCAAAAGGAATGATGGTAAGTCTTACTTTGTGACCCTAGTCAATTACCAGTTTATCTGATTGCTTTACAAGCATAGATTTATGTATGAGTTGCCACACATCTTACAAACTCTTGTTTATCACTGACCTATAGTTCTTCAACATATATATATTCAACATATTAGCATTTTCACATCAGTTGTATTTTCCAAAGATATAATGCCAATTAATAATGATTCTGTTTCACTGAGCAGCTTCATTTGAGAAATGATTCCATACCACAAATTTGCCTCTCTTTTTTTTAATCTAGAGTTGACCAAAATATAAAGATTATTGCAAATTTTGCATGTTGTGTTTTTGATTTGATAAATTACTATCTAAAATAATGATAAACATGGTAGAATTCAGCTAATTGTTCTAAGAAAAATGTGATAAATACACTTTTATGCCCCTTCATTTTTCTTCCTGCTTTTGAAATTTTATGTTTAGAAACAATAACAAAGAAAAACTTTTGTAATATCATTTCTTGGTTTTCTTTGTTCATTTTCTTATCTGAATTTTCTCTGTATATTTTTACTTCTTGTTAAAATAATACAGTTCTAATTTCTAGTATTGAAAGAGACATCACCTTCCTAATAACTGAATACCCATCAATTTATCTGGAAGAAAATTGTATCGCCATAAAATGTCCTGTCCGGGACAGAAGAAGGGACAGTCTGAGCCTAGATACCTTTGGTTCCAAGCCAAAAAAATCCAATTATAAAAAAGATAGCTTTTTTTGTTCTGCTTCTTTATCTGATAAGTCGTTCCAATAAATAAATATGCTAATTCCCCCCCCCCCTTTTTTTTCCTCTGCAAATACTATGAAAACTACAACATGGGAACTTACCAATTTATGTTCTGTAATCATCCCATGTGGTTGCATTAAATAGACAATGCAGTTTCCTGACAAATGCCCCTTTAGTATAAAGCTATTGTTTTTGCAACTTTAAGCCTTTTCATTCTAAAATGGAAATAACAGTGGCAACCAACCTCCGGCCAGCACGGCTCAGAAGCTGCCTGAACAGCATGGGCAAGCAGCCTCCCAGACAGCACAAGTGTGCAGCCACGCCTTCTGGCCAGAGTACACAACGGCGTGCGGGCTCACCTTCTAGACAGCACAGGCGAGCAGACTCTCGGACAGTGCAGGTGTGCAGCCTCTTGGACAGCACAGGTATGGGGCCTCGCCTCCTGGGCAGCATGGATAAGCACTCTCCCAGCCAGCATTGGCATGTGGCCTTACCTCCCAGATAACGCGGGAGTGCAGCTCTGCCTCCCAGACAGTGTGGGTGTACGGCCTTACCTCCCGGTCAGTGCAGGTAAGCAGCCGCCTGGACAGCGCAGGTGAAAAGCCTCCTGGATAGCACGGGCATGCAGCCTCGCCTCCTGGATAGCACTCTCACGGCCAGTGTGGGCATGCGGCCTCCCTCACCTCCCAGACAGCGCAGGCTTGCGACATTGCCTGCTGGACAGAGCAGGCGTGCGGCCTCGCCTCCCAGACAGTGTGGACAAGCAGCCTCCCAGCCAGCGTGGACATGCATCCTCGCCTCCTAGCCAGCACAAGTGACCAACGTCCCGGCCACCACAGGCGTGTGGTCTCACCTTCTGGCCAGAGCAGCAATTCAACATCGCTTCCCAGAGAGCATGGACAAGCAGCCTTCTGGACAGTGTAGGCATGTGGCCTGTCCTCCCAGACAGTGCGGGTGCAGCCTCACTTCCTGGCCAGCGCAGATAACCATCTTCTCGGCTAGTGCGGACATGCAGGCCTAGTGTCCCAGCCAAAGTGCACAATTAGCCTTCCGGATACTGCAGCCTTGTGCCCTCGCCTACTGGCCAGCACGCACAGGTAGCCGCCTGGGCAGCGTAGGTGAGCAGCTTCCCGGACAATACAGGCATGCAACTTTGCCTCCAGACAGCGTGGGCGAGCAGCCTCCTGGATACATGTGGCCTCACCTGGCCCACAAACACGGGCAGCCTCCCAAATAGCACGGGTGAGCCTTCTTTCCTTCCTTCCTTCCTTCCTTCCTTCCTTCCTTCCTTCCTTCCTTCCTTCCTTCCTTCCTTCCTTCCTTCCTATTCCCATCTCCTTCCCTCCTCCTTTTTGTGGAGTTGTTGTTTCTTTGTTTTTTCCCCTGTTACTACTTCAATGGTGTGTGCTCAAGGACTGTTGACCGCTCATCTCCCCCCAACCTGCCACCGATCGCATCGCGCCCTGCTCCCCCAGCCCTGTGGAAGGCTGCAAGAAGCTCCCATCTCAGCTTCTCTTATCACTCCCGTTCTTTTCCTCCCCAATGTCACAGTGCAGGACTGCAAGGGGGAGACACACACACACATACATGTGCATGAGTGGGAAGAGGGTTTCCATTTTTCCCTCCTGTCACTGCCTCTATCGTCTCCCCCCCCTCCCCTTGCAGCCCCGTGCTTTGACATATTTTTTCCAGCGGCTATATATTATCATATACTCTCAACAATTACAGAATAAAAGGAATAATAGAATAATAATAGAAAGAATAATAGAAAACTTTTGTCATTTAGCAACACTGAGCCCTTTGTTTATAAGCTAGAAAGGTACTATATAACCAACACAGTTTGTAAAAATATATGTTTTTCTTCAACAGGATAACATTGAAATCCCTATCCCAAGGTACTTTATCAAGGAGAAAATTAAAGTATTAAAAGAGAGAGAGAGAATCCTTGCTCAGATCATGTTGGATGCTGGAATGTATGAAGATGAACCCGTAAGTATATCTATATAATAAACAGGGATACAGGTAACCCTCATTTAACAACCACTTGTTCAGTGACCATTCAGACTTACAGTGATGGTGAACACAGGGACTTAATGAGCAATCCTCAGTTGCAACCATCACGGTATCTTGGTAGTCACATGATTGCAATTTTGGCACTAAGCAACTGTCTTGCACTTACAACAATTGCAGCAACTTCCTTGCCAGTTTTCCTCAAGCAAAGTCAGTGGGGAAGCCAGTAGAGCACGTCATAAATTGCTCCCCTGCTTTTTCTCCCAGGGAGCCCCCAAGCAGCAGAGCAAGTGCAGTTCCCAAAAGGCAGGCAGTTGCCTTCTTGGCCACACTTGGGACCACAGTGCCCACCGTTCCTGCCCACCCATACTCTAGGGTCCATCCCCTGCTCACTCATTCATGGCATCCACCTGCATTCACACTGCAGCCCCCAGCCGCATTGTCAGCTCCTGCTCCCCACAAAGCTGATTCTCACTTAATAATTGTAGATAGAACTGCTGGAATTGATTGCTAAGCAAAGCAGTTACGTAACATCACACTTCATAATCACTTTGCTTAGCAAGGTAAGTCTGAATATCATAATAACTTAAAAATATGTCATGATGTTGATCATACTTACGGGATTAGGCAGAAATTCTTTCCTTAATGAATATTTGTAACCCGCTTAAACCATATGCATATACATATCCCTACCCATACAAATCTTTAAATAGTGTCTTTTGTTCTTTAAACATCTTTTGATGGGAGCTCCATTCAATCATAAATTAAATGGCCTCAGGGGTGGGATTCTACCGATTCTGATCGGTTCTATAGAATCGGTTGTTATGATTCTGCACAGTTTGGAGAACTAGCAAATCCTGGCCCTGGCTGGCCCTGCCCCTCTCCGCCCACCCCTTCCTGCCCAGTCAGTCCTTATCGCGCATGCGCGACATTTCAGTCATGCTCAACATCGCTGACTGCATTCTTCCCTGCCCAGTCACTTTTTAACGTATTTCTTTTTTTTCCTTCCGACGATCAGCTGTTCAAATAATCAGCTATGCCATCCCCCTCGCCGTCTTACTGCTTCGCCCAGGAGGCTTCCCTGATGCTCAGGAGGCAAAAAAGAGCATGGAAGAGTGATGCGCAGCCCCCCCCTCCCCCGCACTCCATTTTTAGCCTTTCTGGGCCTCAGGGAAGTCTCCTGGGAGCAAAAACATCCACCCAGGAGGCTAAAAAACGGAGTGCAGGGAGCGTGCTGCAAAAAGAGAGAAAAAGCCACACCCACCCAGTCACATGGCCACGCCAACAGAACTGGTAGTAAAAATATTTGCATCCCACCCCTGGTTGGTCTTCCTGTGAACCCACTCGGTCCACTTTCATCTTTATTTTCAGGGCAATCCTCATTTCTATATAACCAAATCACTTTAACATACTTTGTTCATACTAATCACTCACTTCTGTGTTCAATAACCATACATTCTTGATCCTTTCACTTCTTTTACTACCTGCACTCCAGGTAAAGCATTCTCACTCCATACAACTTTTATGTTTCTCTTGACAGGTATCATCCCATGTAAAAAGTGGGTCTTATTGCAGGTATTTTTGTTTCTTTGAAAATAATATATTTCTCATACCAGTCCACATACAGCCCACTATCTTTGCATCAGTGTTTGTACATTTTAGCATTTCTTCATGCATTTTTCCATCTTTAGAAAACATTCTTCCAAGGTGTATTAATTCATCTACATGTTGTAATTCAGCAGTTGCCAACTGGTGGGCCACGCCCACTGGTGGTCCATGAGAAAATTTTGGTGAGCCGCTGAGAAATACCTGCCCAAAAGCAATTAATCCAGGCTACGCGGGAACACAAGACTGCGTCGCCCATATGGCCTACCCTCTGGCCCCACCCTTCAGCCAAGCGCAAGCCTCAGAAAAGTCCCCCTTTCGTTGAGATGGCCCCCCGATCTTCCCAGGGCATATCTCGATGACGGATTTTGGAATCCAGAGAGATGGCACAGTCGAGGAAAGCATGCGCGGTTATATTCCTTTATTTTTAAATTTTTATCAGGATTAGGGAGGGGGGCCAGGCTGGGTTTGGGGGACAACCCGCCTGGGAAAAAGGCCAGACTGGGGTTTGTACGCGACCGGAAGGTCTTGGAATCGGGGGGTCATGTCGAGGAGGGGGGGTTCCTATTTGGGAGGGGGAGGGGATGGCCATTACCATGATTAGCGGGAGAGGCAGGTATGGTGTTGACAGGGGGCCTTATCATGTTGTGGGAGCTCACTCCCGCTGTTTACAAGTGGTGGCGTGCTCTGACCCCCAGGTCATGTTCCACTCCCTGGGCTGCTTGGATGATTCGGCCCCGGGCCTCCAGCTGATGTGCAACGCCAGGCCTGTAGTTAACAAAGCCCCACTTGTTCACGATCTTATTACAGAGTGGGGAGTTGACTTGGCAGGCATTACTGAAACCTGGCTGGGACAGGAGGGGGGTGTTCCCCTGGTGGAGATGTGCCCAGCCGGGTTTCGGGTTTTTCATCAACCGAGGGCCCAGGGGAGGGACGGGGGAGTTGCGGTGGTTATTCAGGAGGATCTAGATCCTAGGGAATCCACTGTTCCTCAGACGATCGGATGTGAATCCCTCTTTGTGAAGTGTGGCTCCGGGGTTCAGATGGGCCTTTTGATCACATACCTGGCTCCCTGCTATGTGACATCGGCCCTGCCAGAGCTCCTCGAAGTCATAGCCAGCTTGGCGGTTGAGACCCCCAGACTGATAGTCATGGGGGATATCAACTTGCCGTCGGCTGGCAGGGCCCTGGGGGTCGCTCAGAAGTTCTTGGCTTCCATGACAGCCTTGGGCCTGACCCAACTAATTAGGAGCCCTACTCACATCGGGGGTCACATCCTGGATCTGGTTTTTGTCTCTGGACAGTGGCAGGATGATCTTGGTTTAGGGGACGTTTTTATTGAGCCCCTGTCATGGTCAGATCATTCGCTCCTTAGGCTGGACTTCCAGGCTGCTCCCCCCCGTCGCAGGGAGGCGGACCAAACACGATGGTACCGCCCCAGGCGCCTGATGGATCCAGATAGGTTCCGGATGGAGCTTGGGCCTTGTCCCGACGTTCGAGCACACGACTTGGTTGAGGACCTGGTCGCCACCTGGGATAGGGTGGTGGCCAGGGCCCTTGACCAGTTCGTGCCCTTGCGGCCTCTGACCCGGTGCTGCTCTCACTCGGCCCCTTGGAAGGGGGAGCACGGGAGGACCCCTTACATTGATGGGCTGAGGACTTTTCAAATTTCCTGCTGGATAAAATCGCTCGGATCCAGGATGGGTTGGACTCTGAATGGGCAACTCTGGGCAGGGGGTCAGAGGTGGAATTTGGGGAAGTCATTTGGGAAGAGTTTGATCCTGTGACCCCCGAAGACGTGGACAGGATGCTGCGGGGGCTGAATGCTACCACATGTTTACTGGACCCGTGCCCCTCCTGGCTGGTGTTGGCCACTTAGGAGGTGACACGAGGTTGGTTCCAGGGTATTATTAACACTTCCTTGAGTGAGGGATATCTGCCCGCCACCTTGAAAGAGGCTGTGGTGAGACCCCTCCTCCAGAAACCGTCCCTGGACCCAACTTTGTTATCTAATTATCGTCCGGTCTCCAACCTTCGCTTTGTGGCGAAGGTTGTTGAGAGTGTGGTGGCACGCAGCTCCCCCAGCACCTGGATGAAGCTGTCTATTTAGACCCACGCCAATCAGGCTTCAGGCCCGGGCACAGCACAGAGACGGCATTGGTCGCATTGGTGGATGATCTCTGGAGGGCCCATGACAGAGGTCATTCCTCTGTCCTGGTCCTACTAGATCTCTCGGTGGCTTTCGATACTGTCGACCACAGTGTCCTATTGCGACGGCTGGAGGGGTTGGGGGTGGGGGCACTGTCTTGCGGTGGTTCTCCTCCTTCCTCTCTGGCCGTTCGCAATTCGTGTTGGCGGGGGGCAGAGATTGGCCCCAAGGCCCCTGGTTTGCGAGGTCCTTCAGGGGTCGGTGCTCTCGCCCCTTCTGTTCAACATCTATATGAAGCCGCTGGGTGAGATCATCTGTGGCTTTGGGGTAGAATTCCATCAGTACACTGACGATACTCAGCTGTACATTTCTACCCCAGGCCACCCCGATGAAGCCGTCGAAGTGATGGCCCGGTGCCTGGAGGCCATGCAGTGTTGGATGGGGCAGAACAGGCTTCAGCTCAACCCATCTAAGACTAAGTGGCTGTGCTTCCCGGTGCCCCGATACAGCCAGCTGGTTCCATCGCTGGCTGTGGGGGGGGGAAATTCTTGCCCCCACAGAGAGGGCTCGCAATATGGGTGTCCTCCTGGACATACGGCTGTCACCAGGGGGGCTTTTGGTCAGGTCCGTAGGATCTACCAGTTGTGCCCCTTTCTGGATCGGGGTGCGCTTCGCAAGGTCATCTCCACCCTCGTAATCTCCTGTCTAGACTATGCCAACACTCTCTACATGGGGCTCCCCTTGAAGAGCACCTGGAGGCTCCAGCTGGTGCAGAATGCGGCCGCGCAGGTGGTGTTGGGGGCTCCTCGGGGCTCCCATGTTATGCCACTCTTGCGTGAGCTGCATTGGCTCCCGGTGGTCCTCCAGGTGCGCTTCAAGGTTCTAGTTACCATCTTTAAAGCGCTCCATGGCTTGGGACCAGGATATTTGCGGAACCGCCTCCTGCCATTATCGGCCTCCCGTCGGCCGATATGTTCCCATAGAGTCGGCCTCCTTGGGGTGCCGCCAGCTGGACAGCTGGCGACCCTGAGGGTGCGGGACTTCTCGTTGGGGGCACCCTTCCTCTGGAACAAATTACCCCCGGAGATGAGAACCATCCCTGATCTCTTGACCTTCTGGCGCGCGTTGAAAACATATTTATTTCATCAAGCCGGTCTGGCCGAGGGTTTTTAGGGGTTTTTAAATTCGGTCTTACTTGGTTTTAGCTTTTAACCCCTTTATATTTTTTAGTTTTTCAGCCTTTATATTTGGTTTTTTAATTGTTTTGTATTGTTTTTGTATTTTAATTCGGATGTGCACCGCCCTGAGTCCTGTCAGGGAAATAAGGCGGTATATAAGTTCAATAAAATAAATAAATAAATAAACCTCCAAAAAGCAGCACAGCCCTTGCCAACCAGGATGAGGTGATGGTGCTGTTGCAGCAAGAGGGGGCTGGCAGCTGAAGTGGTGATGGAGATGGCCGGAAGGTGCAGGAGTGCCACACGACTTGCATTTGCACAGCACTGCTGGCCTCTGCTGGCCTGAGCTCTTCCTCGATGGCTGCAGGCTGTAGAGACGGCCCAGGGCAGGAAAAGTACCGGCAGGTGGTGGTGGGAGGGGGCAGAGTAGACAAGTCTGCGCTCACCATCCAGTTCAGCGGTCTAGAATGGGGCGGCATCAGCAGTGTCAGTTTTCTCATCCGTCTTGGCGCTCTGCTGCCCCCCCCAGTCCCAGCCATCACTGCCCGGGGAAAGCACAGGAAAAGTGAGCAGAAACATAGCTCTTGCTATGTTGTGGAGATCGCAGAAGGCACAGGCAAGAGAAGACAGAAGCTGCCACCTTTGAAAAACGCTGCTTTCTGTTGCCTGTGCCTTCTGATCTCCGCTTTCGCCCAAGCAAAAGCTATGTTTCTGCTCGCTTTCTTTTCCTGTGCCTTCCTCAGGCAGCGATGGATGGGGCTGTAGGGGGGCAGCAGAGACGTCAGGGCTGCTCTCCCCCTCAGCAAGCCAGGCCTGGAGGAACGTGAAGAATTTATATTTAATATAATTTTTTTTAAAAAAAAATTATCTTTTTTTAAAAAAAAATGTATTAGTGGTCCTCGGGATTTAAAAGTATGAGTTTGCTGGTTCCTGAGGTCCTAAGGTTGGCGACCTCTGTTCTAGTTATTACCATGGACTTGATGAAAAAAAATCTTGTTTTACACACATGGATATTACACATGGATTTCCCAGATGTTGTTCAGGTTTCCCTGTTGACCCTATCTCTTTGTTTTTACATTCACGAACTTTCCTTTTGTATAGGAGAACAGTAACAGCATTATTCCGATCAGCAGGCAGTTTTCACACACATATTTCATGAATCACACAGCCATTTCATGAGTAAGCCACAGTTACTTTTCCTGTTTTCATCATCCATGCTTTATGTCCTTATCACAGAATTTATGCCATCATTTTTATCTATTGTCTCTTGGGCGTTAGCATTTATTAGTTTCAGTTTTATTCTCATCATATCACTGTCATTTCCATATAGTCTCGAAAATATTCCTTTCATCGTTTCTTCACTTATCCCAAATCATTCCATTCAGTCTGCACAGGCTCTTTGTTTAGCCTTCTTCCTTCACTTGCAAAGCAGCTTTTTATTTCCATCTAAATTATTCCGCATTTTCTCTGCATCTTTCAGAATTAACTGTTTGTTGTTCTCTTTAACTTATTCCTGGCAACAATCTTTTTTTCTCCGTACAAATTATTAAGGATGTGCAGCTATTTGGATCTGTAGTGGGAAAGGTGCTTCATAGAGATATAGGCACACTTTGCTAAATCTGTTAACAGCTCCTTAAGTCTTGACTTTCCATGGACTTTTACTTAATGGAGATGAGTAGGGGATGAGTGGCTATGGTGTAATGTAGGAAAAATGTGTGTGTTTAAGGAAGCACCCACATGAGCAACAAGTATCACCAGGTGCCCTTTGAAGCGTTTTCTACTTTACATCCATATAGCTGTACATCATTATACACTATACAGTATCTAGAATGGGACATCCTGTTCATGGTTACTTATGTCTCAGTTTCCTATGGTCTGTCTTTGAAGACCTTCCAGAAACTACAAGTAATCCACAATGTAGCTGAGCCAGTAGCTTGGGGCATTCCTGGGCATGGCCATATGACACATTATTCAGTGACTGTTTTGGCTTCCTACAAGGTTCTGAATATAATTCAAGGTATTGATTATCACCTATAAAGACTTTTATGGTACAGAGTTAGATTATATTTCCAGGAATGCCTTGTTCAATGTTGTTTGTCCATCCCACATGCTCTAATAAGGTGGGCATATTCTAGATTCCTCCTTAAAACAATGTAATTTTACTGGACCTTGGAGGAGTGGTCTTTGCTATGATAGCATCTACCCTTTGGAACAATATCCTGATATATAGTTGGCCCCATGCAGGCCTTTAAAAAAGGTAGTGAAAACGTGCCTTTTTTTCCTCCGGTATTCAGATCAGGATGATAAATACCTCTGTCTGCAAAGGGCCTGATACATTTTAGTACCCAGTTGCCAAATAATTGCTATATTTATATTTTAGCTGGTATTATTTACTTTAGTTTTGATTTCTTTGTTCTTTTGTCCACTATATACCATTTGGAATCATGTTATTAAACTTGGGTAGCCCTCCAAGAAGTTGGTTAATGCATTCCTTCAAGGACAGAAGATTGAGAGTATAAAGAAGCATTCTAGATGCATTTTTTTCACCACAAAGTAGGAAGAAGCAAATAATATATTTGGGATTATCCTGGGGTCAAAATGATACCAGTCAACAGAACTGATGTTGGGTGCTTACTTGAAATAACTATTGAGTTTGCTCTTAAACTTTATTTTTATATTGCAGAAAAAACCTGTGAAGGTCATGCTTTTAGAAGAAGCTGTTAGAATAATTCAGGTAGCTGAGCGAGCTCGACAGGGCCGACTCAGGGCTACATTCATGAAGCAAATCTTTCTTGAAGAAAAGAGAGAACGATTAGCCAGGATTCAGGGTTCAAAAGGTCCAGATGTTGAAACGGCTGCAATGTGCATTCAAAGGGTAAAACATTCATACTTCTTAGAAATATGTTCCATTGAAAAGTGGCTTTTTATTCCATTTTTTTTTAATATGCTATCTGTGGAGAATGTTTATATCTGTTTTTATATTATTCTTCACCTTCATTTAATTAAACAGAAAAAACAAAACAACAAATACATATTTACTTCTCATATGTGCATAAAATATACAACAGTTTCAAGAAAGAATGATTGTATTTCATTGTAATAATTGATATATATTTTAAGCAGTTTGTTCTTAAGTTGTAATGTCAGGTCTTTAATTCTCAGTGGTCCCCAACCCTTTTGGTTACACAGACTGGTGGTGGCGGGATGGGAGGAGGGGTCAGTTCATTCTCTCAATGTAATCCTGTGCATGCAGAAATGAAGCTTCATGGGCTCACCCATCACTTACACAACTCTTGTCCCAATAGGCCATTGACCAGGAGTTGGGGATCCTTACTATAAGTAATTGGAAATTTTAATTTATCTTTTCCAAACTGAAGGATTATTAGCAATAAACAGGGTACTGAGCGTTCATTTCAATTGTCTAAGTGACATTTTCCATATAATAGGTAAGAAGTTCAAAAGACTGAACTACTTAATGTGTCTCCCCAAAAATAAGACCTATCCCAAATATAAGCTCTAGTCTGATTTTTAAGTGTGCTCCTAATACTAATTTGGTATAGGGCTTAATAATAAGCCCTAACCCAAAAATAAGCCCTAGTGAAGAGGGTTGAGGGTTGCCAGCATAGGAGGTGGCAAGCGCATGCGGGCTGCACAGCACAGGTGAGTTGATTACCTGTCCAAGCAGCAGGAGGAGGCAGAGGCAGGGTGAAGGCACACAATCTGGACCGGCTGTGAGGGCTGTGGGCAAGCCAAGAATTGGTGGGCCAGGCAGTGGGTGGCCACGGGAGTCTCATCTTCGTGTGGAGGCACTTACAGCAGATGGAGGCGGAGGTATGGAGGGATCCAGGCAATCTGGATGCGCCACGTGGGCTGCAGGCAAGCCAAGAGTTGGTTGGCCAGAGCAGGCTCGTCTTTGCATTTCTCGGGTTGCCTGTGGCCCATGCAGCATGGTGGGATCCGCTGCCTTTTGCCCTGCACTTCTGCCTCCCTCTGCTGCTGGTGCCACTGCATGAAGACGAGCCTCCCATGGCCTCTTGCCCACTCTGGCCCACTGACTTGGCTTGCCCATGGCCCACGCAGCACATCCGGATTGGCTGCCTTCCCCACACCTGTGAGTGTGCTCACCAAGAGTCCAGCAGGCTGTAGCTGCTGCTGTATACCATCGTCCCAACTCACTTGCTGCCTCTCGCGCCGGGGCGGAACACCCAGCTGTGCTGATCACTCTGAAAGCGTGTTTCCCCCAAAATAAGCCCTAGTGTTTATTTTGGGGGCCCAAAAATTATAAGACCAGGTCTTATTTTGGGGGAAACAGTGTATTTGTTATACCCGGGGGGGCGGGGAATTAAACACTGCACTTGCAGCAGCACAATGAATTACATATTCCTTTAATACTTCTTGAATATGCACCCAAAATTTAGTACCTCAAAATGTATGCATAATTCAAGATTCAGGAAACCAAAATTGACAAATGTATAATTGTGTTGTTTTCAGACCTGTTTTCAGAATTGAAGAAACCCCATAAAAATTAACAAAAATATTTATGAGAATTCCACACAAAATTTGAACTAACCTGGAAATTACACTAATTTTTAGAGTATTTACTATACCTCTGAAAAAGAAACCTATTATTACTGGTTTGTTGCACAGTCAGTCAGATGTTTAAACTGAATTTGAAATGTTTATCAACCTATCGAGACCTTCCTAAGGATCTGGGATAGACAGATGTTGATGTTTAATAGTGTTAAAGATATCATCACAGGATATAAACTGTTCTAAGTAAAGTTGCCTTTTGCAATTGACTGATGGTAATTTTGTCAATGCCAATAGTGTTCAAATGGTGCTCCAGTTATTTTGGACCAAGGGGTACTATTATTATTGGTACTACCTTTGCTTTCTCTTGCCACAGACATTCTATTTCTATTTGCAGTTCTTTGCATTTTGTTATTTTCTCTAGTTCTTTTTCTTCTGTTCTCTTGTCTCTAGGTACTGCTATGTCCACTATCCAGACTTTTTTATCTGTCTTATTGATAGTTATTGAGTCTGGGATCTTATGTGGCAGGTACCTGTCATAACATTTTGAATTCTAAAATCTCAGAGCTCTTTAGCTTCTTCATATTCAATTACTTTGTCTTATTTTAACAGTTCTTCATTTGGTCAGCTGCTACCAGAAGATCGCAGAGACTCATTACGAACAATGGTGTGACAAACTAGCAATAATGGTGTTTGGAAGCTCTACAAGAAATACCATTTGCCTGCAAGCAAAAACTGTTCTTGCTTGCAGACAAGTTGTATTTCTTGTAGATATTCCAATGCGCCATTATTGCTAGTTTGTCATGCCATTGGTTGTAGTCAGTTTATGCGATCTTGTAGCAGCTGACCAGGCAAAGAACTGTTTCTTGAGCTTCTTTGCAAAGGTGTCACTTGCTATCTGTTGCTATCTTTTCAGTTCCGGCTTTGTATGCGTTTGTTCTTACGTCTTGGTATACAGCCAGAATTAACCACTTTGCCTCTTCCTTCAACTTTCCTGCTCTTAATCATTGCCAGGTCTTGTTATCTATTTTCCCAGCCTAGT
Organism: Bungarus multicinctus; assembly: GCA_023653725.1. Taxonomy (NCBI): domain Eukaryota; kingdom Metazoa; phylum Chordata; class Lepidosauria; order Squamata; family Elapidae; genus Bungarus; species Bungarus multicinctus. The sequence goes on from CM042836.1 coordinate 162,582,856, forward strand.
AAGCCTGATTCTGGTGAGGAAGCTGGGGATCTGCCTGAAGAAACTAAAGAGCCTCTTTGCCTTTTGCCAGATGGATGACTCCATCATGGGCCAGGAAGCAGCCACTTTTGCCACTGAGCCCCTGGAATTAACTATGGGAAGCCACAATGAGAGTTTAATATTTATGGTGGCACCTGGGGTGGAATGGCCTATGGTTCTAGGACTTACTTGGCTGAAGCAAAGGATCCCTCGAGTAGAGTAGAGAAAGGGAACCCTAAGATTACCGCCAGGCAAGAGTGACAAGCAGGAAGGTGAACTGAAAGGGGAAGCAGCGGCTGTGGTGAAAGATGAGCCTTCTGAAGGCATTGCCTGAGAATACAGGGACCTGGCCGAGGTTTTCAGTGAAGAGTGCTCGGATGAGCTGTCCCCTCAGTCACCCATAGACTGTGCCATTGAAATCCTCCCCAGAGCTAAGCTACCAAAGCCAAAACTGTACTCCATAACTCCTAGGGAGCTAGAGGAGTTACACGTGTTCATAGACAAAAACGTAGCCCGGGGCTTCATTCAACCAGCTTGACCCATAGTGGCTGCCCCAGTACTGTTCTGGGTCTCTTCACTCTGTGTTGATTATAGGGGTCTGAACGCAGTGTGCATGGAGAATATGTACCCGCTTCCCCTCATGAAAGGCATGCTGGACTGCCTCTCTCTCTTAAGGGAAAGATTTTCTCCAACTAGATCTGTGCGAAGCCTATTACAGAGTTAGAATAAGGGAAGGGGACGAGTGGAAAATGACTTTTAATTGCCCTTTGGAGTGCTTCCAGTTTAACATGCTTCCCTTCAGGTTAAAAGGGCCTCCCACTGTATTCATGCAGTTGATCAATGAAGTGCTATATGAGGGGGGTTTGGTCTACCTTGATGACATATTAATCTACACTGAAACCAAAGCAGAGCATATGAGTCTTGTCAGAGCAGTCCTAAACAAATTCCATGTCACAAAGCTTTACGCTAAGTTATCAAAGTGCAAATTCCACAAGGAAAAAAATAGACTATCTAGCCTACCGCATCTCCTCGACAGAGTGGAGATGGACCCAGAAAAGATGTTTATTTATTTATTTATTCAATTTATATACCGCCCTTCTCCCGAGGGACTCAGGGCGATGTACAGCCCATCTAAAACCCCACAAAAATACAAAAGTTAAAAAAGTATTAAATTAATATCGGCTGATTAATAAACTAAAGACCCCACCCCCACCCTTAAAACCCCAATTTAAAATTAAATAAGATGGAGACCGAATTAAAACCATCTCAGCCCAGGCCGGCCTGCTCAAAGAGCCAGGTCTTCAACACGCGCCTGAAGGCCCTCAGGTCTGTGCCGGTACGGAGCTCCGATGGCAGAGTATTCCGGAGGGCGGGGGCACCCACAGAGAAGGCCCTACTCCTCGGCGCCGCCAGACGACACACAGCGGCCGACGGCACCCGGAGCAGACCCTCTCTATGGGAACGCACCGGCCTGTTGGAGATCACTGGCAGAATGCGGTCCTGGAGGTAACCTGGTCCCATGCCATGGGTCGCCCTAAAGGTCAAAACTAGAACCTTAAAGCGAACCCGGAGAGCCACCGGCAACCAATGCAGCTCGCGCAGGAGAGGCGTCACATGGGCGCTACGTGACGCCCCCATGATCACCCGCGCGGCTGCATTTTGCACCAGCTGGAGTCTCCGGATGCTCCCCGCAGGGAGCCCCATGTAGAGGGCATTACAATAGTCCAGGCGAGAGGTGACAAGGGCCTGAGTGACCGTGCGCAAGGCGTCCCGATCCAGGAAGGGCCACAACCGGTAGATCCGACGGATCTGATGAAACCCCCCCCTGGAGACGGCCGCGATGTGATGTTCAAGCGACAGCCGTACATCCAGGAGGACTCCCAGGTTGCGAGCCCTCTCTGTGGGGGGCAGAACTTCCCCCCCAATAGCCAGCGAAGGTGTCATCTGGCTATATCGGGGTGCTGGAAACCACAGCCACTCGGTCTTGGATGGGTTGAGCCGAAGCCTGTTCCCGCCCATCCAATCCCGCACGGCCTCCAGGCACCTAGACATAGCCCCCACAACATCGTTGGGGTGGTCCGGAGTGGAGATGTACAACTGGGTGTCATCTGCATACAGATGACACCTCACTCCAAGACCACGGATGATCTCACCCAGCGGCTTCATGTAAATGTTGAACAAGAGGGGAGAGAGGACTGACCCCTGAGGCATCCCACAAACCAGGGGCCTAGAGGTGGACCTCTCTCCCCCCGCCAACACGAATTGCGAATGGTCGGAGAGGAAGGAGGAGAACCATCGAAGGACGGTTCCACCAATCCCCAACCCCTCCAACCGTCGCAACAAGATACTATGGTCGATAGTATCGAAAGCCGCCAAGAGATCTAATAGGACCAGGACAGAGGAGAACCCTCTGTCACGAGCCCTCCAGAGATCATCGACCAACGCGACCAATGCCGTCTCAGTGCTATGTCCAGGCCTGAAGCCCGATTGGAATGGATCAAGGTAAGTAGCTTCCTCCAGGTACTGGGGAAGCTGACGTGCCACCACACTCTCAACAACCTTCGCCACAAAGGGAAGGTTGGAGACTGGACGATAGTTGTTTAAAATAGCTGGGTCCAGGGAAGGCTTCTTGAGGAGGGGGCGCACCACTGCCACCTTCAGGGCGGTAGGGAGCACCCCCTCTCTCAAAGAAGCGTTGACAATCCCCTGGAGCCAGCCTCGTGTCATCTCCCTGGCGGCCGAAACCAGCCAGGAAGGGCACGGGTCCAATAAACAGGTGGTGGCATTCAGACCCCCCAGCAACCTGTCCACACCCTCGGCGGTCACAGGGTCGAACTCCCCCCAGATAACACTCACAAGACCTGCCCCGGACACCTCCCCTGGGACCATCCAATTGGAGTCGAGCCCCTCCCGAATCTGAGCGATTTTATCATGCAGAAATCGGGAAAACTCCTCCGCCCTACCCTGCAAGAGGTCATCCCGTGCTCTCGGTTCAAGTAGAGAGCGGGTCACTCTAAACAGGGCGGCAGGCCGATTTTCTGCTGACGCAATAAGGGCGGAGAAATACAAAGATTTCGCCGCCCCTATCGCCACAAGGTAGGTCTTAATATGAGATCTCACCTGTGTTCGGTCAGACTCAGAACGGCTCGCCCTCCAAATGCCCTCTAGACGTCTTTTCCGGCACTTCATCTCCCGTAGCTCCTCCGTATACCACGGAGCCAAATGGGATCTGTGCCGGGTCAGAGGTCGCAGGGGCACAACTCGATCTAGAGCCCCGGCGGCCAACCCATCTCAGGTGGCCACCAGGTCTCCATGCGAGCTGTGAGCCAGAGACTCAGGAAACGGCCCAAGCTCCCTCTGGAACCGCTCCGGGTCCATCAGGCGCCTGGGGCGGAACAATCTAAGTGGTTCCGCCTCCCTGCGGTGGGCGGTGGTGGAACAGAAGTCCAACCTAAGGAGGGAATGATCTGTCCATGACAAGGGTGTAATAACTAACTCCCCAAAATTACAGTCATTCAACCACTGCCCAGAGACAAAAATCAGGTCCAGCATGTGTCCTCCAATGTGAGTGGGGGCAGAAACTAACTGGGTCAGGTCCATGGCCGTCATGGAAGCCAAGAACTCCCGAACCAACCCCGAGGTTTCACCGGACGATGGCAGGTTGAAATCCCCCATGACCAAAAGCCTGGAGGTCTCAACCACCAGCCCGGCTATCACCTCGAGGAGTCCGGGCAGGGCCGATGAGACGTGGCAGGGAGCCAGGTACGCCATCAAAAGACCCATCTGAACCCCTTGCCCCCACTTCACAAATAGAGATTCACAGCCAGCCGTCTGAGGGACAGTGGCCTCCCTAGGATAAAGGGCTTCCTTTATAAGCACCGCCACCCCTCCGCCCCTTCCCTGAACCCTAGGCTGGTGAAATGCAAGGAAACCTGGTGGGCACATCTCAACCAGAGGGACACCGCCCTCTGGGCCCAACCAGGTTTCGGTAATACCTACCAGGTCCGCGGCCTCCTCCTGAACCAAATCATGGATCAGGGGAGCCTTGTTGACCACGGACCTGGCATTGCACAACAACAGCCGGGTATTCAGGGCCCGAGAATCCGGACAACCAGGGCTGCAGGATGGGTATGGAGGGTCGGAGCGCGCTACCGCTTGCAAACATCGGGAGCGCGATCCCCTTACCGGATACGGCCCTCTACCCCCAGCATATCTGCCTCTCTGAGCAGTTATTGACTGGGCCCCACCAGACAATTACAGAGCTTCCTAGGTTTTGCCAACTTCTATAAGTAGTTTATTCTGGTGTTTGCTCACATTGCTCTCCCCATCACCAACTTGCAAAAAAAACCAAGGCAGGAAACAAGCCAAAACATGGGGAGCCCTTAAAGTGGACCATGGAGTGCCAAGTGGCATTCAAAAAGCTAAAGAGACTTTTTTCTGCTGAGCTGGTGTTAAAACACCCAGACTTGGAAAAGCCTTTCGTAATCCAGGCAGACGCCAGCAATGTGGCTGTCACGGCCATCCTGCTTCGGGGAAATGAGCAGAGGAAATTGCAGCCCTGCGCTTACACCTCAAAAAAATTAACGGACACAGAGCAGAGATGGGCTATCTGGGAGAAGGAGACTTATGCCATCCGGTGGGCCTTCCTCACTTGGTGCCATTTCCTGGAATGGGGGAAGATCCCTTTCCAGGTAAGGACTGACCATAAAACTCTGGAAGCCCTTAAAACACTTCCTATTGCAAGAATGTTAGGTTGTGCTTCTTTTTTAGAAACCATTGATAAAATGCTCTTTTGGGAGAGGGGGAGGCTATGAAAGCAATAGTTCAGTTCCTGAGGGCCTTCATTGGAGTGCGCTAGAGTAAACAGTAGGGACTTTGGTCTTGGTTGTTTTCTTACAAGTGTGACATATTTCCATCAGTCCTGCTTTTTAGGTACATATGTAGGCTCATTTTTTGTGGAAGCAGTTTGTTCTCTATTGTGTTCGATTTGGGTGTATTATGCCTGCAAAATTGTATGAAAGGAAATAGAAATGCTACAATATTAATTGAATAATAATAAGTCTGCAAATAAGTCAAAAGTTCCAACTTAGAATAGCCTCCAAATTATTTTATTCCATATACTGAGAAGAAAAGAGGGATATTAGTCTTATTCTGTATACATAATTTATACAATCTACTTTCAATTTCTTGTTTATTTTTTCCCTTGTTGCAGTAAAAGAAACTGTAAATAGGGCAATTAAATACCTTTTGATTTTACAATACAGATTTGGCGTGGACACACCCAGTGGAAGAAAACTTTGAAAATTAGAGAAGAAGAAATGGTATTTCTAGGCATGGTAAATTTTTAAATGTCTTTTTATTTGAATAATAATTAAATTTAACTCTTGATTAATATAAAGAGAGAGTTGTAAAAGTATACTATGCAAGACAGTTGTTAAGAGCAAATCTTTATGCAAAAAAGACAACATGTTGATACTGGAAATTTCTGTATCTGAATCAACTAAGAGTGGGAGCCAGAAAACAGAGTGGCAGTAATGGATCTGGCAAGGGTCTTGGCTCATCTGGCTTTAAAAAAAAGAAAAAAACCCTGACATATCAACTATCCTTATTTATATAATAAACCATCTCTATATGAATCCATATCAGCTTCCTAAAACGCCATAAATGTTGGCTGACTTAATGCTTTATTTCAAATGTGCCCAGCTACCTAGGAAAAAAGACAGTATGTTCTTACGGTGAAGGTGCTGGACTAGAAGTAGGAAGACCCAAACTCTTGTGTATTCTTACCTTCAGGGATTAACTTTGTGACAGTGAGCCAATTGTGCTTTCTCAGCCAAAATCTATTTTGCAGGATATTGTTGTGAGGGAAACTGGGATGAGAAATTATAATGTAGGCTACCTTAAACAAAACATAGGATATTAACCAAATAAATACACAGACAAATGTGGTAGGGCATTCATATGGGAATTAGAAAGGGTAAGAAGAAGCAACATTACCTATTTGTAATGCCTTCTGCTATTTGCCTTCTGCTAAGCAGATGTTGCAACTTCCAAAAGGCAGCCTTTTTATGAAAAGCCCATTGTTGATTAGGAATCTGATGAATTTGATGATTGCTCATATGTTAAGATGTGAGGCTAATGTTCAGGCCTCAGTAGTACTTTGAGGTCATGGAAAGTCCCTAAAGAAACCACAGGCATGTGATCAGAACCACAAAAGGCGTGCTTGACTGGTTTTAAAATTTCTATATTTCTATACCTTACCTGTTGTGTGCCAGCTTCCTCTTATGTAACTAAGTAAAAGCAAAGAAATGTATAAATATCTGCCTCACACTGTGTTGTAGAGCGGCGGCAATCACTCAGGCAGACACCGAGGCAAAGGTTCAGCTCTAACTTTATTTTAAAAAATAAAGGGTTACCGCTACTGCCGCTCACGGCAGCCAGCTGGAGCGGCAACAGCTGATGCCGTTTGACAGCTGCCTTTTATAGCCGGCTGTCAAACGGCATCAACCAATGGGAGAGGTCTGTGTTTTCCCGCTCAAAGCACGGACCTGAGTGGAAACTTAAGTCAATACACAACACACTGTATTCAAAGTTCCTTCTTAGGAAGGACCTATCATTATCCAGCTGAATAAACACATTGGCTTACCAATACACCTAGATTCTATCTGGACTCTGTCTTTTATTTTACTGAGGCACACTTGTCAATCTGCATAACACAGCATGTTGTCAAAATTTTAAATAATGCCTCCTAACTCAGATTAAAAATACAGGAGGATGACAAGAGATGGATTTAAAAAACATACTGCTTCTACTACTAAAAGGTATCTGAAGGGAGAGGAGGAGATGGTCAATTGTATATAAATATCTTCTATCAGCATGCCGGAATAGTTTTTGTGCATGATGTTTGATTTTTTTCATCCTCAACCCTAGAAAGTTTAATGATTTTAAATAAAGGAATATAATAATCAGCATTGCTTTGTTAAGTCTTTGTTAGTTACCTAATTTTAGATACTGTGCAACTGTAAATAAAAGAGTAGAGTTGTATATATATATATGTGTGTGTGTGTAAGGTTTTTAAGCTGATAATTTTAAATAATAAATAAGGGAGACTAGGATAGATCTATCCTAGTCTCCCTTATTTATTATTTAAAATTATCAGCTTAAAAACCTTACACACATGTAAAAGAAAAGACAACGAAACAAATAGCTTTCTGTTGGTATGGTCTCTGGTGATGAGCCGAAAGACAGAAAAGAAAGCAGTATGCTTTCTCCCTTAATTGGGGCTTAACAGGGTGTTGTAACACAATATATATATATATATATATATATATATATATATATATATATATATATATATATATATATATATATATATGTGTATATATATGTATATGTATATGTATATGTATATGTAATAACTACACCTCTATAGAATGCAGAAATGAAAATCTTCAATGTATTTTGGTTAATATAAAAGGAAAAAAGAACCATATTGCTATAAGTGTATACTACAGACCACCAAATCAGAGTAAATAGATAATTTTTTTCTAATCAGCTAGCTAAGGTGTGCAGGAAGAGCATTATGATAGTAATAGGGGCTTTAACTAACCTGCCATCAACTGGGAGACAAACTGCACCAAGTGGGAGATCAAACAGGTTCCTGATGAACTCAGTAGGTACTTTATCATCCAAAAAGTAGAGGTGGAAATTAGGGGGTCAGCTGCACTTCATTTAATTCTTACTAATACGGATGAAATGATAAAACGTGTTGAGGTTGCAGGAACTTTGGGAAGCAGTGACCATATTATATTGGAATTCAACATAATGGAGACATAAGCAATAGAATGAAGTCAAACTAACATCTTAGACTATAAGAGAGTTAATTTCAACAAACTTAAGAGAGCGCTTGGGAAGGATTCCATGGATGAAATTCTTAAAAGGAAAAGCAACTCAAGAAGCTTGGGAAACTCTGAAAAATGAAATGATGAATGTCTAGCACAATACCACGGAGGGAAAAAAAACAATGTCAAAAATAATTTAATTTTTTTTTTCAAGTTTCTTTCAACATATAAAAAAACAAGATGAAAGTGAAGGAAGCAGTCAGTCTACTAAAGGAAGAAGGTGGCATGGAGCTAACGGGTAGCAGAAAGGGGAACTAATTTCTGCTGCCCGTCACCTCCATGTCACCTTTCAACATATAAAAACAAGATAAAGGTCAAGGAAATGATCAGTCTACTAAAGGAAGAGGTAATGGGCAGCAGAAATGGGAATTGCTTAATTATTCTTTACACAAAATTAAAACATAGTCCAACCTAACAAAAACAGTATTGTAAAAGACAGATGACTCCATCGGATGCTTCCCCAGATACCTCTCCACTTGTCAGCTCAGAGGAAGATGAACAGTTCCAGACACATCAAGAGGGGAGTTAGTCAATGGCTCCAAGCAGCCGTCTGAGAGTGATGTGGCTGAAGCACAAGCTGCAACAGGACAGCCCTGAGGCTTCAGATGGGGAAAGCATGCAGCTGTAGCCCATCAGCAATGAGGAAGAGGAACTGCCTTCTGCACTGATCCAAGAACATGTAGGGCAGAGAAAAGCCAGGAGCAGCGAAGGTCAGCCAGATTACTTGTGTGGAGGCTGCCTCTTGATGGGCTGCACCAGAAGTTGGTTATTCAGCACAGCAGACAGATGGAGACGATGTTGAGAAAACGTGCTTGTTTTCTTGCTGTGTATTCTTGCCTTGAACTTTGGATCATGTCTCCAACTCTTTCCCTTGCTTTGCCTTTGCCTGTGGATGCCTTGAGGACTACTTAAGCTTCATTTGAGTAGCCTGTGGAATTCATTAGGGTTGAGCTGGTGCTGGTTGGGAAATACCAATTCAGCTCGGAAGCCTTAATAAAGATGCCTTGCACTCGTGTGTGGGGGAAGGACAGCACAAGATTAGGAATGCAAGTGAAAATAGGCAAGTGAAAATAGTAAGAAAACACCTAACCCCGTTTCTCTTCTGCTTTTCTTAATGCTGTGGTACTGTAATGTTTCCTGATCTTTTTGAAGAGGATCTGAATGCAGCTTCTTTTGTGTGCAATGGGGAAGTTGCTTGTGAAGCTGAGGATCTGGTTTGTGTGGGTAAGTTTATGGTAGATGCAGGTTTCCAGTTCTCTGTTGTCCACTCTCTTCTTGTCAATGTCGCGGAATGGGATCTTTTGTCCATTTCCTCTTCATGTATGCATTTGATCCCGGGGAGTATGTTGTTCAGTAGATAGTGTGTTTCTTTAACTTGGAAGCATTTGATGAGGAGGAGGAGATGTCATTGATGTAGTGTGTCCAGAATTTTAGTTAAATGGTGGGTAGGGCTTCGAGATGTTGCATGACTACTTTTGCTATTAGACCTGATATGGGTGATTCCCCCAGAAGATGGAATATGGTTTGTTTAACTAGGTCGATGTCATTTGAGGTGAAAAGTATAGTGACATCAAAAGAGACCACGATTTCTTCCTTGTTGATCTTGGTGTACTTGATGAGTTGGAGAAATTGTTCTGGGGAATTTATTGAGTAGGTTGAGTCATTGGCTACATGTCTGAGTTTCCCCTGCAGGGTTTTTGCTAATTTGTATGTTGATGTACAAACTTGCAAAAATCCTGCAGAGGAAACTCAGACTCTTAGTTAATGCAGCACCACAGCATTAAAAATAGCAGAAGAGAAAAGGCTGTCTTTCTATGCAATGGCTATCCAAAAAATTTTGTATTCAGATAAAGCACCTAAACCACAATACACCACACAGCCAACCACTACACAAAATCTAACCCTATCATACACAAAAAGGGTGTTAGAAATGAGAGCCAGAATTCCCCAACCTCTAGGAATAGTAATATCCCACAAACCCACAGCCACATTTTTCTAGGAATTATCCAGAACCAAAGACAAGATACAGAAGGAATGAAAGAAGCAATGTAATTTACAAAATTAACTGTAACAATTGCAACCAATTATATGTGGGACAAATATCACATCGACTAAAAACCAGAATAAATGAATACTAGCTGGCAATCAAGTGCCAGGTTCCCAAGTGCCTAATCTCTGCCCACACTGACATCGAACAGCATCAATTTGATTGGAACAATACTAGAATCATTAGCCATGCTATCGCCCACCACACACATGAGTTCATCGAAGCCTTCACTTTCACAAGCAATTCCATCAATAGACACATAGACCTATGACCAGCCTACAAACTCCTCAGAATTCACTTGTACAATCAACCAGCAACAGCACCGACCCTCAATCAATTCATGCAACCAGCATTTCACCTCCCAGTGATCTTCACCTGACATGATGTGGTTCGCCGGCAGCATATGCGGACAGCTGAGGCCTTGGAGAGTGAGGACTCAGATGAGGGGCCTGCATGTGATGCAGGGATGGGGCCAGGACTATCAGAGAGTGGAATGCTGCCTTACGAGATTGTGGAGATGGCAGCAGTGATGCAGAGGCCCCTGAGGAGCCTGTGCCCAGTGCACGTGCACGCAGGGCTGCTCAAAGGAAAGAGCATCTGCAGCAGCACAGGCGACTCGGAAGCAAGGCTGCAAGATAATGGCCCCTCCCTTAAGAGATAAAAGCCAGCCTGAGAGACCGGAATTCTTTGCAGGAAGCAAAGAAGTTCTTGCACTTCAAGCCTTGTGGACATTCGGACTATCCTGGTTTGTGTTTGGAGACTTTTTGTTTTGAATATTTCTTGGCAACTTAATCTAGTGTTCTTGGCTGCCTTGCACAACCTTGGCAAGGCTTGTTCTTATTAGAGACAATTAGTTTTCATAGCCTTTTAACTGAATGAGCAGAATTCGCAGAGAAGCATTAAAAGGTTTTGCTTTTACCTCTGTTTGGTGTTTGTTTCCTTGGAACAAGGTTTGGGTCAGAACACATGACCTCCCCATCATCATTATAAGACAATCACCTGATGTAACCCACACCTGACCCAGCACAAGACCCTCATCTGATGTGACCTCCCCATCACAAGACTTACCACACAAGCAGAAAATTATAAGCAGAATACTGACACAAACATCCCCTAAACTCCCCTGTAGATGCTACCTAGATTGGTAGTGAAATGTTCAGAAACCAACTCACAAGCTCGGAGAACAAACCTCCACCCTCAACTCTATAGTATACATTGGAAGACTTAGATGGTATGGGCACATGGTATGCAGTGAAGAAGACTTGGTGGCAAGAATATCCATGCATCTGGACCCTGATGGTCAGTGGCCCCATGGCATGTCCAAGAAAAAGTGGATGGATCGCATCAAGAAGAACATGAAATATGTGGCTGTTGCCCCTGATGGAGACAGCTTTGCCAACAAGCGGTCCCTGCCATAATGTGGGAATAACTCTAGGAAGAAGAAGCCTGTATAGCAGGAGCGTCAAACACGATTTCATTGAGGGCCGCATCAGGGTTGTGTTTGACCTTGGAGGTGGGCATGGCCAAGGTAGGGCTGGCCAGCTTGATATTTTGTGTTGGCAGTGCCTGTGGTGGCCCAAGCACTCTACCAACGAAAATGAAAGCTCCATTTCCGGTTGCGATGGCCTCCTACAACCCTCTGCCAGCAAAAATGGAGCTTGGGAGGGCCGTATGCTGGCAGAAACATCGTGGGCTGGTCTTTCACGGTTTCCAGGGCAGCCCCATGGGCCAGATCTAAGCAGCCCACAGGCCTTGATTTGACACCCTGCTCTATAGTATACATTAAAATAGTACTGTGTAATTTGAATAGTTTATCATCACTTAATATCTCCCAAATGTTCTCCCAGAGCTACATTTTTACTTCTTCATAGAAGCTACTAGAAAAGAGGGAAGCAAGTTATTCCATAAGAGAAGGCCCTGGTGTAGGATCTCTGTAAATGGAACTTTCTTGGAAATGAGACCTTCACTAGGGTCTCTCTTCCAGATCTTGCTTGAATAGGCAGATTATTAAATATAATCTAATCTCTTAGATAGTTTCAATATAGGAAATACAGATTTTTATAAGAAATATCAGAAATTTTGTATTAGAGGTGGCAGATGTATATCCCCAAAACAAAATTAGAAAATAAAATGCTTCGATTGAAATAAACCCAGATTTGCCATAATGACATTGAAATTATCAGAAAGGGAAAGAATACTGTGCCTGATTTATAAATCAGCATTGGAAGGTACACATGTAGTTCCAACCATCCTGGTGAGATCAGTTATAAAATATCAGCATGATTCAAGGATATAGATAAAATGTACTGGCAGTTAAATCCTCTTTTTTGTATGAGAATTGCCTATTAATTGACTTAATATGGAAAATAAATTACTTGGTTTATGTCTGCTGAGCAAATGAAGGTGTTTTACACAGAATCAGCTATATGAGACTGTCTGTATTAACTGACAACAATAAAGAGTCTCAGATAAAGGTATTTCCTAGCTTTGAAGTAGATGCTACTTATTGAACATATGATTCTTTGTGTGCAAACGAATCTTCTACTATTGATCTATAAATGGCATATGAACAGAAAGACAGTTCTAAATCAAAATAATGTATAAGGAGCTATGATGGGGCAGTGATTAGAATGTAGTGTTGCACGCTAACACTGCTCACTGCCAGGAGTTCAATTCTGACCGGTTCAAGATTGATTCAGCCTTCCATCATTCTGTGGTCGGTAAAATGAGGACCCAGATTGTTGTGGGCACTATGCTGACTCTGTAAATCTCTTAGAGAGTCTGTAAAGCACTATGAAGTGGTTTATAAATCTAAATGCTATTGCTATAATAATAAAAGAATCTGCTACATATCATAGTAACTATCTTTGGTTTGAGTTAAATGAGGTATGTGAGTTATTATCATTTACAGAAATGATAATAATATAAAGAGTTCCCAAGTGAGAAACTAATGTAGAATATGAAATCATTCCTAATTGAAACACTGAAGGTAAAATAAGAATTGGAATAGGAGAAATAAAAACAGCAATCCTCTAAGTATTTGTCATCTATTATCCTGATCAAGGCACATAAATGGTCAAATAAAAGTCAGTTGCTATATCTACTTCAGGCTGGATATAATAGCATCAACAAAGCTGAATTAGTTTTCTCTGATGTTAATAGAATAACTGTGTTAATAAAACTGGAAATACAACCTACGCAATATCTGTTTTTCAGATCCCGCCTCCCCATTTCCAGAGACCTAGTGCTTCATTATTACGTGCCCAGAAAGTTGATACTTTAAGGTGTGAAATTCAGGAGAAATATGAATCAGATTTCCAGAAAGCTCTAGTAAGCATCAAAGAACGAGTGAAAGAAATTGAAGGACCAGATATCAAAGAAACCCTCCAAGACCAGATTCGCCAGTGGTTTATTGAATGCCGGTGAGATGCCATTCTTTCTTTCCCTAACCTCTCCCTATCTGTAGCCACAGTTACCATAAGAGTCTGTAAACATCATTTCTTTAAAACAGAAGGAATCAAAGCTGCTTCCATACAGAGAACAGTTTTAAACAAACCCCCAAAAAATGGAAATCCCAAGTTGAATCATCATTTCTGTTATCACTGTTATCACAAATTCAGGGATTTGGAGTACAGTATCATATATTGTTGGAGTTCCGATGCAGAAATGTGTAACAGCTTATCTTTACTTATACATAGAGTTGTCTTGCAACAAAACTCATTGTAATGAGATCAATACAGTAATCTGTTTCTTCAGTATATTGATATTGTCATTGATACTGATATTTACCAACAAATATTAATTTGTAAATTAACATCATAGCAAGAACTGACTAAACAATAATTTCAGAATATTTTCAGGGAATTATGTCTAATGAAAAGGGAAAAAATAGACCTAGAAAGCTACAGACCAATCAGCCTAACATCAATACCTGGTTAGATACTGGAAAAAATAATCAAAAAACAGATATGTAAACATCTGGAAACAAAGTTATAACTAGAAGTTATAGCTTGAAGCCAGCATAGGTTTGTTAAAAACAGATCATGCCAATTACATTCTTTGACAAAATGACCAGCGAAATGCTGTGGACATTGTATATTTAGAATTCAGCAAGGTATTTTACAACGTAGATGATTAAAGAGGGATCTTGTATTAAAATTTTAAGGGTGGGAAAATTAACAAGTGAAAAGGGGGAAATATGGGATAACTGCCTCCTGCTTGGAAAGGGCTTGTTTGCTTTCTTGGGAGGATACTGTCTTTTCAGAGCAAGGATTCCTTTTCTTTCCTTGCTCCTGCCCTGGGATTTCTTTGGCACAAAGTTAACTTTTTCCCTCCTCTGGACTTTTGAAAAAACAAACAACACAAATGTCATCTCCCTCCCTCCCTCCCTCCCTCTCTCTCTCTCTCACACACACACACACAAGTTGGATCTTTCTTCCCAGCCCCCTCCCACCCTACCCCAGGAGACCCCAGGATTCCCTCCCCAACTCCTGCCTTGCCCATACAGGCACACCCACATGAGTGACGTAGAGTTGGCCAAGCACACTCAGTCTCATGACTCCTCCCAGCCACACCCACTCAGCTGGTCATTAGGAAGAACCGGTTGTTAAATTATTTGAATCCCACCACTGCTCCTAAGCTGACAGAGACCAATTTAGTACTTGGATGAGAAGAGCATCAGGAAATCTCAACTTTAGCCAAACTAAAAAAATTATAATATCAGCATAAGGCAGTGACTTTTGTATATGAAAAGAACAGGAAACATTTTTAAAAACTATTTGACTTGGTTCTCATGATATTTTAAACAGATCAATTTAAGACACACTGGTCATTCCTGGCTCAGGATCCACTTAATACAATTTTATCCCATATTAGTTTTGGTTACAGATAGTCCTCAACTTACAACTATTGGTTTAGTGAACGTTTGAAGTCCAGGAAAATGGAAGTCCATACAAGAAGAAATCAGCAGCAGAGAATATTAACTGTTTGCCATTAACTCAGTCTTTTTTCGTTTAATCTGCATGACTGATCTATTACACTAATAACTCTATAAAAAGAAGATAAAATTAATTTAGCATGATATGTTTGTAACAAACCCATGCTGTCTCCTATTAATTGCATGTTGCCTATGCAAGAGCTCACAAACATGCTGCTTAATTAGACCTTGTCCAGTATAGACTTCAAGCTGACAGGCCTGTTATTTCCCCAATTCTGCTTCTTCCCCCTTTTCAAAAAGGGATGGCATTTGCTCTCCTCTAATCTCTCAGGGCCCTACCAGTCTTCCAGGAGTTCTCAGAGATAATAAAGAGAGATTCTCGTATTATCTTTGTTTGCTCATTCAGTCCCCCAGGATGTGATCCAACTGGCCCTAAAAATATTTATAATTCATTTAAATTAGCTTAGTTCTCTTGTATCCTTGCCTATTTGAAGTTTTGGTTCCCCCCTTTCCCTAGGATCATAGCTATGTCACAAAACAGGAGTTAAATGTTCTTCCTTCACATTATCATTGATTACTAGTTCACCCCTTTCTCTCCCTGATGTACTTTATAATCTGTGCCTTTTCTTTTATTTCTAAGGAAATACAAACCACAGCATATTAGTCTTTGTGAAAGTGCTCCTGTTCTTTCTTATAGAAGAGACTGTTGTTTGCTTAAGTTGCCTTCTTCCCATTTCCTTGTATCCTTGTATATATCCCCCTTTCTCTTCAACATGTTAGAGAGCTTTGCATGTATCCCCACTACCTACTGGGATTTCCCCATTTTTTAATCCTTGTAAGAACCATTGCTCTTTCAGTGTCTTATTTTTATTTTAATCATTTTTTCCTGAACATATTTCTTCTTCACAATTTCAAATCTTTGGATTCAAACCTTCTTCTTTTGGACATTAAATCATACAATATTCATTTTCTGCATTGTCTATTTCTTCCTGTTTCTTCTCCTTAAACAGAGCATATTTTGAGAGTGTTATTTTGGGATTACTTAATCCAGCCTATTACTTTGGTATTTACATATTCGTTATCGGATGCTTCCACATACTGCATGTTCCTCTCAGACCCAGCACCAGACATTGCACTATTTCCTGGGATTCAGCCTCCCTTATAAGATACAATATATAGCTTTCTAGATCAGATTCTCAAGATACCATTCAAATAAGTTTTTCTTAGTTCTTGTGAGATGTAACTCTTCTCTTACCAACAGTTCCTTGCCTCAGAAATGCATTCAATTAACGTAGAAATCAGACTATTCCCATTGGCACCATTTGTGTAATAAGTTGCTTTTCATTATTTTCACCCATTATGCTACCTGATATTTAGCCTTTCCACCTTCCCTTTTTTAATTAAAGGAGCATGAATTTTAAAAGGAACATGAATTCTGTCCAGTGCCAGGAACAATCTCTATAGGCATAGTGGTAGATGCTGCCACCACACTGGGAACTGCAGAAATAAATATTGGTTTAGGTAACAAATTTTAAGTCAAGAGAAAGGGAGCAGGATAAGCTCTGTAAAAAAGCGTAATAGGAAGAAAGAAGAAATCTATAAAATCATTTTAGTTCATTATTAAATTTGAAACCAATGAGTCCCACATATACAAATCACAACTGAACCATTTGATTAAGTACCGTGCTGGGTTAAATGTTATTTTCAGATTCTGGCCATACATAAGGTAAGATATTTCGATACGGGGGTCCCAGTCGGTCATTCATTTGGCATATAGACCGAGGCATCTGTTTCTCACCCTCTTATACAGGCAACAATCAAATAGGATGTGAGCCAGGTCTTCTATCTCTGCTGCTCCGCAAATGCAGAGATGTTCATTGTAAGGTATAGAGTGGAACCTCCCATATCTGACCATTGTGTCAAGCTGTTCGAATCTCGCTTGCATAAATATCTCCCTAAGATGTTTTGGCAGTTGTCGCTTCAAATCGCTGTCTTTTTGAAAAGTACGTTTGTATTTGCTCAGCCATTTCAAGTTACCCAATCTTACTAAGGATAGCTACATCATTTTGCGTTTCTGTATCCTTGATTCTTTCGGTAGCTCTTTTTTTAAATCGTTCTCCTGCTACGCAAGAGACAGGAAGGCCACAGCTTCTTACAAAATTGGTTAGTTTAGTGATCCAGGAGATTTGTGATTGTGATTTTATTTGCTCTAGTAGACATAATTTGGGGAGTTTATGAGTCTCCATTTCATTGACTTTGTGCCAGTGGTTATATGCTCTATAATTTTGGATAGTGCATGAATTATATGAATTCCCAATTCAGCTCTAACTGCAGCAGCAGATGTTCTTGAATGTTAACCCAAAATATATCTCAAATGCTGGGACTGTGTTTGTTCTAGAACTCTGGTTGAGTATAGACCCTAAATCTCTGCTCCATACAAGAGCATAGGTGTAACCTTAGCTTTGTATATTTTAATGGGGCTAGGGACCCTGGGAAATTATGATTCTTTAGTTTAAGCAATAAATTCAAATGAGCTTTTGCTCTAAGTGTACTCCGCTGATGAGGGCAAGCCCAAAATTTAGTCTTGGAAAAAGTTACGCCTAAATATACAAAGATGTTAACATGTTCAATTAGTTTACCATCTAATTGCCATCTATATCTCTGATGATGTTTTCCAAACACCATGATTTTTTATTTAGATTTACTAATGGTTAGGGAGTTATCCTGGCAAAAAGAGCTGAATCTTCTTAATAGCCTACGTAATCCTACTTGTGAATATGATAATAAAATCATATCATCAGCATCGAGCAAGCTGTTACAGTATGTATTTAGGATCATCGGCATGTGTACCATGGGATCCTTCATTAATCCTGGCAAGTCATTGATATATAAACTAAATAATAATGGGGCCATGATACACCTTTGCCTTATCCCTTTATTTATGTGAATCCTATTAGTCAGCGCCCCATTAACCCCATACCGCACCCTCAAACACATACTTGTGTAAAAGGCTTTAATCAAAGACAGCACTCTAGCTTCCATTTTAAGAGATGTCAGACAAATCTGCCATCAAAAGACATATAAACAACATTTACATACCAATCAAAAGAGACAAAAAAAGCCAATGTGGAAAACTTCCTCACCAGCAATCAGTACCCAGATGACCAGATTAACACCAAGATTAACATTAGATCAATAATCAAGAAGCAAACAATACCCCAATCAAGGAACTGCCAAACAAGCTAACAGTAAATAACATCCCAGTCAAGG
Source organism: Bungarus multicinctus (assembly GCA_023653725.1). Lineage (NCBI taxonomy): Eukaryota > Metazoa > Chordata > Lepidosauria > Squamata > Elapidae > Bungarus > Bungarus multicinctus. The sequence continues at coordinate 162,601,028 of CM042836.1, forward strand.
AACCACTAATACCATTCCCACCAATACTGACAGAGCAAGTCACTAGTATATAAAATGAGATCAAACCCACACCATTCTGATGATATTACTTAGTTTGGTGATGAAATGCCTGCAAGAAAATAACCAGGCTCAGAGAGCACTAAAGACCCCACAGTTCAACCCTGAGCTACAAATATCCTCTTCTATTAGTTATCAAGTACATTTAATGTTATATTTTATCCTATTCAAACAGGCATATTACAGGAAAATTTCCTGATTATCCTGATGAAGAACAAGGTGGCTCAGCAGTTCTTTTCTCAGAAAAAACTCCAGAAGAGGTAGAGTTTATATCAGTATATGGTTCTTACTGTCCTTTTAAAAAGCAAATAAACAAGTGATTCATGACTTAGGTATCCTGAAGCAAAATGCTACTGCTGATTTCCTTTAGTTCAGTGTTACTTGTTTGTTATACATTGAATGTTATAATAATGAATTCTACCTATAGCAGAGAATCATGGGCAGCAAATAAAATTGATAAATAAATTGATATTTAACAAATAAAAAAGACAATGACCTGATATAATTAGTTCATTGATTATAGCAATTTCTGTCACTCTAAAAGGTGACAGTGGGCTTTGTGTACATTTTGAATACATCCTAAAAGGCCTCAATGCGGACATCAAGCAAAGTGAAAAGGTGTGCTTTGTCTCTGTCAAGAGTATATAAAATGTTGATTGCAATTATTTACTCATTAGACTTGCTGCTATCTACCCATCCTCAAAAGTTTTATTATACGGTATAGCAAACAACAACAATAAAAACTGTAAGATATCTCTCCAAGTTTATTTTTAAAAGCTCATTGAATCTAACTTCCAGCAGGAGGAAGAGAAATTGACACATAGGTCCCCACTGCGAATAAGCGCTCACAGGCCTTCCCCCCTCTTCCCTTCATGAAAAGCAGCACATTTAAAGTCGAATAGGATACAATTATTAATAGAATGACCCCTAAGATCAGCTCATTTGTCTTTTTATATACAATACCACCTTTAAGGTGTTTTAAAATGTAAACAGATATGATTCTTTCTGTCAGGTTGCTGCGGAGCTAGCTGCTAAAGCAGAAGAAGAACTGAAAAAGAAAGGGAAAAAGGGGAAAAAGGAAAAAAAAGAAAAGGGCAAATCGAAGAAGAAAGGAAATGAGGTAGAAGAAAAGAAACCAAAGAAGAAAGATGAGGCAAGTCATTCTGAGTCAGAACTCATAACATATATAAATCCAGAAAAAAGATGGTAAAAACAATATTCTCTAATAGAGTTTTGGTATTATTTTATTTTGTTTTGATATATTGTAATTTTATGGATACATGTATCTCTCTGGTCAGCCTGAAAGAGGAGAATTGTGAAGACCTATTTGAAGGTTAGGTGTTCTTTTATCACCTTGCTGAAACTTTCTGTGCTATACTATATGGTGCTAAAGGGTTCAAACTCAGTGTAGCTTGTCTCCTCCAATCCTGAGGATGTAATATTACTATATGTAGGAGTGTGTGTGTGCGCGTACACGTCCGTGTGCATATGCATATGTGTATAGGTATGTATGTATATAATATGGAACATGATGCAATGTTTTTAACTAGTTACACCCATTCCTTACCTTCAGAACACTACAAGTTCTTAAGGGTTCAACCAAACCAATATCAGATCTAACATAGCTTTTCTAATATTTGATTGTTTTGTGTGCATAAAACAGTTGCAAATTATATATGAGAGTTTATAAGTCACATTTATTTAACATGTTATAAGAAGCAGGTTTGATATGCAGTGTTAATGCATATTCTAAATAGTTTGAATTGTAAGAATGAAACAGACAGTATAAATGAAGAATAGACTTATAGCAATGCATGGCTTAATTAAATTCCATGGATATGAAATGTAAGAGATTTGTTTTAACTTATATTCAGGTTGGATTCTAAACAATTTGTTCTCAAAAACTTAACCTGAATTTTGACATAACTAGAGAATAATAGTTCAAACATTTCTAGAAGAAAAACATACCACAGAAAACAACAACTGGGGTGAGTGTGATATAGTAACTAGGTGGATAAATCAGCCCCAGTTCCACTAAGCCACAATGGAACTTACTGTAGCTTTTGAGCCAGTTCCTTTCTCCAAATCACAGGATTGTTGTTTTGAAGATCAAACAAGAGATGATTGCCTTAAACACCTTAGAGAACAGGTTAAGTGTAAATGTAATTAATAAACAAGCTTGAAAGTCTCTGAAGCACTCCAAGAATATGCTAAATCTTGCTAATAAAGTTTTCAGGTTTCACGGGCACATGTAACTTACTTGAGGCTTTTGTGCAGCTTCTTCTAAGCTCCTCCTAGTACATTAAAACTAAAACATAAATGGATGCAGGTTTATCATCATAATAAATATTTGATTTGATAAAACAAGTCTGTATAATTTGAGATAGACTAGAAAAAAAAGAAATCAACATAGGATGCCAAAAGACTCAGCTGAGGGACTTATTTTTTGCTTTAATGGTCAGGGAAGTTACAGGAGCAGCTGCCTAATCTCAATTCTCTCTCACTTGGCCAGTTAGATCACATTAAAATTAAGAAAAAACATTGCATATTTGTCTTACCTGAGACTCAGAAGTACTGAAAAATTCATCCAGTGTAGAAGTGAGAACCATCTCTTATTCCTTTTACCAGATTGGCAGAATCCCTGAAAATTTATATAGATAAATGTTTTTCTGCATTTAAATTCTACTAATATGATAGGATTTAATTCAATAAAATCAAATTTTTAATTTTATTATAATGATTATATTATAATTATTATTAATTTAGTTTAATTGTTACATTTAATTTAATAATTTAAATGGCTCAGTGGTTAAGGATACTAACCTTGTCAGCTGGAAATCTGATAGCCCGGGTTTGAATATCATGCAACAGGGTGAACTCCCGTTTCTGCCCTGCTCCTGCCCACCTAGCAGTTCAAAAATATGCAAATGCGAGTAGATTAATAGGTACCACTTTGGTGGGAAGGTAACAGAGTTCTACACTTCTTTGGCATATAGTCATGCTGGCCACATGATCATGGAAAATGTCTTTGGATAATGCTGGCTCCCTCAGGCAAGAATTGGAGATGAGCCCTAGAGTCAGACACAGTTGGACAAAGAAACTTTATTTGTAGTATGATTTAGAAACAGTATCATATCTATTTATAAATAAAACATAATAAATAACTGTTTAAATACTACTAATAAAAATGTTATAGAGGCCTTTCTTTAAGCCAGCCAATATAAATATATGTAATGAGATGAATAAGCATCAGGATTCCTCCCTAACTTTTTAGAAATTCTGGGGTCAAGCTATTAGGGACAGTCATTAGTTATTATTCACTCCAACTTGTAACCTTCATCTACTCAGTTGTGGTTACTAGAAGCAGGACATGCTAGACATTGCTATATCATTTCAAATAATAGGAAGTCTGTTGCTTTTCACTTATTAGCAAAATCTGCTGGCCATGTGAATTTTCTAGTTAATACTCCAGTAACAATGGGATCCCTGATTGCAATTTCCTGCACACATTTAAACACAGAAAGACAGGAGAAAGACAGAGACGGTTCAGGAAGAAACCAATTTGCTTACAACCATACAAATAAAGACTTTTCTCTGTACCCAAATATTATACCCAATATATATATATTTAATAATTTAAATGGCTTAGTGGTTAAGGATACTAACCTTGTCAGCTGGAAATCTGACAGTCCCCAATTAAAGGAGAAAGCATATTGCTTTCCTTTTCTGTCTTTTGACTCATCACCAGAGATCATAAAAAGCTATTTGTTTCGTTGTCTTTTTGTTTTCCCAGTAAGGGTATGGCTAGCTGATGAGAGCTAAATAGCTCGAAATAGATCTATCCTAGTCTCCCTTGTTTAATTATTTATCAGCTCAAAACCTAACACACACACACACACATATAATATACACACACCCAAATATTCAGAATGAATTTAATGAAATACAGAATAAAGAGAATGAGAGATTAAAGCATATCAGAATGCCTGGAATTAAAGAAGTAAAATCTCATTCATGCCAGTAAATGTAGGGATCAATAATAACAACTGTTCTTTAAAACCAAAATTTATTTATTAACTGTGTTCCAAAATCGGTTCTAGCAAGATTTTATATTATTCATTAAGGAAGAAGAAGAAGGTTGGAAAATGTCCCCAAGTAATTTTCTCCCAATAATGGAAGAAGGAAATAACAAATACAAAGGCAAGTAGAGAGAAACTGAAATAGCTTTGTTTATATGGTGAATAGTTAGACAGTTTATGTTTTTTTGTGTGTGCTTTTTGTTAAATATTTATATGTGGGTGCCTAAGACTAAAAACATTCCCCTCCTGCTTGACTGAATCAAAAAAAAATTGTAAGGTCAATGTTAACTTTAAGAGATGACATAAAACAAATTTTGCTGGTCCATTTTTAATCAGGTATGTAAACAATAATCCCCAAATATAGATAGTAGAAATTGAAGATTAGTTTCCAAGGATGAGACACATGCTTTGCTATAATGTTTAAAATAGCGTTTCAAAAGTTTACGTTTCAAATGTATGTCTGGGGATTTCATAGATTTTTATAGGATGGGACATAGTATTGCTTCATCAAAATATTCAGTTTATCTGTAGGCTTCATTGTAAAGAAGGACCTGACTTTGTGGGGTTAAAATGGAAGCTGCTGCTAATGATGGTGTAATCATGGTTTTATTAAATATTTGGAGAGCAATACTGTAGAAATTTCCATTTGATAGATGTAACTCTTAGAGCAGGGGTGTCAAATTCAATTTAATTGAGAGTCACATCTCGGGGGCTGGGTGGGCGTGGCTAGGGTGGGTGTGGCCAGCTCGACATCACTTATGTCGGGGGCATCTGTGTTGGCCTGAACATTCTGCCAGTGAAAATGGGGTCCCAAGCTCCGTTTTCAGCTACAACGGCCTCCTCCAACCCTCTGCTTGCGAAAACAGAACTCCATTTTCAGGGGCAGAGGCACCACAGACCAGTCCTTTGCTGTTTCCAGGGCAGTCCTACAGGCCAGATCTATGTCCCCCGCAGGCACATCCCTGCTTTAAAAGTTATGTGCAGCTATAAAAGCCCATAAAATTTCATGGGATACTTGTATTATCAATTAAAAGAATGCCAGTATAGTTTGTTTTTTAATTTAGATAGGAATATCAAAAGATACTTTCACATACTGTATCTCTGTTGTAATAGAAAGGGAGATAGAGACATGGGAAATATCACATTTCTCAATAGGTCTTATAGGAGAATGCTTGTTTTTTACCTACTAGTCAAAGAATCCATTAGTAAATTCAAATTACCTATTGTCTATGGCAGGGGTGTCAAACTCACAATGACACGTCATCACATGATGTTTTGTAACTTTTCCCCCTTCCCTAAAATGGGGTGGGCATGGCCAGCACATGATGTATCCAGCCCATTTGACACCCCTGGTCTGTGGAGTATAATATATATAACAAAGAAACACTCCAGTTATCATTATCAACAACATCAACATGTTATTTTGAGTATATAATTAACTTCATTAATTACAGTTAATTTTGCATTTCAAAAAATCATTAAAACTTGGTTAATATAATGAATTCAGTTACCAGAACCAGAAATACATTTTTTCAATGTTATAAGACATATTAAAAAAAAACAAGCACCAATTCCCTTCTTATTCTTGTTCTTGTTCTTTTCTTGGGTGACAGATATTTGGAAGAACAGAGATGAGAAATGGAACTTTTCGCAAGAGTATGATCCAGAACTAATCAAAGAAGAAAAAAGGAAGGAAGTGGAAGAAGAGATCAGAGTTCAGGTGACTTCATCCAAGTCGGCCATTTAAAAGAGAAAAAAATGGCTGTGGTCAAAGAGGATTCCTATACAAAAGTAAAACTTATCAGGAATATGTATTTTGTAATTTAACCCCCAACCAATGAGAACACACCCCCACCCAATCAGAACACAGTCAAGCCCCCACCCAATCAAGTCACACACCCACTAGTAATTAAAAGGAAGAAGCAACTGCAAGCTCACATTACTCTGAGAAGCACAAGGCCGAAGACGCAAGCCTGAGTTCGAATCCCAGTAAGGGTATGGCTAGCTGATGAGAGCTAAATAGCTCAAAATAGATCTATACTAGTCTCCCTTGTTTAATTATTTATCAAAAACCTAACATACACACACACACACACATATATACACACACACACACACACACACACACATTTGTCTAATGAATAAATAAATAAAATAAGCTTTGATACGAGTTGCTGACATGAACATTTTTCATTCTTTCCAATTCCTTCTGATAATCATGTTACTTATCTAAAGTAGTACTGTAAAAGAATATTTCAGTTCCATCTTTTTAAAGACCCTGAATAGACTTTCTTTTATAATAATCATAATCTTTAGTATTTAGTAGCATAATTTGTTGTATATGCGTAATTTCTGGTCTGCTCTGCCATGAGAATGAGTTCATAGAATTCTTGATTGGTAGAGTGAAATACAGTATACTGTTTAGGCTACAGATTTGTGGTCTTATGTATATATTGTAACCGTCTAACAAGTTTCTGGGAAGTGCAGCATTTTTGCCATTTAGCATAACTGATCTTAGCTGATCACATGAAAGCTAATAAGGGTCAGGTCTGGTCAATTCCTGGATGAGAAGGCACCAGGAAATTCCAGGACTGTGAAGTTGAAAAAACATTCAAGCCACCTAGTATGTTTCTGGCAGAAGATTCAAAGCAGATTTCCCAATGTATGAATCAGTTTCTGAATTATTGTAGCCCAACAGCTTTCTTTCATGTGTTTTGTAATCCAGTTTATATCTACTCTAGGATTATGAATTCCATCTTGCCTGCTGGATCAATATTTTCGGCTCACCTGCAGAAAAGGAATTGTGGAACACTGATCTCTCTCTCTCTCTCCCTCCCTCTCCCTCTCTCCCTTTTTCTCATAGGCAGTAGTTTAAGGAAGTATATTTTATTGTGTGCAAAAGCGTACATAGAAGATCACATATATACAGTATATTACTTATTTGGAACCTGATATGGCCTTCAAGCCAAAAGCTACATGTGATTTATACCATCAAAGTGCTATAAATTCCTTAAGAGCCTAGGCTTCAGTCCTGGATGGCATTCATTTCATGCTGCAATCTTAAGATTCAATCAAGCATGATATTTATTTATTCCATATCCGGCTCACCATTAGCCAAGCAACTCTTGATGGTTTCCATAGTATAAGAAACATTAAATTGTCTATGATAAGTCTTCAAATACAGTAAACAAACCAAAAGAACCATAAAAGAACCATAAAATACAAATAAACTAAGATAAATATGAGAAATAACAATAATATAAAAATAAAAGTTAAAAACTCCCTAGCTAGTTAAAATGCTCTACAGAACAGTTCTGTCGTCATATCTTTCTGAATACCAAAAGAGATGGGGCCAACTAATTTTTACTGGGATATTCTTGCAGACAATTGGAGTTACAATTGAAAAGCGACCCTTCTTAGCCTCAATTTCCTGGAAGTGGGGACTTAATAGAATAGAATAGTTTATTGGCCAAGTGTGATTGGACACAGAAGGAATTTGTCTTGGTGCAAATACTCTCAGAGATTAACTTCTCTTAAGGTGACCAGATGGATCAAGCCAGTTCTACAAATACCCAACTGCCTTTATAAGCATGGGTCAGTTATGGCTTTATCAGTCAAATATACACTTTAAATTGTACACAGAAACTAACTAGTTATCAATGCAGTACCCACAACATAGAGGTAACCTGAACTCAGCATCAGGGGACCAGTTGTCATGGGGTCTGCTGCACTGTGAGCTAACTACACTTTCCTAATATTATTTAAAGGCAGTCCTATATAAAATACCTTGTACTGACATTGAATTATTATAGCCAAATGAGTAGCAGTACAATAGTAATGAATTACCTTGCACCAACAGGAGCCAGGAGTCCAAAAAGCCTTCCAAATGGCAAAATTGCTCCTTCAGAGGTAGTGCTTGTCCATCCAGAGTTTGTTTATTTGTTTGCTTGTTTGTTTAAAAGACTTATATGGCTGCCCATCTAAAAACTTAACTCTGGGCAGCTTACAACAAGAATAAAACCCAGAACCCTAAAAAACTGTAAAAACAAAACAAACCCATCACTTCAGTTACCCTTTGGGATGCCCTATAATTAACACCAGACCCTTTGGGATGCCCTATAATTAACACCAGACATCCTTATTCTTATTATTACCTAGGTAATAATCCAGGTCTTGATGGCCTTCTGAAAGACTAAAAGGAGAGGCGCCCACCAAATCCACAGGACAGGTGTTCCAGAAACTAGGTGTAGCCATAGCAGAGGTGCACTGGATCCCACTAGATGACAAGATTTAAGAACAGGGACTTGAAGCATGCCTACTCTATCCAATTTAGTATTTTATTTTGATAATAGTGCTTTCTTTTGGAGGGAAGGTTATTACAGATATAATTCTCCCTAAAAATGCTAATAAAATTGGATAATTGTATATGAATGTTTACCCTTAGCATAACATTTATATTTTCTGATTGCAGATTTTTTTTTAGCATAGTATTTCTTATTACCTCTATGTATGTGTTCATACAGGTTGATGAGTTAATGCGCCAAGAACTGAAGAATCTAAAATTAGCTGTGGATAGAGAGACAGAGAAAACTGGGAAAAAGGGGAAAAAAGGAAAGGTAACTATTTAGTATGGATTTAGTATAATACTGTATCAGAAGTTGGAGGACATGAAATAAATGTAAACAAAATAATAGCACTTATTATTATTTATATGAAGACGTAGTTCATCAAAGAGAGTTGTACTCAAATGAACACTTTTGCCATATATGGAAGTACTATCTTTGCAAAGTATTTTTGCAAAGTATACTTTGTAAAGTGTAAACAGGACAAGAAGCAATGGATGGAAACGAATCAAGGAGAGTACTTAGAAATAAGAAGAAATTTCCTGACTTAGAACAATTAATCAGTGAAACAGCTTGCCTTCAGGAGCTGTGGATGCTCTATCACTGGAGGTTTTTTTAAGAAGAGATTGGATAACCACTTTTTAAACATGGTATGGAGTCTTCTTCTCAGGCAAGGAGTTGTACTAGAGAACCTCCAAGGTCCCTTCCAACTATGTTAATCTCTTATTTCTGTTTGTGATCTTCAGAAAAAGAAAAAAGGGAAAAAAGGTGGAGGAAAGAAAAAGTCAAAGAAGGATAAAGACCTGACAGCTGATCGGTAAAGTTGCAATTTCTCTTCTGAGATTCACACTGTTAAGTTTTTAAATGCATTAACTCAAATTTGTTGGCTATTATGGTGAATCTAACATGGATTATTTTTAAACATCTAATAATGCAGAAATAAATTTAGATAAAGTCCTATTTGCATAAAGTTTATTTTAGGTTAAATGTATAGTTTGTGAGTTTTCTTCGTATATATTAAATATGCATTAAATTTTATTCCCAAAGTATATGTGGAACATTTAGTAGTTTCAGATGTGCATCTACGTTTAGGATGTGATATATCTATAAGATATATCCTATATCTGATAAATATCTTTCTGTAAGAACTATACATTTTCTCATTTATTCCCATGGTCTAACTGCAGACTAGAATTTAGAATGGGTAATTTTAGGCCACCTCCTTCATTTGTTGTCCTGCTTGATCTTTGTGCCAAATGGGATATTGGATAGCTGCGTAAGAATTATCGCCCAAAAGCATCACTGTTACTTCCTTTGAATTTTCCAAATCATCTAAATGGTAGGGCCAAATGTTAAATTCAATTTTCTATCAAATACCCTGCTGATATGTAAAATGTGAGTAGAATCTTAACCCTTGCCCATTGCATCAGTATTTCCAACATTACTTTTAAGTACATAAAAATACTCTTATAGATCACTTTCACAAATAATTCAGTGCTATATGTTTATACATTATTCCAAGAAAAGATATTATATCAGAGTTGCTTCCAGAAGTCTGTAATTCACAAACTCTTTCTAAAAAGCAAAATAAACAATTCAGAAACTTATTGGCACTGAAATGCAGTAGTATTTCGCGGCTGGCGGCTGGCGGCGTGGCCGTGCGAGGCCGAAGTTGTCCGGACAGCTGGAGCGGCTGGAGGTTGGCGTCTGGAGGCTGGAGCGGCTGGAGGCTGGCGGCGTGGCTATGGGACCGCCGCCGGGGCCGGGGCTGGGGCCATTGCGAAAGCCCCAGCCGAAGTTGGAGAGTGCGCCGCGGCTCGAGCGGCTGATGGGCGGCCGCCGTGGGCGGAGCCAGGGCGGCGTGGCTGTAGGACTGCCGCCGGGGCCGGGGCTGGGGCTGTTGCAAGGGCCCCAGCCGAAGTTGGTGTACGTGCCGCGGCTCGAGCGGCTGGAGGATGGCCGCCGCGGGCAGAGCCGGGGCGGCTGGAAGACCACTGACCTCCAGGGCCATGGTGTGGTGCCGAGCCTGGTGCTGATCCCGGCAGCTCATGGCGTGACCGGAAGACGGCCGCTGGAGTCATTGCTATGGTCCGAGCGGCTGGAGGAGCGACTAGGGGATGGCCGTCGCTGGCAGATCCTGGACGGTTGGAGAACTATCGACCCCTGGGGCCGTGGTGCGGCGACGGGCCTGGCGCTGGGTCCAGTGGTGTGCGGCGCGGACACCTGCGGCCGGAGGATGACCACCGGAACTGTCGCTGCGGTCGGAGCCGGGACTGGAGGGCTGCCGCCGCGGTTGAAGTCCTTCTTCTCCTTTCCGTCCAGTCGGCTGTGTTCTGAATGGCCTCGACCTGGACTCGGGCCCCGGCTGGCTAGTTTTCAGCTTGGTCAGGGTCAATTACACAAGAGGACTCAGGCCGGGTCGCTATTTTATACTAGGAACGATCTCTGGGCCTTGAGATATGTCCCCCTGTCTCAGAAATGGCCTGCTGCTCTCTCAGAGGCCCATCTCAAGGACGGATTATGGGATCCGGAGAGATGGTGGGGTTTTAGGAAGCGTGGGAGGGAGGGGTGTCTTAACAAATTTTTAGCCAGGTTTTTTAGGGGGTTAGGAAGGTCCGGGCGAGAGTTGGGGGACAACTCGCCGGAGGCTGGGACCAGGCCGTGGGTTGGGCGTGGCCGGAAGAGTCAGAATCCGGATAGGACTGTATTGAGGATGGGGGGGGTCACTGGGGAGGGTGGAATTAAATCTATTGATACGGTGAGCGGGAGAGGCAGATTTGGCGGTTATAGGGGGCCATATTCTGTATTGGGAGCGCGTCCTCGCTGCTTGTCTGCTGTGGCGCGCTCCGACCCCTTGTCATCTCCCGTTCCCCAGGGGGTCTGAGAAATCGGGCCCTGGGCCTCCGGCTGATGTTATGTAACGCCAGGTCCGTTGTTAACAAAGCCCCTCTCATTCATGATTTGATTTGTGAGAGGGGTGCGGACCTGGTGGGAGTTACCGAGACCTGGCTGGGCCAGGAGGGGGGAGTCCCTCTGGTGGAGATGTGCCCAGCCGGGTTTTGGGTCTTTCATCGGCCGAGGGCCCAGGGGAGGGGAGGGGGGGTTGCGGTGGTTATTAAGGAGGATCTGTGTCCGAGGGAAGCCACTGTGTTTCAGACGACCGGGTGTGAGCTCCTTTTCGTGAAGTTCGGTCCCAAGGTTCAGGTGGGCTTGCTGGTCGCATACCTGGCTCCCTGCTATGCGGCAGCGGCCCTGCTTGAGCTCCTTGAGGTCATAGCTGGCGTGGCGGTTGGGACCCCCAGGCTCATGGTCATGGGGGATTTCAACTTGCCATCTGCCGGCGGTGCCTCGGAGAGTGCTCAAGAGTTCATGGCTTCCATGACGGCCATGGGCCTGACCCAGTTAATTCGGGACCCTACTCACGTGGGAGGTCACACCTTGGATCTGGTTTTTGTCTCTGATCAGTGGCAGAGTGATTTGGGTATAGGGGATATAGTTGTAGAACCCCTGTCATGGTCAGATCACTCGCTCCTGAAGCTCGACTTCCGTTCCACACCCCCTGACCGCAGGGAGGCGGGACCATTATAATGGTACTGCCCCAGGCGCCTGATGGACCCTGATAGGTTCCTGACGGAGCTTGGGCCATTTCCCGAAGCTCACACACACGACTCGATTGAGGGCTTGGTCGCTACCTGGGATAGGGTGGCTGCTGGGGCCCTTGACCGGGTCGTGCCCTTGCGGCCTCTGACCCGGTGCCGATCCCAAGTGGCTCCTTGGTTTTCTGAGGAGCTAAGGGAGATGAAGCGCCGGAAAAGACGCCTAGAGAGCAGTTGGAGGGCCAGCCGCTCTGGGTCTGACCGAACACTATTACGATCTTATATTAAGACGTATTTAGTGGCGATAAGGATGGCGAGGAGATCTTACCTCTCCACCCTTATTGCGTCCGCGGAAAACCGGCCAGCCGCCCTGTTTAGGGTGACCCGCTCCCTACTGGAGGTGGGAGCGCGGGAGGACCCCTTGCAGGGACGGGCTGAGGAGTTTTCTAGGTTTCTGCAGGATAAAATCGCTCAGATCCGGGACGAGCTGGACTCCGACTGGGCATCTCCGGGCGGGGGGGCGGGGTGGATACCGGTGCGGTCAACTGGGTTGAGTTCGATCCTGTTACTGTGGAGGACGTGGACAGGATACTGGGGGGACTGAATGCCACCACCTGTTTGCTGGACCCGTGCCCCTCCTGGCTGGTCTTGGCCACTCGGGAGGTGACACGAGGCTGGTTCCAGGGTATTATAAACGCTTCCTTGAGAGAGGGGCTATTACCCGCCGCCTTGAAAGAGGCGGTGGTGCGGCCCCTCCTCAAGAAACCGTCCCTGGACCCAGCATTATTATCTAACTATCGTCCTGTCTCCAACCTTCGCTTTGTTGCGAAGGTTGTTGAGAGTGTGGTGGCACGTCAGTTCCCGCAGTACCTGGATGAAGCGAGTTATCTCGACCCCCTCCAATCGGGCTTCAGGCCCGGGTACAGCACGGAGACGGCGTTGGTCGCGTTGGTAGATGACCTCTGGAGGGCCCGGGACAGGGGTTGTTCCTCTGTCCTGGTCCTGTTAGATCTCTCAGCGGCTTTTGATACTGTCGACCACAGTATCCTATTGCGGCGGTTGGAGGGGTTGGGGGTGGGGGGCACCGTGTTGCGGTGGTTCACCTCCTTCCTCTCCGACCGCTCGCAATTTGTGTTGACGGGGGGCCAGAGATTGGCCCCGAGGCCCCTACGATGTGGGGTTCCTCAGGGGTCGGTGCTCTCGCCCCTGCTGTTCAACATTTATGTAAAGCCGCTGGGTGAGGTCATCCGTGGCTTCGGGGTGGAGTTCCATCAGTACGCTGATGATACTCAGCTGTACATCTCCACCCCGGGCCACCCCAACCAAGCCGTCGAAGTGATGTCCCGTTGCCTGGAGGCCGTGCGGAGTTGGATGGGTCGTAACAGGCTTCGTCTCAACCCGACCAAAACCGAGTGGCTGTGGTTTCCTGCGCCCAGATACAGCCAGCTGGTTCCTTCGCTGGCCGTGGGGGGAGAGGTCTTGACCCCCGTGGAAAGGGCGTGCAACTTGGGTGTCCTCCTGGACGTACGGCTGTCTTTAGAAGAACATATTGCAGCCGTCACCAGGGGGGCTTTTTATCAGATTCGTCTGATTTACCAGTTGCGGCCCTTTCTGGATCTGGGCGCACTTCGCACAGTCACTTCCGCCCTCGTTATCTCCCGCCTGGATTATTGCAATGCTCTCTACATAGGGCTCCCCTTGAAGAGTCTCCGGAGGTTGCAGTTAGTCCAGAATGCAGCCGCGCGGTTGATTGTGGGCACTCCTCGGAGCTCCCACGTTATACCGCTTCTCCGCAGGCTGCACTGGCTTCCTGTGGCCTTCCGGATTCGATTCAAGGTGGTACTGATGGTATTTAAAGTGCTCCATGGCTCGGGACCTGGGTACTTACGGGACCGCCTGCTGCCATCATCAACCTCCCGCCGCCCAGTACGCTCCCACAGGGTTGCCCTCCTTGGGGTACCGCCGCCTGGCCGCTGTTGGCTGACGGCTCCAAGAGTTCGGGCTTTCTCTGTGGGAGCTCCCTCCCTATGGAATGATCTCCCCCCGGAGATACGAGCTATGACGGATATCTTGACCTTCCGGCGCGCAGTTAAAACCCTACTTTTTAGGCAGGCTGGCCTGGCCGAATGAATGGGTTCTGGTTTTAAATTGGGTTTTAGTAATTAACTTATAATTTTTATCTATGATCCCTGATTTTATATTGTTGTATTTGGTTCTGATGGGATACAGCCGGAAAATCACGTTTAATATATTTTTAATTGTATTTATAATGTATTTATATGTTTTTAGTAGGCTGTACACCGCCCCGAGTCCCTTTTTTGGGAGAGGGAGCAGTATAAAAATATGATAAAATAAATAAATAAATATATTAAGAATAGCCCTGAAATAATTTGAAAATATGCATGTGGCAGAGGCTGGAATCACATATGTACTTAAAAACTTCATTCCGTGTGTAAGAAATAATTATTGATTCTTAATTATAATTTGACCCACCGTTTTGAACTAACATTTATAGGATTGCACTATATATAAGACTGTAGTGCTTCATTTTTCAATACAGATAATCCTCAAGTTACAATAGTTCATTTAGTAACCGTTTGAAGTTACGACATTGAAAAAAGTGACTTATGACCGTTTTCACACAACTATTGCAGCATCCCATTGTCACATGACCAAAATTTAGACACATGGCAATTGACTCATATTTATGACAGTTACAGTATCCCAAGGTCATGTTTGCAACTTTCTGACAAGCAAAGTCAAATTGGGAAGCCAGATTCACTTTACTAATTTAACAATGCAGTGATTCACTTAACAACTGTTTATTTATTATTTATTTATTTATTAAATAGTTTTGTATACCGCTCTTCTCCCGAAGGACTCAGCGGTGAACAGCCAACTAAAATATATAAATAACAAATTACAAGATTAAAAGAGATTAAATTATGAGGCTGCCATTAAAAAAGTTAAAACCCCCAATTAAAATAAGCTAAAATTACCATACCCCAACTAAAATCAGATTCCAAAACCCCTCATTTAAAATCCCATTTGAAGTCAGCCCAGGCCAGCCTGCTCAAAGAGCCAGGTTTTCAGATCACGTCTGAACGCCCTCAGGTCAGTGGTGTCCGGGGAGCCCATTCCAAAGGGTGGGTGCCCCCACAGAGAAGGCCCTATTCCTTGGGGTCACCAGGCGGCACATAGATGCCGTCGGGACCCGAAGGAGACCCTCTCTGTGGGAGTGCACCGGTCGGTGGGAGATTACTGGCAGAATGCGGTCTTGTAAATATCCTGGTCCGATGCCATGGAGCGCTTTAAAGACCAAAACCAATACTTTAAAGCGAACCCGGAAGGCTACCGGCAACAAATGCAGCTCGCGCTGGAGAGGCGTCACATGGGAGTATCTCGATGCTCCCATAACCATCTGCGCGGCCGCATTTTGCACCAGTTGGAGCCTCCGGGTGCTCCCCGCAGGGAGCCCCATGTAAAGGGCATTACAGTAGTCCAGGCGGGAGGTGACCAGGGCATGGGTGACCGTGCGTAAGGTGTCTCGATCAAGAAAGGGCCGCATCTGGTGTATCAGGCCATAAAAAGCCCCCCTGGAGACGGCCGTGATATGATCTTCCAAAGATAGCCGTACATCCAGGAGGACACAAAGATTGCGAGCCCTTTCTGTGGGGATCAAGATCTCATCCCCAATAGCCAGCGATGGAGTCAGCTGACTATATCGGGCCGCCGGAAACCACAGCCACTCAGTCTTGGAAGGATTGAATCGAAGCCTGTTCTCACCTATCCAATTCCGCACAGCCTCCAGGCAACGGGACATAACCTCCACAGCATCATTGGGGTGGTTTGGGGTGGAGATGTAAAGCTGAGTGTCATCAGCATAAAGATGACACTTCACCCCAAAACCACGGATGATCTCTCCCAGCAGCTTCACATAAATGTTGAACAGAAGAGGGGAGAGGACCGACCTCTGAGGTACCCCACAAACGAGGGGCCTAGGGGTGGACCTCTCCCCCGTCAACACAAATTGCGAGCGGTCCGAGAGGAAGGAGGAAAACCACTGCAAAATGGTGCCTCCAATTCCCAACCCCTCCAATAGGGCAATAGGATACTATGATCAATAGTATCAAAAGTCGCTGATAGATCTAATAGGACCAGGACAGAGGAATAACCTCTGTCACGGGCCCTCCAGAGATCATCAACCAATGCGACCAATGCTGTTTTGGTGCTGTACCCGGACTTGAAGCCCGATTGGAACGGATCTAGGTAGATTGCTTCCTCCAGATACTGAGGGAGCTGACGCGCGACACTCTCAACAACCTTCGCCATAAAGGGGAGGTTGGAGACAGGACGATAGTTATTTAAAAGAGCCGGGTCCAGGGAAGGCTTCTTGAGGAGGGGTCGCACCACCGCCATTTTCAGGGCGGTAGGAAGCGCTTCCTCCGCCAACGAAGCATTGACAATCCCCTGGAGCCAGCCTCGTGTCACCTCCCTGGAGGTAGAAACCAGCCAGGAGGGGCACAGGTCCAATAAACATGTGGTGGCATTCAGCCTCCCCAGCAATCTGTCCACATCCTTGGCGGTCACAGGATCGAACTCCTCCCAGATAACCGTCTCAAGACTTGCCCTGGACACCTCCCCCGGACCACCCAACTGGAGTCCAGCCCACCCCGAATCTGAGCGATTTTATTGTGCAGGAATTGGGAAAACTCTTCTGCCCTACCCTGCAAGAGGTCCTCCTGCAGTCTCGGCTCAAGCAAAGAGCGGGTTACTCTAAACAGAGTGGCAGGCCGATTTTCTGCCGATGCAATAAGGGCGGAGAAATGTGAGCGTTTCGCCACCTCTATTGCCACTAGGTAGGTCCTAATATAGAACCTCACCCGTGTCTGGTCAGACTCGGCGTGACTGGTCCTCCAGACGCCCTCCAGACGTCTTTTCCGGCACTTCATCTCCCTCAGCTCCTCCGTAAACCACGGAGCTAAACGGGATCTGTGCCGAGTCAGAGGTCGCAAAGACACAACTCGGTCCAGAGCCTCAGCGGCCAACCTATCCCAGGTGGCCACCAAGTCTTCGGCCGAGTTATGAGCCAGATTTTCAGGAAGTGGTCCAAGCTCCATCTGGAACCGTTCAGGATCCATCAGGCGCCTGGGGCGGAACCATCTCCAGAAGTCAAGTCTAAGAGAGAATGATCGGACCATGACAAGGGCTTTATGACTAGATCCCCGGAACGATCATTCAACCACTGATCAGAGGCAAAAATCAAGTCCAGTGTGTGTCCCCCCATGTGAGTGGGGCCAGAAACTAATTGGGTCAGGTCCATGGCGGTTATGGAAGCCAGGAACTCCCGAGCCACCCCAGAGGTTTCCCCGAGCGAAGGCAGGTTGAAATCACCCATGACTAAAAGCCTGGGGGTCTCAACCGCCAGCCTGGCTATCACCTCGAGGAGCCCAGGCAGGGCCAATGATACGTGGCAGGGAGCCAGATACATTATCAAAAGGCCCATCTGAACCCCCTGGCCCCACTTCACAAAGAGCGATTCACAACCAGCTGTCTGAGGTACAGTGGCCTCCCTAGGACAAAGAACTTCTCTAATAATCGCCGCCACCCCACCACCCCTTCCCTGAGACCTTGGTTGATGAAATGCTTGGAAACCTGGTGGGCACATCTCTACCAGAGGAACACCACCCTCTGGGCCCAACCAGGTTTCGGTGACACCATCCAGGTCCACACCCTCCTCCTGGATAAGGTCGTGAATCAGGGGGGCCTTATTAACAACGGACCTGGCATTACATAACATCAATCGGGTACTCAGGGCCTGAGACTCTGCACAACCAGGCCTGCAAGATGGGTCAGGAGGGTCGGAGCGCGCTACCACTTGGAGACAGCGAGTACGCGATCCCCTAACCTGATATGGCCTTCTACCCCCGTCTGTATCAAGAAAGATCATAAAATGGGGCAAAATTCAATTAACAACTATCTCGATTAGCAACAGAAATTTTGGGCTTATGTATGGTCTTAAGATGAGGACTACCTTATACTACAATAATAATAAATATGTCTGATTTTATAGTATTTATACACCCAACGGATGAAAAATATGGCAATGACAGTAAATAGGCAATGGCAAACTTTCATTAAAATTATGAATGAGATACTATTAAACATAAAAATATTTTAGGCAAGAACATTTAAAGGAGACCTCTAATAACTGAGAGAAAATATATGTTTTTGTTCTTAAAAAAGAATATATGTAGTTCAGGGTTGAAATGTGGAGTCCTTGATGGTCTCTGAGCTTGACTAGGCAACATCAATCAGTGCTAATCCGGTTGAAATATCTGCAGAGAGTACTAAGAATATTTATTTGTCTACAGATATATTTTTATAGCTTATTCTTTATTTCTGTATAGGACCATTGATTCTCTTTACCAAGAGCTGGTAGAAGAAGGAATATTAATAAGAAGTAAGAAAATAAAACTCAGCGATTATGTTGGTAAAGTATAACCTTTATATCTTACTACAGACTATGTATGATGACCTGGGGCAAGGAACAGAGGCAACACAGTCAGATGATAGTTCAAATCACTCCTTTATTGCTCCAACTTTCCCCCAAAAGCTCACGTGTTATGCAAGTCCTAAAGCAAAGTGATCACACACGCGCACACACACTTTCAGCAGCCTCTAGCTGCAAGTAGTCCAGCAAACGCTGTGAGCACAACAGCTGCAAAGTAAGAAATCCAGTGGGGCAAGGGAATAAGTCAATGAGTCCAGGAAGCAAAGGAACACGGCAATGGTTTCAAGAAGAAAAAGGAGCAAGGCAATTAATCCAGGAAGCAGGAAATAAAGCAAGGAGCCCAGGAAACACCGAACGTCAGCCACGCACAACAAATTCCACGAATTCAGCTTTTATTCTTGACAAACACCCCTCCCCACAGCGTCTCTTTAAGTCTCAATTCCCAGGTGTGCCTTGTGAAAAGGGGCGGGGTACTCTCCTCCCGAGTTGGGTCGGCCTGTGCTGTTTCCGCCTCTTCTCCACTCTCTGTGCTCAGGGATTGGGAGGGGGCGGTTCTTGCTCATTGCCTGAACTCTGTCACTCCTCATTTCCAGTGCCTGCCCTCTCTTGGTCGTCCCTGTCCTGTTCCTCCCTGCTAGCAAGCTGTCCCATTCCTGAGGGGCCCTGGCCTGCCTCCCCACATTCCTTTGAAGCCAACGAAGTCATCTCCTCGATCTCCCTTAACTCCATCTCCATCTCATCTTCCTCTGTAGATTCAGGCTCCAACAGGGGCATAACACTGTATTTATTTTGAAATTGTATTCATGCAATGTATATTAGATTTAAACATTGGTGACAGAATTGATACTGAATAAATGAACTACCAGTCATTTTAATTCCAGATAAAAGTTACCGAGAATCAGCATCTTGGTGACACAGATTAAAATGTAGATTAAAACAAATTCAGATGACCTTCTCTTTAGGGTTTCTGCTACCGTTTACACATTTTAGTAAATTGTTCTTCCTGATAGTAGCAGCAGATCCGAAACAGAATTAATAGACTATTTATGGTCTAACTTAAATATTTGGTAATCTGTAATAATAATACAAAATTCCAAAGGGAAGTTTTTAAAATCTTTTACCAGTAATTTGGCCACCCCACTTCCACAGCTGTTCATTAAATAGTAGAAAAACTTGAAAAACCCCAGGGAGGAGTAGCACAAGGACAAACAGAATGTTCCTCACAGGTTGGTGGGTGATCTTTAAACTTGTCTAGAATCTAACTTAGCATAGGTTAAGTTTTATTCAGTTCTGTTGTATTATTGCAGTAACAATTGAATATTTCAATAGAGTGTATTTCTGAATGAATGTAGGAAACTAATCTAGGAGAAAGCCAACCTAGAACTAAGGAGAAATTTCCTGACAGTGAAAATTATTAATCAGTGGAACAGCTTGCCTTCAGAATTTGTGGGTGCTCCATTACTGGAGGTTTTTAAGAACAGATTGGAGAGCCATTGGTCTAGAATGGTATAGGGCAGGAATCCCCAACCTCTTGCCTTGGCCCACTACCAGGCCTTGGCCTATTCAGAATTGAGCCATGTGAACGTCTGGCCGCAGTGCACACATGGAGCTCAACTTGCACAAGTGGTGTGCTGGTGGGCAATCATGCGTGTATGTGCTAGAAAATTGAGCTGCACACGTGCCAGCCTACCATTTGTGCGTCTCAATTCCCCTCCTCCCCCCCACCCCCAACCGGGCCACCAAGCTGCAAAGGTTGGGGACCATTGATATAGGGTTTCCTGTTTATGCAGTGGATTGGATTAGAAGATCTCCAAGGTACCTTCCAACTCAGTTATTCTGTTGTATCTATTAAGTGTCCCTCATTCAGTGCCATCATAATCTTAAATGGTTGCTGAATAAGTGGACCTTAAGCAAGAACTACGGTAATTATATTATCTACAGTTCATCATGGAAGTTTAGAATCTATGTCTATTTCTCATTCATGTTAAGAATGCATTCCAACTAAGAAACTGTTCAAAATGTTTTATTTATGCTCCCTGACAATTTTTACTTGTTTCTACTTAAGTGGACCACTGCTTAAGTATGAGCCAGCAGTGTGTTAAAACTGTCAAAAAAGCAAATGTAGTCCTAGGCTGCATTATCAGAGGGACAGCATCAATATCATAAGAAGTGATAATACACTCTTGTACTGCAATAGTGAGGCCACATTTAGAATACTGCATCCAGTTCTGATCACCACCATACAAAAAAGATGCGGAGCCCCTAGAAAGAATGTAGGGAAGGGCATCAAAAATGATAAGCGCTCTGGAGGTTACATCATATGATGAATAGTTGTGGGAGTTAGGTATGTCTAGCCTATCGAAGAGAAGGACTTTGGGTGACATGCAGGGGTGGGTTTCTACCGGTTCTGTCCACCTCTGTAGAACCGGTAGCTCTGAAGAGCAGCAGACATAGAACCGGTTCTATGTCTGCTGATGGTTTTGCCCACCTGTCCACCCGGGCTCTTACCTGATCTTTATTTCCTGATTTTTTCAACTTCAGCTGCCGAACAAGACACAGCTGCAGTTTAAAAAAGCAGGAAAAGAGGGCTGTTTCAAAGGCTGCTTCTCTGCACGCAGCATGCTGATGACGATTTATAGGTGCCCGCTCCCAGCGTGCAGGGAAGCACATCATCAATCATCAACCCTTATAAATCCTGAACCGGTAGCTAACCCTGTCGTATCCCAGCCCTGGTGACATGATAGCCGTCTTCCAATACTTGGGAGACTATCACAAGAGAAGATTATTCCCCAAAGCACCAGAGGACAGGACAAGAAGTATGGGTGGAGGCTTGTTAAAAAAAGTTTGAAACTAAAACCAAGGGGACAGTGAGAACAATCAGTGGAACAACTTGCCTCTTGGAGTTGTGGGTGCTTCATTACTATTGGCTTTCAAAAATGGACTGGACAATTATTTAACGGGAAATAATTTAAGGTCTCCTTCCTTGAGCAGGGGTTTGGACTAGGTTCCTTCCAAACCTATGATCCAATGTTCTATATTCTACTTTTTAAAACTAAGCTTTTTGTATGGCACATTTATTTCCTCCTTATAGGTGAATACAGCTATCTGGGGACTACACTTCGACAGATAGATGTAGAACCAATGCCTTCTCTTACAGATGTGAAGCAACTTATAGTCCTATATGGAATATTGCCATTAGGTGAGTTCACAGGAGAACTGGCCAAAGGGCAGAATACCATGCTTGGGTTCCTGAAAGTTTCATATTTTTATTAGCTATGACAGTGTTTGATTTATTTCTTTTAAAATAATTTTATATGGTTCTTATCTCTTAAAAGTATTTTCAGCTAAGGTAAAATAATTGTCCAATTTAAAAAGTTTAACTACAGCACCATTCTTTTTATTATTTTATTTCCATCATAGCAGTTTGGCAGCTGCAGTACAGGTGAAACTCGAAAAATTAGAATATTGTGCAAAAGTTCTTTTATTTCAGTAATGCAACTTAAAAGGTGAAATTAATAGATGAGGTAGACTCATTACATGCAAAGCAAGATAGTTCAAGCCGTGATGTGTCATAATTGTGATGATTATGGCTTACAGCTCATGAAAACCCCAAATCCACAATCTCAGAAAATTAGAATATTTCATGCAATCAATAAAACAAGGATTGTACATAGAACAATATCAGACCTCTGAAAAGTATAAGCATGCATATGTACTCAGTACTTGGTTTGGGCCCCTTTTGCAGCAATTATTGCCTCAATGCGGCGTGGCATGGAAGCTATCAGCCTGTGGCACTGCTGAGGTGTTATGGAAGACCAGGATGCTTCAATAGCGGCCTTCAGCTCTTCTGCATAGTTCGGTCACATGTCTCTCATCTTTCTCTTGGTAATGCCCCATAGATTCTCTATGGGGTTCAGGTCAGGCGAGTTTGCTGGCCAATCAAGCACAGTAATCCCATGGTCATTGAACCAGGTTTTGGTGCTTTTGGCAGTGGGTAGGTACCAAGTCCTGCTGGAAAATGAAGTCAGCATCCCCATAAAGCTCGTCTGTGGAAGGAAGCATAAAGTGCTCCAAAATCTCCTGGTAGACGGCTGCGTTGACCCTGGATTTACTGAAGCACAGTGGACCAACACCAGCAGATGGCATGGCTCCCCAAATCAACACAGAGTGTGGAAAATTCACACTGGACTTCAAGCATCTTGCAGTGTGTGCCTCTCCATTCTTCCTCCAGACTCTGGGTCCTTGGTTTCCAAATGAGATGCAAAAGTTGCTCTCATCAGAAAAGAGGACCTTGGACCACTGAGCAACAGACCAGTACTGTTTTTCTTTAGCCCAGGTAAGATGCTTCTGACATTGTTTATTGTTCAGGAGCAGCTTGACAAGAGGAATATGACATTTGAAGCCCATGTCCAAGATCCATCTGTGTGTGGTGGCTCTTGATGCACTGACTCCAGCCACAATCCACTCCTTGTGAAAGTCCCCAACACTTTTGAATGGCCTTTTTCTGACAGTCCACTCCAGGCTGCGGTCATCCCTTCTGCTTGTGCACCTTTTTCTTCCACACTTTTCCCTTTCACATAAATTTCTATTAATGTGCTTTGATACAGCACTTTGGGAACATCCAACTTCTTTTGCAATTACCTTTTGAGGCTTTCCCTTCTTATGGAGGGTGTCATTGATGGTTTTCTGCACAACTGTCAGGTCAGCAGACTTTCTTATGATTGTGATTCCTACTGAACCAGACTGAGAGACCATTTAAAGGCTCAGGAACCCTTTGCAAGTGTTACGGCTTAATTAGCTGATTAGAGTGGGACATTTTGGGCCTAGAATATTGAACCTTTTCACAATATTCTAATTTTCTGAGATCGTGGATTTGGGGTTTTCATCATCATCACAATTATGACACATCACAGCTTGAACTATCTTGCTTTGCATGTAATGAGTCTATCTCATATATTAGTTTCACCTTTTAATTGCATTACTAAAATAAATGAACTTTTGCATGATATTCTAATTTTTCGAGTTTCACCTGTATATACAAAAATGCCATTGGGGAAAATAACAAATTAATTCTCCAATGTTTAAATGAAGTTTGAAGGAACGGTGAGATTTTAATGTATTTTTGATAAACCAGCTAACTTTTCCCTTCTTTCTTTTTATTTATTTAGTTAAAAGAAAGGTACACTTCTAAGTGTAGCTTTCTTTTAATTAAGAGATAATATCAATAAGTAGACAAAAAATTTCTCAAATTATACAATTATGTTCAATATACATTAATAAATTGTAAAACATACCAAGCAAAGTACATTGAATTCTATTTATGACAGATAGATATAATAATATATAAACCATTGAGCTTAGGGCCATGTGTTCAGTGTATTATTATTTATAAATAATACTTTTACAAAACTATTACAATGGTGATGGGGGTGCTGTTGGAATTGCTGAAGGACAAAATAGGGACTGATCATCATGGAAAAAAAATCTTATGTGGTCTCTGAGAATCAATTTGATGGGATGTAACCAATCAATCAGAAAATCAATCAGAAAAAAAAGAGAAGGGAAAAAAAGAAAAAGGTAAAACTTTAGATTAATATATGTAATTTCTGACATCTCTTTTCTTTGTGCTTTGACTGGTTTACAACACTTAATGTAAACTTCAGAAACCATACTCTAAATGTATATATTTTCCTTGCCGCATGATATGTAATATAATGGGAAACTATTTTTTCTTCAGTTTAGTTAAACTACTGGTCCTTGAAGTTCTGGCCATTGCACCATTTTTATAGCCATGTGAATATGATTCAGGTGCTTGGCAACCAATTCACCCTTAGTTGCAACCCAACCCATGCTGCAGTCATGTAATTGCCAATTTGCAATCTTCTCTCCACCTTTCTCACAAGCAAAGTCAAACAGGAAGCTGGGAGGGAAGGTTGCATGTCACTTCAGTAAGTCCCCCCAACCTCCCTGCATTCACAGGGCACGGCACTGTTTCCCCCAGCCTCTTTCCACCTGTCTGGCACCCTGCTCCCCTCAGCCTGCATTCTCACATCCTTTACTGGGCCTCTCCCATCCCCTGTGGGTTCCCTCATAGCACCCTCTTGTTGCTTACCCAGGATTCTCATGGCTTCCTTCTTAGTGATCTGCACATCTTGTAATTACAATGGCAACAAAGACTGCCAGGATTCTTGCTAAGTGATGCAGTCAATGATACTGCACTACAACTGAATCAGTTAGTGACAACAATCCCAATCTCCAGGGCTGTTGTAACTTGAGTACTGCTGAAAAAATATAATATGTTAGTTTTGCAACTAACATATTAAGTCCAAGTTACCAATCAGATATTTTCCAATGTTGAACAAAGTTTGTCAGGAAATCATATTGTGAAGCTCACATTTAACAGAATAACAGGAAGGGACCTTGGAGATCTTCTAGTCCAACTCCCTGTGCAAGCAGGAGACTCTACCGTATTTTCTGGCGTATAAGACGACCGGCGTATAAGACGACCCCCTAATTTTATAGTTAAAACATAGGTTTAGGCCTATATTCGCTGTATAAGACTACCCCCCCACTTCCGAGGCCACACCAGTTCTTTTTTAATTAAAAAGCCTGCTTGGATTGGCTGAGTTAGAGAGGCGGTCCGAGCAGCCTTGCAGTGATTGGTGCAGGATCGAGTTGGAAAATTAGTTTGCGTGCATAAAAAGCCTGCTTGGATTGGCTGAGTTAGAGAGGCGGTCCGAGCAGCCTTGCAGTGATTGGTGCAGGATCGAGTTGGAAAATTCGTTTGCATGCATAAAAAGCCTGCTTGGATTGGCTGAGTTAGAGAGGCGGTCCAAGCAGCCTTGCAGTGATTGGTGCAGGATCGAGTTGGAAAATTCGTTTGCATGCATAAAAAGCCTGCTTGGATTGGCTGAGTTAGAGAGGCAATCCGAGCAGCCTTGCAGTGATTGGTGCAGGATCGAGTTGGAAAATTATACAATAAGACGACCCCCGATTTTCGGTTGACTTTTTTTCGTTTCAAAAGTCGTCTTATACGCCGGAAAATACGGTATATCATTCTGGACAAATGACTGTCCACACCTCCAGTGTTGGAGCACCCACAAATTCTGAAGGTAAGCTGTTTGACTGGTTAATTGTTCTCGCAGTCAGGAAATTTCTCCTTAGTTCTAGGTTGGTTCTCTCCTTCATTAGTTTCTATCCATTGCTTCCTGTTCTGCCTTCTGGTGCTTTTGAGAATAAGTTGATTCCCTTTTCTTTGTGGCATCCACAGATATTGGAACACTGCTATCATGTCACCCACAATCCTTCTTTTCACTAGACTAGATATACCCAATACCTGCAACTGTTTTAGCCCCAGCTCCCTAATCATCTTTGATGCTCTTCTCTGCACTCTTTCCAGAGTGTCAATCACTTTTTTTATATTGTGATGATCAAAACCAAATGCAATATTCCAAATATCAAGCCTTCTTAAGTACTATCTCATTCCACACCCTGATTAGATTTTAAACAGGTGGCTTGAACAAAATTTATTTAGAATTCATTTAATTTAAACAAAAAAAAATAGTTTTTGCTAGGTCATTGTAAAGGAAAGATTCAATTTTAATTGTTTAGGGAAAAATTTTTTTTTTAAAAAAAGGTTGCTTCATCTCCAGCCTGGAAATGAAAGTTCTCTTTTGATCCATTCTGTTGCCAAGCCTTTTGTCAGTCCCATTAGTTGTTTTTTTCCATGTCCAGCACTTAGACATTACAGTTTAGGCTATTAGAATGAAGCTTTCTTTAAATATATATTTCGAATAATTGTATCATTGTACTAATTTTATTCTATAGGTTCTCAATCTGTCCATGAGAAAGCTCCTCTGGTGAAAACCTTGCTCTTGGTTGGCCCTGTAGGAGTAGGGAAAAAAATGCTTATTCATGCCCTGTGCACAGAAACAGGAGCCAATCTGTTCAATTTGTCTGCGGCAAATATTTCTGGTAAATATCCTGGCAAGGCTGGTCTTCAATTGATGCTACATATGGTTTTTAAGGTAGGGTCCAGAAATATTTCATTAATATTCAACCTACAATATTAATGTTCAAGATTTTAGTAGACAATAGATAATGTATTATGCACTACTTCTATTTAATTGTGATAATGAATAATTATAACAATGAAAATCCAGACCATTAAAATAATTTGTTAGCACTCAGTGTTTTCTATCTTTCCAAAATCTTTTTACATTAGTGTATAGATTTTGAAATCTTCTTTTCTTTGACTGATTTAATCTTCAATCGTACAGATCTTGGGCAATAAAGATTAGTGGTTTTCCAGATGCGAGAACATTTTGACCTCAGAAACCTTGTTTTGGCTCCTGTGGAAAACTGAGAATAGCTGCTTTTGTGCTGCTAACCAAAAAAAAAAAAAATGAACTGCAAGATAGCCTCCAGCACTCTTGCAAATCAGTTAATAATCTATGCCAGTTTAAGAGCTAGGCTCAGTTAATTGCACTCGTTGGTTTCAGTGGAAGTAACTTGTATAGGAAAAATGGGGAGGGCAGAATGTCTGGGAAAATAAAAAATGTGAGGAGGAGAATACTTACTTGCTTTTGTCTTGTTGGTTAGAACGTTGTAGAATTTAAAGAAAACTCTAGCATCAAATGACTTAGAAACAAGAGGATTATGCTATACAGGTAGTCCTTGTTTAACAACCACAAATATGACTGGCAACTTGGTTGTTAGCAAGTGTTAAGTGAAACTGTAATGTTGCTTATGATTTTATTTTCCTTCGCTATACAGACCTGCAAAGGTTGTAAATTAGACAATTTGCCACAAAATTATTTTTCATCATTGTTTTTTAACTGAATGATCATTAAATGAAACAGTCACTAAATGAGAGCTACCTATATTTTGTGATCTTTCATGTTCTTATGATAAAATACATTGTATTAATACACATGGATTTTCATGTTTGATTTTAAAATGTCCTTTGAGGGGATCATATTTTCATTGTGAAATCAGTGGACAAAAAAAACCTTAAGAATTTAAAATTAATCTTTTTTAAGTAATGTTCCCCTCACAAGATTACACAATATTTTCCCAGCCAGGGATAGATGGAATTTTAGAGTTTTTGCTCACCAATCATTTTTCAAAATTGATCAGTGCCTAAATTAATATTAAGCAGAAAACATGAGGGTGGATAACACTACTTAATGACATAAGCTGCATTCTATTATCAGCTGATGTAAATTACTCAGAAACTTTGTAATGAATCATTAAAACATACTTGATGAAATTATTAATTATCAATTCATCTATTAGGTTTTTAAAGCCGTACCAACAAGATTATGATGGAAATTATAATCAACATGTCTGTTAATATTTTCATCTTTCTTTCAACTTGTCAATAAACTTCCTTTTGTAAAGAGGTAACTGTGCCAAAAAACTGCCGCAGATTTTAACCACTTTCTGGCATTCCTTGTAGACTGGCACTCAAATACTTCTAAATTGATGTATACAGAATTTTGTACAGTTTTGCTAACAAACGTTAAAGCCTAATGTGAATCATCACCAAAACACAACCTAAATAGTTGAAGAAAATGTTTTTCAATTACTTTGAAATACCTTAACTAACATAACTTAAAGTGGTATTAGATAGGCTAAGGAGCCATCTGCTGGTGACTTTAAAAAATGAAGAACATAGCTCTACTAATAAAAAAATCAGTTATAAATTGATTATATAGTTTGTTTATTCATAGTTACTATCTATTCATGGTTCATTCAAATGAAGTATTCATAGCATAGCAATACATGGTCTGTTACGTGTCCGCTAGCAATGTCAATTAATTATGTGTGTCTTTGTTGGTTAAAAAAAAGAAATAGCAGACTTCTGACCACGTTTAGATATGCTGCACTAAATAATATTATTTGCTGTATAGATAAATCTGTTCCTTCACAGATATTCATATTAAAATATTATCAGAAAGTTAGTATAAATAAGTTGGGGTTTATCCCTGTTTTCTTCCTAATACCAATTGCTAATTTAACTGCAAACCACAACAGCTTTTTTCCTTCTGTTCCAAGAAAAACATAAAATGATACTAATATTCTGGCATCTTCAATTAATTATCTTGGTAGTATTGTACAGCAGATGATTTCTTAAAGAGAAAAATGTATATATATTGCTCAAAAAAAAAGGGAACACTTAAACAACACAATGTAACTCCAAGTCAATCACGCTTCTGTAAATCAAACTATCCACTTAGGTAGCAACACTGATTGACAAGCAATTGCACATGCTGTTGTGCAAATGGAATAGACAACAGGTGGAAAGCATAGGCAGTTAACAACATCCCCAATAAAGGAATGGTTCTGCAGGTGGTGACCACAGACCACTTCTCAGTTCCTATGTTTTCTGGCTGATATTTGATCACTTTTGAATGCTGGCGGTGCTTTCACTCTAGTGGTAGCATGAGACGGAGTCTACAACCCACATAAGTGGCTCAGGTAGTGCAGCTCATCTAGGATGGCACATCAATGCGAGCTGTGGCAAGAAGGTTTGCTGTGTCTGTCAATGTAGTGTCCAGACCATGGAAGCGCTACCAGGGGACAGGCCAGTACATCAGGAGACATGGAGGAGGCCACAGGAGGGCAATAACCCAGCATTAGGACCGCTACCTCCGCCTTTGTGCAAGGAGGGACAAGAGGAGCACTGCCAGAGCCCTCAAAATGACCTCCAGCGGGCCACAAATGTGCATGTGGCTGCTCAAACGGTCAGAAACAGACTCCATGAGGGTGGTATGAAGGCCTGATGTCCACAGATGGGGGTTGTGCTTACAGCCCAACATCATGCAGGACGTTTGGCATTTGCCAGAGAACACCAAGATTGGCAAATTCGCCACTGGCGCCCTGTGCTCTTCACAGATGAAAGTAGGTTCACACTGAGCACATGTGACAGACGTGACAGGGTCTGGAGAAGCCGTGGAGAACATTCTGCTGCCTGCAACATCCTCCAGCATGACCAGTTTGGCAGTGGATCAGTAATAGTGTGGGTTGGCATTTCTTTAAGGGGCTGCACAGCCCTCCATGTGCTCGCCAGAGGTAGCCTGACTGCCGTTAGGTACCGAGATGAGATCCTCAGACCACTTGTGAGACCATATGCTGATGCGATTGGCCCTGGGTTCCTCCTAATGCAAGACAATGCTAGACCTCATGTGGTTGGAGTGTGTCAGCAGTTCCTGCAAGACGAAGGCATTGATGCTATGGACTGGCCCGCCTGTTCTCCAGACCTGAATCCAATTGAGCACATCTGGGACATCATGTCTCGCTCCATCCATCAATGCCACATTGTACCACAGACTGTCCAGGAGTTGGGGGATGCTTTAGTCCAGGTGTGGGAGGAGGTCCCTCAGGAGACCATCTGCCACCTCATCAGGAGCATGCCCAGGCGTTGTAGGGAGGTCATACAGGCACGTGGAAGCCACACACACTACTGAGCTTCATTTTGACTTGTTTTAAGGACATTACATCAAAGTTGGATCAGCCTGTAGTGTTTTTTTCTACTTTAATTTTGAGTGTAACTCCAAATCCAGACCTCCATGGGTTGCTAAATTTGATTTCCATTGATAAATTTTGTGTGATTTTGTTGTCAGCACATTCAACTATGTAATGAACAAAGTATTCAATATGAATATTTCATTCATTCAGATCTAGGATGTCTTCTTTTTATGTTCCCTTTATTTTTTTGAGCAGTATACTTCAAAAGCTCCTCAGAAGTCATATAATTTATTAACAAAGAAATGTCTCCCAAGGAGTATGTTTATAGCATTCAATTGATTCCAGCTGGAGGTATTAAATAATTGATGTATGAATAACTGAATTTATTCTATACAGTTACAATTTTGCACTTTCTGTATATTAATCTTTTGGTAACAGTGCTATCGAAATCCCTAATTATATAGGATTATTTTTTAAACACTGTCTTGATATATCTACAAGTTGATATTTATGAAGTCTATTATATCATTTCCATGTAGGCAATAAGACTCATGCAGAAAAATAACTATGACAACAGTTTCTTGAGTCCGTTCCCTGTGTCTTTTATTTGCTTATGATTCCTTTGTTTAAATTGGCATATTACCAGTAAGATTTATTTTAGGATGTAATATACTATTGTTTGCTGCTTTTATATCCAATCCCAGCTTTTCTGTAGGACTCTAGTGATTTTCATTTAGATCAGTCATACTATATGACATAAAATATAAAATACAAGATTAAAATATGTACAAATTAATCAGATTTTGCCCAGGAACTAACAACATTGTGTTCTGTTGTGCTGTCATGAGATCCTCAAGTATACACTGTTCAGGACACAAAGGGCAGATATACATATGTGCTGTTCTACATGTCACACCAATCACAAAGAGTAGAAGCCACCAGATAACCCCATTTGTTGAGAGTGTCTCTGGATCTTGGACCCATGCACAATCTAATTAATAATTTCTATACTTCCCAGTTTTCATCAGACCCAGATGCTAGCTATTATATTGGTTCCATCCAGTGTTGGTTCTTTGTAGTTTTCCATAGGTCCACTCTGCTTTCAAATTCTTCAAAGTCTTCCATTGATGTAAAGAAGCTTTTCCTGGATTTTAATCGTTGATAAGCTGGTTGTAGGCCATATAGAGCAGCGGTCGCCAACCAGTGGGCCACGAGACAATTTTGGTGGGCCGCAGAGAAATGTCACCCCCCCAAAGCAATTAATCCATGCTGCGCAGAAACACAAGGCTGCGCTGCCCAAGTGGCCCGCGGGAACTCTCCCCGGCCACTCACTCCTTACCCAGCAAACTTGCCTGCTAAATTGCTATTTTTCCTTTTTCCAACCATCAGCTGTTCTGCTGTGCTGGGAGATTTAGATTAGCTAGAAAGCAGGAAATGGTTGCATTTCTTGCTTTCTAGCTAGTCTTTAGATTTTCGGCTCTGCTTTCCTTAGGACTGAAGGTTCTATTATTCAGTGCAGAATTTACAAGCAAATTTTATGTGACAGACTGAACTAGCCGTTGGCAGATAGATAGATCACTGAATGATTCTGTGAGCAACTCAATCTGCCTGCCTGCTTTGCTTGATTTTGGGTAAAAGTTGCTCTTTTTTTATAAAAAAAATCAATATTTATATAAATATTTATAATATTTACATACAAGCCATGCCAGCCAGACACTTGACCACCAAGCCACACCCACAAATTAGGCCACATCCACAGAACCAGTTAGTGGTCTCCGGGATTTAAAATTATGAGTTTGGTGGTCCCTGAGGTCCAAAAGGTTGGCGACCCCGATATAGAGGATGTTACCTAAATATAGAAAATTTAAGCCTCTCTCTATATGCTGTTGCTTCTCTGCGAACAGCAGGCAGGGCAATGTCAGCTAGGTGATAGATCTTTTCAAGAGGGGTAGGTTTAAGGCATCCGGTAATAATTCTGCTAGCTTCATTTAGAGCAACATCTACTTTCCCATCACTTGCTGATTTATACCAGACTGGGGAAGCAAGCATATTCATCCGAGGAATAGCAAATTAAGGACTTTTGGTTTGGCACTCCAGGTAGAGCTCATTAATTTCCTTAGAATGTTATTTCATCCACTGACTTCAGTTTAGTGTTGGTAAAGGCTGCTTATATGTTAGGGACCTATCTGGAGTGAGCCCTAAATATTTAGTGTTCTGGCAATGCTCTAATAACATCCCTTTCCATATAATATGCAGCTTCCTAGCAGCCTGTTTATTGCAAAAACAGAAGGCACATACCTGAGTTTTGTTGGATTTGGTCTTAACTGGTTTTGATACTTTTGATTCAGCTCTCAGTTAAACATTGTTCAACTTCCTCAAATGATTTTCCCTGTACAGCTATTGCTTGATTGTCAACATACAGAGTTGTTAGTGCTTTCATGGAGCGGCTGATCATTGGTGTAAATGTTAAAAAGAGTTGGAGCCAATACACTACCCTATAGTAAGCCATTCCTTTGGACCTCCATCTACTTGATCTTCCCTGGAACTCCACAAAAATCATAACAGTTCTCAAGCAGATTCCTGATGATATTTGTGAGTTTAAAATCTTTGGTCATATCATAACTTTAGTCTTCTGCTTTAGTCTTCTAAGATTGATAGTATCATATGCAGCAGTGAGATCTATAAATAGAGTTCCTGTTACACTGCTCTTTTGGAATCCCTCTGCAATATATTGGGTTAGATTCAGGATCTGTGCGGTGCAACTTTTTTCCAGGTGGAATCCAGTCTGCTGCGGGATGACAAGAAGTTCTACAGCTACAGTGAGGCAATGTTGTATCATTCTAAGATTTTATAGGAATGTCACAAGAAAGAAATTGGATGGTAGTTCTTAGGTTTTTGGCTTCTTTAAGGGCTTTTAAACCTGCTACAACCTTAGCCTATCACCAGATGCTAGGAATCTCATTTTGTTCCAAGCATTCATTAAACATTTCTACTAGCCACTGTCTTGCTTTTGGTCCAATTGCTTTATCTGTTCAAATAATGATGTTATCCAAATCAACAGCTCTCCATGGCCTATTCTTCCTTATAAGTCTCAGTTCTTCCATAATAAAGGGGGACAATTGATTAGTCCTTTCCTCCTTCTCATGTGTATTGATCTTAATCTTGTGTTTTGATGACCTTTTATCTGGGTTGCTCTTCTTAAGAAGCTGACTGGCTATTTGGTCTGCAGTCATGTTGGCATGATCTCTAGTGTAAGTTGGATCATTATTTAGGTGACTCAACAATTTCCACACTTAGTGGTTACTTGTGCTCATTTTATTTATTTTTATTTATTTATTTTTGTCAATTGCTTACAAGATAATAGGTATAAGTAAAAACATAGTTATGAATACATGGATACATATAAAAAAATAAAAAATAAAAGAAACAATAGGACAGGGACGGTAGGTACGTTGGTCATGTCCACTCATGTCCAGTTCCTCTATTGTTTTAATCCAGATTTCTCTCTTCACTTCAGCTATATAAATAATTAGCTGCTGTCTTGCATTTACTGTGTCTTCTGCCATAGGATCAGCCTCAAAAGAGTAAGATACTTCTGCAATTTGTCCTTTGTTTCTGCTGTAAAGCCTTGGATATAGTGGGCTGTGCAGCCCCTTGGGATTGATAGTCAGGAATATTTTTTTAATGACTTCCACAAATTCATTGTAATTGCTCAATTCAGCTATTAATTGGGTAACAGCACTGTCTAATAGTCTCTGAAATTTAGGCCAGTCGGCTTCTTTTGAAGTTATATCTACATCTAAAGGGGATGTTGTGAGGTCGAATTATAGCAGTAACCTGGCATATAATTTGGTCAGTGCTGGGAATTTGGGATAATTTATACAAGGTTTTTATATTCTTGTATGCCGTCTTGAGTCGCCATGTGCGAATAGGCAGCAATATAAATTTCCTAAATAAATTTCCTAAATAATAAATTAAACAAATAGGTGGGCAGATTACTTTGATACATTGCTGGATTATGGTCACTCACAAATATCAAATCCGTGTTTTATTCCCTGCACTGTCTTCCAGTGTTAAATGAAGCTAATAATTTGTTGTAGTGTAAAAGAGTCAAGTTATTCAAATCCGCCCACTATATCACAGCCTCCCAATTTCTGTCCTCATCAGGATATCCCAGGGGTGGGATTCTACTGGTTCAGACCAGTTCTATAGAACTGCTTGTTACGATTCTGCACAGTTCGGAGAACTGGCAAATCATGCCCCTGGCTGGCCCTGCCCCTCCCTACCCACCCCTCCCTTCCCTGCCCTTATCATGCATGTGCGACATCACAAGCATGCCTGACATCGTTGACTGCATTCTCCCCTGTCCAGTCACTCCTTAAGGTATTTTTTTTTTCCTCCTGACAATCAGCTGTTCCAACAATCAGCTGTGCCAGGATCCCCCTCGCTGTCTTACTGCTTCATCAAGGAGGCTTTCCTGAGGCCCAGGAGGCAAAAAGGGGAGCGCCAGGGTATGGGTGAGTATGCTGCCCCCCCCTCCCCCCCCCCCCCCCCCCACACACACACACACTTCATTTTTTTGCCTTCCTGAGCCTCAGGGAAGCCTTCTTGGAGCAAAAATGAAGGAGGAGGAGATGGAGAAGGAAGGAGAAGGAGAAGAGGAAGAAGAAGAGGAGGAGGAGAAGAAGAAGAAGAAGAACAACAACAACAAGAAGAAGAACAAGAAGAAGAAGAATCATCCACCCAGTCCCATGGCCGCCCACAGCACTGAGTGTTACAAAATGTGGATCCCACCCCAGGGATGCCACAGTTATTGCTGTTACTCTTAAAGTCTCCAATAACAAAATTTATTTTATCCTTATTGAATGTTTTAAATTCATCACCCTTGATCTCAGTTAGTGATGGTTTATGCACTGAAGTGACCATGCAGTTGCTCAGCTCTACAGTAGTTATTTCTATGTTATTTATTTCTGATATTGTCATGGACAGAACCTGGATTTCAGGCTCTGCAAAAAAAACTGCACTGCCATACAGTCGGTGGAGCCTCTCCGCAACAAGCTGCACGCTCCGTATTTTAGGTCTTTTCTGATGGTTGTCTCTGTGGGTCTCCTGTATCTACACGACATTGCAGTTTTATTTTTGGCACAAGTCCTGCAATAGATAAACCCTGAATGTTTACTGAAATATTAGTCATCTGTGGACCTGAAAAAATTCTTTTTAGTATACAGGTAGTTTTACAGATGGGAATGAGCACTTCAACTACACTTTGTATGCTTTTGAATTGAAAGGATTAGCCAGCTATAAAACTGTTGTCCAGGGGATGCCTGAATGTGTTAACAGCACATGTTCTTCAGGGAGGCTCCTTTCATGCCCCATTAGTTACATATATGTATGTTAGTTACATAAATATATAAATTTTGCAGATTAGTAATATACATTATCCTTGTCTAAAACTGTAAATTATAAATTGTACAGAGTCAAGGAATTTTTTAAGTCCAGTCATTGGTAAAATTAAAATGAAAGCTTTTATGATCCACACGTATAATCAATGTGCATTTGAAGTGACCACTAAAAATATATTCAAGGCCACTAAAATGAATGAACTTGACATGCACATTCATTTGGGATGTGCAATGCACCCTAAGGACTTAGTCACACATGACACACATTTATGGTGAAGGTTAATTATCATGATTATCTCTAAACTTTCCTCATGTGTGAACACATCCTAAGGATACAGATTATTCCCCTATAAAACTAATGACATATACATTAATTTTAAATGATTTAAAATATACCTGTAACATCACATAAAAGTTGCATTTTGAATGATGGTGTTGATGACAAAAACAACACAGTATCTGCATAGCTTATTTAACAAATGATATGCCCAGCTGTCAACTTTTGCAACCATTCATCTATAGTAGGAATCGAAGTGTTCTTCCATTTTTATGCATACAATAGTAAAAAAAATGAAATAGTGTGGACATTGTACACTTAGACTTCAGCTAGGCATTCAACAAAGTAGACTACAAACTACTTCTTGGTAAGCTAGAAAAAAGTGGGATAGATAGCATCACCACCAGATGGATTAGCAGCTGGCTGATAAACCATACTCAACAAGTAATCCTTAATGGGTCTAAGTCTACATGGAGGGAAGTAAGCAGTAGGGTACCCCGAGGTTCTGTCTTAGGCCCAGTACTCCTCAATATCTTCATAAACAACTTAGATGAGGGAATAGAAGGGAACTTCTCTCTCTTACCAGCTTGCCTTTTCCTTCTCTGCCAGTTGTTGTTTTGCCCTCAGTCAGCTCTCCTCTCTGCCCTATAGATGATTTTCCTCCCTGCTTCACAGCTGGGCCCTACTCGCTTACTGGCTCATCTCATCGTTCTCCACTGGTTCGTTTTGCCTCTCTGCTCACCTCGCTTCAAAGGGCCTTTTCTTTTAACTCCCTGCAATGTAACTATGCTTCCTCCATTGCCGCCATCTTGGAACTCTGGGCCAAAGCCACGCTGGTCCGATCTTTCCTCTTCACACTGGGTTGACAGGGCTGAAGCCATGCTGGCCTTATCTTTCCTCTTAAACTGGGTAGACTGGGCCAGAGGTAGTATTCAGCAGGTTCTGACCAGATTTGGAGAATCGGTAGCAAAAAATTTGAGCAGTTTGGAGAACCAGTAGCAGAAATTTTGAGTAGTTTGGAGAACCGGCAAATGCCACCTCTGACTGGCCCTGCGCTCATCTATTCTCTGCCTCCCGAGTCCCAGCTAATCAACTGGGTCTTCTATTGTTGCCCTGCAGAGGAGAACGCAGCTGGAAAGCAGATTAGTGAGGTGGGGAGGGAATGGAGATTCCCCTGCCATGCCCACCAAGCCACGCCCACAGAACCTGTAGTAAAAAATTTGAATCCCACTACTGGACTGGGCCGATCTTTCCTCTTTACATTGGGTAGACCAGGGTGCTCTGCGGGCTGGATCCAACCATATCATGGGTGAGATCTGGCCCTGGGCCTTGAATTTGACACTCCTGGTCTAATTGCATCCAATATCTTTTGCATCTTTTCCTGGGATTTTTTCTTCTCTAAGCGATTATATAGCCCCTCATAACCATTTTAATAGCATCCCATACTGTCATTAAGCTTGACCCTTTCCCCAAATTATTCTCAAAGTATTCCTGCTGTTTCTTTTTACAGTCTTTTCCTTTTTGTAAAATAGCTTCATTTAATCTCCATCTAAAACTCAGCTCTTTCCTCTTAAAACCAGAAAGATTTAGGCAGGATATCCAGTCTCTTTTTGAAAACCTCCAGTAATGGAGCACCCACTTCAGGAGGCAAACTGTTCCATTGATTAATTTTTTTCACTGACAGGAAATGTTTCCTTAATTCTAGGTTGGATCTCTCTTTGTCAAGTTTCCATCCATTATTTTTTGTTTGCTCTCAATTGACACTTCTTCTCTGTGACAGCCCCTCAAAAATGTCACCTCTACTCCCTCTCTTCCTTAGACTCGACATACTCAGTTCCCACAACTGTTAATCCTATGCTTTAGCCTCCAGTTCTCTAATCATTGTTTTGTTCTTCTCTGAGATTCTTTCTGGAATCTCAGTGTCTTTTTTTTTTTGTATCATGCATCAAAACTGTATGCAGTATTTCAAGTGTGTTCTTACCAGTATAGTATGAAGGGTGAAGCAGTATTAATACTTTATATGATCTTGATACTATTCTTCTATTGATACAGACTGGGATTTCATTGGCTATTTTGATAGTTGCAGCACAATGCTGGCTCATACTTAAGTGGTTGTTCAGTAGAACTCCTAGTTCCCTCTCACAGCTACTGCAGTTGAGGTAGGTACCACCTATTCTATACCTGTACATTTGTTTTTTCTTGCCTAAGTGTAAGTCCTTATTTTTCCCACAGCTAAATTGAATTTTGTTGGAGAGGGCCCAGTGTTCAAGTCTGTCAAGATCCTTCTGGATCTTGAGCTTATCTTCTAAAGTGTTGGTTTTTCCCCCACCTTCGTATCATCTGCAGATTTGATGAATTTCCTTCTATCCCCTCATCAAAATTGTTTATGAAGATGTTGAAGAATAATAGCTTAAATCAGAACCTTGGGGTTTCCAGCTGCACACACACACATATACACACACACAACACACACACACGCCATGTAGGTAGCAATAGCACTTAAGACTTATATACCACTTCACAGTGCTTCAGCCCTCTTTAAGTGGTTTACAGAGTCAGAATATTGCCCACAACAAACACCAAATAAGAGACATAGGAAGCATACCCAGCATCAGACATAAGGATCTCAAGTGCCTATATACAAATGCACAAAATTTGGAGAACAAGCAGGGTGAATTTGAACTACTAATACATAAATATATAGTTGGAATAACATAAACCTGGTGGGATGAAACGCATGATTGGAGCATACTGATAGGATACAAATTGTTTTAAAAAACCAGACCCCATAAAAGAGGAGGTGGAGTTGCACTGTATGTAAAGGACCATTATATTACTACAGAAATGCATGAAACCAAAGATGAAAACCTCCTAGAATGCATATGGGTCAATATATAAAAAAAAAAAGAATGACATGCCCATAGGTGTATATTATAGGCCACCCAATAAAGCAGAAAAAATAGATGTCATTTTTACCAACCAACCAACAAATACAGGTAGGAAACACACTACAACAATGATGGAGGGCTTTAATTACGCTGATATCAATTGGAAAACTAATTCTGCAGCAGGTGAGAAATCAAATAGGTTCCTAACCAACCTAGCTATAACTTTATTGTCCAAAAGGTAGAGGAAGGAACTAGAGGGACAGCCATAGTGGATTTAATTCTTACAAACAGAGAAGAAGTGATAGAGGGAGTTGAAACTGCAGGAACTTTGGATGAGAGTGACTATGTCATACTAGAATTCAGCATAACACAAACACAAACAATAGAACATAATGACACCAGAGTCTTAAATTTTAAAAGACCTGATTTTAATAAACTCAGAACTTGGGAAAGGTTCCTTGGATGAAAATCCTAAAGGGAAAAAAACCTCAAGAATCTTGGGAAACTGAAAAGCATGATCATAAAAGCCCAGACCAGCATAATACCACTGAGAAAGGGAAAAAAGAAATCCAAGAAGAAACCAGCATGGCTGCACAAAGATCTTTCTGGCAAGTTGAAATAAAAAAAGGACAAGTACAAAAAATGGAAAGAAGGACATACAACTAAGGCAGAATATCAGCAGATAGCCGGAATCTGCAAAGACAAAGTCAGGAAAGCAAAGGCTCAGAATGAACAAAGACTTGCAAAGTCAAAGATAATTAAAAAAAAGTTTCTTCCAACATATAAATAACAAGAAAAAAAATCAAGGAAACAGTTCACTAAAGAGAGAAAACAGAAAGGAAATAACAGGAAGCAGAGAGAAAGCAGAGCTGCTTAACTCGTTCTTTGCATCGGTCTTTGTGCAAAAAGAAACTATAGCCCAACTGTAATAAATAATTATATATTTTTATCAGTTTTTCATCTGTCCCTAATAACATCAAGTGGTGTTGGTTCTTTATAAAAACCCCATTATTTTTTGCATCTTTCTTGTGTCTTGATTGTATTTGCAGGTGTGGCCCCTAAACTAAGTCCACCCCTTGGTTTTGTAATTCCTGTCTAGTTTTAAGCTCACCAGTCTCATTTAAAATATCCTTATGAAATACAATTTTTTCCAAGTTAATAAGATTTGGATGTATCAATGCTTCCATTGTAGAAAGCCAGGCTGGTATTTTCCTATAATTTTGTAGTTTGATTTTTTTTCCCTATACCAAAAGTAAAGCATTCCTCACCTAGTGTCTTTGAAAATATCTATGTGGTATCTCCTTCCATACCAACAGAAAAGCATACCATCCTAATTGAAGATCATATTCCTCCAGTAATAATATATCTTCTATGTCCAAATTTATCCATTCTTTTACCCATGTAAGTACAGATGCCTGATAATATAGCTCCCAATCTGGTAGCCCAAAACCCCCATTGCCTTTAGACTCCTGTAACATTTTCAATTTTATCTTTTTTTCCCTTGCCAGATATACTTCAAAATTATTTAATTCTTCAAAATATTTATTTCTCTAGTTTTATCAGTACTGTTTGAAATAAAAAAATAACTTCAGTAATATATTCATTTTTATAATAGTAGCTATTCTCCCTATCATTGATAGTTATAAATTCTCCTATTTTTCCAAATCCAACTTAATTTGTTGCATTAATTTTGTATAATTATCATCTTTAATTGTTGCATATCTTGCTGTTAAATAGATATCTAAATATTTCACTTTCTTTACTATCTGAAGATCTCTTGTCTCTGTCTGTTCCTTTCTGTTTGTCTCCAATATTTTTTACTATTATTTTAGGTTTTTCTTTGTTTATTTTCAATCCTGCCACTTCTCCATATTCCTCAATTTTCCCTATCAGTCTAGAGCTAGTTTCTAATGGTTCTTCTAATATAAAAACTAGATCACCTGCAAATACTTGTAGTTTCTATTTTTCTTTTTTATTTCCATTCCTTTTATTTCTGAATCCTGTCTAATATTTCTAGTTACAACTTCTAGTGTTAATATGAATAATAAGAGGGATAATGCAAAGGCAGGAGTCCTAAAAAGAGTATAGACAAGGGTAACAAAGATGATAAGGGGTCTGGAGGCTAAATCCTATGAAGAACGGGTAAGGGAATTAGGTATGTTTAGCTTAGCAAATGAAGAGAAGACATGATAGCAGTTTCCAGTTCATGAAGTACTGCCACATGGAAGAGGCCATCAATTTGTTCTCCATAGTATAGGTATGTTTAGCTTAATGAATGAAGAGAAAACTGAGGGTATGACAAGTAGCAAAGGATGGACACTCCTCAGGGGAAGATCTAACCTGGAATTTAAAAAGAATTTCCTGGCAATGAGAACTATTAAGCAGTGGAACAGCTTTCCTTCCAGAATTGTGAATCCTCCATTGCTGAAGAAAAGTTTGGACAATGACTTATCCATACTGGAACCCTGCCTTGGGCAAGGGTTTGGACTTGAAGAATCCTCTAATTCTATGATATAAAAACTATTGCTTTTATCTGGGTTGGATTTTGACTGTCCTAAATAAGCTTGTTATTATGCTTACCAAATCTATTTTGCTAAACCAAGATCAGCCTCTTTATCTTACCTTTATTAAAGGTTTTAATTACAGTAGTAAAATCTAATACAAGCTTAAAAGAATGAAAAAGAGGAAAAGGTGTAAAGAAAAATAAAAAGTAGTAATACAAAAAGAAAAGTAAAAATATAATTAAGAGAAAAAATATATATCAAGAAGTGACTTCCAATCTTCATTTCAAGTATAAACAATTTTTGTAATTCTTCATCCCCTCTTAGTTTACAACCAATGATCTCTATATCCCATTCCTCATCTCTTATCTATAGCCAAATCCATACAGCACCAATTTTTCAGTCCAGACACCAGCCAAAATTTCATTAAGGGTTACCAAATTTTGTAAAAGCATATCTTATTTTAATATTGATCAAATAAACCAACTTTAAATTTATTCAAATAATGTCATAGAACTTGATTTTATTTCTTTTTTCTTCTCCCATATTTCTTCAAAGCCTCTCTTGTAAATCTGATATAAAAGAATTATCTAGATCATTCTTTTTTATTACTTATATTTCCCCTTTGATTTTTAAAATAACCAGTTTCATTTGTATGTTCAGTTAGAACATACAAATGAAACTGGTTATTTTCTATATCATTCTCATAATCTATAATTTTAGATCCATTTTCAATGCCATCTCAATCTTCTCAAGTAAAGTTCATCTGCCATTTCTTCCATGACATATTTTGGACACAGTCTATCCATTAAGCAAACATTGCTATTGATATTGTTGATACTAATTTCTTATTCCGTTTTTCAAAAATGTCCTTCAGTGTATTCAAAGTGAAAATGTTTATACCACTCTATAAGTCCCAATTAATTAGCTATTGGTCATGTTTGTGTATTTTTCTCCTTTAACTTTTATTTTTAGTTCCCTCTAGTGTTCCATTTTTAAAATTGTTTATGTTTATTTTGTCTTACCAAAGTCCAAAATATCTGTTTCGCATGGAAAATGTTTATAATTAATTCCAAAATCTTATTCCAAGTTGATCTGGATCCTTAATCCATATATAAGAACAAATTCTTATTTAGCGTTTTGTGTTTATTCCATTTTTTAAAAAAAAATCTTAAACCTATGGTTCAAATGTTCTTTCATTATGTATTGAGGAAAAAGTCACCTAGTGTTTTCAGACTTGTTGATTCCAAGATCTCTAATAGTTGAAAAGTAGTTAACAAGCTATTTCCAAATGTGATTTAGAAAAGAAAGTTTGTGAATTTAGTATCCTTTGAAAGATGCTGACTAGTTGTGAGCAGGTCAGCTATTTCTGCTGTCTCTCAGTGCTGAAAACTCACCATTGACTGCTGTTCTGTGATCTCACAAAAATCATCTCTTCAAAACACATTCTCCCATCCTCTCCTTTTTTGCAAAGGTTTTGAAGATGGTCTACTCACCAGCTCTTTGTTCACCATGGTAATTAATTGCTT
This sequence comes from Bungarus multicinctus, assembly GCA_023653725.1. Classification (NCBI taxonomy): domain Eukaryota; kingdom Metazoa; phylum Chordata; class Lepidosauria; order Squamata; family Elapidae; genus Bungarus; species Bungarus multicinctus. The sequence goes on from CM042836.1 coordinate 162,643,686, forward strand.
TTCACAGAGCGTCTGCCATTTTCTACCAAATCCAACTTTCTCATCTCCCCTTTCAGTCTCATTAGAAATTATGAACTTACTGACATTGCTGTCTGGGTTGTTGAAGCTAGTGAACTCAATGTCAGCATTCCAATCAATTTCTCCATCCCAATTCAGCACTCAGAGACAAACTCCATCCAAGTAAGAATTTATTAGAGAAGTCATATTGGCACATCTGAGGAAAACCCTAATCTGAATTCTCATGTTTTCCCCCTGCTGTACTAAACTCACACCCAGCCCCCTTACTGATGACACTCAAGTCACACTCTCCAATCCACCTCCATTCTAAACTCCCATCAAGTCCAGTCACTCCTCTCCAAACTCCAGCAACTCAACCTTGAGCTCTGGTGAAAGAAAGTTGTTGTGGCTATCCTCCCTTCTCACTTTACTCTCGTTCCCACAGTTACCCATCCTCCCTTGTGGCAGCCCTAAATCTGATTCAAGATGGTTCCGGGGCTGACAGGCTGCTTTCCCTCAAGTGATGGTAACATCCTGACATGAAACAAGTAATGGGTTAGAATCCACAGTAACTAACCACCTCTTTCCTCCCCAAGAGGCCCCTTTGGCTTATCAGGGAATTTTTCATGAAACTGTTTTATACTAATCTATCTGCTTTTACATCCCAGCTTTTACCCAAGTGGCTTCAGACAAAGAGTACCCCTTCCACTGAATTAAATATTGTAATCAGCCTGTATGCAACCTAGAATCAAGAATCTTCTTTATTTCAAAATGCTCTTCCCCTTGGACCAGTATTGGCTTAGGTGCTGGTCGATCGCTGGGTTGTTACTTGGGAAGTAACAGCCGATTTCAGTAAACTACTATGGAAACCCAGAGGCACTTTTCCCAACAAGCGAGGGAGACACATCTGCACAGTTACTGGGTTTATAACTTTCATTATAGGGAAAGGATCTAAGAACTTGGGACCCAGTTTCTTAGTAGGCAATCTCAGCCTAATATGTTTAGTAGACAGGTAGACTCTGTCACCCACTTTGATAGGAACTTGTGGCAACCGATGTTTATCTGCTTTACCTTGTACTTCTCAGCTGCTTGGGTAAGAGCGTGCTTGGTATCCTCCCACACCTTTTTTAGCGAGTCCATCCATTTGGCAAAGGTTATCGAGTGGGAGGCTCCCTAGGCAGTTCAGGCATAGGCACAAAGTCCATTCCGCTAGTAACATGGAACGGGGTTAAACTGGTGCTACTATGGACTGCTTTGTTATAAGCCACCTCAGCAAATGGCAGCAGCTCGGCCCAATTGTCCTGTTGGTAGTCCACGTAACACCTCAGGTATTGTTCCACCATTGCGTTTGTCTGTTCCACGGCCCCAATCGTACTTGGATGAAAAGCCGAACTCAACCCTTGCGAGGATCCTACGGACCGCAGGAACTCCCTAGAGAATTCAGCAGTAAACTGCACTCCTCAATCCAAGATGATTTGTCGAGGCACTCCATGAAGTCTGTAAATCTGTTTGATGAACATTTTTGCTAACTTCTTGGCTGACAGTAATCCAGGACAAGCGATGAAATGTGCTTACTTAGAAAATAGGTCAACTATTGTCCAAATAACTGTATTCCTCTCACTTTCTGGAAGTTCTACAATAAAGTCCATCGCTATTTCCTCCCAGGGATGGCTGGGATCAGCTACCATTTGGAGTAGCTGATCCTGGTCGCATTTTCATATAGAGATGCTCATGCAATACTTCATTTTATCAGTTGCATAAATACTGCGGGGACTCCCTGATGTCCAAAAGGCATTATTTTGAACTGAAAACTACCAAATGAGCAATTGAATGCAGTCTTCCATTCATCACCCTCTCTTATTCGGACCTGGTAGTATGCTTCCCGCAGGTCTAGCTTGGTAAATATTTTGCCTTTTGTCAAATGTTTTAGTAAGTCCTTCATTAGAGGGGTGGGTAGGTGTTTTGTACACAGACCACATTTTCTGCGAATATCAATGCAAAGTCTCATCCCACCCCCCATCTTTGAATAGCATGTGGGTGGCGACCTGTAAATTAGCTGGCTGGATGAACCCTCTGGCTAAATTGGAGTCAATCTATTTACTTAGTTCCTCCATCTCTCTTAGAGACATAGTACATTTTTGTACATTTTTGGTTTGGGTAGTTTCGCCCCGGGGATGAATTCTATGGTGCAGTCAGTGAGAAGGTGAGGGGGAAGTATGTTGCATTCCTCCTCACTGAAAACCTCTGCCAGATCTTGATATTCTTTGGATATGTGTGAGCAACCTGGTGGTGTCTCTTTCATGGAAGCCACTCTCTCTTTTTGGTTACCGCCCCTGGGTCCCAAAGGCTGTTTGTTCTCAGATTGGAGAAGGGGAGGCTTGGGTCCTATGCCTATTCTTATTTTGCGGTAGCCGTCTTCCCAGAAGGCATCCTTCTTTGTGGCAGCCCCAAATCTGATTCAGGATGGATTGGGGGCTGACACCGACTTTGCAACCATTTCTTACAGCTGAGGGTTTCCTATTAATTTCTGTGATCAAAATGGATCTGTGCATGCAAAGAGTATCTTTTCCCCCCATTTGTTGAGAAGATTTATTATAGATGGAAGAGGTCAACTTTTCATGATGTTTGGAAACAGAGTAGAAGGTAGAGGTGAAGATGAATAAGATTTCTAAATTTTCTGATCTATGCTTAAGACCTTGATGGTCACAGCAAGTGACAGCATCTAGCAAATCTTGAAAAAAATTAAGCAACATCAGAACTCGAGTTCTCAGTGCTCTTGGTTGTTTGCCTGCAGGCATGTCAAGCTCATGATGTTGCTTAGTTGGGTAGTGAAATGTAACGAAATGCCTGCAAGCAAAGAGCACCAAGATTTTATATTAACCCTGAGTTACAGACATTCCTTTCTATTGGAAGGTCAGAACTGGTTAGTAGTTGGCTGGGAGACCATCAGAAGATTAGGTTGGAAAATTAAAAAATAGGCAAACCACTTCCTTATTTGAAAAAAAAATCTTTTTTTTAATCTCCTAGGTTGCCAGACAGTTACAGCCTTCAGTTATATGGATTGGAGATACAGAAAAAACATTCTACAGAAGGGTACCTAAAACTGAAAAAGAGGTAAATCCATTTTTATATATGGTACAAGCAAACAGGCTTTAATTGGTAATTACATTAATTGGTAATTTTTCATTCATTTACTTATTTATTTGTTTATGGTTCTGGAACACACAACATCAATTAGTCATAAATTTATTGCATGGTAATTATATAATAATAAATGCAAACTGGATTGTGTTTATTGTTAGAAATATATATCCTTGTTGAAGAAATGTAAATCATTTTTGATTAACACAGAATTTTTCACTAAGCACAACAGAAATAAGACCAGATCAGTTTTAACAGCAAATAAGAAGTCAAAGCAAATTTAAATTTGTCACATATTTAAAGAGAACTAATTATTACTACTGAAAAGGCTGGCATTTTTAATTTTATAACAATGTGCTATGATCAGATTTTAAAATTAATCATTGAATCATAATTTTGAATCATTATTCAAAAGTTTTTAAACTAGATTATTCATATGTTTGTAAAAATATCTGAGTTCCCTATTATGCAACTACGTTTTTATTATTTCTTAATTCTCTTAATCTATTTTTAATTCATATATGTGATAAAATGCCAACCAGTAATCTATTAGTTAAAAAGCAGTCTTGATCCACAGTGTTACCATTTGCTCTATATTTAATAAATTATTTTAAAAATGGTTCCAAGGTTTAATACCTAAAGAACCATACTTTGAAAAAAGACAGAAATATTTAAATTGACTCTGATGCTATTGCTCCCTCTGCTGGCTAAAATGTTTGCCACACTGATAAAAAGTTGCTTGTTAAGTTTCCTCACAATCTGTGTGGTTTTGTAGCAGTATATATTGATGCTTTGATATATTTTGTAAATCTTATATCCAAAACTGCAAAAGAAACTTAAACTTAGATTATGGCAGATGCTACACTTAAATGAACTACATTTTTTATTATTTATCTGCAGATTCATAGAATTCATAGGTATCTGAAGGTTCTGTTTAAAGTTCTTCTGCAGTTTTACATACAAAAGTTATAAAAGAAGAATATAGAAGAGATTATCATTAATACTTTTGGGTCCAACAGATATTAATAAATGACAATTTTCAACATATATATGCAGCTGAATATACATATATAAAAATTTAAATGCAAATACAATTTATGTATACATATATCGTAGGAGTCCAATCTAGAGCTCTTCTTTGATTGTAATGCAGTTTTGCCTCTTTCCACAACTGTGCATTTCCCTGTAAAAAAAATATCCATCATTTTCTGAAGTGTTTGAAGAGGTTGATCCTCAAAACATTTATAATATGAACCTGGCAATCAATCCTATAATACACACATCCATGTGTGTGTATTAGTAATTATATTGCTTAGCTTGATTTAAACAAATGACATTGATTCAAAAGTTAATTTGTGTGAAATCTACCACCGCATATTTCCTTTGTTACTGTGAAATCAAATAAGTTTGTTTTGAAATGGATAGCTGCAAATAAAAATCCTACACATTTTGCTTGATCAAATTTAAGACTGCATATATTTGTGTTTGTTCTGGAAGATGGAACCTAAACGTTTGAAAAAACAACTTCCCAAAATTTTGAAAACTCTAAAAATTGAAGATCGAATTTTAATCATTGGAACCACTAACCGGCCATTTGATGCAGACATCAAACCCTTCTGCAAAGTTTATAAGAAAATAATTTTGGTGCCACGGCCAGATTATGCTTCGAGATTTGGCAAGTATATGAAAACAGAACTAGTTAATGCAAAGATACCTCAAAATTTTATAAAGTGCTTATGCATTGAGTTTGCTACTCGAAAATTAATTGCTGAATCTCAGAAACACACATATATATACATATACATAAAACATTATATATAAAACAAACAAAATATTAAAAAGTTACAATATTTACCAAGCATATCTAAATTATATTGAAGTAGCCAAAATATCTTTACAATCTTCAAGGCATGTCACAACTTTTGAGCACCCCTAATATTTGGAAACTGAAAGTTGAAAAACTTGACACACCCATGCTTATACACATACACACACACATAAACACACACACACACACACAAATGAACTGGTATGGCTCTTATTACAAAATAACAGTTGGAGGTCTTCTAGTCCAACCCCCTGCTCAAATAGGAGACCCTTTAGCAGTGTTGGCGAACCTTTTCGGTACCAAATGCCAAAACAGGAGCACATGTGTGTGGGAATGCCAAGAATTGGAAGAGCAGCTCCCCGGCACGCATGCACGCGCTAGGAAGCTAATGTTCCGGTTTCCAGCATGCACATGCACACAGCCACCTGATCTTCAGGTTTCTGGCAGCCATGCGTGCTCGAAAACTAGCTGGCTGGGACACATATGCTTGTGCGCCGGAGAGCTGCTCTTCCTGTTTCCAGTGCTCCCGCACACACGAACACCGGCTGGTCGGTACAAGCGCCAGAACATACAAGAGCAACAGGTGGCATGCCATAGGTTCGCCATCACAGCCCTATAGGGTACACCATTCCAAACAAATGTTGTCCAATCTTTTCTTTAAAAATCTCCTGTATTAGAGCACTCATAATTTCTGGAGGCACATTTTTCCACTGATTAATTGTAACTATCAGGAAATTTCTTCATTTTCTGCACCATATACTTGTTTTAATAATTTTGAATTTACACTGCAAATAGTTTCAGCTCAAAACTAGATCAAAAATGCTAAATTATAATAAAAAGCATTTTATTTATTACTTATTAGAGAAATGAATGTTTTTAGTTTAACAAATGCTTTTCCAGAAATTAAAGAGTGCTACACAACATTTTCCGGTAGTCTTAGTTCATTAAAGACTGTAACTTAATTTCCCATAAAAAGTGTTTACTCAAAATGTGATATAATAACTCACATGCTATTGTTCTGAATTTTCACTTGCCATTTAGTTCTCAGTCTAAATTTAGAAATTGTATCATGTAGAATTCAATGAGAGAGCCAAGCTGTGTGAGATGTCGACAACTACATTGGTTAATAACTATTCTGTCTTATATGAAGTGTGTTTGTGCATGTGCGTGCACATGTGTGTTTCAGTGAGTGTGGGATTACTTTAGGACCAGAGATTTCCATTTAAAACTGAGAGCTATTGAGAAAGAGAAGAAATAAAATGTTATTCTCTGATAGTGCAAAACTTGAGGTTGCATTGTAAATAGCACTATAATAATGTACAATCAAAGAGAAATCACAGTCTATGAAGCATAAGTGTTCTTTTAATTGTGAAAGCTTAGGAGAGGAAATTGATGATGACTTTGACATCTAATCAGGCTTGATATGAATATCTACTTTTAGGGAGCAAGTTCTCATGCTAGAGATATGGTAGATTCACTATGCTTGCAGAGAACAGTTTGGAGGAATAAGCCTTTAGCACATTTCAGCTTTCTTAGAAGGGATTAAAAGATGAGCAAATGTCCAATATATCACATTAGATAAAATCACAGTGAATAGGATAGAATTCTAGGCATTGTATAGGAAAAGTACAAGAAAAACCAAGCTAATAAGTTTCTATCAATGTTGGAATGTTTAATTTAGATATAAACCCATCTCCACAGACTCATCCCAGGTCTGCCTCTTATCTCAGTGAGGCAGATCTGGGATTATGTAAACAAAAATATTGCGTTGTAGCACCTACAAAATGTAAACTGTAATCAAAAGGTAATAAGGATAGTTGGATACTTTTGCCTAGGATGTAATCTACATTACTAGCTTACCCCAGAGCAAGTATGATCCATTGCCCCACTTCTTGTAGGTAGGAATGTGCAATGACATTTTTCAGTATCTCCGCTACTCTTTTTTTACGATGCATCAAAACACTGTTTTGTGCTATCCTGTTTGCCTGCTCCTGTAAAAAAATCTCCTCTATCCAATTAGCGACTGTGTACTGTGTAAGAATGCCCCTCTCTTTCACTCATTGGTTGTTTTTGCCCTCACTGGTTGTTTGCTTTTTAACAAGTCCAAAAATGGAACAGTAGACCTACCTTTTTTAATGTTCATTGATGAAACAGTGAAAATGTGGACTATTTTTACCAGATGTAATTGACAGAAATTCTGCCACTTTCTCCTAGCTGAAGTGAAAGGAAAACTGTGTTTTTTGCTTGTAAAGAAACAGGGTAGTCTACCAGTCAGGGTCTCTGGCTCATGCAGTTAACACACCACAACATTACTCCTTAATCATACCTTAATAGATAGTGGCTTGATCCAGCATAGAACTGTACAACCAAAGGCTCCAGGACCACTTTTAAAACCCACTTATAAAAGTGGAATACGTTAAGCTTTTCCTGCAAAGTAGTCCCAGTAATTCATGTGAATTCATACACTATCATATATAATCTGACCGGCCCCCACCCGAGTGCAATCCATAGGTCTTGTTCAGAGGTTGCAGTCAAATTGCAAGTTGTTTTACGTTAGAAAGGGAGCACTGTTGAATATATACGGAGTAATCATGTTAATTTTAACAATGTAACTTAAATATGAAATTAAATGTTTTGCAGTGACATTGCCCTCTTCTTGGAGAGAGATCCTGGAATGCCATGCAAAGATAAATAAAAATTCTTTAAGTTCAATAAAAATTATCTCCTTCATGAAGAAAATGTATCTTAGAAAAGGAAGTGTCTTAGTCATATTAATTTTCACATCAGATATATTTTAGTTGCAGAAACTATTTTAAAAGTGATGCCATATGATCCCAAATGAGAATGGCTACAGTCAGAGCAGACCTAAACTATGAGATTTTGGAAGCTGTGGAAGCTTCATCACTTGAGACTTTCAAGAAATTGGCTGCCATTTGTCAGAAATTGTGTAGGGTTTCCTGCCTGGGCAGGGATGGTGGTTTTGGACTAGATGACCTACAAGGTCCCTTCCAACTCTGTTAATCGGTTAAAGAGATGAATTACTGGGATTGTTTTACCGGGAAAGAAGCTTAACATATCCTCTTTTTTAGTTGGGTTTTAAAAGTGGCTTGATTATGTATGAATTGCAGTTGACTTATCAAATCACACTGACAATCACACTATTCCTGAAAAATAGGCAGATATCAAAAAATTTAATAGCTTTAAAATGAGAAGACTACTGTAAAATCAAATAGTTAAAAGTAATTAATCTGTTTTGCTTATCACCTGCTACTATGATTATTTCTAACTGTTGATTTCCTTGCTTTTGTAACCATTTTAACAGTTTTATGGAAACACTTCATTCAGCAAAATGGAGGGCTTCTCTCCAAACAACTAAATATCAGTTGCCTGGCACAGATCTCTGATGGTTATGCTCAGGGAACCATTCTCCGAGCAGTTCAAGCAGTCCTAACTGAAAGACGCCTAATGCAGCTGAATAAGAAGCCACTGACTGCTGTTGAATTCCTAACTTGCCTAGCAAGACAGGATCCAGTGTACAAAGAAGAGGAAGAAACATTTAAGGTTAAGAAAGTTGCCTTTTTTTGTCTGTGGAGGAGTAAGTAGCGTTCAGAATTTTGCTGCTTTTGCTCAACACATTCAGAAGTGTGTTTCCTAATGAATTGTATTTATACGATCTGAAGAGAAACCAGAGTATGTGGGAACCAGCAAAGATCTGAAAGACCTGACTTTTCCTAAGAGTAGAATAGCATTTTTAATATCTTCTCCTCAGCACTCCTACAGGGCAGGTATAATAAAAGTCCAGTAGCTGAGCAAATGTATACATGTGGCAATGAGGAAGTTGAAGATAACTCACATGTCCTAGTTTGCTGCAGGTTCCATAAGATCCTCAGATTAATGCACATTTTTCCTCTATTAGAGAGATTTCAAGGGAGATCAGGTAATTTCTACCTGAACCATCTCCTTCAGGATTCAAATCCAGCCACCACTCGTGGAATAGCAAAATTTTGTGCTGCGGCAATGATAATAAGGGAAAAAATACCTAAAGATTCTTATTCTTACTAGTACTTTGCTTAGTTATTTTCCAATAATTTTTAGAGAATGTGTTTATTTTAATGTTTAACTTTTGTACTGGTCTGTAGACCATAATAAAAGATTGGTTCTGATTCTAATAAATTGGAATCAGTTTCATCTGGTTCCAACACCGTAGGCTATTAAACAGTCAGGAAGTCAGAATACAAAATAGAGTTAGAAGGGAACTTGATCTTTCACTTCAGCCTTCACCCAACCAGGAGATCCTATACAATTCCAGACAAATGGCTATGCAATCTCTTCTTAAAACTTCCAGTAATGGGCCACGTACGACTGGAGCAAGCCATTTCACTAACTGATAGTTCTAACTGACAGGATATCTCCCCTTATTCTAAGGCAGGGATGTCAAACTCGTTTTCATTGAGGGCCGCATCAAGGTTGTGTTTCACCTCAGAGGGCCGGGTGGGCATGGCCATGGTGGGTGTGCCCAGCACAAAACGGAGCTCGGGAGGGCTGGTCCTTCACTGTTTCCAGGGCGGCCCCATGGGCCAGATCTAAGCACCCTGCGGACCCAATCCAGCCCACAGGCCTTGAGTTTGACACTCCTTGGAGTTTGATACAAAGATCTCTCCTTGGTAAGTTTCCATCTGGTACTTCTTGTCCTGCCCTCAGTTGCTTTGGAGAATAGGTTGACCCCAGGGGTGGGATTCAAATTTCTTAACAACTGGTTCTGGGGCATGGCTTAATTTATGGGTGTGGTTTGGTGGTCATGTGACTGGCTGGGTGTGGCTTGCTGGTCACACGACTGGCTGGGCGTGACCAACTAAGTCATTTGCATAGGTGTTGCCTGTATGGTCCAGGAGGAAAGAAAGATCCAACCTCTCTGCGTGTGTGTGTGTCTGTGTGTGGAGAGGGGGGAGTTTAGTTTTTTAAAAAGCCCAGAGGAGGGAAAAAGATAAAGTTGTGCCAAAGAAATCCCAGGCCAGAGGCAAGGAAGCGAAAGGAATCCCTGCTCTGAAAAGGGAATACCCTCTCAAGAAAACAAAGGAGTCAAAACCTTATTTACTCATACTTTTTAAAAAAATAATTCAACAGACATTAAAAAGCAATTTCAGTTTCACTTTCCCAGGTTCAAGTCTCTTTGCTTAACATATGTGATATGTTAACATATTTATACCCCTCTATGTTTTTAAGCACTAGGAATTCTCTATTTAACTAGATTTAAGAAAAGTACTTACATTAAGTTAGTGGCAATTTTCTATATCTCACAGGCAATGAATTAATGTGGAATGATTTTATAACCATCAGACATAAACTTTTGTCTTTTTTTATTCCATCTGTCTTTGACACATCCTCATTCTTAGTTTCCAAAGTGGTTTTCCTTTTCAGAAATTCTCCTGTGAGTCTCACCCTCAAATACTTTGTGGACTTCATCTACTCAGACATAAATGAGCCTTTAATAGTACAATAACTACCCAACCATTTTAGGCTATCTAAGGGCTATCTTTATGCTGCAGGGTGATACCCAGGCTCCGAAAGAGATTGTGATGACCTGGGGCGTTACACAAAAATAACCAAGTCACAAAAAGAAAGTTCCATTAATGCCTCCAACTTGGTCCCAATGTCCAATTATCCTCTGCAGGATATCAAACACTTAAAGAAAACAGTTTACGGAGGGAGTAAATGCAGTCCGCACCCAAAGTAAAGTTAATGTGAAATAAAAAACCCAACACAAACCACACTGAAGGAATTACTACGGCAGACAAGGATTAATTGCAGACTTCTACCAGATAATGCAGCAACCACAGGAGGAAGCCAAAACATAGATAAGCTCTGACAAGAATGCACGCTTTGCTTCCAGCACCTTTGCCATGCGCAGTTCATCCTTTTAACCAGTCCTCCCCGCTGCAGCCCATGAAGGGGATCAGTGCCCCTTCCTCCCTCGTAGACCATGCCACTCACGTTTCTCCCTTATCCACTCCTTCCTGCGTGCCCTAGGATGATGGGCCTGGGTCTTCCCCAGAATGCCCATCCAGCCTGTGCCCTTCCCCAGTTTCCTCCACAACCATCGGAACCACACTCCCACTCCCTGTCAGCTGTTCCATCTCTCCCTCAGAGTCAGACTCCAAGAGGGGCATGACAGAGATATTGGAGCTGGTGCACCTTTCCTGCTTCTGTTGCAGCCCTCTTGGGCAAGATGAGTTTGGCAGCAATCAAATGAAATGTCTTCCAGCTCTTCAAGATTGAGTTTTAGGAGCACCCCATGGAAGAAGCCGAGAGCAAGGCGGGGGCATGTCGCTCCGTAAGGAGTGTGAAGGGAAGTAGACATCGTGCCTCTGAGGAAAAGAGGAGGAAAAGCCTTGGCTGTCACCCGGGAGGGGACCATGGAGGGACACATCACATGTCCCTGTTGCAGCCGCTACTTTTGCTCTCAGCTTCGTCTATGGGGCGCTCTTAAACTCAATCTTGAAAAGCTTGCAAGTCCCCCTCCCATTGGAAAACAGGCTCCGGCCAGCAGCAGAGAAGCAACCAGGTTGAATCCTGTTTCTGCCGCCGGAGCCCATTTCCCGATGGGAGGGGGACTTGCAGACCTTTTGCTATGCTGGGAAAGACACTCTCGCTCTCTCAGCTGGAGCAGCAGGGGAGAGAAGCAGCCGCTGACCCAGCCTGAGCAGACCCAAGCCTCTTGTGTTCCTAACTTCTTAACTTTCTTGTTTATCTGCTCATAATTTCTCAATAGTGTTTTCAGGCTCATTGTCATATCGTTCATCCCTATGTTAAGGAGAAAAAAGGGGTGGTATTATGTGGGCTTGATTATTGTAGTAAGTTGCCAGAACCTCTTGTGTGTGTTTTTTGCTGCCTTTTCCAATTTCAAAGAGAAATCTCAAATCTTGGAAATGAGGTTGATCACAAAGATAGCAACAGGATCACATATAACAGCTTCAGTATTACAGCTAAGTACTAATGGTAATGAGCCACTTCAAGGAAATGATTGTTCCCATCCTTTAATAACATTCTTGGGGGAATTCAGAGAATTATAAGGTATCTTGAATTAAGGAGGAATGTACTAAAAAGTGAGAACAATTAACCAGTGGAACAGTTTGCCTTCAGAACTTGTGGGTGCTTCATCACTGGAGGTTTTTCAGAAGAGACAGGACAGCCACTTGTCTGAAATGGTATAGGACAGGGGTGTCAAACTCAATTTCATTGAGGACCGCATCAGGGTTGTGTTTGACCTTGGGGGGATGGGGCATGGCATGGCATGGCAGGGGGTGGGCGTCTCATGGCGGGTATGGCCAGGGTGGGTGTTTAACTCGGGCTTAAGATGCATTTTCCCCCTTTTGCATTCAAAACAGCTACTCCAGACAAAGGGAGATTTACTTTCCGGCACAAATAGTCTCAATTCCATAATGTAGAGAGTAAAGACATGTAGAGTCCCCAGCTGCTATGAAGCTTGATTCTTTTGCATAGGAGCAGAGCATAAATGAACTGACAATTTCTCCAGATGTCTCTAAAAACTGTCTGTCCAATAGTCTATCAATCTTTGTTACTACCTCTGACATAGCCCTAGAGGAGGACTTAATATTAGTAATAATTTACAAAATTGATATACCACCTAATTTCCAATGACCCTGGGTGGCTCACAACAATCAAAAAATTTACAATGAAAACAATCACAGGTAAAAGATTAAGATAAAAGATGACAAACTCAGTGAGACGAAAGGGCTCACTTTCTCTCATCAAAAACCTGGGTGAAGAGCCAAATGTTTTTGGCTCTTCTGAACATCAGCCATCCAGATCTTGGAGAGGACCTAGTTCTTGTTGGCAGATGCTGCTAAACAGAAGATGAAGAAGAGGGGGTGTGCATAAGCGCACCAATGTGCCTACCATCCCTGTCCTATTGTTTCTTTTATTTTTCTTATATGGATCCATGTATTCATAACTATGTTTTTACTTATACCTATTATCTTGTAAGCAATTGACAAACCAAATAAAACAAATAAAGATGAAGAAGGTTCTGCCTTCTGTAGCGCTCTGCCAGTCAAAATGGGGAGCGGGGGGACTTCACGCGCTCCCCTGTGCCCTGTTTTTGGCCTGGATGGCCTGCAGCACTCTGCCAGCCAAAATGGGGTGCAGGGAACCTCACGCCCCCACCCCGGTGATGCTGGTAGAGGCATCACCGGCTGGTCCTTGGTTATTTCCAGACTGCCCCATGGGCCAAATCTTAAGCACCCTGTGGGCTGAATCCGGTTTGTGGGCCTTGAGTTTGACACCACTGGTATGGGGTCTCCTGCTTGAGCATGGGATTGGAAGATTAGAAGATTTCCAATATCCCTTCCAAGCTCTATTCTGATTGATTGGTCTAATATTCTAGAAATGAGCTGCGCTCAAAGCAATGTTATGCATATATTTTCAGGCTTTGTAAAAATATTTCTATCTAATTTTCTAGGTTTGGTATGCCAAGACTCCTCTAGGAAAAGCACGAATCAAGTCGCTGATGGAGAAGGAAGATACTGGAAAGGGGAAAGGAAAAGACAAAGGAAAAGGAAAGGATAAAAAGAAGGAAGGCAAAAAGACAAAAAAATAAAAACAGTCTTAATAGTTATAATCGTTATATGGTTAGTAGTAGTTATAATATTCTAATTTAAAGGAGAACCTTTTCTTGGATTGCAAGTTTTCTACTTGATTCCAGTAAACAAATCATATGGAAAAGTACTCTGAAAAACATAGGACAAAACATTGCGTGACCTTTAGTTCCTTCAAACCACTGCATTTTTCTTTTATTATTTAACCTATATTAAAGTTACTTAGATTTAGGTAGGATTTATCAGTTTTTAAAATATAGTAACTGAATATCTGTCTACAAATGTTAAGTCACGCATTTTACAGTATTTGTGCTTATGAGCTTTGCCCAGTGAGAATGTGACATACCTATTCAAATTAATCCATATATAGCTCAGAAGTGGTTTATTTCTTGTTTTCCTGCTTGGACATGAGAACTATGCTCCATTGGTAATCTGCATGTATCCTCTGTTCATGTAGTTCAGAAGGAATGGGATAGGTCTTTCCTTAGCCTTACAGGGAGCTGCAGGCTTGTGCATAGACGAAGACCATATATTTATAACTCACAAAACTTGTAAAACAGATTACTGTTTCCAATAAATTTTTTAGAATTCAAGTTTTTATTTTGCAGAGTTTATTTTAAAATACTATTAGCTGCTGAATGCCATTGGCCTTTGGGTGATTTTTTGTGTGAATATATTTTCAGGTATATACTGCTCAGGACTGCTGCATAACGTAGGGACTTTCCATTCCTGCTTAGAAGAGCTAGTGACAGCTATGGCCATGAAAGCCTTTCACAGGTTCAGTTTGTGCACCAGTTGCACACATTTCTGGACCCGCCTCACAATCACTCATGGTATGATCATCTTCAAATTGAATTATTACAATGCGGTCCAAATGAGACGGCCCTTAAAGATCACCCAGAAATTACAGCTGAGCCCGAACGTGCAGGGCAAGCAGTGATGAACATGCCCTGCTAAGTGAACTACATTGGTTGCCATTTGGGTTTGAACTCATTTCAAGATGCTGATTATGATCCATAAAGTTCTATATTGCGTAGGGCCTACTATCTGAGGGACCACCTGTCTATTTGCTCTAACACATCTCACTTGCTTCAGGTCCTATCAATTAAATCCAGTCCTCAACCCCCGGACCAGGGCAAGCATCTTCCCTTCTCTCTACTTGCACCAGTGGAACTTCGAGCACAAGCGCCCTTCATATGCAAAGCTCCATTTCTGTGAGTGGAGGGTGTGAGCATTTGCCCTCACACCAATGGATCTGTGCGCCTGCCATTCACACACCCCCTTCTGTGCTGGACCAAGCTATCAGGGTGGAAAGTTTGGGCACTGCTGAATTAAATGATGCTCTCTAATGAAATGCAGGAAGCAGACCTTCTCTTCTCTCACCTTTGGAACAACATGTTGTACATTATTTTCAAATTTGTGAAGCTGCCAAGGTTATTTGGAATTGGACAGCTTAAAAATTTGACAAACAAATAAATATTACACTTGGCCTTAGACAAAAAGCAATAAATGATTTCATATATTAGTGTTAATAGTATTAAAACTGCTTGAATTATGCTATTAGTTAGGAAAGAGGTTAATATGGTAGCAACACAAGAATATATTGATCCTTATGGACATTTATTATTAATCTAGGATATTAGATTTTGATTTAATTCCTGTTAATTTTATTAGCCTATAAAATGATTCTGATTTATTTCATAGATGTTTGGCAAAATTGTATAATTAATGTATAATTTAATTCTAGGAAATGACATCGATCTATTGATGTATCAGAGTAAGGATAAAAAGACCTCTCCTAAAAATATAGTTATAATCAAAATTAGAAGGTGTTCTAGGCTTATACACAAAAGTTTATAGATGTGTAGTGTAAACTTCATGTTAGGATTTATTTCTTAAACTCACAGAATGTGTTCTATATTAGATTATCTTAATTTCCTTTTTATTAATGAGGATATGTTTTTGATTCTTCCGTTCATCCTATTGTTCTGATTAATGCTCTTCTTACCTGAACCCGTAAAAAGTTTAAACCTTGCCCAAGGTAAGTGGTATTTTAACACTTGTTACAAAAGGAGGGATTTTTGAGTTAAAGCATCATTTTTGGTTAAAGAAAAATATAGAAGATCCTACAGAGCTGGCTTATCATGCAGTTGTATTAGTCAAGTTACAGATTGGAATTTTTATGATGATCAGGTAGCTTTTTCACTGAATAGACTAAAGCATTGGAAGTCTGATGAAAAGCTTGTATGTTGTTTACACATCAATTAAAGCAACATCAAAAGAGCCTAATTTCTAAAATAATTATTGTTATTAGAATGTAGAACATAAAATAATAGAGTTGGAAGGGACCTTGGAGGTCTCCTAGTCCAATCCCCTGCTCAATCAAGAGAACCCTATATGATTAATCATTATTAATTGTTGTTGTTAGTTGCAAAGTCATGTCTGACCCATCACAACCCTATGGACAACGTTCCTCCAGGCCTTCTAATCCTGTACCAGCCCCCGGAGTCCATTTAAGCTCATGCCAATTACTTCAGTGACTCCATCCATCCACCTCATTCTCTGTAGTCTACTTCTTCTTTTGCCCTCAATTGTACCCAGCATTAAGCTCTTCTCCAGTGAGTCCTTCCTTCTTATTAGATGGCCAAAGTATTTGAGTTTCATCTTCAGGATCTGGCCTTCTAAAGAGCAGTCAGGGTTGATCTCCTCTAGGACTGACTGTTTGATCACTTGCAGTCCAAGGAACTTTCAGCAGTGGTGGTATTCTACCAGTTCTGCCTGGTTCTGCTGAGCCAGTAGCTGCAATGAGTAGCGGAGACCGAATCAGTTTTCTCTGCCACTCTGCTGTTGGGCCCACCCACCCACCTGCCCGGGCTCCCATACTCACCTTTATCCTCTGCTTTTGAAGCACAGCTACTTTGCGCAGCACAGCAGAGTGCTGCGTGGCAGCTGTTGAAGCGACTGAGAGAGTGCAGGCTTGCAGGTGAGTTGGAAGGCCTCTGTGCCTGCGCAAAGTATGTGCACGTGCACAAAGCGCACCCACAAAGCCATACCCATTAAACTGGTGGTAAAACTTTTTGAATCATACCACTGACTTGCAGGAGTCTTCTCCAGCACCATAGTTCAAAGGCCTCAATTCTTTGGTGCTTAGCCTTCCTTATGGTCCAACTTTCACAGCCATACATCGCAATTGGAAAAACCATAGCCTTGACTTTACATACTTTTGTTGGCAGGGTGATGTCTCTGCTTTTTAGTATGCTGTATTATTAATTACTAATTATTAATCATTAGCAATTAACTTTTTTAAAAATCATATAGTTATATAAGGGGGAATAGCATAAAGCCAATTATTGAATTATATAGATATTCAATTTTTATTATAGGATAATATTGATGTTATTTGATTCTAACAGTTTGTACAAATTGATTAATCTCCTGGTTCTAGAATGGTATAAAGTGTTTGCAGATTTCCTGGACTCTGTACTACTGGAAGTTTATAATGAATCTTTTAAAAGGCTAGTAAACAGCCTCTTTCATTTTATGAGGCTTGTATAAAATTGATTTTAAAACCAGATAAAAATCCTAAATTCTGGGCAAGCTACAGGTTTACTTCATTAATTAATGTGGATATGGCTCCAATTCTTTTACTTTATTGGCTAAATGGTTGCAGAAATTTTATTATATTTAATCCAACCATCCTAGTCAGGATTTAGTAAATATGGTGAAGCATTAGTCAATTTACATTAATTAATAATTATGCTATAAATAGCTAAAGACAGATTGGACTCTGTACTCTTTAAATGGAAAAAAAGTCTTTGTTTTGGTCCAGATTAATTGTTTAAAGCAACTGATGATTAGATACAGTTTTTCCAGAGTTCATTGGATTGAGACATATTATTTGCAACCTTGTATGAGAGCCATGACAAATCAAACTATTTCAAATTCCTTTGTACCATGTGGTACTTTGCAGGTGTGCCCATTTTTGTCCTTGTTTTATAATTTGATCCTTGAACCTTTAACAGCCTTTAAATTTAATAGGTATTACCTCAACAGGGAGCTAAATTATTTTTCTGTGTCAAATATATATTAACAATTTTGGATAAGTACTTTTCTGTCTAATTTCATAGACATAGTATAGTATTTTGGAAAGTACTCCACATTGAACAAACAGTTTAAAATGAACTGGGCTAAACACTGTTTATGGGCTTTGGGCCCAAATCCTTTTGACAAATGTGATCAACGGAATCATATCACAGGATTCCTGTGGGGCTCGTATCAAGCTTTGCTCTTTGCTATTTTTGAGAAACATTTAGTGAAAGGGAATTTTAGGGGGGAAATGAAGTCTAATTATTTTCGGTAGGACTTCTAAAAGATAAAGCTATTTTTAATAAGAGGTGTGATGACTCAGTGGTTTAAAATGTTGACCTTGTCAGCTGGAAAGCTTGGGTTCAACACTGCGCCACGGGTAAGCTCCCCTTACTTGCCTTAGCTCATGCTCACCTAGCAGTTTGAAAACATGCAAATACAAATAGGTAAGTAGGTAACACTTCAGTGGGAAGGTAACAGCATTCTGTGCACCTCAGCATGTGCACCATTATAGTCATGCTGGCCACCTGACCAAGGAAATGTCCTTGGAAAACATTGGATCCCTTGGCTAAGAAATGGAGTTGAACACCATTTCAGACACGACTGGAGAGGGAAAACCTTTACCTTTAATTATTTTAATATGCATAGATTTACTTACATTTCCTTTATTCATTTTCTACCTGTTATTCATATATTCATTTTTATCTTTATAAAAAAAATGTGTAGCAGCAGTTTATGTTAGTAGTTGTCATTTACATGTAACACATTTTCATATATAGAATTGTTTTATGTATGAAAAACAAGTATCATGTTCAAATTTTGTGTGATTTGCATTGAAGCCAAAATTTTGTGTGATTTGCATTGAAGCCAAGAATACAAAATAACAGAGTTGAAAGGGACTTGGATGTCTTCTAGTCCAACCCCCTACCATTCTAAGGTTAAAACTGCAGCACTCTGATTGCATTGTTTAATTTTTGTTCATCTTTCTACAATCTGTGACATCTAAACATCCACTCAAGGTAATCCCAATTTTAATGGCCGGCTGTTCCCAAATAATATCAAGAAAATTTAGATTTAAGACAGCAAATTTGACATGATGTGTGTCAAGGAAATCAGCATCAGGATGAGAAAATCATAAAATCTTGAAATCATATTATAAGCCAGATTTTAAAATGACCAATATGACTTCTAATCTGCATATCAAAAATTATGTGCTCCAAGAATAAACCCAGAATAAATTACTTCATGTCCAAATACAAATTCCAATATCATCCAAAAGATATTTTGTACACAGAAATTATAGTGAGGATTGCAGCCAGGCTAAAATTATTGATGATAATATATAATTATTTTCATAATTGCAGAATCAAATTCATTTTACTGTTTCTTTTGTTTTAAATTCGGTGTAAGTCTGTCTGCATGTGTAAAAAAAGCTGACCTGATTTTCTAAGTATATTTGAATATTAAATATCCATTGAAATCAGTTCATATATTTACTAAAAATAATGCAGTTACTGGCCCTGGGCATGGTGGGAGAGGAGAGAGAACTGTAGCCAATCAAACCTGTAGCTGGAATTAAATCAGAATAAAGAATGAATACATACGTACGTACGTACATACATACATACATACATAATCACAGAATAAATAGATCATCAGGGACCAGATGTAAATTATCGAGATGGCAGATATGAACTTGAAACTACAGAACGATATCACTCAAAGATCCTGGAGCACTGGGGAATTATCAGAGGACCAGAAAAGAGCCAATGTGGTTCCCATCTTCAAAAAGGGGAAAAAGTGCACCCAAGAAACTTCAGACCAATCAGCTTGATATCAATACCTGGGAAGATCCTGGAAAAGATAATCAAGCAGCACATTGTGGATAAGGGAAATGCCACTGGCATAGTTTACTTAGACTTCAGTAAGGCAATTGATAAAGTAGACCACACCTGCTTGGTAATATACAATGTGTGATAGACCACCACCAAATGGATTCACAACTGGTTGACCAACTACATTCATTAAGTAATTCTCAATGGAACTATATCTACATTGAGCGAAGCATGCAATGGGGTATTCAAGGTTCTGTCTTAGGTCCAGTACTCTTCAATATCTTCATAAATGATTTAGATGAGAGGGCAGAAGGGGGACTACTTCTTTAGACAATACACTCAAGATTCAGACTTTGACAGACTTGAACACTAGGCTCTTTCCAACAAAATGCAATTTAGTGGTGACAGAAGTGAGGTCATATACATAGGCAAAAAACCCCAAATGCAATAGAATAGATAGTACCTGGCTCAACAGTAGCAATTGTGAGAAGGATCTAGGTGTCCTAATAGACTACTACTTAAGTATGACCCAGCAGTGTGTTGCAGCTGCCAAAAAGCTAATGTGGGTTGCATCAACAGAGATTGTTTCAAGGTTACATGAAGTGATAGTACTGCTTTATACTTTACCGATGAAACCACACTTGGAACAGTGCATCCAATTCTGGTCACCAAAATACAAAAAAGATGTTAAGACTATAAACACTGCAGAGAAGACCAAAGATGATAAGGGATTTGGAGACTAAAACATATGATGAACAATTGCAGAAAGATATGTCTACTGTAACAAAGGACTAGGGATAATATGTTGTCAGTCTTCCAATATTTGTCATAGAGAAGAGAGAGTTGACCTATTCTCAAAGAACCTGAGGGCGGGACAAGTAATGGGTGGAAGAGCATTAAAGAGAGATCCAACCTAAAACTAAGGAGAAAGTTCTTGACAGAACAATCACTAGCATGACTTAACTTGAAAAGTTATGGATGCTTCATTGATGGAGGTTTTCAAGAAGAGACTGGAGAGACCTTTGTCTGTAATATGTAGAGTTTCAGAGGGTTGGACTAGAAGACATCTTAAGATCTCTTCCAACCCTATTCTGTGTTCTGAAATACTAGTGGGGGCATCTGCTCTGATGGATTTACGGACTATTCTGAGTGAAAAACAGTTTTGAATTCAAACTGAAAAATATGGTTGTGGTGTATTTGCAATGGGGGGGGTTAAGAAAATATCATTTGTTAATGGCCTAAGGAACTGGTGGATGACCTCTGCTAGTAATAGGCCAAGCAGATATATCCTTGCTCTGGGATACTCTATATTACTTGGCCGGATGGAGAAGTATGAGTACTGCATTTGCAGCTCTAGTTTTGTGGCTGTGTTAAATTTGTGTCTGGTCTACTCATATAAGAGCGGTTGCCTTATTACAGTAGAGGAATGAAGTTTTAATGCATGTCCCATTGCTTTTGTTCCTTGGATCAAGATTAAGAATAAGGATACATTATAGCTCACAGCTTTTCAAAGCAGCTTTTGAGTTCTGTATGCAGATAAATTCCATCTTGGCTTTTTATTTTATTTTTAATGTAAACTCTCTCGAACAAGACAGAGAAGCCCTGCATCAATAAGCAGGACACAGTCTTGTCCTCTTTCCCAACAGTCGTCCTTTGTGAGCCACTCAAGACTTCAGTTAAGCATCTCAAAGCCCAATGAATCGCAGACTTGAGCATTCCCTTCACAGACTCCTGAGCGGGCTCATTGTTTAAATGCCCATTAAGAACACCGAATATGCCTTTTTTCTCAAACAAATACAAAATTCTCTAATACAAAGTGAAACTGACTGTTCTATTAATGTCCATCTTGCATCAGGAAGTTTATAAAAGGGTGGAAATTTTATAATTGACTTTTCTGCTAGTAGCAAATGTCATTTTTCCTTAATCCTTCATAATTCACTTAGGTGTTTCAAACGCCTCCAAGGCTCCCACCACAACAGTACTTACAAATTAGCACATTTTTTCTTTTCATTTAACACAATACAGAAATCTTCTCATATTAGGGTTTCTCGCCTCATTATTGAAAGTACTAGTACTTTGGAACTTCTGGTAGCAAATTATAATGTGCTCAGCCAGTGTCTATTGTAAAATATGCACTTCAAAAACTATCACATACTTGTTCCTCTTTAAGCACTGGAAAAATTGAAGTGTATTCTGAAAAGCTTTGTGGAGTCTGTCTAGCTTTGCAAATCATCGCTAGGCTATGCTGAGCTCCTTTTCATTTTCCACAGGCACTGTGCCATTATTGTTCTTTAAAAATCAAAATGGATTGTTTCTTGCTGTGATGAAAAATTACTTAAGATAACAGGCCATATGAAAACCCCAAATCATTTTGGGCTCTTTTCTTTACAGTATTATTTGCCTCATACATTTCTGGCACTATGCTATCTCTTGAATTGACCACCTTTGCCTAGTGAGCAGGTGATATTTCAGAAACTTCCCATATAGTCTACTTTGATCTTCACCTGGAGAAAGGAAGGATGCAGATGATCCTGCAAAGATAGCATCCACATAGCAGCCATAAGTCTGTCAGAAAAATTGCAGCAGACAAATCAAAGAGAAAAACATTAAGTGAGGTTCTAGCTAAATGCTCAGCTGGTGTTTCCTTTAAACACAACATGTTGTTAGAGTTCACATGGGAAATAAACCTTGCTAGCAGTATATTCCTATAAAGAAATATACTCTAGAAAGGTTCTTTTCAAAACCAAAAGAACAAGCAAACTCTGGTGACATTCCAATGTTTGTCAAATGAAAGAAAATAGCATGTACTTCCACCATCTTGTCACAGTTTCAATAACCCTCTTCCTAGATTCCATTTTCTCTCACTCAATGAATGATTTCTAAAAGAGACCCACTAGCTTACAAGCCTTCCGCTCTGAGAGGCTAGCTGAAGTGTTTGCAAATTTCTCCAGTGCTTGATTCACAAAACTTCATTAGGGATGATGGGGAAAGGCCTCTGATAGACAAGTTGCAACAGATTTTGAGAAGTAAAGGTGCTTTAAGCCTTCTCCCAGGACCTGGTAACATCACTACCAAAAGCCACTTTCTGTTTTTTATTTAGTTACTAATTTGCTGGCTACTGAATCTCTCAGATGATTAGAGTAACACATTCTAATTAAAATAATTCAAAGCAACATTAAAAACAATTGAAAGCTGACTTTAAAAGGTATCTCTTAAAAGGCAAATTTTTAAAAGCAAATAAGTTAGCTCCTCAATTAGAGCAGGAGTGTATTCCAAAGATCTAAAGCAGGGCTGTCAAAATTCATGGCCTGCAGTCCGGATGCGTCATGCGCTGGCCATGCCCACACCTGGTTTAGTTTTACCCCAAATTGCCACAAACTATAGGCAAATCTTGGATGATTTCAGCAGTGGGGTGGGAGAGGAGATTGTATCACAAAATTACACACTATGTTTGGTGCAACAAGGACTCTTCCAAGAGCTGGTCGCCTGGTCAAACAGAGCAATCGGGAAAGTAGGACCTTAGTAAGAGACGTGACCAAGCACTAAATACAGCTAGGGAAAGCCCAAAAAGGCAAACAGATTGAAAAGAGGCACTCCCAAAGGGAATTTAGAGTGGGAGATACAGTGCACATATCCATCAAATATCTAAACCTGAGACAGTCTTGTAAAAAGTTAGGTCCCAAATACATAGGGCCTTTCCAAAACATCTGGATCATGAGTCCAGTGACAGTGGAGCTGAAGTTACTAAGAAGCCTGTGGTAAGTTCATCTGGTATTTTATTGCAGTCTTTTAAAACTCTTCCAGGGGTCTGGCTTGAGGCCAGTAAAAGAACCATCTCCTCCTCCCATCCTAGTTAAGGGAGAGGAGCAGTATGAGATCAAAAGAATTCTCGACTCAGATATCACAAGGGAAAATTACATGCCTAGTACTGTAGAAAGGCTACCTGTTATCAGATGCTGTGTGGGTGCTCCAGATGGTAGAACATCTGGAGGTTAAGAGATTTCATACTAAGTACCCTCAATGTCCCCAATAAGGAGTGTGGCAGTAATTGGGTGGTAAGTAATAATGTGTATGTATGTTTATTGTTTCAGATCTACCCTTCTTCAAGGGGGAAGGGTCAGCATGTCAAGACCGACTCAAATTTTCATCTATATTCCACTTTGCTAGCAGCTTGACAAAGAATTGGGGGAGAGGGGAGGTGGATTGGAATGCAAGGATGGGGGAAATGGCATCCAAGCATTGGCTGATTCCCACTTATAAAGAAAAGTCTCCACAAAATCACTGTGTACTTCTGTGCAGAAGAAAAATATCCCATTGATTTTAGCTAACACACACACGCGCACACACGTACATACACGTATTTGCACTCCTTTGGGACATTATCTGCATACTATATTTTGCAGAATGTAGTGAAACCACATCATTCAGATCTGTTAATGAAACCTGTCAGGTCTAACTTTCTACGGGACTTTTTCAAAACCTAAATTTTGAAGTGTTATGTATAAGAAAGGTAAAATAGCTCATTTTTCTTTCTTCTATCAAATCTTCAAACTGTAAAGCATGGTTAATGAAAATCTTAACTCCAGATCAGATAATGGTAATTTGCATGCTTGCTTCCAACCCTATGATTCTATTATACTTATGGTACAGACCAAAATCTGGTCCATTAGCCCATCCTACTCTCTTCCATTCTCTTTTATCACTACCTGCATCAAAACTATGGTTCCTAGAATATAAAAGGGATTTGACCAATCCTCTCAGCAAACACACTGCATGGATAGAGACATGTCTGCAAATTTCATAATCATATTTTCTAACCCTTCATCCAAGCCATTTAAACAAAGCAAAATTAAGTCCTTACATAATGTATTCTAACAGCAACATTGTCAGATCTTTATTCACATCGCTTCAGCCCTGTTTCACTTTGATGGCATCCTGCCATGTAGAAGAAGGAGGGGTAAATGGTATATAGGGAGGGATGATGACAGGACCCAGAGATCCAACCAGAGACAATGGTTGAAAAATCCAAGCACACAAGCATAGGATGGGAATGCAATGCAAACATCCATGAAAGAGGTGTCAAACTTTAGAACTGTTACAAAAACACCTAGTTTGAATATTATTGGGCACTTACAAGATGACCAAGGGAGGAGGGCCTGGAAGAAGGGGAAATCACTGGGTTTATGTGGGAAGATTCAAATCTGGCTTTGCTTACACTCCATGTGTGCATGGATTATTGCAGGCTTAACGTGGTCTGTGTGGAAAATGTGTACCCTTTGCCATTTATGAAGGACATGTTAGCCTAACTAGCCAAGGGAAATTCTTTTATGAAGTTGGATTTGCATCAAACCATAACTGGGGGATGAATGGAAAAGGAAGGGGATGAATGGAAAACAGCCTTCAACTGCCCCCTTGGATGCTTCTCAGCAAGAGAAGCATCCTTTTTGCTGACACTGTGCCCTAAATGCTGGATCAGAGCAGGAAGTGCAAGCCAGTGTGGACAAATTCGCAGCAGCATGAGATAACTTCGGCCTCCTCATTAACACAAAGAAGACCCAAGTGATGCACCAGCCACCTCCGAAAGCTCAACACTAAGAGCCCACCATCACAGTGAAGGGACAAAAGCTACAAGCAGTGAACCAATTTACATATCTTAGCAGCACCCTCTCCCACACAGTGACAATTGACATTGAGGTCAATTGCAGAATCACAAAGCAAGCTCTGCATATGGCCGAGTACTGACCAACATGTGGGACCACCGTGGCCTTGCTACAAAGCTCAAAGTCTACCAAGCAGTAGTGCTAACTATCCTGATGTATGCCAGTGAGACTTGGACTGTATACAGGAGGCATGCTAGGCAATTGAACCACTTCCACATGACCTGTCTCTGCAGACCTCTGAGGATCCAGTGGCAGGATAAGGTGCCAGACACAGAAATCCTCTCCAGAGCAGGCCTGCCAGCAGTTCACACACTGCTGCTGAAAGCCCAGACATGCTGCACTGGCCATGTTGCAAGGAAGCCAGATCATCACATTCCTAAACAGCTTTTCTATGGTGAGCTGTCTCAAGGAAAGCAATCACACAGGGAACAAAGGAAGCAATACAAAGACACGTTGAAAGCCTCCTTCAAGTCCCTGGATATCGACATCACCTCCTGGAAAACCCTGGTACAAGATTGATTGACATGGCACACGTTGATCCGCCAAGGCTGCCAGACATTTGAAGACAGAAGAACAACCACAGCACAAGGCAAGTGAGCACTCTGCAAAGCCAGAGCTGCAAATGCTGCAACAATGTTGCCCACACATATCTATCCAACATGTTGCGGTTTCTGGTGGGCTGCTCATGAGGGGTCCAAATGAGGAAAGACACACAAGGCAACTTTCTCGGGATGAGAGCCCAGAACTCCCTCCAGGTGGGAGGGTACAGAAGGCAACAAAGGAATTCAAGCAATGCATTCAGATATGATAACTTTCTATACGTGCGCGGTTCTCACTGGCTGGGCAACTGTTGCTGGGATAAATCTCCTTTTATCTTTCCTCTTTGTTCTGTGTATGTGTTACAGTCGCACGGCGGCCTGCACATACACAAGACAGAACAGAAAGTTCCAACAACATGTGGCAGAACATTCTGTGCCCGTATAGGCCTTACCAGCCATCTGTGGACACACTGTGGACATCCCACAATTCGTTAGATGTCAAGGTCCTCTTTGAACACAATGGATGAACATCATCAGAATGCTTCTAATTCAGGATGCTTCCCTTTGGGTTACAAGGGACCCTGGCTGCATACTTGCATTTAATAAACAAAGTCCTGTATGATCACCTATACAAAGGGGTGCTGATGTATCTGATTGACATTCTGATTTACACCGAGACAAGGAACGAACATATTAAGCTAGTGCAAGCAGTTTTTAAGAAATTGAGGGCAGCAGAGCTGTATGTTAACCTCTCTAAGCATGAATTCCATCGAAACAAAATTGAATACCTGGGTTACTGGATGGGATGGAGATGAACCCAGAAAAAGTTAAAGCACTACTAGAATGCCTACTTCACACCCCAGCATAAGGAAGCAGCTTCAAAGTTTCCTAGGGTTCACAAACTTTTACCAGTAGTTTATTCCTTCCTTTGCACAAATCACCCTACCTATCACAAACTTACTAAAAACAAAAGGGGAGAGCAAGCCCAAGCCTAGTCAGCCTCTGAAGTGCACTGTGGAGTACCAAGCAGCATTCAAGAAACTGAACCAGCTGTTCACAGCAGAACCTGTGCTAAGACACCTGAATCCTGATGGCCCCTTTGTAATTCAAGCATACATTAGTGACATAGCCATAGGGGCTGTATTGCTGCATGAAAAATCCCAAGGAATCCTTCAACCCTGTGCCTGTACCTCCAAAAAGCTAACTGGCACAGAACAGAGGTGGGTGATGTGGGAGAAGGAAGTTTATGCAGTTTGATGGGCATTGCTAACTTGACTTCCTAAAGGGTTCTAAACACCCATTTGAAGTATAGACAGACCACAAGAACTCTGGAAGCTTTAAAGACCCCACGGAAATTGTCCCCTAAATAAGTCTGCTAGGCGTAATATTTCAATTGGTTTAATTTTCCCCTGCACTGTATCTTGGGTAGGGAGGGGGGGCTTTTTAACAGATGCCTTGTCCAGATTACTGCAGTACAACGTCAGACCCAAAATAGTCTGATGGTTATTTCCTCAATCCAATTGCCAGCAGCAGTAATCACAAGGGGTCAAGGGAAAACCAAACTGGATATTCCTTGTGAAATGCTGGAAAAACTGAAAACTGCCTTAAAAGATGATGAATGGCTAATAGCCTACAAAGAACAATGTACCTTCAGGGACAGACTGACATGGATATGGGTAAAATTATATGTTCCTGTTCCCCTGCAAGCCATGATTTTATAGTCTTGCCATGACTCAAAGTCAGCAGGGCTTTGTAAAAACTGCATTTAGGTCAAGAGGCAAGTTTGGTGCCATCCCTCAAAAAAGACATTGAGAGCTATGTGGCCAACTCGTGTTTCAGCAAAGAGATAGCCAGGGAAGCCCATGAGACTATTACAACCGGTGGCGAATCCCCATGCACCTTGGAAGGAAATCTCCATGGACTTTATAGTAGAACTTCCTACAAGTACTAGGAATGATTTGGATGGTTATCAACTTATTCTCAAAATAAGTCTATTTCATTCCATATCCAAGATCTCGTTGGCTCGCACGTTGGCCAAACTCTGTGCAACATGTTTATAGACTCCCTGAATGCATAATCTCAGACCTGGGGGGTGGGGGGGAATACAATTTACTTTGTGATTTTGGTGTGAATTTTTGAAACTGATGGAATCATCCAGGGCTTAGGCTCCTCCCATCATCCCTAGACAAATAGGGTGTATGTTAAGAGAGACAGTACTAAAACAATACCTCAGATGCTATATTAATTATTAACAAGATAATTGGACTGATCTTATGCCATTTGCAGAAGTGGCATATAATAATAACTCAGTACATAGCAGCACTATGGGTTTACTCCTTTTAGGATAGCCTCAGACTACGACTTTGTTGCAATTCTTGAGCTATCTCGGGGGGGAGGGACCCTCACTACTACAGTTGATACAACTGCAAAATACATGGCTAGAGGAAGCACAGGAAGCTTACAAGCGGCAAGCCAATAAAAAGCGCACCAAGCCAAAGGAATTTAAAGTGGGTGACAGTGTATACCTTTCCACAAAATACATACAATCTGCCCAACAGTCCAATAAATTGGGCCCTAAATATATAAGTCCCTTCCCTATTAGCAAAATTATCAACCCAGTCACAGTGCAATTAGAATTGCCAAAGAACCTGAAAAGAATCCACCTCGTGTTTCACTGTAATCTACTGAAACCAGAAATCACCTCCCCATTTTGCCTACCTCCCCCAACAACATCCCTTTCTGTTTTCATAGAGGAGGAACAACACTTCAAGGTCAAACAAATATTGGACTTTCAAAAGGCAAAGTGCAGTATTTAATTGCATGGAAACATTTCCCAGTCTCACAGTCCAAATGGGTTGACAGATGCCATGTTTGAGCTGCCAAGCTTCTACATTCCTTCCACCAGAAATACCCTAACAAATCCTGAATGCCCAAAGTCATTTAAATGCCTACTTAAAATGTTCTATCTTTCTTTTCCAGGACTAACACCTTTGAAAAATGAGACCAAATGTCAGTTGCCTATCTTTGCTTTCTTTGAAGCTCATTAGCAACTGCCATAACCAGGGGGGTGATGGGGTATTTGGGAGGGGGAAAATGCTGGAGGTGGAAATTGGGGAATATAGACACTGACAGGAAACAGAAGTTCCAAACTGAGCCATCTTCCTGCCTTCATGGACACCGGTCCTGGGAAAGGAATTTACCACAATGCCAGAGGCACCGGGTTCCCAAAACTTCAGAACAGGACCTGATTGAACTATTCTCCCAGGGGGAAGGGTTTTGGACATTGGGGATTGCTTTCAATATATGATTTTCACAAGTTTTTCTTCAGAGCTTGCCTTGCTCCACTGTACTCAGCATCTCTTGTAAAAGTAACTTTTCTCTAATACCTATGGAGTCAAGGGTTGTTCTTTCCTAGGGAACTAACTGTGGCCATCCTGACAACCCATGTTATCAGTCAATGTCCAGTTAGCAGTCTCCAAGTTGTGTGGGTAACAGACCCTTAGTTCATGCCTTATCCATCTCTGCATTCTTTTGGGTTGGATGGTTATGTTTCATTCTGCAAGCCAGCATGGATTGGTTCTCAACCCCGCCCTTGGCCTCCCGCATTCCGATCTCTGGCATTCCAGGTGTCAATGTCAGGCTGGCAGGTTGTGATGTGAAACTAACAGAATGGCAGCCATGACATGCTGCCCCTCCAGAAAAAGGAATTATCTTTAAAACCAAACATATAGAGGAAAGTGATAGTCATAGCATATATTTATATGTTTCATTTGAGCTTATTGAGATATTTATCATGAAACTGGTTGGTTAAGTGAAGAAAGTGCATATGGGAAGCCTCTACTAACTCAGTGTCTGAGGAAGGGAAATCTTTCCGTAAGATTTCTACAGTACTACAGCTTCCGTTTATGGAGCCTAAAGTCAAGAATTTCTTTAACTTCAAAGTGTTGTTCCCCTTGTATTATGATTGGATGGGGAGCTCCAATAATGAGAAGATGGCAAGAAAGAAACAGGTATCAGAGAGAAAAGCAGAGCTATTTAATTCTTTCTTTCCATTAGTCTTCACACAAAAAGAAACTGTAGCCCAACCTACCAATAACATAACTGTAAAAGACAGAGTAGAAATAGAAATTAAAATAAGCAAGACAATGATAAGGGAACACCTGTCTGACCTTGATGAATATAAATCAGCAGGACCAGATAGATTACATCCCAGAATCCTGAAGGAGCTGGCAGATGTTATCTCAGAACCTTTGTATCATAGGTTTAAAAAATATTGGAGCACTGGGGAATTACCAGACGATTGGAAAAAAGCTGATGTGGTTCGTATCTTCAAAAGAGGGGGGAAAACAGATCCAGGAAACTACGGAACAATCAGTCTAACATCAATACCTGGGAAGATACTGGGAAAAATAATAAAAAGATAGGTGAACATTTAGAAACAAATAAAATTATAACTAGTAGCCAATGCGGTTTGTTAAAACCAGATCATGCCAAATCAATCTTATTTCATTCTTTGATAAAGTGACTTAATTAGTAGACCAGCAAATTGCTGTGGGCATAATATATTTAGACTTCAGTAAGGCACTTGACAAAGTACACCATAAGCTACTTCTTGGTAAGCTAAAAAAATGTGGTATAAAAAGCATCACCACCAGATGTATTTGTAGCTGGTTGACGAATCATACTCGAGTAGTCCTTTTAAAAAAAATTTTTTTTTAATTGGTTTTCTATTGAATACATTTCTTAGTGCTTAATAAACATCGTATTGTCTGGGTATTTAACTTGCTTAACAATACAAATTTACATTCTTAATCTCTACCCCTTTTTTCCAACCGTTGGTTAAAATAAATTCCATTTTTGATAATATTCTGCATCTTCTTTCTGTTTAATTTTCAATGTCAATCTATCCATTTCTGCACAATCTAATATCTTCCTGACTACCTCTTCATCTTGCAGTATATCTCCATTTTTTCAGTATTGTACCAATATAATCCTCGCTGCTATTAAGACATGTAATATTAAATACATACTTTTATCAATTTTTCTGATATTATACCTAATAAAAACAGTTCAGGTTTAAAATCGACATGATACCCTATCATCTTATCTAGCCACCTGTATATCTTTGCCCATTTTTTTTTTGCTTTGGCACAAGTCCACCACATATGATAAAATGTGCCCCTTTTTTGTTACATTTCCAACATTTACTAGATATATTTTTAAACATTTTAGCTAACCTAGCAGGTGGTAAATGCAATCTATAAAACATTTTATATACATTTTCTTTATAAGAGGTTGCCATTGTTAATTTATAATTCCTTTCCCATAGGTTTTGGCATTTCTCTAGTTCTATATTATAACAAAAAAAAATATTCCCGTTGTACCATTGTATCCTTTATTTATTTCCCATTTTCAAATCAGTAAGAAATTATATACCTTCTTAATTAGTTTTTCATCAGAGTTCAATAGTGTTTGAACAAAAGGTATCTGTCCTTTATAAAAGCTATATATCTCATGTCTGAATCATATCTGGATTGTATTTGCAATTGCGGCCACCATGATAGTATAATGCCCTGGTTTTTTAGCTCTTGCTTCAATTTTAATTTCCCTTCATTGTCCAAAATAGAATAGATAGATAGATAGAATACTTTATTGGCTAAGTGTGATTGGACACACAAGGAATTTGTCTTGGTGTAAATACTCTCAGTATACATAAAGAAGGAACATTCGTTAAGAATCAAGAATCATAATGTACAACACTTAATGATAGTCATAGGGTACAATCAACATCAAATCATACTAGGAAACAGAGGATACAAGCAACAAAGTTATAGTCACAAGTGTGAGGGGATGGGTGATAAGGAGTGATGAGAAGATTAACAGTAATAGCAGTGTACACTTTGTAAATAGTTGAACAGTGTTGAGGGAATTATTTGTTTAGCAGAGTGATGGCTTTCGGGAAAAAACTGTTCTTGTGTCTAGTTGTTCTGGTGTGCAGTGCTCTATAGCGTCGTTTTGAGGGAAGGAGTTGAAAATTTATGTCCAGGATGTCCAGGATGTGAAGGGTCTGTAAATATTTTCACAGCCCTCTTTTTGACTCATGCAGTATACAGGTCCTCGATTGAAAGCAGTGGGTGGTAATTGTTTTTTCTGCAGTCCTAATTATCCTCTGAAGTCTGTGTCTATCCTGTTGGGTTGCAGAACCAAACCAGACAGTTATAGAGGTGCAGATGATAGACTCAATAATTCCTCTGTAGAACTGGATCAGCAGCTCTTTGGGCACTTTGAGCTTTCTGAGTTGGCGCAGAAAGAACATTCTTTGTTGTGCTTTTTTGATGACGTTTTTGATGTTAGGTGTCCATTTTAGGTCATGTGATATAGTAGAACCTAGAAATTTGAAGCTCTCTACTGTTGATACTGTGTTGTCTAGTATTGTAAGAGGTGGTAGTATGGGAGGGTTTCTTCTAAAGTCTACCACCATTTCTACGGTTTTGAGTGTGTTCAGTTCCAGATTGTTCCGGTTACACCACGAGGCAAGTTGTATAACCTCCTGTCTGTATGCAGATTCATCATTGTCTTGAATGACTGTTGTGTCGTCAACAAACTTCAGTATTTTAACAGATGGATCATTTGAGATGCAGTCACTGGTATATAGGGAGAAGTGGAGATAGCACACAGCCTTGGGGGGCCCCTGTGCTGATTGTACAGATATCGGATGTGATTTCGCCTAGCTTCACCTGCTGCTTCCTGTCTGTTAGGAAGCTTATGATCCACTTACAAGTGTGTTCAGGTACTGCTAGTTGGTTTATAATGTCTTTATAAGTGACATTTTTTTTCAAATTTCTCCATATTCGGATATGTAAATGCTTCTGTTGATGAGAGCCATTCTGGGATTTTCAAATGTATTTTAGGTTTTATTCTTTCCCATACGATATTAGTGAATTTCTTATATAGTGATTTTGGAAATATCTACGGCTTTTATTCTTCTCATACCATAAGAAGGTGTGTTAATCATGTCCTTCGGAATGTAACAATCTCTTGTGCCTAAGGGTTATCCAATTTTTAACCATATTATCACATAAGCTTGGTAATATATTCCAGTTGAATGTGTAGCATGTGTTGTGTCTCCTTTGCAAAAGGGAGGGGAGAAAAAAAAGGACCTGTTCCAATCGGCGTGTAGCAGTATAGCATGGGGGAAGGAGGGAGAAGAGAGAGAGAGAGAAATTCTATTGATTCCTGTGCATGTCTTTTCACTTTTCGCTAAGTGTAAACATGTGGAGGGGGATCAGAGCTCTTCCCAAGGAAGAAGAGAACAATTTGAAGGTTGTCAGCAAATATACACACAACCTGGCCGGTGAAAGATACACTGATCACTGTGTATTTTCAGGGCAGCAAGAAGACTTGGGAACAGCTCCAATCCTCAACACACACACACATTCATGTTTACACTTAGTGAAAAGATCACCTGCAGGGCAGCCACATCCCTTCACTAACCTGCTTTCCAGCTCTATTCTCCATTCTGTGCAGGGCAAGAAAAGAAGCCTGTGGGACTAAGGTAAAAAAAAAAAAAATCATGTTAGAGCATTTGCAGTGTGACTACCATTATAAGACAACCCAGAAGCAAAACACAGAGACTTAGACATTTAACAGTGGTTCTGTTATACAAGTTATATTCAGAAATATATGTAAGTATAAATACAAATACAAGTAAGCAAATTTCTTCTTAACACAGAGAACTCTGCAATGAATACTGGACACAAGGAGAGAGAACACACCCTCTAATGGCTGCATTTATATAAACACTTCTTAAAGGGATAGAACCCATCCCCAGTCTTAAAGGGAAATACCCATGCTATGCTGATTCATTCTTATTGCATCAGCCACATCTGGTCAGCTTCACTGCTGGTCGGCTCTTAAATCCCAAGACCTTCCAACTTCTCACCAAAAAAAGAAAAAAAAGATCTCACAAAGTTCGAAGCTCTGAACGTTTTACCCTAGTCCCATAGACTACTTTTCTTGCTCTGCATGTGGTGGCAGAGAACGGAGCTGGAAAGCAGGTTAGTGAAGGGATGTGGCTGCCTTGAGGGGTGGGGTGGAGTGAGCATTTGGCATGGATGGCCTGGCTGAAAGGCGCTCAAGTAAGCTGGTGTGGGATGTGTGGGGCAGTTCTGCACCTCGCCTTTTTTTCTGGGTCAAGTTTTTTGTTATTTATATATATAAACATTTTGAATAGTGTATTGTCTGGGCATACCATTATACAAAAGAAAAGAGGGGGGAGAAATAGTAACATATATGTTAATAACAATAGTAATGGTACAACAGAATGATTTTAACCATAATGTTTAATGTACCCTTTTATTCGTATCTATTTCATATATTAATAATCATGTTTATATTTCTATATATTATCAAATGCATGCTTGACTAAATAAATAAATAAATATTTATAATTATTGTGCTGTCCAGCCAGTGTATGGGAATTGGATAGTTAGGTAGCAATTGTGAGCCGTCCCCTTAAGGAAATACATCATGGTAAATGTAGTTAAAGGAATCCTGGGAAATGTAGTTCATTTCATGTGACCACATCTGTAATCCTGATTGGTCACTAATTTGACCCTCAATGGGTTGGAGGAGTTTTCCTCTCTCTTGCCTGAACACAGCCTCGTGGTAGCAGCTCTACCCCCTACCTCTACGACTATGGAATAGAAAGATTAATATCATGCAGCCGCTTCAATCATCATGGGGTTGAGGCTTTATCATCTTTTTACCTACAAGACAGATATAGAGAGGATTGGTCATTAAAGAAGAACTTTGTCACAAATGTGAGTTATGAGGATACCTGATGAACCAATAAATATACTTTGTTATGGACAACTTGTTGAGTTTATCTATCTGCATCTGCACAGCTTACAAATCCATCACTGTGCAGGATACAGAAAAATTATGTTAGCTTATTTGTAATCCTATTGATTATATTAGCATACCTATAGTTATAAACAGTCATATTTAATTTATATATAGCAATACTCTTTCTTCATCTAATTTCTACCTCTTATCTCTAACCACTCATAAAATCTATTCCATGTTAAGTAATACTCTGTAATCTCCTTTATCTTTTATTTTCAATGTCAATCTATCCATCTCTGCACAATCCAATATTTTCTGAATTATATTTTCATCTGATGGGTTGTTCTCATTTTTCTAATATTGTGCAAATACAATTCTTGCTCTGTCAATACATATAAAATTAAATATATAATCCCTTTATCATAGCTTTCTTTATCATACCTAAAAAATATTTCTGGTTTCAAATCTATATGCTGCTTGATCATCTTTTCCAACCATGCATGTATTTTCTTCTTATATTTTCTTGCTTTCATACACGTCCACCACATATGATAATAAGTACCTGGGATCTGGTTACACTTCCAACATTTGGCGGACATGTTGTTAAACATTTTTGCTAGTCTTGCCAGTGGCAAGTGCCACCTATAAATATTTTATAGAGATTTTCCTTATATGCAGTAGCCATTGTCAGTTTATAGTTCCTATCCCAAAGTTTTTGACATTTATCTAGTTTTAACTAGAAAAAAAAGCGATCCTACTTTTCCGCCCTTATTGTGTCCTCAGAAAATCGCCCGGTCGCCCTTTTTAGGGTGACCCGCTCCCTTTTGGGTGTGGAAGTGTGGGAGGATCCCCTGCAAGGATGGGCCGAGGATTTTTCTAGATATCTGCAGGACAAAATCGCTCAGATTCGGGATGGGTTGTACTCTGACTGGGCAACTCTGGACGGGAGGGCGGGGTGGATTTCAGTGAGGATCATTTGGGATGAGTTCGATCCTGTGACCCTAGAGGACGTGGACAGGATATTGGATGGGCTTAATGCCATCACATGTTTACTGGATCCGTGTCCCTCCTGGCTGGTTTTGGCCATCCAGGAGGTGACACGAGGTTGGTTCCAGGGTATTATTAATGCTTCCTTGAGTGAGGGGTTTTTGCCTGCCGCCTTGAAAGAGGCGGTGGTGAGGCCCCTCCTCAAGAAATCGTCCCTGGACCCAACATTATTATCAAAATATCATCCGGTCTCCAACCTTCGTTTTGTGGCTGAAGGTTGTTGAGAGTGTGGTGGCACGACAGCTCTCTCAGCACCTGGATGAAACTGTCTATTTAGATCCACTCCAATTGGGTTTCAGGCCCGGGCACAGCATGGAGACGGCATTGATTGTGTTGGCAGATGATTTCTGGAGGGCCCGGGACAGGGGTTGTTCCTCTGTCTTGGTCCTGTTAGATCTCTCAGCGGCTTTTGATACTGTCGACCACAGTATCTTATTGCGGCGCTTGGGGGGGTTGGGAGTGGGTGGCACCATGTTACGGTGGTTCTCCTCCTTTCTCTCCGACCGCTCACAATTTGTGTTGGCAGGGGGGCAGAGATCGACTCCGAAGCCCTTGTTTTGTAGGGTACCTCAGGGGTCTGTGCTCTCGCCCCAGCTGTTCAACATGTATGTGAAGCTGCTGGGTGAGATCATCCGTGGTTTTGGGATAGAGTTCCATCAGTATGCTGATGACACTCAATTATACATTTCTACCCCAGGCCACCCCAACGAAGCCGTTGAAGTGATGACCTGGTGCCTGGAAGTCGTGCGGAGCTGGATGGGTCTAAACAGGCTTGATTCAACCCGAACAAGACCGAGTGGCTGTGGTTTCCTGCACCCAGATACAGCCAGCTTGTTCCATCGCTGGCCGTGGGGGGAGAAATTCTGATCCCCACTAAAAGGGCTCGCAATCTTGGTGTCCTCCTGGATGTACGGCTGTCATTAGAAAACCATATAGCGGCTGTCACCAAGGAGGCTTTTTGTCAGGTCTGTCGGATCTACCAGTTGCGGCCCATTCTGGATTGGGATGCACTTCGCACAGTCACTTCTGCCCTTGTTATCTCCCGCCTAGACTATTGCAATGCTCTCTACATGGTGCTCCCCTTGAAGAGCATCCGGAGGCTTCAACTGGTGCAGAATGCGGCCGCGTGGGTGGTTCTGAGGGCTTCTCGAAGCTCCCATGTTACACCGCTCCTGCACGAGCTGCATTGGCTTCCAGTGGTCTTCTGGGTGCGATTCAAGGTGTTGGTGGTCATCTTTAAAGTGCTCCATGGCTTGGGACCCGGGTACTTATGGGACTGCCTGCTGCCACCATTGACCTCCCGACGGCCAGTGCTCTCTCACAGGGCGGGCCTCCTCGGAGTGCCGTCAGTTGGGCGATGCGGGCCTTCTCTGCGGATGCACTCTCCCTCTGGAATGAATTACCCCCGGAGATGCGAACTATCCCTGACCTGCGAACCTTCTGGTGCGCATTGAAGACCCACCTTTTCCAACAGGCTGGTCTGGCCTAGTATCATTGGAATGGTTTTAATTTTGTAACTTTTTTACCGTTTTTATAGTTTTATTATCATTATCTCAGTCACTAATTTAATCTTTTTAATCGATTTTAACTTATTTATATTTGTAATTATATTTGTAATTGTGTTGTTTTTATTTGGGCTGTACACCGCCCCGAGTCCCAATTTGGGAGAGGGGGCAGTATATAAGTTAAATAAATACTAAATACTATAGTATAGCCAAAGTTTTTTGCACATACTATCATTGTTTCTTTAATTTGTTCATCTTCCACTTTAACGCTTAATAAATAATTATATTTTTATCAGTCTTTCATCTGTCCCTAATAACATCTTATCAAGTATTGTTGGTTCTTTATAAAAACTCCATGTTTTCTCATTTTTCTCATATCACAATTGTATTTGCAAATGTGGCCACCAAGCTAAGCCCACCCCTTGACTTTGTAATTCCTGTCTAGTTTTCAGTTCACCATTCTCATTTAGAATATCTTT
The DNA here is from genome assembly GCA_023653725.1 of Bungarus multicinctus. NCBI lineage: Eukaryota > Metazoa > Chordata > Lepidosauria > Squamata > Elapidae > Bungarus > Bungarus multicinctus. The sequence continues at coordinate 162,681,265 of CM042836.1, forward strand.
ATAAAGTACAGTTTTTTCCAAGTTAATATTTGGATGTATCAATGCTTCCATTGTAGAAAAGCCAGACTGATGTTTTCCTATAATTTTGTAATTTGATTATTTCCCATACCAAGAGTAAAGCATTCCTCACATAATGTCTTTGAAAATATCTATGTGCAGTACTCCTTCCATACCAGAGAAAAGAATGGCATCCTAATTGAAGATCATGTCCCTCCAGTAATAATAATCTTCTATGCCTCAAATTTATCCATTATTTTACCCATGTTAAGTACAGATGCCTAATAATATAGCTCCCAATTTGGTAGCCCAAAACTCCCATTGCCTTTAGACTCCTGTAATATTTTCAATTTTATTCTTGCTTTTTTCCCTTGCCAGATATACTTCAGAATTGTTTAATTCTTCAAAATACTTTTTCTCTAATTTTAATGATATTGTTTGAAATAAGAAAAGTAACTTTGGTAATATGTACATTTTTATGGTAGCTATTCTCCCTATCATTGATAGTTGTAAATTCTTCCATTTCTCCGAATCCAACTTAATTTGTTGCATTAATTTTGTGTAGTTATCATCTTTAATTGTTGAATATCTTGCTGTTAAATAGATAAAATATTTCACTTTCTTTATTATTTGAAGATCTATTTTCTCTGTCAGTTCCTTTCTCTGTTTATCTGTAAGGTTTTTTACTATTATTTTAGTTTTTTCTTGGTTTATTTTCAATCCTGCAACTTCTCCATATTCTTCGATTTTCTCTATCAATCTAGAGCCAGTTTCTAACAGTTCTTCTAGTATAAAAACTAGATCATTTGCAAATGCTTGTAGTTTCTATTTTTCTTTATTTCCATTCCTTTTATTTCTGGATCCTGTCTAATATTTCTAGTTAAAACTTCCAGTGTTAATACAAATAATAGTGGGGATAATGGACATTCTACGGGCATAGTTATGAGGGCAATGGGGCCACTTACCAAGGGGTTATCATCTGAGCTGCTGTCAGTCAACCCCTGGTCTTCCTTTGGTGGGGTTGGAGTTTTTGGTTGGGGGACAGAGTGAACTTAATGACCTCTGAATCTTTTAGAGCCATCTCCTTCACCCAGAATTGTCTTCTTGCTTCTTTTCCTCCTGGAATTGTTTCCCCTTTCTTGATGGGATGGTTGTCTCAGCACTCTGCTGCCCGATGGCCTTTTTTCCCACACTTGAAGCAGATGAAGGACCATTGTGGCTGGGCTTGGCTTCTAATTATCTTTCTCTTACTCGCAGAGAAGATCTCTTCCACGCCTTGCCACCATAATATTTGTTTTGGTTTTGGTCAGTCTCCACCTCCTCAACCAGCACACACCAGTCAAGGAGACAAAGAGGGGGTCCCTCAGAATTCACGCATTGTACAGGTCATCATTCAGGCCATCCTTGAAGCAACACATGAGTAGTTCCTCTGGCTAGTCGAGGCAGCAGGCCAGGTCTCAGAATTCCTCAGTGTATTCTGCTGCTGGTCTGCACCCGTCTCATGGTTCTGATGAGATCTCTGGTTCTGATCAGCTAAAGGGTCTTCAATTCGCTGTCTCAAGGCAGTCATGAATTGGTTGAAATTCCTCAGCTCGGGGGCATTAGCATTGTTGAGAGTCACCATCCATCTGGCTGCAGCCCCCTCCAGGGCCAGAGTAATGATTTGGACCTTAGCCCCCTCTATAGGGATTTTGTTTTCCTGCATGTAGGTGAACCCTGGGCTAGGAAAAACCCCAGATGCTGGGGATCTCTGTCAAATTTCACACCAAGGAATTCTAGACCTGGCCTGCCTTTCTTGGGAATGTAGTGAAGAGAGGAGCAGGGGAGACATGATAGTCTTTCAATACTTGAGGGGCTTTCACAGAGAGGGGTGTGGGTCAACCTATTTTCTAAAGTACCTGAAGGCCAGACAAGGAATGATGGATGGAGACTGATCAAGAACAGATTCAATCTAGAAATAAGGAGAAATTTTCTGACAGTGAAAACAATCAACAAGTGGAATAGCTTGCTTTCAGAAGTTGTGGGAGCTTCATCACTGGAAGCTTTCAAGAAGAGATTGGACTGCCACCCATCAGTAATGGTGTGGGGTCTCCTGCTTTGGTGGGAGGTTGGACTTGATGACCTAAAAGGTCCCTTCTAACTCTATTATTCTGTTCTGTTCTCTTCCTATGGACCTATATCCTCTTAGTCTTCCTTTTATTTGTAACGTAACTAAATAGTCCTTTATTATGGTTTTAGGATTTCTTGCAAGTTACACTCTGTTCACTGAAGTTGCTTCAGTGAATTTTTGTTCAGTTATGTTCCCATTTTTTAATATATGTCCCTGAGGTGCACAGTGGCTCACAAGGTTAGGACACTGGGCTGACGATTGGGTAGGTTTGTGTTTGAAATGTGGTTCCTGATGTAGGATGGAGCGAGTGCCCATCACACACTCCACCTCCTGCCAACCCAGCAGTTTGAAAGCAGGCAACCATGAGTAGATACATGGGTACCACTTTGGTGAGCAACTTAACAGGGATATGAAGGAAGCCTCCAACTGGGAATCCTCCTGGCAATGGTGATATCACCATTCAATCCTTTCAACCTGAAAGTGCTTCGGTGCTCCTGGCAAAAATGTAATAGTAGTATCTATATCCCTTTTTCTCCTCAACATTACAATGTAGGGGTGTCAAGCTCAAAACCTGGAGGCTGAAGCTGGCCTGCAGAATGCTTAGATCTGGCCTGTGGGGCTGCCCTGGAAACAGCAAATGACTGGCCAGTGGTGCCTCTGCCAGTGAAAATGGAGCTCACAAGGGCTGCAGGCAGCCCTCCCGAGCTCCGTTTTCCCTGGCAGAGGATTGCTGAGGGCCATCACAGCTGAAAACTGAGCTTAGGAGCCCATTTTTGTTGGCAGAGCCCTCAGGTCAGCACAGTTACCCTGACATGAGTGATGTTGATCTGGCCATGCCCACCCTAGCCACACCCACCCTGGCCCCCTGAGGTTGAACTCAACCCTGATGCGGCCCTCACTGAAATTGAGTTTGACACCCCTGTTTTAAAGAGCTCTCCAGGAATCTATACTGGCTGTTTTAGATTTTTTTCCACCCCATTTGTCCTTCTTCTGTAGATTTTGTATGTCTGTGCCTTAAATATCCTACTTTTTATAATTCCCCATCCTTTCTGAGTATTTTCTCTTTAAAGCATTTCAAACCATTGCATCTGACCTATCTTCCTTCAGAGTTCATCAAAATCTACTGTTCTGAAGTCCAGGATGCAAATTTACTCTTCACAGTTTTTCCTTCTCCAGATATTGCAAATCCAAAGATTACTTAATATCAGGGGTGGGATTCAAAATTTTTAACAACCAGTTCTGTGGGCGTGGCTTAGTTGGTGGGCATGGCTTGGTGGTCATGTGACTGGGTGGATGTGGCTTGGTGGTCATGTTATTGGCTGGGCATGGCCAACTCAATATCACTCACATCGAGGCACGCATCTCCTCGCCTGGTCTCTCATGACTGTGGGGATGCTGAAACAGTTGTAAGTGTGAAAAATGGTCATAAGTCTCTTTTTTCAGTGCCATTGTAACTCTGAATGGTCACTCCACACAAGCAAAGTACCAGCAAAGGAGGGGAAAAAAACCTCCAGGACAGGAAGTCTAGTCTTGCCAAGAATATAATAAGGGTTAACGGAGAGGTAGTTTCTGTAAGCAACACCAGAATGTCTCCTTCCTGCCTTCCTTACAGGATTAGACCAGGAATTTCTTCTAACAACCGGTTCTCCAAACTGCTTAGAATGTAAACAACCGGTTCTAGTGAATAGGTGCGAACTGGTAGAATCCCACCCCTGCTTAATATGTTTCCCAAAGGTTCTAATGACCTTCAACTTGTTCCTGGCTGTTAATTAGGATCACGACTACAGCATCAGACTCCTTTTTCACCTTCTGAAAAATGAAGCTACAATTGAAAGAGATCAGAATTTTTTGGACTTCTGATTGTTGGCAGTTACATTTCTAGCAGATGTCAGAAGAACTGAAATTTCCCTTTCTTGCTATTGTACACCACTTTAAAAGACTGGTCACCTGACACAGAAAGGACTTGTGTATATCCTCTGCCTTCAGTAGCCTGTAATAAGCTTTATCTCCTTTTATTCTTCCTGAATATGTTCAACAGGATTTCTGCGCTGTGACTCCTGGATTTCTGTTTAGATATATTTTTCCTTTTTCACATAATACAACCCCCTCACCCTTTTTCTTGAATAAATTGTTTCTTTTGAATAAATTGTAGGCTTCCAGTACTATCTGGCAATCATGAGAAACACCACCACCCCCAGGTTTCAGTGATGCCTATCACATCCTGTTTGTTTCCTGTGTTAGGATTGCTAATTCTCCCTCTTTATTTCTCATACCTAGTGAATTGTTGTAGAAACATCTGGCATCTCTATTCTATCTGGCATCTCTATTCTATCTGAAAAGTCATTAATACAGATTTTCTCACTCCTTTTCTGGATAAAAAGTAATATGAACAAAACTCAAGCATTTAAAAAATTGCCATGATTAAGTTTCTTTAAAAAGATAGCATGTTGCACAAATGATTCACAGTCATATTCCTCATATACTGTCTTATTCCTCAACCGAACTACGGGCCTTGAGATATGTCCCCTTATCTCAAATCTGGCCCACTTGTCTCTCCAAATCCCATCTCAAGGACGGATCCTGGGATCCGGAGAGATGGTGGAGTCATCAGAAGCGTGGGAGGGAGGGTTACTTAAATTTTTTATTCAAATCTTTTAACAAATTAGGGTCAACCATGTGGGTACTAGGGGACAACCCACCTGGGGCTCCGACCTGTTCACAGTTAGAGCGCAGCCGGAGTGGTCATGATTCTGACATGGCTGAATTGAGGATGGGGGGTTGTCCAGAAGAGGGTGTCATTAAATCCATTACAACGGTGAGCGGGAGAGACAGATTTGGTGCTTATAAGGGGCCACATTCTGTTTCGGGAGCGCGCCTCCGCTTTCTATCTGCTGTGGCGCGCTCCGACCCCATTATCACTTCCCGTTCTCCAGGTGGTCTGAGTGATCGGGCCCTGGGCCTTCGGCTGATGTTATGTAACGCCAGGTCTGTCATGAACAAGGCCCCTCTCATTTATGACTTGATCCTAGAGGGGGGGCGGACCTGGTGGGTATTACCGAGACTTGGCTGGGCCCAGAGGGGGGTGTCCCTCTGGTCGATATGTGCCCAGCCGGGTTTCGGGCTTTTCATCAGCCGAGGACCCAGGGAAGGGGTGGAGGTGTTGCGTTAGTTATCAAGGAAGATCTATGTCCGAGGGAGTCCACTGTTTCTCAGACGTCCGGATGTGAATCTCTTTTCGTGAAGTTTGGTTCCAAGGTTCAGAAGGGCTTGTTGATCGCTTACCTGGCTCCCTGCTATGCATCATCTGCCCTGCTTGAGCTTCTTGAGGTTATTGCCGGCATGGCGGTTGAAACCCCTAGGCTTATGGTCATGGGTGATTTCAACCTTCCCTCTGCCGGCGGTACCCCGGGAGCTGCTCAGGAGTTCATGGCTTCCATGACAGCCATGGGCCTAACCCAATTAATCCGGGACCCTACTCACATTGGAGGTCACACCCTAGTTTTTGTCTCTGATCAGTGGCAGAGTGATCTGGATGTAGGGAATATAGTCATAGAACCCCTGTCATGGTCAGACCACTCACTCCTAAAGCTTGACTTCCGTTCCACACCTCTTGACTGCAGGGAGGCGGGGCCATTAAAATGGTACCGCCCCAGGCGCCTGATGGACCCTGAAAGGTTCCTGATGGAGCTTGGACCACTCCCCGAAACTCACACAGACAACTCGGTTGAAAACTTGGTTGCCGCCTGGAATTTGGCGGCTGCTGGAGCACTTGACCGGGTTGTGCCCTTGCGGCCTCTGACCCGGCGCCGCTCCCAAATAGCTCCTTGGTTCTCCGAGGAGCTGATGAAACGCCGGAAAAGACGCCTAGAGAGTAGCTGGAGATCCAGCCACTCTGAATCTGACCGAACACTACTACGTTCTTATATTAAGACGTATTTAGTGGCGATAAGGATGGCGAGGAGAACTTACCTCTCCACCCTTATTGCGTCCGCAGAAAACCGCCCAGCTGCCCTGTTTAAGGTGACTCGCTCCCTCTTGAAAGTGGAGTCGCAGGATGACCCTTTGCAGGGTCGAGCTGAGGAATTTTCTATATTTCTCCAGGATAAAATCGCTCAGATTCGGAACGGTTTGGACTCCGACTGGTCATCTCCGAGCGGGAGGGCGAGATCAGATATCGGTGAGGTCAACTGGGTTGAGTTCGACTCTGTTACCAAAGAACACGTTGACAGAATATTGAGGGGACTGAACGCTACCACTTGTTTATTAGACCCATGTCCCTCCTGGCTGGTTCTAGCCACTCGGGAGGTAACACGTGGCTGGTTCCAAGGCATTATTAACACTTCCTTGAGAGAGGGGTTTCTACCCGCCGCTTTGAAAGAAGCGGTGGTTCGTCCCCTCCTCAAGAAACCGTCCTTGGACCCAACATTACTATCAAATTATCGTCCTGTCTCCAACCTTCGCTTTGTAGTGAAGGTTGTAGAGACTGTGGTGGCACGTCAGTTCCCGCAGTACCTGGATGAAACAGATTATCTCGATCCCCTTCAATCGGGCTTCAGGCCCGGGCACAGCACTGAGACGGCGTTGGTCGCGTTGATGGATGATCTCTGGAGGGCACGGGACAGAGGCTATTCCTCTGTTCTGGTCCTACTTGATCTATCTGCGGCTTTTGATACTGTCGACCACAGTATCCTATTGCATCGGTTGGAGGGGCTAGGGATTGGAGGCACCGTGCTTCGATGGTTCTCCTCCTTCCTCTCCGACCGTTCACAATTTGTGTTGACGGGGGGACAGAGATCGACCCCAAGGCCCCTACTCTGTGGGGTGCCTCAGGGGTCGGTACTCTCTCCCCTGCTGTTTAACATTTATATGAAGCCTCTAGGTGAGATCATCCGTGGCTTTGGGGTGGAATTCCACCAGTACGCTGATGATACTCAGCTGTACATCTCCACCCCAGACCACCCCAACGAAGCCGTCGAAGTGATGACCCGGTGCCTGGAGGCCGTACGAAGTTGGATGGGTCATAACAGACTCCGTCTCAACCCAACCAAAACTGAGTGGCTGTGGTTTCCTGCTCCCAGATTCAGTCAGCTTATCCCATCGCTGACCATAGGAGGAGAGACACTATCCCCTGTGGAAAGGGCACGCAACTTGGGTGTCCTCCTGGATGTGCGACTGTCTTTGGAAGACCATATTGCAGCCGCCACCAGGAGTGCTTTTTATCAGATTCATCTGATCTACCAATTGTGACCCTTTCTGGACCTGGGCGCACTTCGCACAGTCACCTCTGCCCTCGTCATCTCCCGTTTGGACTACTGTAATGCTCTCTACATGGGGCTCCCCTTGAAGACTCTCCGAAGGTTACAGTTAGTTCAGAATGCTGCCGCGCGGATGATCATGGGCGCCCCTCGAGACGCCCACATAACACCTCTTCTCCGCCGGCTACACTGGCTTCCTGTGGCCTTCCGGATTCGATTCAAGGTGGTACTAATAGTATTCAAAGTGCTCCATGGCTCGGGACCTGGATACTTACGGGATCGCCTTCTGCCACCAACAACCTCCCGCCGCCCAGTACGCTCCCACAGAGTCGCCATGCTCGGGGTCCCACCATTAAATCACTGTCGACTAACAGCCCCGAGACTACGTGCTTTCTCTGTGGGAGCCCCAACCCTCTGGAACTGTCTCCCCTCGGAGACACGAGCCATGTCAGACATCCTGACCTTCCGGCGCGCAGTTAAGACCTTGCTGTTCAAGCAGGCCGGTCTAGCCAATTGAATCGTTGGGGTTAAATTTTTCTTTTTTAAATTTAAAAAAAAATTTCTGATGGGTGTTGTTCTTAGCCATTTTAGATCATTATTTATTTTCATTATTTTCATTTCCGTTACTTGTACTGTTTCGTTGTTGAAAGTACACCGCCTCGAGTCCCTTTTTGGGAGAGGGAGCGGTATAAAAGCATGAACAAATAAATAAATAAATGTTATTTTGCTTATACGTGCCATCCAAAATTATTTCATTCAGTGCCTGAATAAAGTCTTGCTTCTTAACTCATACCCTCTCCAATGCAATTAAATTAAATTAAATATAAACATTCTGAGTCATAGTGAGGAAAAATAATACTGTGCAGCATCTTTGGTTACCTATGCCACCAACTCACGTTATACCTACTAGAAGATTTGACCTTGCTCTATATATGTCAACCATTTCATCAGCTGCGACATCAACATTTCAGTGCAAAGCAGCAGTCGTTTTGATTTATTTAGACAAGCTTATCACATTAAGTTATTTACGCTAAAACATTGCTGTAGCCTGTCTAAGCCTCTTTCGTTTGCCAGAAGATACTTTAAGCAATGAATGGAAAATAATACTGTAAGATAGGAAGTGTCTTACTTGCTATTCAGATTTTGTCCACTTTTGTTCTCAGGAGATGCTCCAAATTCTCTGTGCTCAGAAGTAAATTCTTAGTTATATTTACTGATGAAGACTTGATAGAAATCAGGCTTCCATAATTTGGAGAAGATGCCAATATGCAATCTATTTATCAGCCAATGGAAAGGACAAGAGAAAGAAAGTGTTCTACATCCAGAGAAAGTTGTAGCTAGGGTCTTATGACATAGGATTAAAAAAAGCTTACACAAGAACATGATCTCTAATAGTGCTAACAATATTCTATTCTGCCTATTATCAACTCTGATTTTGAAATTTAGTGCATGATTTGATAATATGGTATCTTTCAGATTGTAATGCATATTACCAAATGTACACAGTAGCACACATGCAGAAGGAGAGATGAATGTGTAAATTATTATGGAATTCAAGAACATTGATAATTGCACAAACCTAGTTTAGAATTATTTACAGACCACATAATCATGGGACCTGGAGGGACTTTTGGAGATCTTCTAGTTCAATTCCAAGTTAGGAGACCTTACTGCATCCCAGACAAATGGGTATCCAATCTTTTTTGAAGACTTCCAGCAATGGATCAACTCCAACTGTGGGAGGCAAATTGTTCCATTGATTAATCGTTCTCACTGTCGGAAATTTTCATCTTAGTTCCAGATTGGATCTCTCTTTAATGTGCTCCCATCCATTGCTTCTTGTCCTACCCTCAGGTGCTTTGGAGAGTGTCAATACCTTCCTCCCTCTGACAGCTCCTCAAGTGCCAGAAGACAGCTATCATGTCACCCCTAATCCTTTTCTTCAATAGGTTAGACATACCTGGTCCCCTTAACTGTTCATCATACAGTTGAGCGACTAGATCCCTTAACATCTTTGCTACTTTTTTCTGTACTCTCTCTAGGGTGTCAGAATTTTTTATTATTATTATGACAACCAGAAGGTGCAATATAGAATGCTAATATCACTTCCCATGATCTTTCATAAATGATGTTGTCATGGCCCCATCAGATCCCAGTTCAGAGGAGGACGAGGAGTTGGACTGGGATTGTCTGACAGAGATGGCATGTCTCCCTTGGAATATTTGCAGAGGTCAGGGGCTGAGGACAATGCTGTCCCAGCCCCTCAGGCATTGGGGGAGATGATCAGCTGGAGGGAGAGCTGCCTGCCCTCACAGACACAGGGGAGGATCGGCTGCAGATAGACAGTGCTGCTGAGAGGCAGCAGATCCGCTCTGATGAGGAACAGCTGCCTCCCCCACTCAATCAAAGGGCATGGAGAGTAAAATGGAGGCAAGCTCAAAGGAGGCCTGTGAGGCTGCTCAGGAGAAGGTCACCCGCTCCTCCTTACAAGGACCACCTGGCATGGGTTGACATAAGGAGAAACCAGGGGAATTTTCTTTCAGGAACAATTGTTTGCTTTGGCTTATGCTTCCCCAGCTTTGGAAAAACTCAGTCGACTCTTCTTTCTGCCTGTGCCTTGCCTTTGTCTTGTGGATTATCTTTACTTGTGGACTTGCTTTGCCTTGTTAGACTTGCCTTTTGCCTTAAGGACTGGACTTTGGCCTCATGAATTTGCCTGATGCTGTGTGCCATTTGGACCTTGATTCTGGACCTTGCCTTGTGAGCTTGCACCTTCTCTTTGGACTTCCTCTCTGTCTTTACGAATTGGTTTTGTTTGTTGACTAGCTTTTATTTGTGGGAGGGTGTCTGCTTTCAGGGAGTGTAGAGTAGAGCCTTACCAGTCGTTGTAGGGTTGTTTGTTGTAGAAGCTAACAGGGCAATAAGGGTCTCTATTGATGCCTTGGATTACGAGTTCAGCACAAGAATCACTAGGTAAATTGAGTGCAAGAACATACACAAAGTTCAGGAAAACAATCCATGAGTCAAACGGGTCAGGATACATGGCACGAGAACACAAGGGAAAGAACTGGGCACATTGCTCCAGAAACATTCAAGTTTTTAGGGTGGGATTAAGTAGGAAACAGCATTCAAACATTCGGTGCCTTCATCCATCTCCAGATAGGGTGAGAATGAGAGGCACACCTGCACCTGCAGGAGTTCCAAGAGCATGCACCAAAACCAGGCTGTGAATTGGGTACTTCAGTCTGATACAGTGTGCTTGGAAAACCTGGGCAGCTGGAAAATGTGGCACACATACTGCACTGTCCCCTGTGCCATGGTGGACTTGCATAAAATGGACCATCTTGGTAAGCATATCCACCACCCCCACAACTTAGGGAGGTCAGTGATGAAGTCCATGGACATACTTCTCCAAAGTCTTTCTGGCATGTATAATGTCAATGTTCCAAGTAATGCATCCATTGAAAGCAGAACTCCAAAACAGATATATTCCTCAAAGAACAATTTATTGGATACATTATATTGGCACAATTGGTGAAAACCAACTCTGAATGTTCCCACAGTTTTCACCTAATTAAAAAGTGAAAGTTCCCCCTTCCCCACACATCATCGGTCACATTGGAATGTCCTTGGTTCCCACAGATTTTTTTTTTTTGACTACAAACCCTAATTATCTATTTCCTCCCGCTTCCTGACTCTTGTGGCAACCCTGAAGCCTTAAAGATAGCCTCAGCCAAGTTCTGAAACTGTTGAAAGGACCGTGTTGTAAATTGGAGATAGATGATGTCACATCGCTGTTCAATTTTGACATAGATGGCCTCTTTAACCCCTCTTTCAAACAAACGGTGGATTTTGCTATCTTCAAAAGAGTGGCATTTGTTTTTTTAAATGCAGATGGACTGCTGAATCTTGTCTTGATAGGTTTGTTCTCCTATGTTTGCCATGCATTTATGAAGTAGTTGTTTTGTTTCCCCAGTGTACAGATCTGCAAATGGCTCACTGCATTGTACTGTATATACAACATTGCTCAATTTCTGTCTGGATGTTTTATCCTTGGGGTGAACAAGCTTCTACCTTAGTGTATTCTTGGGTTTGAAGTGTGCACATATGTTGGGTTGGCTGAAGATCCTTCTGAGCTTTTCTGTTATTCCTAATGTATGAAATGGCAGCATTGCTTTGTTTGTTATTCTCTACATTGTCTGTTATGAAGGAGCTCCTGTTGGGTCTTTTTTGAGATTTGATGAAAGCCCACTTGGGATAGCCACATGTTCTGAGGGCTTCCTTGGTAAGACTACATTTAGAATACTGCATCCACTTTTGGTCAACAAATAAAAAAAAATTGTTGAGATTTTGGAAAGAGTTCAGAGAAGAGCAACAAAAATGATTAGGGTTCTAGAAGTTAAAACATACAAAGAGTAGGAACCGGGTATATCTGGTCTAGTGAAAAGAAAGACCAGAGGTGACATGATAGCAGTCTTCAAATATTTGAACGGCTGCCACAAGGCAGAGCGGCCAACTTATTTACCAAAGCACTTGTAGGCAGGACAAGAAACAATGGATGGAAACTAACCAAGGAGAGAAGCAAACTAGAATTAAGGAGAACATTCCTAACAGTGAGAACAATTAACCAGTGGAACAATCATCTTCGGAAAATGGGGGTACCCCAGCACTGGAGGGTTTTAAGAAGAGACATCTATCAGAAATAGTATAGGTCTTCTGTGAGAGCAGTGGGTTGGACTAGATGATCTCCAAGGTCCCTTTCAACTCTAGTATTGTTATTGTTACTAGATGTTTGCAAAACTGTTGCTTGATTATCTTTTTTAGGATCTTCCCAGAGATTGATGTCAAGCTGCTTGGTCTATAGCTGTGATGGCAAACCTATGGCACGTGTGCCACAGGTGGCACGTGGAGCCATTTGTGCAGGCACTCGAACCCCAGCCAAACTTACCTTCACTGTGCATGCGCATGCCTCCCAGCTGATTTTCAGCCCATTTGCAGCCTCTTTCAGCCTTCCTGAGGCTCGAGGGAAGCCTCTGCAGCCTTTGGAGGCTGAAAAACAAGGCTGTTTCGGCACTTCCGGTATTTCTGGAAATACCGGAAGTGCCGAAACCAGACGTGCCGAAACAGGCCTATTTTTCAGCCTCCTGAGGCGGTAAAGGTTTCTCTCAAGGCTGCAAATGGGCCAAAAATCAGTTGGGAGGTGCATGCATGCGCAGTGCAGGTAAGGGGGTGGGGCTATTGCACATGCATGTGCAGGGGAGGCAAGGCGCATTGTATTCTGGATGCTGGCACACAAGCATGAGCATGAGCGTAATTTTCAGCACGGGAGCCTAAAACGGTTATCCACCCCTGGTCTATAGTTTCCTGGATCTCTTTTTCCTCCCTTGTTGAAGATGGGAACTACAACAGTTCTTTTCCAGTCCTCTGGTAGTTCCCTGGTGCTCCAGAACCTTAAAAGGTATGGTTCAATGGTTCTGAAAAACATCTGCCAGGCCTTCAGCACTCTGGAATGCAATACATTTTGTCCTGGTGATTTGAACTCATCTGTAGTGGACAGATGTTCTTTTAACATTTTGTTGTCTATTTTAATTAGTATTTCTAGTCTGTCTTTTATGTTCTGTTTTTGGTAGGTTGGGCTATTTTTTCTTTAGCTTGAAGACAGATGCAAAGAAGGAATTAAGCAGCTCTGATTTCTCCCTGCTGCCCATTACTTCCTTACCATTATCTCTCATTAGTGGACTGATTGTTTCCTTGATTGTTTCCCTGTTTTATAATGTCAAAAGAGACTTTTAAAATTATTTTTTGATATTTGTTGCCTTAATTCATTCTGAGCCTTAGCTATATACTGTTATTCTGGCTTAGTTATGTGTCCCACTTGCCATTTTTTATACTTAACCTTTTTGTCTTTCAGTTTATCAGAAAGTTCTTTATGCAACCATGCTGGTTTCTTCTTTAATTTCTTATTTTTCTTTTTCAGTGGCATTGTAATGGACTGGGCTTTTATAATAACTTTTTTCAGTGCTTCTCAAACTTCTTGAATTGTTTTCCCCTTTAAAATTTTTAACTATGGAATCCTTCCCAAGATCTCTCTAAGTTTGGTAAAATCAGCTCTTTTAAAGTAGAAGACACTAGTTTGATTTTGTTCTATTGCTTGTATCTGCATTATATTGAATTCCAATATGACATGGCCACTCTCCCCTCTTAAAACTCTCCAGTGTGGGGCACCCACAATTTCCTAAGGCAATTGTTCCACTGGTTAATTGTTCTCACTGTTAGGAATGTTCTCCTTAATTCTAGTTTGCTTCTCTCCTTGGTTAGTTTCCATCCATTGTTTCTTGTCCTGCCTACAAGTGCTTTGGTAAATAAGTTGGCCGCTCTGCCTTGTGGCAGCCCTTCAGGTATTTGAATACATCTCCTGCTTTATATCTGAGTTTTTCTTCCTTCCCATCAATCTCTATCTCCTTGTTTGATTGACTTTCTTGGGGTTTATGCTTGGGATTAGGTCCTAAAAATCCTAAAGATTGATCACCCTCAGTTTTAGTTTAGGGCCCTTTAGATAAGCTGAGCAAGTTGTTTTCCAAATAAAGTCTTTCTGGTTATTGTGAGGCGCAGTCCATCTCTTGCCAGAAGCCCTTCTTGTAGGTAATGCAGACCATGGTTTAGGTTAGGAATTTTTCTTACTGGCACCATCCCTTAAACCAGGAGTCCCCAAACTTGGCAACTTTAAGACTTGTGGACTTCAAGCATAGTTGGCTGGAGAATTCTGGGAGTTGAAGTCCACAACTCTTAAAGTTACTAAATTTGAAGACCTCTGCCTTAAGCCAATGGTTTATTTCTAAAATCCTTTGTTCCCTTATTAGATGTTGATCTTTTGTCAGAAGTAGAGATGAAAACACCATCTGTGTTCCTAATGCCTTAACTTGCTTGATGAGCTGCTCATAGTCTCTTGGTATTTTTTTCAAGTTCATTGTCATGTCATTCATCCCCAAGAAAAGGATAGATCTCTAGATTTATTTCAGTAAGGCTCCCAGCCATATCTTTGATTTTGCTCCAGGGAGACAATATAGCTCCCTAAATTGATTGTCCAGACTACAAACTGCTGATTCTTTTTTCCTGATATGTGAATCTCCTATCACCAACAGTTGCCTTAAGTCTGGACTACTTTTCTTCCTATCACAGTACCACTGCTAGCAAAAACAGTGTGTGAGGGGCCATGCATGGCCCCCATGGCCCATTTCAGCCTGGATGGTCTTCTGCAGCACTTTGCCAGCCAAAATGGCTGTCACCCGATTTTCGCTGGCAGGGTGCTGGAGTCCGTCCAGGCTGAAAATGGGCTGCAGGGGGGGCATGCTTGGCCCACCCCCCCACCCCCAATGCCCTGTTTTGTCATGAAATAAGATTTGTTTATCATGATCTATTTTTTGACAAATCCATGTTGGATTCTGGTTATAACTTTGCTTGTTTTCATGTTTTCACAGATCCAATGCTTGATCCAGGATCTTCCCAGATATTGATCTCAGGCTGATTGGTCTGCAGTTTTCTGGATCTGTTTTTTCTCCCTTTTTTGAGAATGGGAACTATAACAGCTCTTTTCTAGTCCCCTGGTATTTCTCCAGTGCTCCAGGATCTTTGAAAGATTTCTTTGAATATTTCTGTGATCACGTCTGCCAGCCCTTTCAGAACTCTGAAATGTAATCCACCAGGATCTGATGATTTGAATTTGTAGAGTGGGCAAGTGTTTTCTTATCATTTTCTTTCCTATTTTGTGTTACTAGTCTGTCTTTTACAGTTCTGTTTTTGTGGTAGGCTGGGTTATTTTTTCTTTTTGCATGAAGACAGATGCAAAAAAAAAAGGAATTAAGCAGCTCTGCTTTTTCACTGCTGCCTGTCACTTCCTTACCATTGCCTCCCATCAGTGGATGCCAAATCCTAGAAAAAGATTATCAAGCTTCAGATTTGTGAGCACCTAGATTGGATAGCCATTTGTGAGCACCTAGATTGGATAGCCTGAAAAGGCATGGGGTCTCTTGCTTGAGCAGAGGGTTGGACTAGAAGATCTCCAAGGTCCCTTCCAACTCTGATGTTCTGATGTACGTTATTTTCTGATTCTGGCAATCAATGTCAAGCTAACCTCTTTCTATCTGTCATCACTGTAGTCTATAGATCACATGACTTGTCATATGTTTCCATTGTGAACTTTGGAAAGCTGATTGATTCTAAATTATCATTAATGTATGTTTTTGAAAATATTTTTTTGGGAAAAAAATTGCAATAAAAAGTCAGTCTTTCTGATGGTTTACAATGGCAATATTATGATTCTACAAGTCATCTAGATTAAGAATGTTAACTTCCTTGGGAAATAGTGGCTCAAGACTTCCCCACTGCCAGGTTGAAGTGCTACCCATCCATCCTTGAATTGGCAGAAAGCTATACTAGCATGAAATTTGTTGCCACCATTGCTGATCTCTGTCCTGGCTCTATTGTGCCTGTTCCAGCTCACTATCCTGATTATATAAGGGCACGGCAGGTCAAAAGACACAACAGTAAGAATTAAAGTGAGGTTGAAGATATATCACTCCTTATCCAAGAAGCTTCTTTGTTGCCTGTGTTCAACAGTAATGGGACACGGCAGAAAACAACCTGCAGAAAGCATAGTTCCAACTTCTAAAAAAAAAAAAAAAGAATAAGACAGGTTAATTTTATAATTAAGGCAGCATTGAAGAAGCTTCTTGAATGAGAAGTGAAATGTCTTGAGAGGAAAAAACAGAAAGTCCAGTTGCCTCTTGAAAAGGTGTTATGACATGTACAGAATAACCCTTGAGTAACAAGGATATGCACATGGAGAGTAGTTACGAATAATTATTCAGCCACACACAGCTACACTAAATTGAGTTAAAGTTTACTTTAAGAAATAGCACAGTCCAATAAACGGTCCAGGTCATATATGTTTTTACAGTCCAAATAATATCCAATTACAAAGTCTTACCGGATGCCTTTTTCATTTCCGGTAAACAAAAATATCCAAGTATAAGAACAGCAGCAACAGAATGTCAGAGAAACAGAATGTCAGAGAGAGCAAGCCATGATCTCTAGCTTCCTCTTATGGCAATTCACAATACAATCAACCAATCGGAACATAGTACAAATCAATACAGTAACATTGTCTTAAAGTTACAAACATACATTGTTGGTTTATATATTGCCAACCCAACTAATTGTTGGACAGATTCCTAACAAAAGGCACCTTTGGGACAATTTTTTTTTTTTTTTGTTTCCGCTTCCATCATGGTGACCGGAGGCTGTTCGGTTGGTGTCCTCCCCCGAGATGATCCGTTGTTGTGACGAACCCCCTCCCCCGGGTCCTCACCTTTGCCAATGGTATCAAGAGGACCCTGGGGGAGGGTGGGCACCCTCGGGGAGACAGCAGGGGCTTTGGAGGTGCCCCAGGACGACGTCGGCCTCCCCACCTGGCCGACCGTTATTGAGGCCATGCCTAGAACTATCATCGCGACCAACGTCATCCCGTCGCAGCAGCTGATCTCCTCTGGCTCTCGATCCGAACTGCTGACGCCTTGCCGGATGCTTCCCTCATGGCCTCCACCACCGCCGCCGCCGCAACGTTTACATTTTGATCAGCGGCGAGGCCCGGGGACGTCGCAGCAGCTGATCTCCTCTGGCTCTCGATCCGAACTGCTGACGCCTCTCCGGAAGCTTCCCTCATGGCCTCCACCACCGCCACCGCCGCAACGTTTACATTTTGATCAGCGGCGAGGCTCAAGGACGGTGCCTGAACTCTCGATCGGCTGGCGGCTGCCCATGCAGCCAGGACCGCCGCTTCCGTTGCCGCTATGGCGGGCATCCTGCGGACAGCGATGGGGCCTTGAGGCAGGTCCAAGACATCCACTCGGCCATGCCCTACTCCTGTTGCCTCCGACCGCTACTGAGGCCATGCCTAGAGCTGTCATTGCGACCAACTCCATTCCGTCGCGGCAGCTGATCTCTGTTTCTCGGCCCGAATTGCTGGCGCCTTGCCAGAGGCTTCCCTCATGGCCTCCACCACCGCCGCCGCCGCAACATTTACATTTTGATCGGCGCCGAGGCTCGGGGACGAGGCCTGAGCTCCCGATCGGCTGGCGGCTACCCATGCAGCCAGGGCCGCCACCTCCGCTGCCGCTGCAACAAACATCTTGCGGACGGTGACGGGGCCTTGAGGCAATTTCGGGACGTCCACTCAGCCATGCCCTATCCCCGGTGCCTCCGCCACCACCGCCACCTCCGCAGTTCCAACGAACATTTCGTGAGCGCCGGCAGGGCCTCAAAATTCGGCCGAGGCCTCCCCATGGCAGTATTCTCCACCCGTGGCTTCCACCGCTGCCACCGCTGCAACGAGGGCGTTTTGGTTGGCGTCGAGGCCCGGAGGCTAGACTGCGGTTCCTACCTGGCCATCAGCTGCAACAATCATTTTGCGGATGGCCTCGGGGCCTCAGGGCAGGGTTAAGACATCCACACAGCCATACTCTGTCCCCGTTGCCTCCGCCACCGCCGCCGCCGCTACCGCTACAGACATCTTGCGAATGCCGGCAGGACCTTGAAATTTGGCCTCCGCCGCCACCACCGCTATTACGTCAAACATCTTATAATTGGCGACAAGCCCTGGGGATGAACCAGAGGCCACCACATGGCCATTTTCTGCCTTCATGGCCTCTTCCACCATCATCTCTGCAGCGACTATGTCTTGGTCGACAGCGAGGCCCGGAATTAAGGTCGCAGCTCCTGATCAATCATCAACCGCCACCCCGGAGGCCTTACAGACAACGACAAGGCCTAGGGACTGAACCAGGATCATCTCACGACCACTCTCCATCCTCTTGTCCTCTGCCGCCATCGCAGTCATGGCAGCTACTCATCGACCAGCGGCGAGACTCGAGACCCGGATCTTTATCACCACCTTGCTCACATACTGTCTGGAGATCTAGTCCTAAACTGTGACCATTATTCGTCCCTCCTCCAACCCCTTTCAGGATCTTAGGACCATCATTTGACCCGCCTGATCCAGCACAAATAACTCACAATCATATCCCCCATATATTGTCATATTCTTCAACCGAACTACGGGCCTTGAGATATGTCCCCCTATCTCAAATCTGGCCCCCTTGTCTCTCTAAATCCCATCTCAAGGACGGATCCTGGGATCCAGAGAGATGGTGGAGTCGTCGGAAGCGTGGGAGGGAGGGTTACTTAAAATTTTTAATAAAATTTATTAACAAATTAGGGTTAACCATGTGGGTACTAGGGGACAACCCACCTGGTGCTCCGACCTGTTCACAGTTAGAGCGCTGCCGGAGTGGTCAGGATTCCGACATGGCTCAATTGAGGATGGGGGGTTATCCAGAAGAGGATGTCATCAAATCCATTAAAACGGTGAGCGGGAGAGGCAGATTTGGCGCTTATAAGGGGCCACATTCTGTTTCGGGAGCGCGTCTCCGCTCTTTATCTGCTGTGACTCGCTCCGACCCCATTATCACTTCCCGTTCTCCAGGTGGTCTGAGTGATCGGGCCCTGGGCCTTCGACTGATGTTATGTAACGCCAGGTCCGTCATGAACAAAGCCCCTCTCATTCATGACCTGATCTTAGAGGGGGGGGCGGACCTGGTGGGTATCACCGAAACCTGGCTGGGCCCAGAGGGGGGTGTCCCTCTGGTCGATATGTGCCCGGCCGGGTTTCGGGCTTTTCATCAGCCGAGGACCCAGGGAAGGGGTGGAGGTGTTGCATTAGTTATCAAGGAAGATCTATGTCCGAGGGGGTCCACTGTTTCTCAGACGTCTGGATGTGAATCTCTTTTCGTGAAGTTTGGTTCCAAGGTTCAGAAGGACTTGTTGATTGCTTACCTGGCTCCCTGCTATGCATCATCTGCCCTGCTTGAGGTTCTTGAGGTCATTGCCGGCATGGCGGTTGAGACCCCTAGGCTTATGGTCATGGGTGATTTCAACCTTCCCTCTGCCGGCGGTGCCTCGGGTCCTGCTCAGGAGTTCATGGCTTCCATGACAGCCATGGGCCTAACCCAATTAATCCGGGACCCTACTCACATTGGAGGTCATATCCTAGACTTAGTTTTTGTCTCTGATCAGTGGCAGAGTGATCTGGGTGTAGGGAATATAGTCACAGAACCCCTGTCATGGTCAGACCACTCACTCCTAAAGCTTGACTTCCGTTCCACACCTCTTGACCGCAGGGAGGTGGGACCATTAAATGGTACCGCCCCAGGCGCCTGATGGACCCTGAAAGGTTCCTGATGGAGCTTGGGCCACTCCCCGAAACTCACACACACAACTCGGTTGAAGACTTGGTTGCCGCCTGGAATTTGGCGGCTGCTAGAGCACTTGACCGGGTTGTGCCCTTGCGGCCTCTGACCCGGCGCCGCTCCCAAATAGCCCCTTGGTTCTCCGAGGAGCTGAGGGAGATGAAACGCCGGAAAAGACGCCTAGAGAGTAGTTGGAGATCCACCCACTCTGAATCCGACCGAACACTACTACGTGCTTATATTAAGACGTATTTAGTGGCGATAAGGATGGCGAGGAGAACTTACCTCTCCACCCTTATTGCATCCGCTGAAAACCGCCCAGCTGCCTTGTTTAAGGTGACTCGCTCCCTCTTAAAAGTGGAGTCGCAGGATGACCCTTTGCAAGGTCGAGCTGAGGAATTTTCCATATTTCTCGAGGATAAAATCGCTCAGATTCGGAACGATTTGGACTCCGACTGGTCCTCTCCGGACGAGAGGGCGGGATCAGATATCGGTGAGGTCAACTGGGTTGAGTTTGACTCTGTTACCAAAGAACACGTTGACAGAATACTGGGGGGACTGAATGCTACCACTTGTTTATTAGACCCGTGTCCCTCCTGGCTGGTTCTAGCCACTCGGGAGGTAACACGAGGCTGGTTCCAAGGCATAATTAACGCTTCCTTGAGAGAGGGGTTTCTACCCACTGCTTTGAAAGAAGCGGTGGTTCGTCCCCTCCTCAAGAAACCGTCCTTGGACCCAGCATTACTAACTAATTATCGTCCTGTCTCCAACCTTCGCTTTGTAGCGAAGGTTATAGAGACCGTGGTGGCACGTCAGTTCCCGCAGTACCTGGATGAAACGAATTATCTTGACCCCCTCCAATCGGGCTTCAGGCCCGGGCACAGCACTGAGACGGCGCTGGTCGCGTTGATGGATGATCTCTGGAGGGCACGGGACAGAGGCCATTCCTCTGTTCTGGTCCTTCTCGATCTATCTGCGGCTTTTGATACTGTCGACCACAGTATCCTATTGCATTGGTTGGAGGGTCTAGGGATTGGAGGCACTGTGCTTCAATGGTTCTCCTCCTTCCTCTCCGACCGTTCGCAATTTGTGTTGACAGGGGGACAGAGATCGACCCCGAGACCCCTACTCTGTGGGGTGCCTCAGAGGTCGGTGCTCTCTCCCCTGCTGTTCAACAGTTATATGAAGCCGCTAGGTAAGATCATCCGTGGCTTTGGAGTGGAATTCCACCAGTACGCTGATGATACTCAGCTGTACATCTCCACTCCGGACCACCCCAACGAAGCCGTCGAAGTGATGACCCGGTGCCTGGAGGCCGTACGAAATTGGATGGGTCATAACAGACTCCGTCTCAACCCGACCAAAACCGAGTGGCTGTGGTTTCCTGCTCCCAGATTCAGTCAGCTTATTCCATCGCTGACCATAGGAGGAGAGACACTTTCCCCTGTGGAAAGGGCACGCAATTTGGGTGTCCTCCTGGATGTGCGGCTGTCTTTGGAAGACCATATTGCAGCCGCCACCAGGAGTGCTTTTTATCAGATTCGTCTGATCTACCAATTGCGACCCTTCCTGGATCTGGGCGCACTTCGCACAGTCACCTCTGCTCTCGTCATCTCCCGTTTGGACTACTGTAATGCTCTCTACATGGGGCTCCCCTTGAAGACTCTCCGTAGGTTACAGTTAGTTCAGAATGCCGCCGCGCGGATGATCATGGGCGCCCCTCGGGACGCCCACATAACACCTCTTCTCCGCCGGCTACACTGGCTTCCTGTGGCCTTCCGGATTCGATTCAAGGTGGTACTAATAGTATTCAAAGTGCTCCATGGCTCGGGACCTGGATACTTACGGGATCGCCTTCTGCCACCAACAACCTCCCACCGCCCAGTACGCTCCCACAGAGTCGCCTTGCTCGGGGTCCCACCACTAAATCACTGCCGACTAGCAGCCCCGAGACTACGTGCTTTCTCTGTGGGAGCCCCATCCCTCTGGAATTGTCTCCCCTCGGAGATACGGGCCATGTCGGACATCCTTACCTTCCGGCGCGAAGTCAAGACCTTGTTGTTCAAGCAGGCCGGACTAGCCAATTGAATCATTCGGGTTAAATTTTAAATTTTAGATAATTTTTTGTTGGGTGTTGTTCTTATCCATTTTAGATTTTTTATTTATTTCATTTCGGTTATTTGTACTGTTTTCGTTGTTGAATATACACCGCCCCGAGTCCCTTTTTGGGAGAGGGAGCGGTATAGAAGCACGAACAAATAAATAAATAAATAAATAAATCATGACTTGGATGACTGAGAATCTCCATAAACAAAAACAGGGTTGGGTTTTTCCAGCCAGTCCCCTTTCATTTTTTGCACTAAATCAAGAATGTCCATAAGGTACTTACAGGACTCTGCCTGCTGAAATGTCTAGGGCTATTAGGAAATCCAGCTTAGCACAGATGTATGCATTCCTTTAGGGAGACAGCAAGAGAATAGCAGCAGATGATGCTGACAAGGGACTCTGGAAGCAATATCCCTGCATCAGTTTGGAATGGTTCATAAGTACCTCTCTGCTCCACTCATGATCAGTTACTAATAGAACAGATTTTGCATTTTTGCAGTTGTTGACTTAAGAAGGGAAATATTACAGTATTGTAATACCAATAGAGCCAAGGATGAATTAAGCCTTTATCTCTCATGTACTAGGTGCTGTTGAAGGCAATGTAAAAAAATGTTGCTATGCCATGTTGTACTAGGATTGAGTATAAATGCCATTTACTCATCCCTTTACTGCCAGTGCTTCATGCTTCTGGAAGCTAATGGAGTGCTCTTTTGAAAATCCAGCACCAATTCTCTCCCTTCTCTATTGGCCTGGTAGAGCTATCTTGCATGACAATTGAGTTGCCATTTTGGTTATCAATATGTATTGTAAATGATTTCAAAAGAATATTTAACATGAGCATAATTTTTAAAAGCAAGTTGCTGTTTGTAATCTTCTTAGCATATAAACTTAACATTTCTATGAGATTTATTTTGCAAATCTTTTGTATGCTTTCCTATTTATTGCTTTATAGCTTTCTTCTTGCAGATCAGAAAAATATAAATAATACAAATAATACATCATATAGAAAGTTAGAAACCTTTAGATAAAAGCATTTCCAATGAAATACCAAACTTAGATAAAAGGTCAGTGATGATGGTATGAATAAACTGGCTAGAATTTGATTTTACATGGATAATAATGTATGGAAATACTGTAAAAATAAAATGCAATGCTTTAAGTAAAACCATTTAACATATATTGTACAATATGTGTATCAGTTTATAAAAGAAACCTCTATTTCCCAGTCCTGCAGGGTTTTGAGATCCTGGAAGACCCTCAAATGGTATTTTATGCTTAAATATTATGCCAGAGAGCTAGTTGACAATGAATTTTATGCAGTAAGATACAATGTATTTTCCTTAGCCCAGCAGCAACCACTCACTCACTGGCAGGGAGAGTATTGGAAGAGGAAGCAATCAGGTATTAAACTTGAACACATATACAATTCACCATGAGGCACAAGCAGAGGTAGCCAGGAGTTGGATTGTGAATAATAATGAAAAGTTGTCAGCGATGGTAGCAAGGAATGGATGGTAAAGGCCAGGTAAGTCAGAAAAAGTAGATAGAGAATGGCTTCGGGCCATGATGGCAAATCTATGGCACATGTGCCAGAAGTGGCATGCTGGCCCTCTCTGTCGGCACACATGCTGTCGCTAGCTTTCTTCTGGTTTCTGGTATGCACATGCACACCAGCCAGTTGGTGTTTGCGGGCGCCGGAGTGACAGAAAATGGCCTGAAAAACGGCCAAAAACCAGAGTGTTTTGGGGCCATTTTCCAGCTGTTTTCCAGGCTGTTTTTGGCAGTTTTTCAGGTGGTTTTCAGGCTGAAAATGGTCACAAAAACGGCCAAAAAAACAGGCATGCACACACAGCCAGCTGGTCTTCAGATTTCCAGTGCTACTTCCACATCCTATTTGTCATCTCCTAAGTTAAAATAATGTAAAGTATACATAGAAAAAGAACCAGGATAGAAATAACTTAGGAAAGATACAGATCCCACCACAGTTGCACATATACAGCCCTTGAGAAGTCAGAATGAGCAGGTGCTTGTTTCAGGATTGCAGTGGGGCAAAAACTAGTGAATGAACTAAGTTTCCCCAAATGAAATAGTAGAGACCTTTTCTGTCTCCTCTTTCTTGGACAAAACCTGTAGAGAAGTTAGAGCGAGTAGAAGATGCAGTGACAGGCATCAAAGGAGCCAACATGCTCCTGGAGAGGACAGAAATTGAGACAGGAGACTGGCTAGCAACCAAAGGGGAGGGGGTATTTTACTTATTTATATTATACCTTGGTTTTTCATTCAGGGGCTTAAAGTAACACAAGTACCACTCCTTCCACCTGATTTTCTCTATTCCTCTGGTGTCTGTTCAATAGCCCCTCATTCGCGCTGCAGGCATGTCTCTCGCAAGACAATCGCCATTGCTCCTCGTTCCACCGAGGGGTGGCTGCCCGGGTGCAGCAAAATTGGCAGTGTCCTGTTCATTTTCTCGACAACTACCGTCCAAAAGTCTGCCAGGGAAGGGCTTTGAAGAGCCATTCTGTCGGGCTTCTAGGAACCCAGTTAGAAAAATCGTCTACCTTGGGTAACTAGGAATTCCACCGCGTCTTGGTTTCGGGGGGCTTCCAGTTAAGGGTATGCCAAGGGTGAGGCCACGAGGCAGGAGCTCCGCCTCTGTATCCTCTGCAGATCGGACGGAAAAGGATACTTTCCCTTAACTGTCTTGACTGTCTTTGGCTGCGAGGGGAGAAAAAAGAATCCGAAAGGCAATTATTTTGCTTCATGTTCTTTCATTGGCTCAGAATCCCCATCTTTGGATGGCGCAAATCTCCAAGGAAGCCCCCCCCCCCCCCCCCGCTCATTGGCGCAAGTGTCACCAACTTGCAACGAGACGGCGTAAAACTCGGGCAGTGGCTCTGCCGGAAGGGATGCAGACAAGAGGGCAGTAATTAGCAGGAAACCGGTCCCCGCTGTCTGTCCATTGCGCGTTGCTCTGGTTCTCTTCCAATTAGCGAGGCAACTGCTGTCGAGAGCACGCGAAGCAGTGGGGCAACAAGAGCAGAGATTTCAAACCTCACTTCGCGCCGATGTTTTGCGAAATATGGCTGCAATTAAATCGTTTTCACCGAGAAGTTGACGGTTTCGCGACACGCTTTGCTCCCCCCTAGACTAGCCAATCTGCTAGAGGTTGCCAACAAAATTTAAACCATTCTCTCCAGGAAAACCATGTTAGGAAGGTGCTGCTATCCACCGTGCGAACAGGCAGAAACCACTGCCGACTGAAATGGGACGAGTGGCTCTTGCAACCTCTGCTCGACCAGCAAGCCCATTAGAGTTGACAATAGTTGCAGGCCAGGGAAGAGCCCGTTTTACCCCCAATACGGGACAAGGGAGGCGGAATAAATGGAAGAGGTTCCTTTTTCTTTTCTTTTTTCCATCTTCCCAAAGGAGGAAAGGAGGACGAACGAGCCGCGGTCTCATTTCCAAAAGCGGACAGCCCGCACTTCCTGCCCCCCTTTTTTTCACAAGTAAGCGAAAAAACGCAGTGCAACCTAGCAACAGCTTGGGTCCGTTAGGCCGCAGATCCTTGCCGCTGTGAATTCCACGCCATCTTTGGCGGCACTTTTCATCCCCAGCCTCCTCAAAACCTTTTGGAATGTTATCCACGGAAGAAATTTAAATCTCGGCAACCCCAGCTGTCTTGCACCCTTTTCTCCTGGGGAGGGGGTTTCATTTAGAACTGCTGCCCTGGGGGGTGGGCCGCGCCTGCTTTCTCCCCCAGAAAATCGCAAACGGTGACCGCTGAGGTAATCTTTGGCACCCGAGCCCCGGTGACTTGGGTGCCAAAGGGTTTGGCGCTCAGCATCTGGCCAGCCCCGAAACTCCTTAAACCTTTCCCCACCCTCGTATAAAACCCGCTGGGCCGGCGGCTGAAACGAGCGCTTCGAAGTCAAGTGGGTTGTGTGGTTAACGAGCGTCGCTGCTCAGGGCCTTTCTGAGCAAACGGAGCCTGTAAAACAACTCAAGGCGGGCGGCGGCGGTTTTTTTCTTCTTCTTTCCCTTTTCAAGTCCTAATGAAGCTGCTGCATGAACGTTTCCAATCCCCCATGGCTTTAAATAAAATCAGAAGATAATCAGAAGCTGTGGAAAAAGCGAGTAAAGGGAGTATTTACGGGCGGAAGCTGCGCAAAGAGGTAGTGGCTGCGGCTGCTATTGATGTCTAAAATGATGGATAACGCGAGAATGGCAAATATACTATTTGTCTAATGGCTCTGCAATTAAATTCCCCTGTAAATGACCCATGCCTCATTTCATCCTAATCTATGGAATTTTGATTGAATTCGTCAGCTCTAATTGAAAAATACGGCACGTTAATGTGTGCTTTGCAAATTCCTAACTAGAGCGGTTTTAACGATCCCTCAGCCCTCTGCCCCGCAAAGCCTGGAGACTTTCAAGAGAAAAAAAAATGTGGAAAACTGGGCGCCTCCCCTGGCTGTGGTCGCGACACACACACACAGAGAGAGACAGATAGACAAAAACTGCGCTCGGCCGCCTCATCCACCTTTCTAACCGGGAAAAAAATGCAAAGCCCACCTCATCTTCATGCAAGCCTCGGGTCTGCAGAGCGTGGTGTTTTACTTATCTCTTCCATCAACTCGAAACTCTCAAGACTAGTGATCTAAAAGGAGTTTCTTCCCAACGTGAGGCCTATCAAGCTCCGAAAACAACGTCCCTACAGAGGCTGCATTTCTACCCCAGAGGACTCCAAACTTGGCAACTTTAAGACTTGTGGACTTCAACTCCCAGAATTCTCCAGCCAGCTGGCTGAGGAATTCTGGGAGTTGAAGTCCACAAGTCTTAAAGTTGCCAGGTTTGGGGATCCCTCCATCCAGTCCGTTTCCGCGCGCTTACTTCTATGTAACCCCTTTTTCTGTAACGAGATACTGCCCATCAGTGACTCTTAATTCTAGGTTTTTAATTACCGGTAAATACACATAGTCTCTCTGCCCCACCCTGTTTTATTGGCTTCAATGCAACAGGGGTGTTTTCAGAAGCAAATACTACGTTTTTGTGCTCGCCCCTCTAACGCCCTGAGGTGGTGTTTGTTTGTTTCTTTAAATAATGCCACTTCTTCAGCCTCCTGGCCTCTTACATCTTGAGTTTTGAAAGGCTTTCTGAGGCAAAGTCCATCTTGCAAAGAAAATTCCCGCCCCTGGAGGAGTGGGTGGGAATCCGACAAGACTCCTTCCCTCAGAATGAACTTTGTTTGGATTTTGGACCTCAGGGACCACCAAACTCATAATTTTAAATCCCAGGGACCGCTAATGGGTTCTGTGGACATGGCCTAATTTGTGGGTGTGGCTTGGTGGTCATGTGACTGGCTGAACATGGCTGGAAATATTATTAATATTTATATAAACGTTGAATTTTTTATAAAAAAAGAGCAACTTTTACCCAAAATCAGGCAAAGCAGGCAGGCAGATTGAGTTGCTCACACAATCACATATTTATTCAGATATCTATCTGCCATTGGCTAGCTCAGTCTTTCACATAAAATTTGCTTACAAGCAAACTGACAAAATTAACTCACAACACACCATGTATATAAATATTGATTTTTTTATAAAAAAGAGCAACTTTTACCCAAAATCAGGCAAAAGGCAGGCAGATTGAGTTGCTCACAGAATCATTCAGTGATCTATCTATCTGCCATGGGCTAGCTCAGTCTGTCACATAAAATTTGCTTGCCTTGAGTCTGCACTGAATAATAGAATCTTCAGTCCTAAGGGAGGTTCGGCTATGCTTAAAAGCAGAGCCGAAGATCTAAAGACTAGCTAGAAAGCAAGAAATCCAACCAATTTAGGTAATCTAAATCTCCTGGCACAGCAGAACAGCTGATGGTTGGGGAAAAAGCAATTTAACAGGCAAGTTTGCTGGATAAGGAGTGAGTGGGTGGGGAGGGTTCCCGCCGGCCATGTGGGTGGCGCAGCCTTGTGTTTCTGCGCAGCCTGGATTAATTGCTTTGTGGGAGTGCTCTGGGGGTGAGATTTCTCTGTGGCCCACCATAATTTTCTCACAGCCCACCAGTGGGCCGCAGCCCATCAGTTGGCAACCACTGATTTAGGGCATGTGAAATAGCTTCCCATTTTGGATTTAATAATTTAAAATTGTGTGTATCAAGTTTTCTGCCAAATAAATGCTCCCATCACACCTCCCAAAATGAAAATGATGGCTAGTTCTCCCATCTCTCCCCCATTAATAAGAATCTATTTGACCTACAGAGATATGTATGCATATATCTTCATGGTATATATTGGTGTATATTGGTACATGCTACGATGAACTTTACAGTCCAACAATGGGACTTCAGGAAAGTCATAGATATGATATTGTATTAATAAGTTTTAGGATCAATTTATGATTGGTCCTAAAACTCATTAATACAATCATGAACATAGATATCAAAAACAGTTATGGCATATACTACACAACATACATTTATAAGTCTGTGCAGATCAGAAAAAAATGCTAACTGAAGAATGTATATATTTACCCAGACTCCCTACCACCTAGTGCAAAGTGTTGAATCCTGCAGCAGATTTTTGCCTCAGGATCCTAGATTCATTCTCTCCTTCTAACATCATCATCCTTTACCTAAAACCTGGCTGGTGTTTTTAGAAGCCAAAAAGCAAACATCTTGTTGAATACCAAGGAAAGCTGAACATCAAAAAATGTATACTATTGTCACATGTCCTGCACTAGTGAAGGAAGAAGCCAATATGGTATAGTAGTTAAGGGCTAAGATAAAAAGTTAAGGGCAGGCAGATCTCAGTTCAAATTAACTGTTAGCAAAGTTGAGTTATAACAGTTCAGTTAGTGACGGTTCAAAGTTACAACTTCACTGGAAAAAATGATTCATGACTGTTTTTCACTCTTACGACCAATTGCAGCATCCCCATGGTCATGTGGTCAGAATTCAGATGCTTGGCGAGTGACTCATTTTAAGATAGTTGCAGTGTCATGGGGTCATGGGATCACCTTTTGCAACCTTTTGACAAGCAGAGTAAAGGAGGAGGCCAGATTGACTTAACAACCATGTAACTAAGTTTGCAACTACAGTGATTCACTTAACAACTGTGGCAAGAAAGGTTATAAAATGCGGCAAAACTCATGTAACAATCTCTTAGCAACAGAAATGTTGGGCTCCCTTGTGGTTGTAAGTTGAGGAGTACCAAATCAAGTGATTAAATTAGTGTACGAGTGAAATGCTGTGGACATAGTATACTTAGACTTCAGCAAGGCATTTGACAAAGTACACTATAACCTACTCTTGTTAAACTAGAAAAATGTGAGATAGATAGCATCATCACCAGATGGATTTGTAACTGGCTAACAAACTGTACTCAATGAGTAGTCCTTAATGGGTCTATGTCTACAAGGAGGGAAGTAAGCAGTGGGGTACCACAAGGTTACATCTTAGGCCCAGTACTCTTCATAAATGACTTAGATGAGGGAATAGAAGGGAAACTCATTACATTTACGGATGACACTAATCTGGCAAGAATAGCCAATCCCCCAGAAGGCAAGCTCAGGATCCAAAAAGATGTTGACAGACTTGAACAATGGGCCATTTCCAACAACATGAAATTTAATGTGGAAAAAAGCAAGTGTAAACACTGAGGCAGGAAAAACCAAAGGTACAAGTACAGATTAAATGAAGCATGGCTCAAAAACAATAACTGTGTGAAAGGAACCTTGAAATCCCAGTGGATCACTTAAACATGAGCCAGCAGTGTGTGACAGCAGCCAAAAAAGCTAATATAATCCTTGGTTGTATAAACAGAGGCATATAATCAAAATCACGTGAATTATTAATACCACTTTTAAAAAGCCTTAGTAAGACCACACCTGAAATACTGCATTCAGTTTTGCTCACCATATTACAAAAAAGATGTTGAGACTTTGGAAAAAGTGCAAAGAAGAGTAACTAAGATGATTAAGGATCTGGATATCAAAATATATGAAGAATGGTTGCAGGTATTGGATATAGCCAGTCTAGAGAAAAGAAGGACTAGGGGTGACATGATCAGGGGTGGGATTCTATCTGGTCGGACCGGTTCTATAGAACCGGTTGTTATGATTCTGCCCAGTTTGGAGAACTGGCAAATTGCACCACTGGCTGGACCTTCCCCGCCCCGCCCACTCACTCCTTACCTGGTATGCGCGCCATCCAACTTGCCCGCCTTAGCCTAATTTTGGTAAGTTGCTATTTTTCCTTTTTTTTTTCCTGACCATCAGCTGTTCCGATTATCAACTGTGCCGGAGATTTAGATTAGCTAGAAAGCAGGAAATTCCGAGGTCCCTTCCAGCTCTATTCTATTCTATTCTATTCTATTCTATTCTATTCTATTCTATTCTATTCTATTCTATTCTACTCCACTCCACTCCACTCCACTCCACTCCATTCTTGGAGTCTAATGAGGATCTAACAGATTAACAGAGTTGGAAGGAACCTGATAGGTCATCTAGTCCAACCCCCTGCCCAAGCAGGAGACCCTACACCATTTCTGACAAATGGGAGTCCAATTTCTTCTTCAAAGCCTCCAGTGATGAAGCTCCCACAACTTCAGAAGGCAAGCTGTTCCATTGGTTGATTATTCTCACTGTCAGAAAATTTCTCCTTATTTCCAGGTTGAATCTCTCCCTGATCAGTTTCTATCCATTATTCCTTGTCTGGCCTTCAGGTGCCTTGGAAAATAGCTTGACCCCTTCTTCCCAGTGGCAGCCACTCAAATATTGGAACACTGCTATCATGTCTCCCCTGATCCTTCTCTTCACTAGATTAGCCATGCCCAGTTCCAGCAACCATTCTTCATATGTTTTGGCCTCCAGTCCCCTAATCATCTTAATTGCTCTTCTCTGCACTCTTTCTAGAGTCTCAACATCATTTTTATAGTGTGGTAACCAAAACTAGATGCTGTACTCTAGATCAGGGATGGTATTCTATTGGTTTGGCTCCATTCAGCCATCCAATAGCTCCGAGCATCATCTGTGAGCGAACCAGTTCACTCTGACGATCAGCTGCTGGGCCCACCCACAAGCCCTGGCTCTATTTTGACCTTTATTTCCTGGTTTTCAAGCTCAGCTGCTTCGTGTGGCACAACGGATTGCTGCGCATCAGCTGTTGAACACACAGGGAGAGTGCAGGATTGCAGAAGAAGATCAGTATCAAACCCGCTGCACACGCACAAAGCATGCGCACCAAGCCACGCTCACAAAACCAGTGGTAATTTTTTTTAATCCTACCACTGCTCTAGATGTGGTCTTACTAAACCTTTATAGAGTGGTATTAGTATCTCACTTGATCTTGATTGTATTCCTCTGTTAATGCAATTTAAGATTACGTTGGCTTTTTTGGCTGCTGCTGCACACTGCTGGCTCATATTTAGCTGGTTGTCCACTAAGACTCCATTATCCCTTTCACAGTTACTGCTACTGAGCCTGGTTTCACCCAGTCTATATGTGTACTTTTGGTTTTTCTTGCCTAAGTGTAAGACTTTACTTTTCTCTACATTTAATTTCCAGGGAATGTCAAGTAGGAAAAGGACTTTTCAGCTACAATTTACTCAAGCTTTTCTCCAAGATCATGAAGGGCAAGACTGGTCATGAAGTGGTGGTTTAATATAGGGGTAGCTCTGATGCAATGTCAGTGAGATACAGATGGAAAACCAAGTCTAGAGATTGTAGGGGGTAAGGATGGGGAGTGTAATGGAAGAAAGAAAACAGCTGTGATCCTTCCTCTTGTGTTGAATTAAGAGCATCTTCAAGAGCATCTTTTCCAGAAATTTGGGTGGGAGATATAGTAATTGCTTTGCTTTTCAGTTCCCCAAAAATGGACCATGAAAAATACTATATAAAGTGACAGATGTAAAACGTGTTCTGAAATTAACTGCATTTTGTTTAATTAATTTATAATTAATATAATGTATATTATTTCATTTATAATTAATGTATAGTTCATCTTTCTTTTAGGAGCAAAAGTGTCAGGATAAACAACACTCCTATTTTTCCTACAACAACCCTATGAGGTACAATGGATTGGGAGAGCGGAGGACTGGCCCAAGGTTCCTTAAGGGGATTCTGTGAGTTTCAGTGAATTTTGATTTGCCTGCTCCCAGATTATAATCATTAACATCATTCTGAAATCAGCAAAACTTCCGATATATTTTTATCAATGCAAGTTCTGGCAATTTTATGAAGGGAGGTATTGCCTCCTTGCACTCTGAGGCATCCTCGTGCCTTCCTTCCCTACAAAAAGTGGATTAAAAAACAAGAATAACTGCAGACTTACTGAATGACTCTAAATCAATGTCTGTAACAAATTCATTGTGCTGAATGGCCCTTTGAATGGAACTATTAAAAATTCATTGCCTTTTGTTTTGCCCTTTGGCAAAATCCCATTGCTTGTTGGTTCCTCACACACAGTTAAGTAGGAATTACATTTCATTATAGTTTTTCCTGGTAGCAGAATAAGGAATGTGTTAAGTTCCACTGTAAACAGGCACATAGTACAATTAGCTGCCTTAGCCACCTGAACAATTTAATGAATCCAATATCAATTAGAAATTGTAGCTCATCTTAATTTTTCCTTCCCCATTTAAAGCAAGGAAAATACTCTTACATGTCTCATTTCTGGA
Organism: Bungarus multicinctus; assembly: GCA_023653725.1. NCBI lineage: Eukaryota > Metazoa > Chordata > Lepidosauria > Squamata > Elapidae > Bungarus > Bungarus multicinctus. The sequence continues at coordinate 162,713,711 of CM042836.1, forward strand.
GCAATATGCATATATATATATATATTTCTATAACAAAGCAATTTAAAAATTAAACTGCACAAGTGCATTAGGCAGTTATGAATTCACACGTATCACAAAGAAAAAGATCTGACATTTGTGTGATCATCTCACAAGAAGCATCTGTCCATTTCAATACCGCAACCAATAAGGGAGTCAATGTGTTATGGCTCTTTGTCCAGAGTGGTAGGCGGGGGGGGGAGGCACAGAGCAGAGGGAGGCAGGGATGGACCTTGTTATCAATTTTTCAGCAGCCCAGGCATCTTTCTCCTATTCAACCACTTACTTCAGTTCTGATGTCAAAATTCTAGCAATAAATCAGATAATTACTTTGTGATTGAAATCATCTTCACAAATATAGTACCTATGCTTCATGGGTATCCAGCCTTTTGGTTTGCCTGGGCCACACTGAGTAAACAGGAATTAATTGTCTTCCACCACATACAAAATATATAATATAGTTGGAGGGTGTAAATCACATAATGTGAAAAGTTTACAATCTTGTGGGATCGCCTCCCTAGCTCCTCAGGACTGCATGTGGCCCAGGCCACAGGTTGGACACACCTGCTATATTTGAATGAAATTTAGCTGACTAGCATTGCTATTTTACAATGAGCTTCCATTGAAGATGTAGACTATGGAATAATTGCTCAGCTTGGGTGTATTGAGATTTCTCAATATTGGTCAACTTACCAGATACTCTAGAGGGCACTGTTGAACCTTGTCATACCCACATCTCCTTTCTCTCCTTCCATCTTTTCATATACATTACCCATATTATCTTCCCCAGCTTGGATTTTCCTACTACAAAACAATGTATCAAAATCAGAACTAACATCTTTAATGTGAGCTGGCAGGACTGGACCATATTTTCTTAGCTTGCAGTGTGTCAGGAACGGAGTGTGGTGAATTCTAGAAGAAAGAAAGCAGTATGGTTTGCAAGGAGTATATACAAGTTCTTGCTCTGTTTCTTCCATGTAACATGGGGTAGAAGAGCAAGGCATCCTTAGATGCCATTCACAAGTATGTACATTGAACAGGACTGATGAATAAATACCAATGATTACATCATTAGACTTATTTTTAATGCAAAGAAATAATTCTAAACTTGCAACATTTCAAGAAATAATACAGTCTAACAATTTTGTTCGTTCTCATCTTTTTTTACAGTAATGCAAAGTATGACATTTGTTTTGGTTCAGACACATTGAGCTACCTTGTTTTTTTCAAAAATCACATATATTGGGAAAAACTATTGAGGTGCAAATTCAGTGGGAACAGGGATATAAAATACTTAACAAGTTGTATTTGTTGGTAAAAAGAATAAAATAAAAAAGTCAGAAAATAAAACCATTCCCAGTTTCTGCATGCTGGCACTCACTGTTACTTGGAGATAGAAAAAAAGTTTAAACATATAATACCCAGGTTTATAATAATTTATACATTTAGGTTTTTTTTTAGCTGGTTTGAACTGTTCTATGCACAAGTGAATAAGGCTGTTGCCTCTGAAGAGAAGGATATTTATAAAAGAAGGGGGGAAAGCATTTAAAGAGAGAAGACAACTTCTATTTCATAAAGAAAAATTAGATATTGACAGCCTTAGGCTTGGTAATGCCCTGTTGATTGTGATACATATTACAGCACATTTCTTGTGGATTGCAGTTATCAGTAATTGGATCCCTCCACTTTTCCATTCCTTATCACTAATTCCATTTTTTAAACAATGTTTACTTATATTGAATTTGCACTATGGTTCCCAAGTGTTGTGCTTGTAAATGTTCCTCTTTCCAATCTCAAAGCAAAATTCAATCCTCACGCTTCCAAAATGCAACTTAATATTGACAGGGCCTGCTGATGCTACAGCATCATCGGTATCTTCAGCTTTCTTACCACCAGGGCATTTCAGAACAGTGTGGAAGAGTACGGTAATTGCTCTGAGGCTTAACTGAGATGCTCTGAAAAATCACTGTCAATGCTGCAACACCAGCAGAGGCACTATTGGACCCTCACTGAAGATTGTGAATGGTAACTTTTTGTACTGGGGATAGATATTGTTGTATCACTGAAAGTGCCTGCTGTGCAATATTTTGTTAGAACAATATAAATCACAGTAGGACATTGTGTAAATCCTTTTGCCAGAGAAATAATGGAGAAATGTCTGATGCCTCTTCTGATGACTCATCTTCCAGACAACTCTACCTGCATGACAGAGAATCTTCACTGACATATTTACTTTGCTATGCATTGGTTCACCATGACTCCTTCACCTAAATAAGCAGGCAGGTATTGTATGCTTTTATAACGTTTCACGATTTTTTGCCCCCATTTTGTTTATACTGTTCTCCATATATCCAGGTCTACATGCTAGGTAAATGCCTGTAAACTCAACAACACCTTATGAATCTGATGAAGTGGGCTTTAGATTATGCTACAGTAAATCAATTAATTTGTAAAGCACTAAAGTTAGGAATGGAGAGTTTTGAATTCAGCACCACTTCAACATCTCCCAAGAATGAAGAAAGAAAGAAATGAGATTTGGATGATACCTTCATTTTATGGCAGTCTTGACTAAAAACCAGTATGTATCAGTCAGAAGTTGAATTTCTAATCTAAAAAACCTAGAAAATAATGTGGATATCATGGTAGCATAAAGTATTAAATGTGATCTGTGATGCAAAACCTAATATCAACACAACCTGTTTCCTGGGGCCATCTATGAAAGCCTCAATATGTGCACAGATGACACTAAAGAGATCAAGTGAGTTTCCAAGTCAATTGTTTCTGCTCACTAATCCCCTTTTTTAATAAGTTTGCCATTAGTTTATGTAAATGTACTCAAGAAGTTAAATAACAGAGAAGACAGTTAGTCTTTACCTGGGCTACATTTCAATTTACTATTATAACAACAATGTAATTTTCAAAGTGGAAAGGAGTTGGGTTTATTTATTCAGCCCTACTGCAGTTCTTCCAAATATGCTTTCTTTCCTTTGTGGTAAAAAGTTGAACAAATTGATGTCATCAAAACCATAAATATATTAGTAGGATTCATGTAGTCTCCTAGAAGGTATACAGAAGGACCATAGTTATTGAATGCTTTCAGACATGAACACAATCATTAGCAGGGTCTGTATAACTTGCAGAGTTCTAAACTGTCACCTGTCTTGCAAAGTCTGAAATAAGAATTTGGCCCCGTGAAAATAGGAATGCATAAAGAATACATCTGTAAGCATAAAGATCCAGGCTCCAAACCAAAATCTTGCCTGTATTTGAATACATAAGATTTTTCTGTACACTGCAGCCTCTTTTTACTTTTCAGTGGTAAAGCATGTAAGGTGGATATTCATTACATTTGTACAAAATTGAAAGTATTATTGCAATTAAATGTCAAATGGGAAATTGATCTGAAAATATTTTGTAATTCCAACAAAATCTCTGTGGTTTCTGTTTTCATATTAATTCAGTATTATTTTTGAGGGAGTATTTAATAATCTGCATATTTCAGATTTAAATATTTATACTTTGAAATAAATGGCCTAGGCCTGTTACATGTACTAATCTTAAAGTAAAGCAAACCCTATGCCACATCTCTAAGCTGGACTTTCCAGATGGTTAGCTTTCGTTTCCATAAAATGTTTAGAACCTCTACTAGATTTTTCTCTGGATTTCGCACCAAACAACCATCTACAATTGATGTTGTGTTTTTTTTAATACGCTCATAGTAAAGTGCTTATGCAAAACTGGGTCCCAGTGCAAAATGTTATTTGCAGTTTTTCAACCCTTCAGTGGCCCTAGTTTACATCCCATTTGCCACGATGTAATTCAGAAAGACCCACAAGCGATGAAAGCTACAGCAAATGCCCCCTCCCCTCATCCACCACTTCTTTTCCCAACTTTGCTTCTGCCTTTGTACCTCCCATGGGCCTCTGTCACAGAAAAAGCTCTGGCCATTCTCAGCTTTTGTGAATTTGCTCCAAACCACCCCCCCCCCCTGCTTTTCAGGCCAGGTGAGCAATTGAAGAGCTCCCACTCCCCTTACACACATTTGGAAGCCAGCAAGATTAGACGCGTCATGCCTAAAGAGGGGAAGGAGGGTGTAAGGGCCCTGTATCCATATGTAAGCTGCCACTAGTGATCCGATAGTAGCCATCCCTTCTCCGATCCGATCTCCTGCTACCGCTTTAAGGTCAAGACAAATACCGTTGTTTTGTTTTTGTTTTATTTCCGCGATGGAAGAGCTTTCCTCATTGAATCTCTGAAAATTTCCCCAGAGGCGGCGGCTTTGTCGTGGGAAAGAATTCCGCTCATCTTTGGCCGCGATGCTTCAGATAGAGCCCGTCTCCGGCTTGTTTCAGAGGCCGTCCCGTGGGCGCACGCCTAGCGGCCTGGCGCGGCTTTGCCTCTCCTTTCCCCGAGTCTCTCTCTACCCAGCTCACGGAGCTGAGCAAGCAGCCTCTCGCTATCTTTCTTGGGCCCCAAATCTCGATGTTCTACTGGCCACCTTGCAATTCAGTCCGGGCGGTCTCCCGACCAGGCGTGGGACTTTTGATTCGCCTGGCCCCGTCGAAAGAGTTGCAAAAAAGGGTGGCAGCCTCTCGAGGAGCGGAATCGGCAGGCCCCTCTTTGTCTTCTCCCCCTCCAGACCCCTCTCCTCTCTGCCGCTCTGCTCGAGCTCCGGCGGTGCAGCCCGCGGGTTAAAAGTCCCAGGCGGAATTGCAACTTTAAGAAGAGCTCTGCTGCCTTTGATCTGCTCCAGAGAACAGCGCTTCCTCTGCTGAGAGAGATGGATTTAAGCCACCATAATCACAGCCCGCACCCAGCAGGCTACAGAGCGGAGGAAAGGGCGCTTCACTTTCTCACCTGGAGGTCCCTTTGAGGGATCAAATGCTGCGGGTCGTTGAGCCTCTTTCGGAGCAAGGCAATGGCCCTTGGCCTCTCCTGCCTCGCGAGAAGACGAAGCTTGACCAGTGGCCCTTCGCAAGCCTAGGAAAAATCAAATGCCCTACAAACACTTGCGCACACACAGGAACGCATCTCGTCCTGTACTGGATAACAGGAGAGTTGCACAATACTGTATAACACATGGTCCAGATTTCAGCAGGGGATTAATGTTCACATCTACATTAATTTATTTATCTGGGTTAATAATTATTCTGGATTAAATGCTAGCCTCCTTCCTGCAGCCCTACCGGTAAATATAAATTAAATGCCCATTTTCACCTAAGTTTTTTTTTTTTAATCGCGGTAACAATCGCCCCTTCAATACATTCACCTCTCTGGCAAGACAGTTGGCGCTCCAGGAATGGTTGCCGGCATCTCCAGGGTGTGATCTTGGAAGCAGAGCCGGGTGAAAGACTGCCTGCTTGCCTTCTGCAAAAGGAGATCATTCCCGTCGTAATGTGGGCACTAAACCAAAGAGGGATGGCGGCTGAGGATAGGTCGAGTCCCACTCTTGCTCTCTCGCTCGCTCTCCATCTCTCTTTTTTTTTCTCACCCCCCCTCACCCCCCTCCCCCTCAAGCCCTCCCGGGACTCAGAGGTTTTCATTTCTTTCACATCCATTCATCAATGCGCTCAAGTTTTCTCGTGTGGCCAGAAACTATTCAACTACTACAAGAGCATCATTCTGTCCTTTGGGTACAAAGTTGGAATTTCAATTGAAAACAAAATCCAGACACTGCCTAGCTTTTTATATTTTTACAATATATAAACGTTAGGATAAAAACCACCATCATCGTGCCATAATTAAGATAAAAATTGGGGGAAATGGTAGTGGAGAGAAATTCAGGCATTGTCATTCATTAACCGAAATAATCACTCCCTAATCTGTTATCAGACGACTCCTCCCCAGCCATTAAGTGAAATGCCAAAAAGAAACTCCTGGTTGAAATTTAAGGGAAGACATTGTTGAGTCAAAAGCAAAACCACCTCCATTCTGATTCCAAGTGAGCAAATAAAAATTTCGAGATAAGAAAGGCGAGAAAGCTTTTTAAAACAGCAGTACATAAAATATCTATGTCCTCTTAATTAAGTACAGAACGATCGGAAGGTCTCTGATTTCATAAACTTCCATTAAAAAAAAACTCAGCACTTTAACTTGTTGACAACCTTATTGACAATTTTCTCCAGGCCGGCAAGATAAACCCCAGCCACGGTAGACCCCCCTTTCTTTCAACGCGGTAAAAGGGTACTTTGAAAACTTTATATATATATTAGTTCATTCGCCTTTCCTCCGCCACCGCCCGGATCTTTAAGGAAAAGCTAAATGTTGCTCACGTTTTAAAAAAAAAATCTTTCAAGTTAGAAGAATGCAAATAAAACCTTTAGATGTTTCGTTTTTTGCTTTTGTTTTGAGTGCCATTCCTCTTTAAATAAGCCACTTGGTCATTGCCTGGGAATCTCTATTAATCGAATGGGTTTGCCTTTTTGCCAGATCCTTTATCATTATTTATGGGCTCTAGATTGTTTCAAAGTTCCCTTGACGTTCGATTTACAAGTTTGGGGCTCTTTTCTTTTCCCTGTCCTGCCTTTTGTTCTCAAGAAAGACATCTTGTTGGAAGGGCTTTGAAAAGCCAAACACGAGAGGCCTGCCCGTGAAAAAGGAGCAGACTCGGTCCTTTTTAATTCATCCGGGCGATTGAATGACTCTTTGACATAATTGCAGAAGCCATTTCAAAAGCTGAGGGTGGTGGTGGGGGGGGGGGGTGCCTTCCATTAAAGCTGCCCATGTCAACTCTGGCCGGGGGTGGGGGGGGGAGGTTTCTGAAGCGGATTCTCTCCACCGCCGTCTCTTCGAAAGAGTGAATAAAATAGTTTTTAGGGGGAAGGAAGGAAGAGAAAGAGAGAGAAAATGAAAGAGAGAAAGAGGGAGGGAGGGAGAGACGAGGCTTCCATCACTTTGCTCCTCACAAATCGATGCCTCCGATGGGTTGGGAGTACGTTTCCTTCTATACAAGAACTCTTCGCACAACTTTTAGATAAAGTTGGATGGGAAAAACGTTTTTCTCGCCCAGCCCCTCCAACAAGCTCCCCCAAACTCTTGCGCCTGCTTTCAACTGCTACTTCAAGGGGGTGGAGGGGTGAAATAGTCACTCCGTCCCGAAGGAACCCGACAATCCAAACTCCTCGTCCCCTCAGCCCGACGACGAGAACCGCCTCCCAGCAAAGGTGGGAACGATTCTCCAGTCGAAGCAACCGCGCGGCCAAACCCGAAGACCGCGCCGCTTGATCGGGACGGCTTGTTGGATGGCCTTTTGCCGCAGGATAAAGGAGGCGCTCAGCAAGTGTTAGAGACCAGGCCAGGGTCCAAGGAAACCCGGGTTTTGAATTTGGCTTCTGGTTCCCTCAAGACCCGAAGCTGGAAGAGAGCCAAATTAATCAGGGAACGAAGGCCGAGCCCCCTCCGGTACTTCTAAAAGCAGGCGGCTCCTCCTTTCTCCCTCCCCCAGAGCCCCCTTTCTGCCCAGCCATAAATCTCCCCCGAGGAATGGAGTGGGAAACAAGGCTGGGGGGAGGGGGTGCCTTAAGTGGTACTTTTCTGGCATTCAGCAGACTGCCAAAGGGGTCTGGGATCGGTGTTGCCTAATCGTTTACAACCCTTGCTGGGCGTCAGAATCATCCAGCGGGCAATAAAAGAGTCAAATGGTATGGGGCCAACGACCAAACGGAATTCTCCAAAATATAGGTAATGGGGTCTTTCCAGCAACGCTATCCAACCTATTCCTTTTCCCAAACTGGCAAAGCATCATACGAGGGAAGCATAAGGAAACGAGGAAACCTATTTTGAGGGGAGTACCGGGGACGGAGGAGGGGGGAGCAAGGTTTTATGCCCTGTGAAGCGGCCAGGCTTAATAACAATGAAGAAGGGAGTGTGAGAGAGGAACTGAGTTCAAATCCAGTCAACAGACACCTTGTTGTCTGCCTGCCTGGGCTTCTTATTCCCCGCTGCTGCTGCCTTGTCTCTGGAGCTGAAAGATCCCTCCTCGATCCTTCACTCCTTTTTCAGCCACAGGAATTGCATGTTTTCCAAAGGCTGCTAAGAGGAGGGACCGAAATGTGGGGGGGGGTAGGTGGGGGGACGCGATTTTTCAAACGGTTTCCGGTCTTTTGTGGGAAAACGCGAAACTTGTGGCGCAAAGGGGCAGAAATGCGGGTGAAAGGAAACAGAAGGCAGAGAAAGGCTGGATCTACAAAGGTTTGGATCGATACGTTCATAAATATCGATTAGTCTTTATTTTCCAATTAACTACGCTTGTAAAGAAATTCCCATTACCCATGTAACGACCCTCATTTCTCTCTGATCGTTATCTTGTTAGGGTCTCCAAAAGGCATTCTCCCCCAGTGGAGGTCGTTAAATTTTAGTAGCAATTGGCAGGCTCAGGCAAGGAAGGCTTTCTGGCTAAGCGCACCCGCCCTCCCATCTCTAGCCTAGACGGCACTAAGTTCCTCCAAACACCGTCCAACTTTTGACTTTCAGGCAAGTGGTGCCTACAAGTTCCCGTGTACGATTTCTTACGTCACTGCCGCTGACCCTTAAATCACTTTTTCCAAGAGCCAGAACAGCCCCTCTGACGAAGGAGAGAGGAAAACCAGTGAGGCGCGCGGGCGGAGCGGGGCGGGGGTGGGTAGGGGGCGAATGCTGCTCATCCATCTCCCCGAGTTCTGGCGCCCCCGACCCACCTGGTCATTCCATGCTCCAGCCGTCCGCGGGCCAAAGAAGCGCTCTGACTCCTTTGACCAGAGCAGGATATCTGGGGGCGTTGGGGGGTGGGGTGTAAAACCGGCAGGGAGCTGAAAGGGAGCCGAAGTCCCCAACGGAGGAATCGGGTGAAGCGCTCGGAACCAGCTGTTGAGTGTGTCAGGGCTTGAGATCCCAGCTCCTCTATTTGCCTGTTTGCTCCCTCCGCCCTCAGGGACAGATGTAAGACCTGGGCCTTTGGCCTTCCGGTGGGTGTCCCTGAGGCCACCGGGGCAGCCTAGAGTTGCAACCGGGAGGCTGGCTCGCGCGCGGGTGCGTGCGCCGGGCGGTCTAACCGAGCGCTGCGTCCCGGTCAGGGCAAAGAGACAAGCGAAGCCGGCAAACTTGCAGCTACGTTTCTTGCACGCGTCGAAAGCTTCCCAACAAGCCAAGCTTCAAAGAGGAGGCGCCGCCAGAATTGCCGGACTCGGCTCACTTTCCGCGGACCGGAGGAGGGGCGGAGTTAACAACCGCTTCGCCGCCGCCGCTCCGCCGCACATTCCTCTCCCCTTCCCTCTCCCCTCACTCACTCTCGCTGGCCAATGGAGAGGGAGAGAGGCAGCCACGTGGCTCCGGGAAGGTTCCGAGCCTGGCAAAACGTGAATGAGAAAGAAGAGCGCGATTCAAAGGTACCGCCGACACCCAGGAGTGCGAGCGAGCGAGAGCGAGAGCGAGCGAGAGAGCGCGCTTGGCGTCTGGCTCTCCGAGGGCCCCCAAGAGACCGTGAGCGCCGAGGGACGGAAAGAAGGCAGGCCGGCCTCTTTCTCTGGGGAAGCGGTCTCGGCTCGAATTGGATCGCGGCTCAGGGCAACCCGCCCCGATGTCTCCCTGCCGCGGACAGGGAGACCCAACTTTGACCCTCTGTTGCCCAGTCCAGGCGGTCCCCTCCTCCCGCCGCCGCCGCCGCCGCCGCCACTACTCCCGATCCTGCTCGTCCCCGGCCAGCTCCCGGCCCTAAAGCTCCTGGGCCGCCCCGTCTGCCTCTTGTCTCGCGCGCCTCCTTGGCCTGTAGCGCCTCTATGAGTGCAGCTTTTCAGCCGTCGCTCATGATGATGCCGCGCCCTTTGGGAAGCAGCACTGCCTTCAGCATAGACTCGCTCATCGGCAGCCCGCCTCAGCCCAGCCCGGGCCATTTCGTCTACACAGGCTACCCTATGTTCATGCCCTACAGACCAGTAGTCCTGCCGCCTCCTCCACCGCCGCCGGCCGCCATGCCCCAGACCACTCTGCCGCCCTCACACCCTCACCATCACCAGATTCCCAGCCTACCCACCAGTTTTTGCTCCAGCCTAGCACAGGGCATGGCTTTAACTTCCACCCTCATGGCCACCCTGCCGGGTACATTCTCGGCTTCTCCGCAGCACCAAGAGGCGGCGAGAAAGTTTGCACCACAAGGTCTCCAGGGCAGTTTTGACAAGGTGGATGCCATTCAGGCAGAAGCTGAAGACGGCAAGGCATTCTTGGCCAAGGAGGGCTCACTACTGGCCTTCTCTGCCTCCGAAGCGGTGCAGGCTTCTCTCGGTAAGTACCTCGGCTGGCAAGTGCATTTTCATGTCTCGACGTGCTGCAGACCTTTGGCTGCAAAACTAGCCCTGGCCGGGGAAGCCAAAGTGAAGCGGAACGAGGGTGACAATTATCTTGTCTTGAGGTGACCCGGGTAATATATTTCTAATCGGAAAGGCAGCCTGGAAACTTGAAATGCGTATAGTTTATGAATGTATCCATGCGGTCTTGCGAATATTTGCATTTCTCTCTTAGTTTGCTACGCAGTTCTCACACGCAGCAAATTAAAACCTCGAGGACGGCGGGAAAAATGGGCACCATTCATATTCATACATTTGCTATTATTCTATTGCTATAGTTCTATTGTTATTATTGAGGCGTTTACAAAGGCATTGCTATCGCCAACCGTGAAACATAAACGTGTGTTTTAACTTAACATTTATATAACATGTCATAACAGGAATATAGGCACTTCCTTCCTTAATGGCTGCTCTTAGGATTTTGAGGACAAGGGCAGGGCAAACTAGGAAAGTTAAGCAATAGATCATTGAGAGGAGGGACCATCCCTCCTAATCGACTCCTTGCGTATAATTAGAGGTGTTTGTGAAGATGCTTGGGACGTTTAGAAAATGCAATTTGGAGTTAGTAAGCCAAAGAGCAAGGCGCTGACACTTTAGCCTGGCGAAATTGCCTTAAGTCCCTTGCTTAAGGAAAGAATGAGCAGATCTTGAGAATGAGCAAGAAAAAGTGTGGCATGCTCCAGGATGGGTGAACCCAGCTCCCTTTCCCATTTTGCATGCCATTGTGACGTTCTGCTTCCCGCTCGGCGATCCTACGGGCACAAAAAAACCATTCAAAGATCGCTGCCGTTTGCGATGAATTTGCTAAGACAACGAAGCGTCTTGTGGCATCCGAAAGGTGTTAAGGGTTGGTAGAAGCAGACACTTCCGGAGAAACGTGACGGACTTCAGCCCCGAAAGCTTGTGCTTTCGTTATTTCGATGCCTCTGCCCTAAAACTCTGTTTCTGGAACCCACCGAAAAATAACGTTACTGAGTTTCTCCTCAGAACATCGGGGGGGGGGGTGGAAATGGTTTTCGGTCCCTCTGCCCTACTATCCCTGCTCGTCCCCATTCTCCTCTTACTTGCTTCCAAGACAGATTCTGCTACCTCGGAATTAAGCCTAAAATCTGTCCCCGTCCCTCGGGTTGCACAAAGGAGGAGGAGGAGGAGGCTGTTGTTAGGAATGCTGGCAAAAAGCTTGGTGAAACATAAAAACAGATGCTGTTTTTGGCTTCCCTCCAGGCACCACACGAGCAGCCTCGGGAAAAGAAGACGCCAAAGCGGAGGACGATTCGAAAGGCAAAGACGAAAGTTTCTCGCTGGACAGCGATCTCGATTATAGCTCCGACGACAATCTGCCGGGCCAATCGGCGCACAAGGAAGACGATGCTGGCAACGGCCTGGAGGAGAGCAGTCAGAGCTCGGCGAACCCAAACAGTACCACCTCAACGGGGAAAAACCGCCGGCGGCGAACGGCCTTCACCAGCGAGCAGCTGCTAGAATTGGAAAAGGAATTCCACTGCAAGAAATACCTTTCTCTGACCGAGCGATCTCAGATCGCGCACGCCCTCAAACTCAGCGAAGTGCAGGTCAAAATCTGGTTCCAAAACAGGAGGGCCAAGTGGAAACGAGTGAAGGCGGGCAATGCCAACTCTAAGACCGGGGAGCCGTCCCGAAACCCCAAGATTGTGGTGCCTATCCCAGTCCACGTTAGCCGGTTCGCAATCCGGAGTCAGCACCAGCAACTGGAGCAAGCCAGGCCGTGAGCGGGGACAAATCTGACCGAGGTTCCCCCACCCCCACCCAGCCCCGATCTTTTCCTGTCCTCACGCGCACAATCATCCTCTCCGCCCCTCCCCGTCCGTCCGTCCCCCAAAATGGGGGAGGGGGGTCATAATAGAGAATGTTTCACCCACTAAGTGAAGGAACCGCCAACCAAACTAAGTAGGCCACGCTGAAATGCGTTCATAAACCATCCGTCAGAAAAGGCGTGTCATTTTTCCAGAGGGAGTATCGAAAGACTTGGAGGAACTATTTACATATTTATGAGACTGTCCAACTTTGTATATAAAGCGCTGGATCTCAGCTGCTGTATTTTGACCGGGACGAGACCAAGGAGCAGCGAGGTGAAGTCTGACATTCCAAAAGTACATTTTATTGTCAAAATTTTCAACGCCTCTTCTCCTCCCACGATCGGGATTATTCTTCTTCCCCAATTCTTTTAAATGAAAGAAGGGGAAGAAAACTACCAGTTTAACTTGTACAGCTGCTGCTGCTTCTTCCTCTTCTTTCCTTTCCGGTCCACCCTCGCCTTCCTCCTCCCCATTTTTTCCAATGGGGAGCGATGGAGAAGCAAGTGAGATATTCTTCCGGTGCATCTCCGTTTTTTTTATTCCCTTATTCTGTCACGTTTCTCCTCCTCACTCTTTTGTTTAAATGCACGAGGTTTTTTTTTCTATTGTGTTGAATTAATTTATTTCAAATGTAGTTTACTTTTTTTAAGTTATGCAAATGAAACAAAACATAATGATGTTGTGAATAAAATGCCCAAAACGAGGAAAAGAAAAATAGACAAGAGTGAACAGCTCTTCTTATGAAGTTCTAAATCCCGAAACCCCAAGAATGTGGAAATCCACCGGCACTTTCCTCTTTGGTGCTGACCCTCGTCCACAGCCGTTTCCCGTTTCAAGAGGCTACGGGTTCAGCTGAGGACGGGCAATAAGAAGGGGAGCGCCTGTGAAGAAGAAACCTGCCTGACGGAATAGCAGCAAATAGTGGCCAAAAACTTAACTGAGGGGTTGCCATGCGTCAGGATCCCCAATACGGGCCCTGGTAGATTAGCGGGTGGTGACCATCCTTGGCTTGGCAAGGGGAGGTGGGAGAGGTACCGGACGTCCTGGCCTTCGGGTTTGGTGGTCTGCGCTAGGAAGATGTTCTGGTCAGAGGGAAGACCTTCCATTTCTTGACGGACAAGGAAAGGCTCCTTGCTGAGTTTTTCTTTCTTGGAGTAGGTTTAACCAGGCCAGCTCAACGTGCCAGCAATTCTATTTTTCCGGATTAATTCCGGACAAGGGCGTTGGGAATAAGAAAGGGAAAAGAAGGGGTCAGCACAAACCGATTGTGAGGGTTTCTAGGTTAATCTAGATCCAAACGCCTGATCCCGACGTTGCTCCAACCGTAGGAAGGTTTTTTTTAAAAAAAGGAGAAGGAGTTTCAGTAGAAGCTTCAACCCAGATTGCCACAAAAAGGTTGAATGGTGTGCGGGTCCCGCCGCCATCACTACTTCGAAACAGTGTTGCTTCCGTTGCTTAACAATATGCAGGCCAACTTCTGTAAAAAGATATGCCCAACTCCTTTTGCCGCTCCTTCACTAGCTAGGAAAATTTCTGGCTTAAAAATAGGCTAGAGTTGGACGGCAGACTTGTGCAGGAAAAGATGAGACAGGCGGGACCCCCGAAGAGTTTCTGCCACTTGCCTGCCAATTAACAACTGGCAGCCTGCGAAGAAGACTGGAAAAAACTCTTTCAACCCCACTCATTTCACTTGGCGAAACCGAAACAAATATACCCATCAATGTGGCTGGGAAGATCTGAGAAGTCTCAGATTGCCGCGGAGTCTTGCACCCAGTACTCCGGGGCCTGGCGACGCATCAAGTCGGAACAAGCGGTGTGGCTCAGCCAGAGCGCCTGTTCTGCTCGCTTTAGGCGGTGTTGCTTTCCAGATTTCGAAGGAGACTCGCGTTTCGAACAAGCGCGGCTTGCACAGAGCCGCTGCCCGATATAAGGACCATTTCTCTTGAACGCGCTTAAAGGGGGGGGGGGGGGCTTCGCACTCTGGGCCCACCTTCCGGCGAGCCTGCTGCTCCCACAAAGGCTTGGAGAGCTTGCTCTCCACTCTAATGCTAACCATCCTAAAAACCGCCGCCTCTGCCTGAAGAGTCCCATGCTAGCAGAAAAAGGGCAGCTTTAGCATCTTCCAAAAAGTTAAGAGGGGCAGGAAAGCGGGCGTTCGCAAAGCAACTGCGGGAGCTCGCAAAAGCTTTCCTAGGATTTCTCCCCTGCCTTCTGCTCAGAGCCTTTGCCCCCGTCTGCAGTCCATATAGGCGGAGTGTGTGTGTGTGTGTCCCTGTTTGTCACCGTTTTCTATGCGAGAGAGGGAGACATCCAGCGGGAGGGGAAGGGCCCATGCGTGGGGCCAACCTGGCGGATGGGCGATTTCTTCTCACATTATAATTTGAACGGAGCAGGAAGGGAGAATGGCCGCTTCACGCCAGGGTCAGGAAAAGCCCTAAGCGGGACCCCCGAGGCCGAGGCGGGAGCCAAGAAGATAAACAAGCGGGGGCGGGGGGAGAGGGGGCTGATAGATGCCACCATTCACCATTGCAGCTTTCATTTGGCTGCCTAATGAGTCAGATCACAGGGAGAGAGAAAAATTGTCAATCGCCCAGACCCTAATGAATTTTTTTGCAAATTGTAATCAAGCCAGGCCGTCTCAGCTCGCTGATTAATGAGACCCAAGAGGCTTGGCCGGCACCTCCGCTTTTTATTCCATCCCAGCCTCCCTGCACTAAATTAACAGCAACTTGTCTGCGCTTCAAATTAACTCCCAATGATTAATTCTGATGGGGGGGCCTGAAGAATAGCTTGCGTTAATAGACACTGGCCTCTGATGCTGTTTGAAATTAATACACTTCCCCCCTCTGGCTGCCGGCTTTAATCCAGAGTTGGCTTTGACATCCCTATATTTGTTGTTATAATAAATCTCACTTACATCTGCACATCAAATCATTACAAAGCCCACGGTCCCATCCCAGAAAGCTGGGGCTGCATTGAAAAAACAGTCGGGAAAGTTGGACTGGGATTTACCTGTTTTGCACTTAACAATAAATTTATGCCTACATTAACAGGAGTGTATTATAGATCTGGTGAGGAATCACAACACACACACACACAACTGTATGTATTTTAAACGTTTTTTTTCTCTCTCTCTTTAAAAGGGAGAAAGTAGCTGTTTCTTTCTTTTGGGGGGACAATTAGATGATAATCGTGGAAGGTTGATTCGGTTCTTGTCCCGATAGGAAACTACTGTACAAGCTCAATTTGGAAAAACAAAAAGGATGTTCTGTTTCTCGCCAAAGCGAAGGGCGCCCGGCGGGGGGAGCGAGGCAGAAGAAAACGGTTACAGTATCTGCTTCCCTTTGCTTGGAGGCTTGGTCATCGGGGTTTCCTCTCCCGGCAAACGATCTACGACTGTTCTTCTCCGGGCAGCGGCAATGAATCCGCCTCCGCTTCCAGGTTCGGCGGCCGTTTCCAAATCCCCCTCACCCCAGCGAATCTTCGGAGAGCGGCCCGGGCGCGGGGACACGTGCGAGCGATCCAGGCACCTTTCCATCGCTCTCCTTTCCCGCTCCGCAGAAGGGTCACGTCTCTCTCGCATCTTGCTTCTGTTTGTATTGACTTAATTGGCTTAATTATTTCTGCCTTGATTGGCAAGCTGGCTTATCTTTTTAAGCGACCATTCCTGCCCCAGGGGTCTGCCAGTGATCCCTTGTCAGAGTGAAGGCGGGTTGCTTTGGCAGATCCATAAGTTGCCCCAGAAGACCTTTGGAATGGAGAGCAATGGAGAGAAATCTGGAAATGACCCGGTCTGGCTTCTACTTGGTGGGAGGCCTTTTGGCAGCCTAGCAATATGGTCTCTTTAATTAAAACCCACCCCTCAACTGTATAAGCAGAAAAATAGCGCTGTGCCAAAGGAAAGTTATAAACAGGTAGGCTTGTTGTCTACTCCAATTTATAAATCGAAAACGATAGAATTGTTAGCCGTGAAAACTCTAAAGGCAAACCAAAACACGGGAAAACTTTTAAAAAAGCTTTCGTTGCAAAAAAAAAAAAAAGTGCCAGGAAACAGCCCCTTTGGGAATTGAGTAGAGGGGAAATAGAGGAAAGGGAAGGGTCCTATTCTCCTTGCATAAGAAGGTCAAGAAGGACCCGACGCTTCCTCCGATAACTTGATGGTTTTGTGCCCGAGAAGCCAGGCCAGAACCAGTCCACTGACTCTCCACAGCGTGAGAATTAGAAGAGCGCTAGATTGCACCTGGAAGGACAAAGCCCCCGGAGGGGAAGAGGTAGCAATCATGTGGAAAGGGCGAGGAAGGAGGCCAGAGGAGAGGACGTTGGCCGGGGGATCCGCGCAGCAGTTGCTTCATTGAGAGTCGAAAGCAAAAGGATTTCCTTCTGTGCTTTTTGGCGCTTTGAATGGAGGTTTCTACGAGAATTCTACGGTCAGGAACTGGGACCCTCTAGTCATACTTTGGATCCGAGATGTGAGCACCGGAGCCATTTTCACCTAGCGGCCACTCCCAACCAACTGCTCTCCTTCCTTTTCCCATGGCAAGTTCTTTCCTACAACTGGTAGTCCTGATTGGGGGGGGGGTCCGAGCATTTCGAAGCTCAACTCGAAAAGGCTAAGCAGCACCGGGCCTTGTTAAGCACCTGAGTGAAGGACCTCGTGGAAATCCACGGTTCGCGCAGCACAAGGTTTCCCCCCGAAGGCGGAGAACCCCATTTGGATTACTGCCGGTAAAACGACGCGGATGCGTCCCCAGAGTTCCGCCAGAAGGCGGCTTTTCCTTCTCAGGGTTAACGTCGCTGCTGTCTCCGTCCGTCGCTTCCAAAGGCTGCGCCCGGAAAAACTTCCCGTTAGGCGTTCCCGCCAGTTTCCTTGAACGCCTGGCTTAGTTCCGCGACCGCCGATGCACATCCTCCTGCCTGCCGCTTAGCATGATGGGACTCCCAAGGCCTAGCCGACCGCAGGCTTCTGAGCTCGCTGGATTTCCGCAGGGACTTCGGGAAGGGTATCAATCTTCCTCTGAGGCCCTTTAGAGGTAAAGAGGGATAAACTTGGAACATGAAGGCAAATCAAACTGTCACCGTAATAAAGTACCTGAAACATTGACCCCACAAAAGCAACACACCATGTGTATGGAGACAACTTGTATGAATTATAAATTACGTCGTTAAAATTGATTGCCTATTTCAGTGGCTCTTTTATCACTGATGGACTTCAACTCCCAGAATTCCTGAATGAGCTATAAAAAGTTCCCCATCCCTGGCCTACTGGTTTTTCAGTTGTGAGGGAAATCAATTTTTGATTTGAATGGGATTGTTCAATATACAAATGTCCTAATTTTTGACTTGAATGATCAATATTCTTTATATGTCCTACATTTGTATATTAAACAGTCCCATTCAAGTCAAAAATTGATTTCCCTCACAACTGAAAAACCACTAGGCCAGGGATGGGGAAACTTTTATGGCTCACTCAGGAATTCTGGGAGTTGAAGTCCATCAGTGATAAAAGAGCCAAGGTTCCCTACCGCTGGCCTATTTTAACCAGCCCAAAACACAATTGTTGAAGTGTTCCCTTGCCTGCTTAGATTCTGCTTGTCACAGGAGGTCCTTTCAAGGCTTGCTTCTCCAAAGAGAGCAGGTATGGCTGTGGAGGCAACAAGATGTTAATGGCAAGATAATTTACAAGCCAGTGGCAGGTTTCCAGAGGTTTGAAAGGCTGGAATTTGGCACATTTGGCACTTCCTATACTGCTTGGTTGAACTGGGCCCCTTTCCAGAAAGAATCCAAGCAATCCGGTGAGTCACATAGTGCAGGGGTCTCCAACCTTGGCAACTTTAAGATGTGAGGACTTCAACTCCCAGAATTCCTCAGCCAGCTGGCTGAGGAATTCTGGGAGTTGAAGTCTGCATGTCTTAAAATTGCCAAGATTGGAGATCCCTGGACATATTTGATCCATCCTAAAGCAAATCTGATTATTAAGCACAATGTTTTAACGTTTGGAAAATCAGAAATAGTAAAAATGAAGTCACTTATTTATTTTCCTGCTTGCCTTCTGGCCTTGAAAAAATATACACAATAAACAGAATACCAATACATAAAATGCAATTAAAATATGCCTACCGTTCAAATTAAAAGCCCAGCCATGTATTCAATGCCACTGAGATGATGTAATAATTCTCACAGAGGCTTGTTGTGTTAAATTCTCAGAACTTAGAAAAATATTTATTCTGTAAAAGTATGAAGAAAATATATTTTTATGGAGGGAGGTCGAAGTGCCTAAGGCCTAATAAAAATTGCAAATACAGGCTTGTCATTAAAAAAATGATACTCAGCTGCACCTAGACTTCCCTAAAGGGAGCTTGTTGGTTGGGCCAATTTGTTCAACTCATTTATATTCACACTGTAATTTTTCCTTCATGGGACTGGGTGAGGTATTCATGGCAAAATCATTTCAAAGTTTCCCAAAGCTGCTCTACTCAAGTACAGGCAAGCAGGAATATCTGAACAACAGAAGTTCCACCCAGTTTCAAATACAAGTGTTATTTCCACTATTTAGCTTGTGCTGCTGTTGCTTTGGTATCCAGTCAAGTCAAGGGACAAATGGAATATGATGCCTTGAATCTCAAGCTATTGCTATGAAACACTCTTTTTTTGCTAATTTTTTTCCGCCAAGAGGCTCACACAGATTGCCCTGGTCTTCTTGGTTCTTCCTTTCTGGTCTCCCTCCATGGCAGAAATATAATGAACAAATCCATACACCTTCTTACTTCTTAGGACCAAAGAACACCTGCAGATGGATCTCAGCATGCAGAGATTCCGCTGATGTCCTTAGCTGATATCTCTTCTGCCTCCAGAGCTGATTGGCATGTTCCTCTCTCTCCTTTCTCTCTGGGGCAAATAGGGCATCACAGAAAAACCAAATAACAGAATTGCCTGTAAACTTGCCCATGGGCCAGGGCTGGATTGTTTGGTCCCATTAAAACCAAAGGCAATTCATCAAGCTAACTTCACCCCTCCTCTCCAAGAAAGCAAATGTTGCTGACTTTCCAAAATAAATAAAATAATGTCATATGTTTTTTTTTTAATGAAAGTCACAAAAATGCACTAAGCCATTTTAATTGCCCCTCAAATATCTTACAATATTTTTCTATGACCAAATATTAACAGTTTCCTGGCCTGCTAAGGAAAATCAGGAATACAGCCCAGTATCCATCAAGAGAGCTGAAGGCCTAATATAGCCATACACGTTAGCTATATTTCAGAGATGAATCCATTGTATAGTTTTGCACCAAACTCCCATTCAAATCAAGGAGAACAAACCTTACTATTTTAAGGAGCAACTGCAGGTACTCAGAACCTATTCAGGATATTCTAACAATATGTGTACTAATTAGCAAGCTCATTATAAAATCCTCAGCTTCAGGTAGCATGTTCTTCAAATAGCTTAATTTTTTAATAGTAATATTAAGTCCAGGGTATATACAACAAGAATAAATAAATTAAATCACTCCTCAAATGCCTTCTACTGCACTGACTCATTCTCTAGGATAACCCCACCCAATTCTTCCCCAACAAGAGGCAAAACAAAGGGAAACCATTTTGGAGAAAATTCTGGTTTTGGGGGGGCAGGTGGGAGGAGGAGGAAGGGAAGAGCAAAAGCTAACTGGATCCTAAAGAATGGAGTCTGCCTCTTCTGTGGTTGCTTTTTCTCCCCTGCTGGGCCCTGGCCATAGAACCCTCTAATCTATTTATTTCAATCCACTTCATCCTCTCTCATGCTTTTGTTATGGTTCCAGCCCCTGGCTTTGTGGCATGACCACAAATCTTTTATAAGCCCCTTCCCCTCTTGTTTGAGGTCCCTGTTGCTGCTTGAATTACAATGGATAAAACAGGATTACACTGACCTGATCCTATTAAACCCTGCCAACTGATCTGCACTGACCCACCCCCAAAGCGCCCATCACAAACTTACTTAAAACTTTTCTCCAGTCATGTATGCACAGAGAAGTGGGAAACCCAAAACTGAGATGAGGCTGATAAAAGCCAATAATGACGGAGATTTCTTTTTCACGTTAGTGTAAAAAGTTTTTCTTTCTTAGTAAGAGATTCTTCCAATTGATGCGTCTTTATTTATGCTTGTCTACACTGAATAATCCCATTCCTGTCAATGTGATTAAATTATGAGACAGTGAGTAAGTTACTGACCAAAAAGTCTTAACTAAGTTAAGAAGATATTATTTTGGAAGTTTCTTTTCCCCTACAAATATTAGCTTAAAGTATGAATTTTGTGTATGTTCAAAAGTCATAGATAAATGATTACAGCTATTGGTTATATAATACGATTGCAGGATATTTCTGTCCACTTCAGAGTGGCAATAAGGCTGCTCTCATTCCAAAATAATATGTTCTCTGGTATCATCCGACACAATTCAAGGTATACCTGGAAAATTTATTATTTGTTTATTTAAAATATTTAAATATATTGCCCTTATACACAGGACACCAAGGACTGTACAATACAAAAGAATTATCAAAGATTATGTTAAAATATTTTAAGATAAAGCAATATTAACACACTACATAATTACATCACTAAATATCAAGGGAATTTTTTTTAAAAAAATCTCTTTAGCATGAAGTAAAATGTAGTAAAGGAGATGCTTATTTATTTCCTAGAGGAAAGATAAGATTCTAGAGAGTGGATGATGCTACATCAGCAGAGAAAAGTCCATTGCCTATGTTAAGAAAATATCTTCTGATGGTTATTTTATTTTATTATTCTAAGAATATATTGTATTAGATTAAGAATGTGCAATATATGGCTGCCAAAGTCAAATGTGCTTTTGGGCAACTTAAAACAGCCAAAGAAAACAAGAAAAAGCACAGTTCAAATTAAAAGGCATTTTCTCCAGATGGAAACTCCATTCAACCAAACCCAATGTCCCAGAAAGTAATCAGGGTTTTAAAGCCTTTAAAGTTTTTAAAACCAACAAGGCTGGGGCCAGCTGTATTTTAGGGGAAATTAAAAAGCAGTTGCTATGTCACTAAAAGACACAGGAGGTCCCATCAGGAAACATTGTTTTAGAGGAAAGGATCAAATTATTATTTGAGTGTGCATGATTGGCAGTTATCACTGTGTCACAAAAAACTCAACCCTGAATCATGTAGGGTTTATATGTGATAATCAGACATCAGTTACACTGGCCGATGTAGGGAGCCAGGGAAATCACAAAGTAATGGTATATGATATATTATGCAGAGGTCGGATTCAAAATTTTTAACAACCGGTTCTGTGGGCATGGCTTAGTTGGTGGGCGTGGCTTGGTGGTCATGTGACTGGGGTGGGCATGGCTTGGGCATGTTATTGGCTGGGCATGGCCAACTCAACATCATTCACATCAAAGCACACATCTCCTCGCCGGGCCTCTCATGACTGTGGGGATGCTGCAACAATTGTAAATGTGTAAAATGGTTATAAGTCACTTTTTTCAGTGCCATTGTAACTTTGAATGGTCACTCCACACAAGCAAAGTACCAGCAAAGGAGGGGAAAAAACTCCAGAGATGTTCCTGAGACAGGAAGTCTAGTTCTGCCAAGAAAGTAATAAGGATTAATGGAGAGGCAGTTTCTGTAAGCAACACCAGAATGTTTCCTTCCTGCCTTCCTTACAGGATTAGGCCAGTAATTTCTTCTAACAACCGGTTCTCCGAACTGCTTAGAATGTTAACAACTGGTTCTAGTGAATAGGTGCAAATCTGTAGAATCCTACCCCTGATATTATGTGAGCATACCAAAGTACAGCTATAACTATTTAGGCCATTGCATTTTAAAGCAATTTTAGTTTTCATTTTGTAGAAACCCAATCAGGAGATGATGCTGGCATAAGTGATAGTAAGCAGTGCCTACCAAACCAGATACAGGCACAGAAGACAAAGTTGTATAAAGGTCATCTTAGCCTGATAATATGCAACCTTATCAATGAGCAAAGATGAAAAATATCCAGATTTTGGCACATAGGGCCCCACAAACCTATAGTTACTTAGCCTTGCTGAAGTTAAGCCAAAATCTCTTCTTCCCCATCTAGAACCTCAGGCACTGGGATAGAATTTTGACAGCTTCATTTATTTAGGGTGCACAAACAGCTGATCAAACCTAAGTCGGAGAAAGATTCCTCTTGATAATTTTTAAAATCTAAGATAGCATACACATTAATAAAGGTAGGTACACATTTGAGTCAAGTTAATCTAATGGGGCTTCCGGTTTGTGCTTCTTCAGTGACGGACCGAAATCCACAATTGTGTTCGGTTTCGATCCGTGCTTGCCGCCGGAGCACCTGAGCCAGATGAATTCAGAGCAAAGCCACCCTGTAGAAGTGGTGAAGAAGGGGGAGACTGCCAGCAGGGTCAAGGAGAGCCGCATCTCTCCTCAGCTGGCCATTACTCTCTTTCCTGAAGGCGGTTGCAGCAGTGGTCAGAAATGGCCACCTCAAAGAAGAACCCAACCAGAAAAGATTGTGCAGGAGGAAGATAAGAAGAGAAAGTTTTGACTGACTGGGTTGAACTGAAAAAGCAACAACATAAGGTACCCTGGAATTTGAACTACAAAGAATAACTTGTTCCCAAAGATTTTTGAAGCAGCGAAGGAGAGAGGGAAGGGGAAGGATTTGGGTTTTTTTTCTTTCCTTCCCCTTATTGACAGCTAAGAGACTTAAGTAAGAAATTGGTAAAAATTCACTTTGACATTAATAGGCATTTGAGCTGAAAATAAAAGGTATAAGCCTATTTAGTAATAAAGATTCTTGGATATTTAAAAACTTTTAAAAGAAGGAAAGGAGAGAAAAGAAAAAAAATAAAAGGGTGATATCTGGAAAAATGGAAGAGACCATCTGGAAGTAAAAGGAATTAACAGTGCAACTTTCACAAGATTCCTAAAAGACACATTTTAACTGAAACTTTGTAACAAGATAAATAGCACCCCCAGGAAGAGAAAGTGGAAAAAAAAGAAGCAAGAAGAAACAGATTTGGATTATTTGGATTATTTGGTGATTTTTGGTTATTGGATTTAAATGACTAAAATCAATCGGGTGGTTGTTTAAAAGTGTTTAAAATGGCATCACTCTTGGAAGAAAGAAAATGGAACTTAAAAACAGAAAGAAGATGCACAAGAAGGAAGAGGCTATTTTTGGCTTCGTATTTCAATTTTTAGAAATGGAGATTTTGAACTATGAGAAACAACAAGAAATGCTTCCAGAACAAGAAGGGCAGGACAAAGAAGAAGCCATCTTTAATGACCAAGTAATTCTATGTGGGGGGGGGGAGGAAAGGGGGGAAAGAGAGTGAAAAATTTAAGATCTGAAAAAACAACCCCAAAAAAGAATAGTTTGAAAGCAATTACAATATTAGGAAGAAACAGGAGAGAGGATTACAGAAGAGAGAATTAGAATTAGAGAGACAAGGGTCAAAAAGGGGAGGGAGAAGAAGAAGGGGAAGAAGGAATGGAAAAGAAGTTATAAAGGACAGAAACAGGATATAGAGAAACAGGAAAATGTACAAGGATTAAAGGTATAAGCCTATTTAGAAGACACGGAGACAATGGTTGAAAATTCAATTGAAAGAGAGGATTCTGCAAGGGTACATAAGATAGCATTGTTATATTAGAAATAGAAATGAATATAGAAAATATGAAACAAGTGTGATTAAAGTGATAGATAAAATACTTATTGTACTGTAATGGAATGTTTGTTAATAAATAAAGAGAATGAGAGAATTAAATTAGGAAAGGATGGGAACATTTTAATTGTTATTAATGATTTATAAAAGTTTAAGTGAAGAGAAATATGAAAGAAATATGAAAAAATTATGGAAATATAAGTGTTCCTAAGGAAGTATGATATTTAATTGAAAAGAAATGTTAAATATGTTAATATTAATGGAAGATTGTAATTAACATTAATGGTTGAGCTGAATTGGAACAGAATAAGTATTTTATGTACTATTGTTACATATATATTTTAGCTTTAAGAACTTAGTGTGTATTTTAAGAATGTACTGAGCAGAATTCGATTGGCAAAATTTATGTGTTATAAAATAGAGGTTAGATATTGAATGTTATAATTGTAAAGGTATAAACTGAAGTTTAAATAAGATTTGAATGAATAAAAACTAAAAGATACAAAGGTGTCATACTCCAATCAGTAACTACAGGGGAAAATTGATTTAATGAGAAAAGATAATATGAAATTGAAACAGGACAGACAAAAATATAAATATAATGATTTGAAAGATATTGAAACTTAGAAAAACTTATATAATTGAATTTAGAAGGGAATGAGATAAATAAAACAAGGCTGAGAAAATTAAGGGAAGGGAAAAATCACTGAGAAAATGCTAAAATAGTAATAAGATATGGGATAGAATACAAAGATTAATATGAAATTGAGTTTGTGTCTGTATGGAGAAGTGATAACCCGGGATCATGCTATTCTCAAAAAAAAAAAAATATTTCTATTATACAGTATTTTGTGAAAACCCAAATAAAAAATTTTACACAAAAAAAGTTAATCTCCTAATGACTATATAGTCATGTAGTTCAGTAAGATTATTGAAATATTTTTGTCATTGATTCCACTTCTAAACCAAATTTGAGACTAAATCAAAATGAATCTAAACCATAATTTCCTTCAAGAGCATCAACCATCACCTTCAACCAATCAATCAACCAATCAATCAGAATAGAGCTTAAAGGTCTTTTAGTCCAGATTCCTGCTCAAGCAGGACATGCTACACCAGGTGTGTCAAACTCAAGTTAGTGCGGAGGTGTCACGTGATGTATCGGGACTTTTTCTCCCTTCACTAAACCAGGCATGGGCATGGCCAGCATTTGACACATCTGGCCCAAGGGCCAGGAGTTTGACAGCCCTGCCCTATATTATTTCAAACAAGTGACTGTGCAGTCTCTTCTTTAAAACCTCCAGTGATGAAGCACTCAAAACATCTGAAGGCAAACTGTTCCACTGGTTAATTGTCCTCAATGTTAGGAAGTTTTTCCTTAATTTGAAGTTGCTTCTCTCCTTGATCACTTTCCCTCCACTGTTTCTTGTCCTGCCCCCTGGTGTTTTGGAAAATAAGTTGATCCCCCTCCTGTTTGTGGTAGCCTCTCAACTACTGGAATACTGCTATTATGTCCCCACTAGTCCTTCTTTTCTCTAGACTAGCCAAACCCAAATCCTGCAACCATTCATATGTTTTAGTTTTCAGGTCTTTAATCATCTTAGTTCCTTTTCTTCACACTTTTTTCAACATCTTTTTGTAACATGGTGACCAAACTGAATGCAATATTTCAGATGTGGTCTTAACAAGGCTTTATATAAGGAGTACTAATACTTCACATGATTTTGATTCTATACCTCTGTTTATACAACCAAGGATTGTATTACCTTTTTTTGGCTGCTGACGCATACTGCTACTTTAATTGATTGTCTGCTAGGATTCCAAGGTCCCTCTCACAGTTCCTGTTTTTAAACCAGGTTTCACCTAACCTGTACCTGTACCTCTGGTTTTTCCTGTTCAGATGTAAAACTTTAATGTGCTTTTTTCCACATTACATTTCATTTTGTTGGATAAGACCCATTGTCCAAGTCTGTCAAGATCTTTTTAGATCCTGAGCTTATCTTCTGGAGTGTTGGCTATTCTTGCCAGCTTAATGTCATTGGCAAATTTGATGAGATCCCCTTCCCTCAGCTAAGTCATTTATGAAGATATTGAAGAGTACTGGGCCTAAGATGGAACCTTGAGGTACTCCACTGCTTGCTTCCCTCCCTGTAGATGTAATTCCGTTAAAGACTATTCATTGAGTATGGTTTGTCAGCCAGTTACAAATCCATCTGGTGGTGATAATGTCTATCCCACATTTTTCTACCTTACCAAGAAGTAGGTTGTGGTCTAGTTTATGAAATGCTTTGCAGAAGTCTAAATACCCTATGTTTACAGCATTTTGCTGGTCTACTAATTTAGTCACTTTGTCAAAGAATAAAATAAGATTGCTTTGGCAATCTGTTTTTAACAAACCCATGCTAGCTACTAGTTGTAACTTTATTTGCTTTTAGTTGTTTGAACAAAGTATTGAAAAATTAAAAAAAAATTAAAAATGTGAAAAAGAATTTTTCTTTAAAAAAAGGGAATTTAGAGATTTTAAAATTTAAGCATTTAGAAGAGTTCTTGGCCCTTTATGAGGTAATATGCACTTCTCTTTATTTGGAAGTCTTCTATGAGATGCTTTGCTCCTAACCCTCTACTCCCTCCCTTGAAAGTTTGTCCTTTTCCTCTCTGTCCACAAGTGTTTTGTAGTTATCTTTTCCCCCTGCTTTCTTGCCCTTGGGTTGCTTGGCCACCCAAGGGCAAGAAAGCAAGGAAGTCTGCTTAGGTGGTCCACTGTGGTGCTCTTAGATTTTGATGACCCAGGGCTGGGCATGAAAGCAACACAGCTGTGGTGAGGACTTAACTCTCTTTTATTGGAGTTAAGCACCCAACTTTTTCCCCCAAAGTTCCCACAGTCCAAGAGCAATGCTCCAAACACACACACAGACACACACACAGACACAGACACACACACACACACACACACTCACCCCTTCACTAATTCCTGGCTGCTGTGAGTTCAGAGAAGCAGCCAGTTCTGAGAGTAAACACAGTTCAAGAAACTAAGTTTCAGGGAGTCTTGGTCGCATGGAGGGATCACTGGGGTTGCAGCCCAATCTGAAGCAGAGCTATGTTGCCCATGGCCAGGCCAGGCAAGGTGAGGCAAGTCGAACCTAGGCAAAGCAAAGTTAAGCACAGTAAGACAAGGTGGCAAGATGTCGACAACTACAAGCATGGCTGGAAAAAGGCAACACTTGTTCCTGACAAGTGCCCATCCCCCACGGTGTCTCTTTAAATCTTACTCTTGTGAAGGGGGTCCGAGCCATCGGTTTGCTATGTGCTGATCCCGCCTCCTCTCTACCCTCTGTACTTGAGGATTAGATGGGGCAGGCAATTGCTCCTGGAGTTCCAGCGCTCCTCTGCTCTGCTGCCTACTCTTTCCCTCTCCTCCTCCCCTCTCCTCCTCCCTTGCATGGTCATCCTGCGCCCTTTCTCTGTTGCTGGCCACTCTCCAAGGTCCAAGGGGTCTGGGACTACCTTGCCTTGCTCCCCTGGTTACTCCTCTGGGGTCGTAGAGCCCCCAACATCCTCCTTCGTTGTCCCTGGCTCCATCTCATCCTCCTTCGTGGACCCAGGCTCCCAACGGGGACATGACACAGTTGCTGCTAGTCTGTGCACTGCTCTCAGTCACTGCTGGTGCACTACGCTGCTCTTAGTCGCTGCTCAATAAATACCCCTCCTCTTTCTGCTATTTAAAGTGTCCTCTCAAGGGCCAGAAAATGACAGGCCCCAGCACAGACTCTGCTAATTAGTCTAGATATTGGTTTTTCAATTGATCCTCAAGACACATGGATTTTCAATTGATTGCTTTAGAAGATCTTCATACCATATACAAAAAAAGAGGATTATCTCTCTTTCCTGCTTGTTCTAAACAGTGTGCAATTGTAATATGTTCAGCCAAGTTCTTTCTCCAGCCATAGTCATGCAGAGGGAGGGAGAGGGAGAGAGAGAGAGAGAAGATTCGCAAGGGAAGATTAAATAAAACCATAAAACATTTTCATTTGGCACACTCTTCAGAATGCATAAATTGAATTCTGTTAGAGATCTGCACTGTAAACAAATGGGCAAGTGCAATTTGAGATGAACAAAATGAAATTTCATTAAGAGGTGCATCACATATGCAATGCCACAATGTACTACATCAAACAATACTGTTTATAATCCAATCCATATAATCCAATCCAAGCAAGATCTAATAGAAGGTGATTTCCACTGTCATGATGTGGAAGCTTGTTTTCAAGACACCCTTCATAAACAGATAAAATTGGACCTCATGTAGTTTCAGTCAAAAAAAATTCTTGTGGCAGTTATCACATTCTCAAGTAGAATAGTTGGAATGTAAGATACTAAATTGAAAAGATGACAGAAAATTTCTACTCACTCAGTCATTGCTTTTGGAAATTATACGGCAGCTGAAAAGGTACACTGAAAGTTTCTTCTGCAGATTTAAAGTAGGAATGGCCATCAAGCATAATTTCTATTATCTCTTGTAATCAGGGGTGGGATTAAAATGTTTGTGGGTGTGGCTTAGGTGGTGGGCATGGCTTGGTGGTCATGTTATTGGCTGGGTGTGGCCAACTCAATATCACTCACATCGAGGCATGCATCTTCTCGCCTGTTCTCTGATGACTGTGGGGATGCTGCAACAGTCGTAAGTGTGAAAATGGTCATAAGTCACTTTTTTCAGTGCCATTGTAACTTTGAATGGTCACTCCACACAAGCAAAGTACCAGCAAAGGAGAGAAAACACTCCAGAGAAATTCCTGAGACAGGAAGTCTAGTCCTGCCAAGAATGTAATAAGGGCTAATGGAGAGGCAGTTTCTGTAAGCAACACCAGAATGTTTCCTTCCTGCCTTCCTTACAGGATTAGGTCAGTAATTTCTTCTAACAACCGGTTATCCGAACTGCTTAGAATGTTACCAACCGGTTCTAGCGAATAGGTGCGAACTGGTAGAATCCCACCCCTGCTTGTAATTATCCATGTTGACTGTTTCCACCAGTCAGTTCTAGCATCTTCTAGAGTCATACAAGCATTGGTGTGTCAACAAAGTGGTATGAGGACTGACTATACATTGTCTCAGTAAAGGTCGAGTAATGCTAGGAAGTGCTGTGTGTTACTAGTAGGGAAATGGCCTAGATTTAAATGGAGTTGGAATTAAAACATCTGCAGGCTGTACATTGCCTATACTTGTCTTAAAACATATGAAATAAGAGAAGAGATAAAAATTGTTGAAGCTCTTATTTCAGAGTAATGTAAACAGAATATGAGAAGGATATTTTAACTAGATGGTGTACATATCTCTCGAGAACTGGAAAGATTTCCACTAACAATGCTGTCTATGGAACATAGGAAGAATGAGGATTTTCTGTTGCTTCCATTTTTCCATTTTTGAGGATTTTGTGAAGTTATTTGAAGTTTATTCTAGGCTTAAGCTAAATTTTACTGCGCTCCTCAAACAATGGCAAATTCTTTCATTAATTTGGCCACTGACTTTTTGGGCATGATAAAGAGAAGTGATCTAGATTTACTAGGCTACCTTCTGATGACCACTAAAGTACTTTAGAGTTGGTGAAATTTCTCCTTCAATTTTCCCACTAGAGAACAGGCCAGAAAAAAGCCTGATTAATCAAATGATTCATGTACAGTATATCCTATCTTTTTGTCAACTAAATATGTCTCACTGCAATACACAATAAAAGAAAGTAAACTAAAACACAGTTTAAAACTATTAACACACAAATAATACATTAATATAACAACAAACAACCACCCAATTCA
Organism: Bungarus multicinctus; assembly: GCA_023653725.1. NCBI lineage: Eukaryota > Metazoa > Chordata > Lepidosauria > Squamata > Elapidae > Bungarus > Bungarus multicinctus. The sequence continues at coordinate 162,743,353 of CM042836.1, forward strand.
ATTATAGATAAATTTGTACATCCAAGTCCTCTAGAAATTAAAATATATTAGTCTGCAGGTGGAAGGATGATATCAAAAGAACTAGCTCAACCTCTTTTGTAGAGTTCCACATTCTTGGAATGAATTATGAAAAGTTAAAGTAAAGGACTGAAAAATGGGAAATGGTACAAAACAGCCCAGTAAGTTATTTTATGTCAGAAGCAGGACATATATTACAGTTTTTGTACAGTAATGGCAATAAGATAACATAACTCTTATCTATCTTCTCTGATTCCCACCTGAAGCTCCTTTTTTAAGATGAGAAGAACAGGAATAAAGACAGTATCACATTTCTGAGAAGCTTATCTATATATCTGATATTATATATGATATGGATGGATAATGGGTATGAAGTATGTCAGTTCTGCCTTCCTGCTTCATCCCATTGTTGCTTTTTCCTATCTTGTAGCCACTTGGCTTTAGTAAAAATATATCTTTCACTCTGAATGCAGTCGAAGGCTCGCTCTTTCCAAATGACCAAGTCAGGACAAGTCTGACATTAAGCCAACTCTGCAGTAATAGTCCACCTGGAAAATTGCACTTACTACCACATGGATTGCGCAAGAAATGTTAGACCATGAAAGGATCAGGTGGTGACCTGTGGGAGATGTCTCTTTGAACCAAAAGACAGTGAGGAGGATCCCGGGCTAGAAGAAGAAGCTAACCCCATAGAAGCAAGCACCTGACCAAAAGCCCAGAGGTCAACCAGAGTCAGGAGACTGGAGGATAGGGGGTAAACCTTTCCCTGGAGTAACTGTTAGCTGAGGGAGCCAATCTCAAACCTGGTGTTCCACTGAGGCATGTAAGCCAACCAGGGTAGCAGCAGCCCAGCCAGCAGTTGTCTGACTAGCTCCACCACCGACCCAAGCCACCCTCCTGGGGAGAGGGGATCACCATCCATTAGGGTTAGGAGTGAAATTCAATGGGGATGTGAAATAGCTGGCCTTCTTCCTCACCCTAGTATAAAATTACATGGAAGAGTATGGGCCAGACCTACAGAATGACCTGGCCAGAGTGCGGTGCATCACCATGGCCTTCGAAGGAGAAGCCAGAGTGACTGGTGGGCCTCCCTGATGACAATGCTGTGGAATTGTGTCATTTTGACAGATTCATGGCTGCCTTGAAGAAGTAATTCAAAGATTCACTCACCAATTGTAAGGCCCAAATCAGGATCAGAAACCTCAAGCAAGGAAGACATCACAGCCTACATTCAAAAGTTCCAAAGCTTGATCAGCAAATTGACAGATTGGTCCCAGGGTATGCTGATCAAGTGCTTCCATGAGAGATTTGCCAACAAAATGTTCTATATCTGTCTGTCCAGGGGGTTCCCAGTATCCTCCAGGAATGATATGTCCTAGTGGACAAGGTAGAAATTGACCTGACCAGGTACCATGCCCATACCAACCAAGACCAGTGACTGTCATTCAGGTCAGAGAAACAAGAACCCTCAAAACCGAGGAAATAAAACCCAGTCCTCACTGCTACAGTACTGGATGCTTTTGGTACAGCAAGAAAGGTCATTGAGTTGCTGATTGCCAAGCCCAGGCACTGAAACAGGAACCCAAAAGGGATGGAAAGGGGCCCACCAAATCCAGAGAGACAGTGCTCAGAGGAGTGGAGGTTGTAGCGATGGTGACTACAGAGAGAAATAGTAGAAATGATGACCCACCGGTAAGTTGCACCATAACAGTAACTGTCTGAGTAGAACTAATGGTGACTGCCTCAGAGCACAAAGGTGTATTGACTACTCTACTGGTCTCTGGATGCACTAGGTGCTTAGTCAGCCCTGCTGTAGTGGAGAAATTGGGAATGCATCTCATGGAACCGAAGATCCCAAGAGCATTCCCTCAGCTAGATGGGACAATAATGGGGAGGGCACCACATTCATTACAGAGCCAGTGAGGATGAAAATGGGGGCCCATGAGGAAAGTATCAGCTTCATCTTGACATCGTTATGTATGGACAGACCCATGGTATTGGACCAGCCCTAGTTAGAGAAGTGGAACCCCTCTTTAGATTGGAGGAGGAAAATCTTGAAAATCTAGCAAAGGTGGAATGAGGAGAAAGCCATGGTGAAAGCCAATACATGCCACTAATTAGGAAAGTAAAAGGGGAAAGTGCAGTGGTGGCACACAAACTGGAAAATCTCACTTCCCTAATCCCAAGAGAATACTGGGACTTGAGAGAAGTCTTCAGTGAACAGGACTTGGATGTGCTCCCATCCCGCCAACCATCAACTGCACCATTAAAATTCTACTTGGGTCCAGGTAACCAAACCAAAACTCTATTCCATGACACTGAGAGAGCTAGAGGAACTGAGGGTATTCATAAATAAAAACTTAGTCAGGGGTTTTATTCAACACACAAAGTCACTCATGGTGGCTCCCGTGCTGTTTCAGGAGAAAGATGGCTCCCTACGTCTCTGCATAGACTATCATGGGCTCAATGTGATTTGCATGGGAAATCTATATCCTCTGCCGCTAATGAAGGACATGTTAACTCAGCTAGCAGAGGGGAAATTTTTTACTAAGCTGGACTTGAGGGAAGCCTATTACCAGGTGCGAATCAACTGCCCCTTAGGAAGTTTCCAGTTCTGAGTCCTCCCATTTGGCCTGAAAGGGATTCCGTCATCTCTTGATGAATGTATCTTTTCTTTTATGTACACTGAGTGCATTTGCACCAAGACAAATTCCATGTGTGTCCAATCACACTTGGCCAATAAAGAATTCTATTCTATTCTATTCTATTCTATTCTATTCTATTCTATTCTATTCTATTAGATTCTGTATATTCATGCAACTGATAAATGAGGTTTTGCACAAGCACTTATATAAAGGGATCCTAGTCTTAATTAGATGATATAAACATGAACATAAAACTAGCCAGTACCACATTAGAAAACTTCTGGGCTGTGCAGCAGTATGTGACACCCTCCAAGTTGTGAGTTCCATAAAACTGAAATAGACTATTTGGGCTACCAAATTTCACTTGAAGTAGTAGAAATGGATTCTGAGAAAGTGAAAGCCATGCTAGAATGGGAAACCCCATGCAGCCAGAAGCAATTGCAGAGTTTCCTCAGCTTTGCTAACTTTTACTAATAGTTTATCCCTTCCTTTGCCCAGATAGCCCTCCAGATCACCAATTTCCTGAAAACAAAGGGGGAGGGAAAACCTAAACAGAGTCAACCATTGAAATGGTCTATGGAATGCCAAGTGGCTTTCAAGAAGCTTAAGCATTTGTTTGCTGCTAAATCCATACTTAAACAACCAGACCTCAATGCACCTTCTGTAATCCAGGCTAACACTTGCAGTGTAGCAGTGGGGTCTGTTCTCCTTCAGAAAAATAAAGAAGGGACCCTGCAGCATCTACACCTCCTGAAAGCTCTAGGACACAGAGCACAGATGGGCAGTCTGAGATAAGGAAATGTATGCAGTGCAGTGGGCACTTCTCACCTGGAGGCACTTTTTGGAAGGTCGTCAGCTCCCTTTGCATGGACTACAAGAACCTAGAGCCATTGTAAACACCTCAAAACCTATCTCAAAACAAGTAAATTGTATTTTAATCATTTCAATTTCACCCTATGCTACTTACCTGGAGGGAAAACTTCTTGGCAGATGCCCTTTCCAGGCTGCCACAGTATAATACCAACAAGGAGACCATTGTTAACTCAGTCATTCCCCCCCCCCCCCCCCGCCATCCAACTGGGAGTCCTGGCCGCCACGAGATCACAGACTGGTGCCTCGAGTGGCTGATGATCTTGTACAGGCACTGAAAATATCCTTAACTGGGGATAATTGGTTTATCCACCACCAATCAGACTATGCATACTATGCGATGGTCTCACTTGGGTAAGAAACGGATGCTACGTACCCAAAAGCCAATGGTTAACCACCTTACAGCAAAGCCACAACTCAAAACCTGCAGGACACTTTGAGTTCGCAAAATCATCCACTTAATAAAACAACAGTTATGGTGGCCCTACATCAGGGGTGTCAAACTCGTAGCCTGCAGGCTAGGTGCATCATGCGCTGGCCACACCCATGCACAGTTTAGCGAAGGGGGAAAGTCACAATACATCACATGATGACATTGTGACGACATGAGTTTGATACCCCTGACCTACAAGAAGGACATAGAGCAATATGTGTCTAGCTGCCCAGAGTGCACAGCAGCAAAAGGCCACCCTGGTGAGCCACCTGGTTATTACAGCATACTCTGGCAAAACTCTTTGTGCAGCATGTCTACAGACTTCATGGAGTTCCAGACTGAATCATCTCAGACAGGAATGTCCAATTTACCTCACGGTTCTGGCAAAGACCTTCTCAAGCTATTGAGAACCCCTCAGGGCTTAGCTCCTCACATCACTTCCAGATGAAGGGAGCTGTGAACATACAAATGGCATGTTGGAGTAGTACCTCAGGTGTTACAACAATTACCAATAGGATGACTAGTCTGACCTCCTCCCATTCACAGAAGTTGCATACAACACAGTTCATAGCAGTATCAGATTCACACCATTCTGAATGGTGAACAGCCAAGACTTGTAGCTATACCAAAATTGCCCCAATTGAGCCCCCAAACCACCTCCTTAGCAGAATGGATTAAGGCAAATTACCTGGCCTGTCATGAGAAAAACACTAAAAGACGTATGAGAAACCCAGAAAAAGTATACAGATAAAAAATGCTGTCAGCAAAAAGATTTTCAAATGGGAAAGGAAGTCTACTTTTCCACCAAATTCCTACAATTCAGACAACAGTCTAAGAAATTGGGGTCAAAGTATATCAGCCCATTTTCCATTGCCCAAGTTATTATTCCAGTCACAGTTCAATTAACACTGCCCAAAAGCCTCAGGTGCATCCATCCAATTTCTCACTGCAGCCTATTAAAGTCAGCAGCCACATCCCCATGTCCCGCAACAAACCTACCTCCCATGCCAACCCTCACTGAAGATGAACAACACTTTGAAATCAAAGACATTTCTGATTCCTGCTTTCATAGGTGAAAACTGTAACATTTAATCCTGTGAAAGCACTTTCCTCCCTCTGAAACTGAGTGGGTTGATGTACAACCCATGTGAGTTCCACGTCTCCTTTGAAAATTCCATGGTAAACTTCCTGATAAGCCCCATTTAAATAACCCATTAAGCACTCATTTTGTTTTCTTTTTCTTTTTCTCTTTAGCCTTCCCTATTAGGAGGGAAGAATGTCAATGCTGCCATTCTCCTTTACCCCATCGCTGTTTCACTGATGCCAGACTGCCATGAACTCGGGGGGGGGGGGGGGGGAGGAGAAGAGAGCCAACCGGGGTGTTTGTGTGTGTTTGTGACCAGAAATTGAAAGCACTGCAAATGACCACCAGAGACATCAGTGTGCCAACCCCAAAGTCACCAGCTGGGAATGGAATGCGAATCATTGATGAGTCTGTCAAGCAGCAGAACTGTAATCAAAACAATCAGTTTGAATCAGAGGTGGTATTCAGCAGGTTCTGACCAGTTCTGGAGAACCGGTAGCAGACATTTTGAGTAGTTCAGAGAACCGGCAAATACCACCTCTGACTGGAAATTTTACAGTATCCTTCCCCTGCCATGCCCACCACGCCACGCCCACAGAACCGGTAGTAAAAAAAATTGAATCCCACCACTGGTTTGAATTCAATTGGACAACAGGGAGATAATGGGGGAGAGGACCTGGGAAAGGGGAAAGTAGTAGGCAGTTTTCACGCAAAACCTCAGATCTGCCTTTTTCTTATCTTGTAACCACTTGGCTTTAATAAATATATACCTTTCACTACAAATGCAGTCGAAATGATGGAGTCAGGACAAGGTACCCAAGTGGCCAATCAGAGGTCACTAGATGGCTACTAGATTTGCATTCATCTCTGTACTCAAGTTACATTATTATCAGCTTTTAGGAAGCAGTTCTCAACTTATGATTGTGATGGGCCTGCCCATTATGATTGAAAGTCATGACAATTGTTAAGCAAGGAGACCATGTGATCATCTTGCTCATAGACAAACCTCCCCCATCCTTGCTCTCCCCAGTGTGCTTATTAAACAAATGTGCAGGTTGTTAAATGGAGCTCAGGATGCCTCAGCAGTGGGGAAGACACTGTAAGGCCTGGTGCAGGCCCCAGCCCACTTGCCCCATGTCTCCCAAGGTCTCCATCACCTCCTGAAATATCCCTGCTCAGCTTCCTACTCCTTGGGTTCCCTGCACGCCTTGGGCATATCTCCTACCCCACCATCCTACACCCTCCATCCCCATCCCTGTCACCAACTGCTGCCTTACTTTTTGTAGATTTTTGAAGCTCTGGAGCTCACAATGGGGAAAGGGAACAGTAGATAAAATATCTCTTTCCCCAATCAAGCTAAATGTGCCATTATGCTTATTTTGACTGCCCCTTGTGTTAAATTGTTTTGCTTTTTACAGTTATTGTCATATTAATAGAATAAAGGAATGGCTCTCAGTTTGTGAGAGTCAACCGGTAAAGTCTGTTTAGCTTAAATTAATGAGAATTTGAGGATTTAAGAACCTTCAGAAGTTGTGAGTACTCCATCACTGGAGGCTTTTAAGAAGAGACTGGACAGACATTTGTCTGGAATAGTGTAGGATCTCCTGCTTGAACAGAGAGTTGGACTAGAAGACCTCCAAGGTCCTTTCCAACTCTGTTATTCTGATGGTCTCAGGCTTCTTCTCTTAGTGTCCCTGCAGGTTGATAAGACTTGGACTTTTGGGGAGGGTTTTTTCCCCACCTGGAAGGAAGTTGAACGAAAACCAGATGTGTTCCAGAAAACACAGATTTTCTTGAACACATCTAACCAGTTTGCAGAATTTTATTTATTTATTTATTTATCTTTTATACTGCCCCCTCTCCCAAATAGGGACTTGGGGCGATGAACAGCCATAATAAAACAATACAGTCCATAAAATTTAAAATAGAATTAAAAATATTAAATCAGTGGCTGAATTTGAAAATAAAAACCAATAAAAACCCGATAAAAGTTTAAAATTTAAAAAATTAAAACCCTTCTAATGGCACTAGGCCAGACCGGCCTGCTGAAAAAGGTGGGTCTTCAGCATGCACCGGAAGGCCCGTAGGTCAGTGATGGTTCATATCTCCGTAGGTAACTCTTTCCAGAGGGAGGATGCCCCCGCAGAGAAGGCCTGCACCCTCAGAGCCGCCGGCCGGCATCGCCCAGCCGACGGCACCCCAAGGAGGCCCACCCTGTGGGAGCGCACTGGCCGGCGGGAGGCCGATGGTGGCAGCAGGCGGTCCCATAAGTACCCGGGTCCCAAGCCATGGAGCGCTCACCAACAACTTGAATCGCACCCGAAAGGCCACCGGCAATCAATGCAGCTCGCACAGGAATGGTGTAATATGGGAGCTCCGAGAAGCCCCCAAGATCACCCGCGCGGCTGCATTCTGCACCAGCTGAAGCCTCCGGATGCTCTTCAAGTGGAGCCCCATGTAGAGAGCATTGCAATAGTCTAGGCGGGAGATGACGAGGGCAGAAATGACCATGCGCAATGCACCCCGATCCAGAAAGGGCCGCAACTGGTAGATCCGACGGACCTGACAAAAAGCCCCCTGGCGACGGCCACTATATGGTTTTCTAACGACAGCTGTACATCCAGGAGGACACCCAGATTGCGCGCCTTCTCCATGGGGGTCAAAAGTTCTCCCCCCACAGCCAGCGATGGAGTGAGCTGGCTGTACTTGGGCGCAGGAAACCACAGCCTCTTGGTTTTGGTTGGGTTGAGCCGAAGCCTGTTAAGACCCATCCAACTCCGCACAGCCTCCAGGCAGTGGGTCATCACTTCAACGGCTTTGTTGGAGTGGCCTGGGGTAGAAATGTATAGCTGAGTGTCATCAGCATACTGATGAAACTCTACCCCAAAATCACGGATGATCTCACCCAGCGGCTTCACATAAATGTTGAACAGAAAGGGCGAGAGCACAGACCCCTGAGGTACCCCACAGAACAGGGGCCTTGGGGTCAATCTCTGCCCCCCTGTCAACACAAATTGCGAGTGGTCGGAGAGGAAGGAGGAGAACCACCGTAACACGGTGCCTCCCACTCCCAACCCCCCTAACCGCTGCAATAAGATACTGTGGTCGACAGTATCAAAAGCTGCTGAGAGATCTAACAGGACCAAGACAGAGGAACAACCCCTGTCCCGGGCCCTCCAGAGATCATCCACCAACGTGACCAACGCCATCTCCTTGCTGTGCCCAGGCCTGAAACCCGATTGGAGAGGATCCAGATATACCATTTCCTCCAGGTGCTGAGGGAGCTGTCACGCTACCACACTCTCAACAACCTTTGCCACAAAGCGAAGGTTGGAGACCGGACGATAGTTCGATAATAATGTTGGGTCCAGGGACGGTTTCTTGAGGATGGGCCATTTTTTCTACAAAAAATTACGGTGCGAACTGGCTAAATCCCATCACTGGGTGTACTTACCCACAAAGTCTTTAAACCTGAGGCAATCTTGTAAAAAGCTGGTGCTTAAATACATAGGGCTTTTCCCAATTAGCACAATCATAAATCCGGTGACAGTGGAATTAAAATTGCCAAAAAGCTTCAAGCTCGTTCACCCAGTGTTTCATGGCAATCTTTTGAAACCTTTCTGCAGCTCAGGGTTAAGACTTGCTACCAAGCCATCCCCTCCGACCATCTTAGTGAGAGGAGAGGAACACTTTGAAATTAAAGAAATCCTTGATTCCAGGAAACGTACAGGGAAATTGCAGTATTGTGGAAGGGATGGCCATTACCAGATGCTGAGTGGATAGCAGCAAAGGATGTTAGGCATCTAGACTCATGAGCAAATTCAATGCTAAATATCCAAACTGACCCAAATAGGAGTGTTGGTACAGAATTTTGTGCTGTGAAACCTTCTGTACATTTTTTTGTAATTTTTTTTTATTTTTTTGTTACAACAAAAATTAATGTGTGAACAGCATGGTTCTGTAGTGTCTTACATTTTGATATAAATATGACAATATTCCTCTTACTTAATATAACTGACAATTTTTCAAATTTGATATTAATACATATGATTATTAAATTACCATCTTAATTATTCAATATTGCCATAAATTATTTTATGTCAATTGCTATGTTCCTAACCTCACTCCTTTTACTACCAATTATATATTAATAATCATGTTTGCAGTGTTTACCTAATTTGTACTGTAAATTATTTCCTTTCTCAATGACAGAAAGTTCTGGGTATTTGAAATGTTTCCTCTTTTGGATATTGATAATGTAGGAAGTTAGCACCCACCCCTCTCCTAGAAAAACTGAAGTAGCCTAGGAAATATTTAAAAGGCAGAATATTATATCTCCCTGGATGAGAAAAGGAGAAATATGTTTTAAAGACAAAGCAGCTCCCTGCAGCTCCCTGCCCCCCCTTCAGCTCCAGAGTGATGGGATTAAGGATGGCCCTCAGGAAATGATAGGATTACCCATATCATCACATGTTCTGGGAAGATTGCATTAGCCAGCACTCAGGTGGTCCAGACCAAGCCTACAAAGTTAAGACCCCTGCCCCTGGGAGTCTGACAGCCAATGGGATTCATTTCTTGCACAGGAACAGGAAACACTAAGGTGAGGCCCAACAGAGGTTATATAAGGGTTTCTCAACATCTTGGTTGGCCCTTTTTCCCTTTTTCTTGATCTCTTCTCACCTTGAAGCATGTGATCATCTTTCCTTCTCACTCTGGAGCTCCAGACCATGTGGCCCTGTACACCATTAAACTTTCCAAGCAGCTGAAATGTTTCCAAGCAATGTTTCCAGTGTCTTTTTCCCCACTTGGAACTGAACCCAGAAGGATATTTCTTTCAACAATAGTTCAATGTCATCCTTCTGCCCTTTTATTTGGACCAATGTTTGATGATGATGATATTATATATGCAGTCATGTTCAACGCTTGGTAATTCTTCCAATCTTGCACTACTTCTTTGAATTTTTCTGTGCATTGGCTGGTATTCATCTTTGATGGTATGTTCATGGCCAAAATATGTGAAACATAGTTTTGTGATTTTGCCTTCCAGTGCATTGTCTGGTCTTATATGCTACTTGTTTGTTAATTGTCTTTGTTGTTCAAGGAATATGCAGGAGCCAGACTAATGTTTTTCCAATGTAAATTATAATTCCAGTAATGTGGGCAGATATAGAATAAAAATGGTTGATATTTGGGTTTGCTATAAGATTTAGGTACTCAATAACTGTTTTAATCCAAGTGGACATAGGCCTAAGCATCTAAGTTCTGTGAAAGGCAAGTATCATCATTCAAACCAGAATGATTTATGATATTTATTATTTTAGCTAGAAACTGTAAGGAATGGCAAATACTTTTAGCCTATTTTTTCTTGTTCCATTTTATGTTCACTTTATTATGTAGGCATGTCTAATTGGCAAATGCCTGATTTAGAACTTTAGTGATGAACATATGTCAGTTAGGCTGAATAGTTGTTTCATAACACTTAACAATGAAAAATTATTTTGTAGTCAGTTTGTTTCTCATATAAGGTTGGTCTCATAAAGTTTTTGCATATTTTGGAATACTAACCAGAAAGTAATCTTATTGAATAGCAGGATGACAGATTTTCAAGGTTATTTGTGTAGTTAGTTCCCTTTTATTATTTTTACAAATGATTTGAGGCGGCGAACATATCCAAGACATCACTCTTATTTTTCCCACAACAACAACCTTGTGAAGTGGTTTGGGCTGAGAGACAGTAAGTGGCCCAAAATCACCCAAGCTGATTTTCATGGCTAAGGTAGGACTTGAACTCACAAGTCAAGTCTTGGTTCCTAACTAGGTACTATAGCCACTAGATGAAATTGACTCTCTACCATCAAGTACCAAGTTGATAGTAGGATGAAAGCTATGAAGTCTTGATGCAGCTTTATCAGAATCTATTGCTTGTAAATCCAAATGATGAAGATTCCAAAAGAAAAGAGACCCGGTACAGTAAGAGCCAAGATTTTAAAGTAACCATAAAATGTTCATACATTGTGTGCCATTGATTTTGGGATACATTTTCCCTAAACTAAAACAATTATGAATACAAAATGACAGACCATGATGGTCAAAGACTTGCCAAGTATTTTAATAATGGGCCTTCAGAGTTTTCTGGCTTGCATATTTGATACCATAGAAGACATTATACTGACCTCCAGATTACGCTTCCATTTTTGGATTCTTTTGCTGTATGATAGAAGTTGCTTGCTTCATCTCATGTCTATGCAGATTTTACCTTTCATATCAGGAGAAAGCTTCTGTATCATAGTTTATATAACCCCTTTTGGCATTTCAGAGGAATCTGATGATAAAATTCTATGAAATATGCAATTGGAGAGTTTCTTCTCACCTTCCTGTTGGAAGAGTACAGATGGGTTTTGCTACTGCCAAATAAAATAAAAATATCTCATTTCCCGCTAAATTAACATCACTTGTATTCACTATTCATATCAAATGTTGACTACTTTTTGGCATGCTAAGACACTTCTATATTTTAAAAGGGGATAAATAGATAACATTTGCAGTTGGAAGCCATTGGGAGAAATAAGTATGTATGAAATTATGCAATTTCAAAAACCAACATCTTTTTCTTTTAATATCTAACTGCTCACAACTTCTATTTTAAGAATGTGAATCAGCCAAAACATTCAATTTAAAACTGAATTCTGCTATTCAGAAAATAGTTCAATTCACCTTGAATTGATGGAGTTGATTTCCATTAATTTCCCCAAAGCTACATGCCTGATTTTAATTTAAACATAACTAGAAGATATGGAGGCACAGAGCCCAGTCAAAATAAACTTCTAATTTCTAATTTTAATGTGACAAAATGGGGAAATTATATATATATAAGTAACCTCTGTAGGAAAGCTATGTAAATATCTGATAGCATATTTCCAGCTAGCAAACTTTATAGAAACCTTTGGTGAATTGCAGCTCATTCCCTCAATGTCAACCGTCCTGTTGGCATATGCAGCAACTCCTTAGACATTATTTTACCGAGAATATAACTTTATTGATTGATTTATACAGGCACAGATGAAGCCAATTCCCTATTTCAATAAGGCTCTTAAAGCTCTCCTTGCTGCTTTTCTTCCAGAGGTGGAATAGAAAAAAAGACCAATTCCACCTCCCTCTTTGGGTCTCACTTTCACTCCATTTTCCCCCAGGGGGCTGTTTCTTCAAGTACGATTAAGAGTTCCATGTTGGAAATTTCTCACCCAGATGATCATACTGTCTTCTTGTGGTGGCTGTCCCAGCTTCAGAAAGGCACACAATGGCTGCCTTCCCCTGCTATCAGGTTGGAGAGCCTTCTCCAGATCAATCAGAGAGATTGCAGGCTCCCTGAGATCAACGGAGAATGCTCTCTTCTTTCGTCACCTCTCTGAGGCAATTTAGGTCCATTTGGATCTCTCTGACAGCTTGGATTTTGACAGTCCCACAGAGCTTCCCATGAGGTACATCATGTCACCATGACATCAGCCCTGCTCTCTCTCCATGGCAAAACACCAGGCCTGGATGGACTATCAGCAGAGCTATATAAAACATTACAAAACTCTTTAAGCAACTCAATGTTGGAAGTTTTTAATGAACTATTGATAGAGATGAAAGTACCCAATTCTTGGATGGAAGCATATATCACTCTCATACTGAAAGAAGACTCAGTCCTACAACAGATAAAAAAACTATAGACCGATATCTTTATTGAAAGTGGACTATAAAATATTTGCTTCAATAATTGCAGAAAGACTAAAGAGATTCCTAAACCAATTTATACAAGCAGATAAGCATATCCAGAGAAGCAAATGGTGTTTATCTTCCTAGATGCACAGAAGGCGTTCGATAATGTGAACTGGCAATTTATGCTAGCACAATTGAAAGATATGGATTTTGGGGAGAGATTTATTAAAACAATTAAGGCAATATATCATAAACAAACCGTAAAGGTGATGATAAACAGATATATGACTGAGAAGGTTAAATTAAGAAGGAAACAGGACAGGGGTGCCCCTTGTCACCATTATTATTAGCATTGACACTAGAAGTATTAAATAGAAATATTACACAAGATGTGGATATAAAAGGTATAGAAATAAAAAAGGAAAAGTTTAAGTTACAGGCATTTGCAGGTGACAGTCTTTATTGTAGAAGATCCACAAGAAACAGGCCTAAGTTAATAAAAAAACTGGAAGAGTATGGTGAAGAGGCAGGATTGAAAATAAACAGAAAAAAACTTAAGATCCTAGTGAAAAATGTTACAGAGAAGCAGAAAAGGGAGTTAATGAAGAGACTAGATATCCAGATTAATAAGAAAGTTAAATATTTAGGGATTCAATTAACAGCAAGCTGTGTAACAATTAAGGGAGATAATTATTATAAATTGAAACAACAAATTAAGATAGATCTGGAAAAATTTGCAATTAACGTTAATAGGAAAAATAGCAGCAGTTAAAATGAATATATTGCCAAGATTATTGTACCTGTTTCAAACAATTCTAATAAAATTGGAAAAAAATATTTTGAAGACCTTAATAAAGTAAGGGAAAAAAGCATGAATTAACTTAAAAATGCTACAAGATACAAGAATTAGAGGAGGTTTTGGATTACCAAACTGGGAATTATTCTACCAGGCTGCGGAGGGATGAAAGAATGGATGAGGAATACAAGATTATTCACTCTGGAGGGGGACGACTTGCAATTGGGTTGGCATGCCTTGTTATGGTATGGGAAAAGTAAGATACATGGTTATTTTCAAAAACATTATATAAGAAATGAATTACTGTTAATATGGGAGAAAATTAGAGCACAGCACTATTTGAAGATACCAGTTTGGCTTTCAACAATGGAAGCACTTATTCATCCAAATATTATTAATATGGGAAATATTGTTAGATAAAGATATCTTGAATTGAAAAGGGTGAGCACAAAACTAAACAAGAATTAGAAGAGCAAGGGATTGATATGGTTTGGTATTCATTGTGTAAATACAATCTAGATATGAAAAATATATTAAACTGGATTGTTTTTATAAAGAATTGACAGAATCGGACAAAATACTAACAGGAAGAAAGATTAATAAAAACTGTATTTATTAGGTATTAAATTGGAAGACAAACAAGTGAAGGAGACAATGATTGCATGGGAAAATTTTTTGGTTATACAATAGAACTAGATAAATGACAGAGACTGTGGGATAAAAACTATAAGTTAACAATGTCAACTGCATATAAATCTAAACATCCTTGCCAACCTTGTTGATGCAAAATGCCATCTATAGAACTTCTTAAATAAAGAAAATTTATATAAGATGTTCTATAGATGGCATTTTGCATCGGCAAGGTTGGCAAGGAAGTTTAAAGATAAATCAGCTAAATGTTCGAAATGCCACCAGATACTCAGATCATATTATCATATATGGTGGACATGCACAGAAGCCAAAAATATTGGACAATAATACATAGTTGGAAAAGATGATACAGCAACATATCTATTTAAACCCTGAAATATTTTTGTTGGGGATCTTACCTGAAAATTATAGTAAAGAGAATGTATACTTAATTATCCATGTATTAACTGCAACTAGGATTGTATTTGCAGAAAAATAGAAAAGTGAAGAGATTCCAACTGATGAGAATGTGATCAGGAAAATATTAGAATGTGCTAAAATGAATAGGTTAACACTTGCAATTAAAGAAAAGGAACAAACTGAATATTATTTTATATAGGAATCTTGAGAATAAATATGGGAATTAGAAATTAAAAAAGATTAGTGAAATATAGAAAACATGCTAATAGAACCAAATATGTTAAGATAGGGATTGTTATAATAATTAGATGTATTATGTATATTAGTACTAAGTAAGAATAGAGAATTAATATCAATATAATGAATATGATATTGGTACCCAGATGACCCACTGTTTAAATGGAAGATGGATTGTTTTAAAATAAAATTTTTAAAAAATCAGATTCCTAACCAACCTAGCTGACAACTTTGTCATCCAAAAGGTAGAGGAGAGAATTAGAAGTAAAGCTATACTGGATCTAATTCTTACTAATATAGAAAAAGTGATAGAGGGAATTGCGGAACCTTGGGTGAAAGTGACCAGGTCATACTGGAATTCAATGTAATGCAAACACAAGCAATAGAAAATAACCCAAACAGTGTCTTAAACTTTAAAAAAGCTGATTTTAACAGAGAGAGACTAGAAAAGATTCCACAGATGAAAATCATTAAGGGGAAAAAAAACTCAGGAAGCTTGGTAAATTCTAAAAAATGTGATCATAAAAGCCCAGTTCAACTCTATACCATGGGTGTGTGTGTGTGTGTGGAATTCAAGAAGAAACCAGCATTGCTGCACAAAGATCTCTCTAACAAGCTAAAAAAGGACAAATACAAAAAAAGCTCAGAATGAACAAAGACTTGCAACTAAAGTCAAAGATAATTTAAAAAGTTTTTTTTTCAACATATTAATAATAAGAAAAAAGTTAAGGAACCAGTAGGTCCCTAAAGAGAGAAGATGGCAAGGAAGTAATAGGCAAGTAGGGAGAAGGCAGAGCTGCTTAACTCATTCTTTCCATCAGTTTTTAAGCAAAAAGAAATTATCGTAATGAACAAAAAAAAACTACTTTAAAAGACAAACTAAAAATTAAAATAAACAAGAAAATGGTAAGAGAACACCTATCTGACCTTGTTGAATATAAATCAGTGGAACCTGACAAATTACACCCCAGAGTTCTGAAGGAGCTGGCAGATGTTATCTTAGAACTATTGTACCATATCTTTCCTGGAGCACCTGGGAAATACCTGAGGATTGGGAACAGGTTCATATGGTTCCCTTCTTCAAGAAAGAAAAAAAAACAAACCCAGGAAACTACAGTCTAACATCAATATCTGGGAAGATCCTGGAATATTTTTTTTTTAAAACCACAGATCTGCAAACAACCATAAGAAAATAAAGTTATAATTAGTAGCCAGAATTGGTTTGTTAAAAACAGATCATGCCAAACCAATCTCATCTCATTTTTTTGATAAAGTCACTAAATTAATAGACCAGTGAAATGCTGCGGATATAGTATACTTAGATTTCAGTTAGGCATTTGACAAAGTAGACCACAACCTACTTCTTGATAAGCAAGAAAAATGTGGAATAGACAATATCACCACCAAATGGATTGGTAGCTGGATGATAAATTGTACTCAATGAGTAGTCCTTAATGGTACTACTTCCACATGGAAAGAAGTAAGCAGTGGGGTACCATGAGGTTCCGTTTTATGCCCAGTACTCTTCAATATCTTCATAAATGACTTAGATGAGGGAATAGAAGGGGAACTCATCAAATTTGCAGATGACACTAGACTGGCAGAATTAGCCAATCCCCCAGAAGGCAAACTCAGGATCCAAAGATATCTTGACAAACATGAACAATGGTCCCTATCCAACAAAATTAATTTTAATGTAAAGAAAAGCGAAGTTTTACACTTAAGACAGGAAAAAAAAATCAAAGGTATAAGTACAGATTAATTGAGACCTGGCTCAAAAACAGTAACTTAAGAAGAACCTTGGAGTCCTAATGGTTGATCACTTGAATGTGAGCCAGCAGTGTGCAGCAGCAGCAAAGAAGCTAATGCAATCCTGGGTTTTAAAAACAGAGGCATAGAATCAAGATCATGTGATGTATTAATACCACTTTATAAAACCCTAGTAAGACCACATCTGGAATACTGCAATCAATTTTGGTCACCATACTACAAAAAATATGTTGAGACTTTGGAAAATGGTCAGAGAAAAGCAACTAAGATGATCAAAGGCCTGGAGACTAAAACATATGAAGAAAGGCTGCAGGATTTGGCTAGTCTAAAGAAAAGAAGAATTAGGGATAACATGATAGCAGTATTCCAGTATTTGAGGGGCTGCCACAAAGAAGCAGGAGTCAAATTATTCTCCAAAGCACCAGAGGGCAGGACAAGAAACAATGGTTGGAAACTAATCAAAAAGAGATGCAACCTGGAGTTAAGGAAAAACGTCACAACCGACAATTAACCAATGGAACAGCTTGCCTTCAGAAATAGTGGGTGCTCCATCACTGGAGGTTTTTAGGAAGAGACTAGTCAGTCACTTATCTGAAATGGGATAAGTTTTCTTGCTTGAGCAGGGGGCTGGACTAGAAAACCTCCAAGGTCCCTTCCAGCTCATCCTATCCCATCCTATCCTATCCTATCCTATCCTATCCTATCCTATCCTATCCTATCCTATTCTAATTTTATATTAGTCTACTTCCATTGTTAACTTTTATTTTATTCTTTACTGTTATTATTTTTATATTTGTTATTTTTTTTCCATTTTATTGTTGTAAGTCGCCCAGAGTAGCCCCACAGTGTTATGGGCAGTAAATAAATTTATCAAAGAAATAATTAATTCAATATATTAGAACAGGTATTGGCCTAGGGCAGGGCTGTCAAACTCGGGCTGGATGTGTCATGTACTGGCCACACCCAGTTTAGCGAACGGGGAAAAAAGTCCCAATATGTCCCATGATGCAGACCTGTTGACTTGAGTTTGACATCCCTGGTCTAGGGGCTCATTACTGGCCAGCTGATTTGATCTAACAGTTGGCATACTTTGGGTTCTTTCAATGAAACAATGTGATTTATTTGGGCCCTGGAAGTGCATCTACTCAGAGCAGTGTCTGTCATCTGGAACAAGGTCCATCCCCCGTCCCCCAGGAATTCAGACAGTTCCCACCCTGCTATCAGTACTGTAGCTGCAGAAAGAAGTAATGAAAATTCCAACTTTTGGATAATGAAAACTCCATTTACAATCTTGTGGGAGGGAAGAAGGGAAGAGAAAGCAAGTGTTCTTTTGAAAGAGACCCTCATGAATCAAGTCTACAAAATTATGTTTTTATAGAATCAATAAACTAGGTCTACAAAAAGGAGCACCACAGAAATGTCCTGTTCTTGTCTATGACTATTTGCAGAGTAATCATGACTACTGTACTTAGTTTCTGAAATCTCAATGATTTCAAAATGAAGTTTCTAAAATCTCTTATCAGTAAAACAGACTAATGCATTTTGTTATCTTCATTATTCATTGAAGGGAAACTAGCATTTTGGGTGCAAAGAAGGCAAATAGCTCAGGAGGAAATGCAACCTGTGACACCTCTGGCACTTATTCCCATGTGCTTCTGGCTTCCTTTGCAGGTGAATGATAAGGGAAGATAAGTAAGTACCATTAATTAAGAATGTGAAAGAGGGACAGTATTTTGCTTGAAAGTGAGAGTAGGAACAATTGCATGGAGAGAAAAATCTGACCAGTACACAAACTAAATCTACAAGGACTATCTTCTATTTTATTGCATCCTCAACAATTAAAAATAATCTGACTCATCTTATGAAAGGAGAGGTTATTTTAAGGTGCAAGTGAAACAGGTGAATGAGAAAGTGTCTTAAAAACGAACTTTTAACCTGCACATGTTTGTAATCATTTCTTCAAAAGTGAAGGCTTAAGAGAAGGGGGAGTGGAAATCAACTGCCCTCTGCTGGATAAACCAAAATGTCTATGGAGTTTTTCAGTCATCCAAGTCATAGTTGTCCCAAAGGTGCTTTTTTCAAGAGGCAACTGGGCTTTTTTGTTTTTCTTTGAAGACCTTTCGTTTCCCAGACAAGAAGTTTCTTCAGAGAAGAGGATTTTGGAGAGATTTTTTTTTTTTAAAAATTGTAATTAAGGCTGTGATTCTGGAAATTATTTATTTATTTATTTGATTTATCAATTGCTTACAAGGTAATAGGTATAAGAATAAACATGAGTAAGAATACAGGAAATAGGTACGAATAAATGGGGACAATAGGTAGGCACGATGGTGCACTTATGCATGCCCCTTAAAAAAGATGCTTTTTTCAAAAAGCAACTGAACTTTTTGTTTTTCTTTGAAGACATTTTGTTTCTCATCCAAGAAGTTTCTTCAGCTGAATGTACCAATCACCATTGCAAACAGGAGGAAGAGCTGTTAAACCCGAACTCTTCCCGAGCCTTCTATAACTTTGTTAATGCCAAACTTAAAAACTCGAAATCTATCCCACCCCTAAAAGGGCTTAACGGGGAAGATTGTAATGATGAAGCTGTAAAGTCCAGCCTCTCGAATACATTCTTCAGTTCAGTCTTTGTCGACAGCAAAGCTGCTGCCCCCCCATTTCCTAGTTGCACCACAACAAATTGTAACAACCTACTACATATTGACTTCGCAGCAGTTAACTTTGAAACAGCACTACATAACCTTCATCCCTATCTATTGGCCCTGCTGGATTATGTGCCTATTTTTTGAAAAAGCTTGCCACTGTCCTAGCCGAACCTCTAAGCACAATCTATGAGGTATCTTTCAGAACCAGCTCCCTGCCCGACTTATGGTCATTAGCTACAGTCATACCTATTTTTAAAAAGGGAGACCCTAATCTAGTAGAAAATTACAGACCAATCTTGTTGTGTTGTGTCACCTGTAAAGTCATGAAATAAATTATAAACCAATCCATCACCCTATACTTAGAAACAAACAACCTACTTTCTAACAAGCAGTTTGGTTTCAGGAAAAAATTGTCCTGTAATCTGCAACTCTTATACTGCAGAAACATTTGGACTACACATCTAGATCAGGGTAAAGCAATAGACACAATCTACATAGATTTCTGCAAAGCCTTTGATTCAGTGGTGCATGACAAACTACTGCTGAAACTTAGTTCTTACAGCATCTCCGGACAGGGGTGGGATTCAAATTTTTTAACAACTGGTTCTGTGGGTGTGACTTAGGTAGTGGGCATGGCTTGGTGGTCATGTTATTGGCTTGGTGTGGCCAGCTCAAAATCACTCACATCGAGGCTTGCATCTTCTTGCCTGTTCTCTCATGACTGTGGGGATGCTGCAACAGTCGTAAGTGTGAAAATGGTCATAAATCACTTTTTTCAGTGCCATTGTAACTTTGAATGGTCACTCCACACAAGCAAAGTACCAGCAAAAGAGGGAAAAAAACTCCAGAGAAGTTCCTGAGACAGGAAGTCTAGTCCTGCCAAGAATGTAATAAGGGTTAATGGAGAGGCAGTTTCTGTAAGCAACACCAGAATATTTCCTTCCTGCTTTCCTTACAGGATTAGGCCAATAATTTCTTCTAACAACTGGTTCTCCGAACTGCTTCAATGTTAACAACCGGTTCTAGTGAATAGGTGCGAACTGGTAGAATCCCATCCCTATCTCCGGACGCTTACACAAGTGGATAGCCATGTCCCTGTCAAACAGGCAACAAATGGTCAAAATAGGGAAGGCCCTATCAAATCCAGCACATTAATAGCGGTGTTCCCCAAGGCAGTGTCTTAGGACCCACACACTTGTTTTACATCAATGACCTATGTGACAACATTAACAGCAGCTGTGTCCTCTTTGCCGATGTCATAAAATTATTTAACACCACTGATAATGCTGCATTCCTACAAAGCAACCTTGACTATGTGTCAGAATGGTCACACAATAGGCAACTCCAAATTTCAATTAACAAATGCTCTGTCCTATACATTGGAAAAACAACAACAGAACACCAAATACAAGTTAGGCGAAAGCGATCTTGTAGATGACCCTCACTCTGTCAAGGACCTAGGAATATTTATCTCAAATGATCTAACCCCCAGAGCTCACTATAACAGCATTGCTGAAAAGGCTTTAAAAATTGTTAACCTTATTTTACAAAGCTTCTTCTCCGGCAACGACTTCTTTAGCTTCAACCACAATAATACATGGGCAAACAAATCGGCACAAACTCAAGGTAAACTGCTTCTAACTCGATTGCAGAAAATATGACTTCAGCAACAGAGTGATCAACACCTGGAACGCCCTATCAGACTCCGTTGTTACAGCCTCAAACCCTCACAGCTTCAACCTCAAACTGTCTACTGTGGACCTCACCCCATTCTTAAGAGGTCCTTAAAGGGGGTGTGCATAAGTGCACTAGCATGCCTTCCATCCCTGTCTCACTATCCCCATTTATCTGTATTTACTTTCTTTGTTCATGTTTATGTTCATACCTATACTTGTTATCTTGTACATGTTTGATAAACAAATAAAATTAAATTAAATAATTCCCGGTCACAGACTTCATTATGTTTTTTTTTTAATTTCCCTCTAAAGCAACAATATGTAAGTTGAAAAAAATAAGCAAATTTATACAATATAACCGGGATGCCTCCATTTTTAAAAAATGCAGTTGCATCATGGTTGGAAGATTATAAACAGGGAAAAACATGTCCTTTTAAATTTTTTGCCTGCCTAGTTATAATAGTAGTGGCATTTTGGAAAAACTTGTAGAGATACTGGCTATAAATCTATCAAAAGCATCACTATCAAATGACTGGGGGAAATTCCATTTGTTGAAGGAATAGATCTAAAATTGAGTTGAACAATCAAAACAAAACTTTTAGCCTTAAGTAAACTAAACAAATCCTTTATACAGGTAGCCCTCGACTTATAACAGTTCATTTAGAGACCATTCAAAGTTACAACGGGAATGAAAAATGTGACTTACAATCGTTTTTCATAAGTTACAAACTATGCAGCATCCCCATGATCATGTGATCAAAATTTAGATGCTTGTCAACTGGATATTTGATTTTTGCTGTGTCCCAGGGTCATGTGATCATCTTTTGAGAGCTTCAGACAAGCAAAGTCAATGGGGGAGCCAGATTCACTCAACAACCAGGCTACTAACTTATCAACTGCAATGATTCACTTAACAACTGTGGCAAGAAAACTCATAAAATGGGGCAAAACTAACAACAAATGTCTCACTTAACAACATAAATTTTGGGCTCAATTGTGGTTGTAAGTTGAGGACTACCTAGGGGTGGGCCGCTGGGGGTTTGGAGGGATTGGCGAGAGCCTCTAGCTAAGATTCTGTGCAGTCTGGAGAACCCCCAAATCCCACTCCTGGCTGGCCCCGCCCATTCTGCCCCTCTCCTCCCCGGAGTCCCCATGTGGCCCATTTTGGATGCAGGTAAATGCAGGGTATGGATGGAGGCTTGGGGAGGGTGAAAAACAGACCTCCCAGAAGTTTGGGAAGGCCGGAAATGGACCCATTTCTGCTTCCAAAGAGCCTCCGGAGCCCAGGGGGGCCGTTTTTCACCCTCCCGGAGGCTTGACAAAAACCTCCAGAGCCCGGGAAGTGCAAAAATGCCTCCCCTGCCATGGTGCAGGAAGCCAACTAGGCCGCACCCACCATGGCCACACTCACCCAACCACTGGGCAGAGAACCCTTTGTTAAAATTTTTGCAGCCCACCCCTGGGACTAGCTGTATTTCCATGGTATGTAAGGTATGTGCATACAAATAGAAATTGGATCTATCTTACAATTGGGTCCGTCACAGCATAAAAATAATGAAGTATGTTTAACATCTCTGTTTGTTATTTATCACATATATGATTATGGCACCAGTTGTAAATATGTATGCCATTATTATTGTTGTAAGTGTGTGGAAAAGAGGGTTTCCTTTCCCTTTTTCTGAAGGATCAATCTCAGTTTAAAAATAGTTTGAAAGGCTCCAAAAAGTATTGGCAAGTCAATTTATCAAGAATAGGTTACTTCCAGTATTATTGAATAAATGTGGTTTTAAAATGTCTGGTTTTTGGATTTATGGAGGAATATTTGTAGCTTTAGAAATTATATTATGTCACCTGGAAGAGAAAACCAATATGTCACAGAGAAGTCAAGAATGAAAAAAGTAAAAATAAAAACCACAAGCATGTTGTCTTTATTAGAAAGAGATACAACCAATTTCTCTCCCTGAATTATTTTACAGTTTAAAAACTCAGAATAATGTACAGGTAACACACAAAAATGGGAGTAAAGAAAACACAAAGGAAACAATACAGAGAAAAATATTTAATCATATGAAACTAAGCAAAATGAAATGTCATTATTTTTAGCTACAGTACAAACAATATAAATAAGATGTTATGGAGTCAATGTAAAATAAGTGTGAATGAGGTAATAAAATCTAACAAATGCTTTTTAAAAATTTACACACAGTTGATATTATTATTTATACATTATTTACAGAACCAAAGTGTCAGTTACTGGCTAGGGAATTGTTATCTCAAATTTATCTGCTCCCTTTCTGCTATTTTAATAAGAAGTACATAACTGATAATTTTAAAAAATGAAATGTAAATAATTGGGAGAATAAGACCATATAAGATTTGATCTACTAATAAGTCTAAATTACTATCATAGTGTTTTGAACGTTTTATAAAAAATCCAGAAACCATGCTCAGATCACACTAATCATTTTAATAGAAATTATAAGCAAATTGCTTTCAAAATTGTGAATCTGGAATGTCCGATTTTTGACAGAATCAATAGATAATGTGGTTAAGAACGTATCTTCACATTTTTACATATATAAAGAGAAAAGAAAGCGCAACCAAGAAATTGAAGATGTAGTTTCCTTCATTCATTCAAGTTTTTTTATCCTGTAAAAATTAAATATAAGAAAATCAACCCCTTAAAAAACTAACAACGCTGGCTTTGTCTAGAAAACCAGTAATAATCTTATCAATAAAAAAAAATCCATATAGTTCCATGGGGAATAAACTCATTTCCAAAGAGACAAGACAAAACCTGGAGATCTGGAACAAATAGGAGGACAAAGGAAGTCCTCCTGATGTTCAGCAACTCAAACTCTCAAACCTGGGATTATATAGATTTTTGATAATCACAACTAGGGTAGAAATAGGTTTCACATAAAATATACATATAAGTTTCAAAATTGCTCCAACCTCCCCGCCGCACTGTGGTCAATCTATAATCTGTACCTCCACCTCAGACCAAAATGTTTGGAATTACTTTAAAAAAAAACTGGATTGCAAAGATTGATCAACCAACCCTTCAGATACTGATTTTTCCTTCACTAAGAGGATTTCCTGAAAGAATGAAGTTTGTCCCATGTGTGAATCATTTCTACGCTCTGTGCTTGCCCTTCAGGAAGTGTCTTCTCACGCTGTGTTTTCCAGGCTGTTATGTCTGACTATGAAGAGCTGATTGCTGTATTTTAGTTAACCTTGTTTTTTGTGTGTATGTGTGGTGTTCTACTGTTAGGTAGAGAGAAGAAGGAAAAGCAGGCAAGCAAGTAATTCAGTTAGCAAACACTGAACATTTCAGCAAACGTTTTATAACTCTTCAAATGAAATAGTTTAAATAGAAGGACGAGGGGCACATAAAAATAGATACAGGAAAAATTTACAATTATTTCAAGTACATTCTATATAATTGTTCTCCAAGTGGGAATAAAGTCAGAAATGTTTATTCAAACATTTGGCTGCTCAAGAATTGGCATTCCCAGAATCAAATTTCAGAGAATATTCCAATGCAAAGTTTTACTTATACTGCCTGTTCATTTTACATTATGTTTTCTCCATCTTTCTGAAAAAAAAAGAAGTGTCATGCCAGGATTAAAGGATGTATTAAATCACAATTTAAAATAATTGGAACTGTGACATAGAAATGATGTATTTAGGATAACAATGTACTATTTTGAAAAAGAAAGAAGTCATGCATTTATACATTTTCAAGGGTGTTTTATAAAGATCAAAGCACATTTATGGTTATTATTATGGTATTATTATTATGATTCATTGCGCAGTCACCTAGATATTCAGACTGGATTTGGCATTTTTATTCACCTATTGGGTCCTTCCCGAGAACCTAAAATAGGCAGATGTTGATATTTGATGGTGTTAGAGGCATTATTATTAAGATTATTACAATTATAATCTCTTTTATTCATTAAACATGAAACTCAGTCAACTGAACATTTAAAAAATATCACAAATATCATTGACTGTTGCTGATGGTTGAAACAGCCAGCATCCTAGATATCAACCAAGTATCTTCTTAAAATGTATGATGTTCCGAGTAGCACAGTTTTTTGCAATTCCACTGGTTTTATTGCAGAAAGCTGCAATTTCTTGATGTAGTTTGTAAAATTCTTGGACATGGTACCAAGTGCCCCGATGACAATGAGTATCACTGTCACATGTTTCAGCCATAATTGCCTAGTTTCGATGGCCAGGCTGCAATGTTTCATGATTTTTTCCAGTTATTTTTTTTTTACTCTGGCGTCTCCTGGTACAGCAATATCAATAAATTGTACGTTTTGGTTTTTAACAACTGTGATATCTGGTGTGTTGTGTTCCAAATTATGATCCGTCTGTATTTGAAAGGCCCACAAGATCTTCACCTTCTAATTTTTGACAACTTTTTCTACTTTATGTTCCCATGACTTTTCGGATATAGGTAAGTCATATTTTTTACATAATGACCAATGGATTAATTTAGCAACTCGGTCATGTCTAACTTTATAATCAGTTTGCATGATTTTGCTGCACTCATATATTAAATGTGAAACAGTTTCAACTTTGTTGTTGCAAAGTCAGCAGTTTGGATTGTCAATGGATTTTTGTATCTTCGCTTTCATGGCGTTAGTTGTAGTGCTTACTCTTGAGTAGCCAGTATTAAACCTTCTGTTTCTTTCTTGTTGGTTCCCATCCTAAGCCATGCCCTTGTAAAGTTGTATTACATTTTCCTTCAATGTTTTCAAGTGCTGTCCATGCAAAGCTTTGGTTTTCCAGCCATTCAACCTGTCATCCAGCTGTTTCCTCTTATAATCTGCCTTTGTTTCTGTTGTTTTTATAATTGTCTCCATTTTCACAACCTGCAGAAATTTTTCTGTACTTTTGATTCACATAGTCATTCAAATTTCATTTTTCTTCTTCTACAATTCGATGGTATAGTTTGCAATAGCTCTCCGCCCCTTATTCTTCTTGGAGATACAACCTGTCAATGTCACTTTGTGGGTGTAAAGCGTGGTACATATTCAAAAGTTTATGCGTTTTCCAGTCCAAGATTTCCAGTTCAGCCACAATCCAGTTGATGATTTCAGCTGGGTAGCGTATCATTGGAACTGTCCATGTATTAATGGCTTTAGTTATGTTTCAGCATTCAGCTTTGATTTTAATATTTTGTGGACCCTTCTTTTATGTTGACTCTTTGACTTCTCCATTTATTCTTTCCCCATAGAAATGTCATCATATTTATAATAAAAAAAGAAATCTATAGAATTCCTATTTACATATCTATAGCATTAAGCATTTTTGTAAAACTATTTATAAAGACCTCTTTTTTGTATTTTCGGATCTGTGCATATAAACGAGGCAGAAAGATATTCCTTGTTATATATGAACATCCAAATAAGGTGGACCTCTTCACAACCTCAGCCAGCATGGACAATTGGCAACCTAATTTCTGTTACAGAATTGCATTTGTGGTATATGAAGTCAGACATCTGTGCAAACACTACAAAGAAACTTGTAGGTCTTAAAAGACTAATTACTGTAATAGTAGTAAAAGTTTTCATGGGTCAGAACCCATTTAATCAGATGCACTCACTGGGTAGTATCTGTCCAACTATATTCTGTGAAATAAGCCATTTTCTCATATTGCTTTCTCAAGCATGATTGAAGCCTAGATCTTGTTAATCTGTTCATGACCGAAGAATTTTTCTGGTTTTATAGAAAGTCTTTAAGCTTAAGTATTGCTGCTTTCAAATTCTGAAGGGCTACATTTATCAGATCTACATTTTAAAATTGTTACAGTTATAGGCAAAATATTTTCTCCATGGCAACTATATTTCCTTGTTTTCAGATGAGAATTGCAGGTACTATATATAAGGAAGTAAATATTTATACCATATTCTTTTGATATTAATAAAGCCCAAGTATTAATAGCAATTATAAAATTAATAAAATCCAATAGTTTTCTTTGGCTAAAATTATTATTGATATAAACAAAGCTGATGTGCAAATTACAACCTAATAGTTTAAAGTATTAAAGTAGTTTATGTATTTAGGAAAAAGGTAATCACACCATCCTTTATGCCATATTTTTATCCCTGAGATCCTCCATTTGTTATACATTTAGTGAAACCTTTCTCTCCTGAGATAGTGAATGCCTAGGCAATGTCTCTGTATAGTGTTGCTTAGATTCATTCATGCGATACATCACTTGTAAAATACAAGCTAGAAATTCAGAGACCATGAGTTCTAGATTGCCTTAGAGTTCTAGATTGCCTTACAAAGCCTGCTGGGTGATCTTTGGCCAGTCACTTTCTTTCAGCCCTTAGGAAGGAGGCAATGGCAAACATTTTGAAAAACATTGCCAAGAAAACTGCAGGGACATGTTCAAGTAGTCTGAGAATCAAATACAATTAAACAGAAAGGGAAAAAAATACCTTTGTGCATGTACCAATAAAGGAGAATATTTGGAGTTTAGGGTTGAAATCAGGAATCCTTAGTGCCCTCTGAGCTTGGGTACTTTCTTGCAGACACGTCATTATCCAAACTAGGTAATATCATCAGTGCTAGTGATGTAGTTCCAGCACTGATAGTATCACCTAGTTTGGATAATGAAATGGCTGCAAGAAAACAACCAATCAGAAAGCACCAAGAACCCCTCATTAATGCATGTAATTAGAATGCACTATTTTCTAATGAATATGCTCCCTTAGCATAGGGGGGAATGTAACAATACCAGTACCGCATCTTTCAAAGACCATGTCCAAATGAATAGAATCATAGGTTGGAAGGGAACTTGGAATTCTTCTAATTCAACCAGACTTTGTATCACCTCAGACAAATGGTTGTCCAATACTTCCTTCAAAATCTCCAGCAATGGTACACCTACAACTCTGGGAGGCAAGCTGTTCCATTGATTAATTTCTTTCACCGTCAGGAAATTTCACCTTAGTTCTAGGTTGGATCTCTCTTTAATGAGCTTTCACTCACTGCTCTCTTTAATGAATTTTCACTCTTTGCTTCTTGTCCTGTCCTCAGGAGTTTCAGCATCTTTTTGTATTGTGGTGACCAGAATTCCAAATATGGCTCACTAGTGCTGTATAGAATGGCACTATAATTTCTTGTGATCTTGATGGTATCCCTCTGTTGGTGCAGCCTAGGACTGCATTGGCCTTTTTGGCAGCTACAGCACACTGCTGGCTCATATTTAAGTGATGGTCCATCTTACAGGCACTCCTTTCAGTCAGATACTGCCTATCCGGTACCTGTGCATTTGATTTTTCCTGCCTAAGTGCAGGAACGTACTTTTCTCATTATTTAACTTTATGAACTGCATTGAGCTGAATTAGGGGGAATCTTCTGGAGAAAACTTGGAGCTCACTCATTGCAGGGAGAAGGAAAGGTGAATCTTGCAAGTGGACATTGGTCATGTAATGTTCTTATGGTACCACAGCTACATTTAATTTGTATAAAAAACTTTGGAGAGCAAGAAATCAATCTATTCCCTCCACTTGAAGTGCAATAAAGTGTGATTATAGTGCAGGTGTATATATAATTTATTTAATTAACCTTGCTGTATCCCTGATATTAATAAGTGGACACTGGGTACTGAGTGTAGCTTTCAGAAATATATTGTTACAAAAATAAATGATTTTTCACTAAAACAATAACATTGCGGCTTAAAACTACTGGCATCTATTTGATCATAAAGTAAAATTTACTAAAATATGATAAAAGAGAAAGAAGGTTTTCACTAAATATTTAGTGGTATTAATGAACAAACCATGAGTGATTTGCAATTCTAAGGCAGTTGAGAATAAGCTGGAATTTGAACAATTACAAAAACTGACATGTTGCCTCTTGGTCCTTTTCCTGATTAAGCCGAGGAGTCTATGATCATCTGACAATAACATCACAGGTGACCTGATAGCAAAATACATCAACATATTTGAAAGCTCAGAATGTTGTTCTATAACATGGAAGCTCTTCAGCAAGTCTTCTAGAATTTTGTAAAATAGTAGAGGAACATTAAATAACAATGATCCTCATATTTTTGAGCTTGAATTGATATTCAGGATTTTATTTTAAAAATTATTTGTTCACACTACTGCATGTCTCAAAAAAGTAATATAAAAACTTGAGAAAGAATCACTGACGAACATGATGAATGAAAAGACAACTTGATACCACCAACATGGGAAGAGGCACACATAATTTTGATTTACAAAGAAGTGAATGGTCCAGAAAAACTACAGTCATATAGACCAATGCCTTTGTTGAATGTAGATTATAAAAATTTTAAAATAATACTAGTTGAACTAAACTGATTATATTCTGAGAAGGAACAATAAAAATAGTAGTAGGTTAATAATTAACAGTAGACCATATTAAATTAAAAACGGCAGTAATTTTTCTGGAAATAGAAAAAGTTTTTGACATCATCCATTTACCATTTCTTTTAGCAGTACACAATAAACTAAATCTCAGAAAAGATTTCAAACATTGAATTAAATATATATATATCATTGGCAACTGCAAAAATCAGAGCCAATGGAACATGCTTTTCAGCTTTCCAAATAAGCTGGTAAGATTCCCATTTCCCCTCTTATTAATAATTGCTTTAGAAATATTCGTAAAAAGCTTTGAGATGACAAACAAATGCCTGGTCTCAAAACGCGTACAGAGTAATATAAGTGTAAATGTTATGCAGATGATGTAATATAAACTATAACAGAAACACAAAGTGCAAAAAGACACTTGATAAAAACTATTCACAGCTTTGGAGAATTCTCCAGATATAGAATCAATGATCAAAAACATAAGTAATCACAAGACATTTAATCCAAGGAAATTTCTTGCAGGAAGAATCTGGCTGTCAGATAACTCATAGTGAATTATCCTGTTTGCATTTGACATGTAATAATCAAGAAATATACCAAAACTATTATGGCAAATTATGGCAAAAAATTAGAACAGATCGGAAAGCTGGAACAACTAAAGGTTTTCTGAGTTAGAATCAATTATATTTGCCAAAATGAATGTTTTATCCAAGATCCATTTCCATATTTGTTTCACATGATGCCAATACTATTTTTTGTTTTAAAAATTAAAGAATGTCAAGAAAGTGTTAGCATATTTATATGGCATGGGGATAAACACTAGAGTCAAAGTTAAAATTTTAAAGTCTAAGAAGATATTCATGTCCTTCCTCTTCCAAACTTCAAACTGCACTTCTGAGAAAGCTGTTTGACAGCAGAATGTTAACATTGGAAAGAGCTGGCCTACCTAATGTGCTCCATCGATAATTATGGTATAGGACACAAAAGACAACACTTAAAAAGACACAAAGTTTGATAAAAAATATGGAACTCAACAAAGAATATAGTTAAGTCCAAAAAATTCACCATCAGTTTATCTTCTAAAATGGTTTTCATGTTGGAGATTACTATAGTAAGAAAAATATAATTACACATGCAAACATAGCCTGTCCAGATCTTATGAATAGATTAAAGACAGTAAGAATGTGAAGACCAAAATAGACCATGGTTGACGAATCTATAAAGATACACCAACAAACGTACAAAGATAGAAAGAATAAAGTCTGATCCCAAAACAAGGGATATTTAAAAAATTACAGAATTTGAAATGTTGATACAGAATCAAGATGTCATGAGTCATCTATATATAAACTATTTAAGATATGATACAGAGACAAAACAAATAAAAACATATGTGATAAACTGATGCAACACTTTAAAGAAATAGCCCCAGTACATAACCATAAATTTTAAATTATGCATACTTTTAGATGCAAGGACAAACTTTGGCCAACACGGGAACAAAATTATAGTACCAATGATATCTGATTAGGAATTTAAATCTGGAGAGTGTGCAGGAATGGCTAAATTAACCATATGAAAGTATAACCAAAGTTTGACCAAATTTAAGCAAGAATGGCTTCCATATATATTACATAATATGCAGCAAGCTCAGAGTATCGTTTCTAAAGTTTAAGCCAATAGCTACTGCAGATTGAGTGCAGTACAAAAAAGTGGAACTCAAATATAAAATACTTATTTATTTTATTTTTCAGTTATATATTTTCTTTTTTTCTTTTAACATTGTTAAACAATAATGTAGTGGAGATTTTGGCATCGAATTAATTTTTATATCATAAAAAATAATATATTTTGCCTGGCATGACTTATTTTTATTAATGTCACATTGAGCATTAATTATATAAGTTTAGTAATTCTTTGTCCATTTAGTGATTTTATCTTTTTGTCAAAATACACCTTTTTAAAATATTAAATAAGAAAAAAATCTTGTTCACAAATACGATGAATGCATAAACCAGGATAGTAGAAATTATAGATCATTGAAGTAGAAGATTAGATAACTTTCTTTACTGACAGAAGACATAAGAAGATATTTGAAGATAGCCCTTGTCAAACAGAATCATAGCAATGTTCTTCCAAAATATTAATGAAGCAATTTTTGCTCTTTTAAATGTGCAATCTCTAACAATTCTCTAAGATAAATAGTGTTGTTGTTAATCTCACTAGTTAAACCTGTGCTTGGCATTTCTTATATTAATATTTCATTTAGACATACAAAGAAAAACTTTTCATAACAATGGACATTGAGGTAGGCCTGAGAGTCAATGCTACCTTATGTTTCTGAACATATATTTCTGAGAAATAAAATATGTAAAATATCAAGCATAATGTTCACAAAATATTTGAATGTAATTAAAGATATATGGGATGCTACAAACAAAATCATAGTTAAATCAGAATTTTATTTACTTAGAAAGAACATGTTCCTGATTCCTAATCATATAATCTAAAAAACCTTTGATTTTCTAGCCATTTTCTGAAAAGTGCAGAGTTCTAAATTAAAATTTCAGTTTACTTCCACTCTATTTTCTTCAATCTGGAAAACTGATGGGAGGGGAATAGCAATAACCGAACTTGTCAGTCACAATAAAAAGAAGATACTTTTCTTTATATTATTTAAATGAGCCATTTGGGGGTAGAAAGGCAATGTGAATGTTTGGACAGCACCAGAAATATGAAAAGAACTGGCAAAAACTCAATCCTCCCACCTACTTTTGGAAATTGGCAGGTTGAGGACAAAGTCTATCTATCCTTATATTTGCACAGCTCAGTGAATACACTACAATCAGCCCTGATCAACCCTATCCATTCATCCATATAAGATCAAGAAGTGTTGTGCACTCTTAAGCCACTGTAATTGACAGGAACAGGGAGTCAAGTACCACCACCACTCCCAATCTATCTGTCCATAGACAGAAAAATAACTAAAATGCTTATATTTGTTTTTATCCTAATATCAGGATTAGAATACCCCAAAAGTGCTTTTTCATGAGGCAACTGGACTTTCTGATTTTTCTTTGAAGATGTTTCTCTCATCAAAAAAGCATCTTTAACTCTGGTTGGATGGTGGGGAATGGAAAGATTATACTCCTTGGAGACAGCTGGTCATTTGCATCCTTTTAGCGAGTCATTAAAAAGGCCACTTGGAGGTTTATCTGTGTCATCAGGGTCACCTGAGTAGTGCAAATGGGTGTGGAGCCTTCTTGGAAGTGTAGAAAGGACTGTGTTGTAGACTGGAGACAGATTATATTGTAACCTTCCCCTCTGTTGACAGAGGGCTGTTCAATTTTGACATAGATGGCCTCTTTGACCCCTCTTGACTAAGCAATGTGGTATAAGCAATCCAATGCAGTGAGCCATTTGCAGATCTATACATTGGGGAAACAAAACAATTACTTCATAAATGAATGACACAACATAAGAGAACAAACCCATCAGGACAAGATTCAGCAGTCCATCTGCATTTAAAAAACAAAGCCTTTTGAAGATAGCATACATTTTGGACAGAGAGGACCTCTGTTTTGAAAGATAAATAGATAACAGATAATCAGAGTTGGAAGGGACCTTGTAGATCATCTAGTCCAACCCCCGCCTAAGCGGGAGACCCTACACCATTTCTGATAAATGACAGACCAAGAGAGGTCAAAGAGGCCATCTATGTCAAAACTGAACAGCCCTCTCTCAACAGAGGGGGAGGGATACAACACCATTTATCTCCTGTCTACAACACAGTCCTTTCAACAGTTCCAATAAGGCTCCACATCCATTTGCATCAGGTGACCCTGATGACACAGATAAACCTCCAGGTGGCTTCAATGACTTGTTAAAAGAACGCAAATCACCAGCTGTCTCCAAGGACTATAAATTCTTCAATTTCCCACCATCCAGGCAGAGCTGAAGAAGCTTCTTGAATGAGAAGTAAAACATCTTCAAAGAAAAATGAGAAAGTCCAGTTGCCTCTTGAAAAATCACCTTTGGAACAATCATGACCTGGATGACAAGAATCTCGATAGACATTTAGGATTAGATTACGTGCTGCCTCCCTGGCCATAAAAAAACATAGATGCTTCCAGTTACTGTCACCATGTAATGTACTTTATCCATGTTTTGCTACATGGATTGCTTATTTTGCCTTATTTTGGTGAATTACCTGCTCTGAAGATAAGTTCCTGCTTTCTGATTGTAGCACAGATGTTGTCTGGATTTTTTTTCTGGTAAAACTTTTCCCATAGGAATTGATATTATAAATGAAAATTTCTCTTTAATAGTTAATAGTTAAATACTTTTAATAATTAAATGGTATATTGGAAAAGTGTAACTTAAGTGGAAAATATTAATGATGCCCATTATATATCTATTTTTGCAGAAAGAATTTTTTTTCATTACTGTTAAAATGTGCTACTTTGTTACATGTATATGCAGAGAGCACAGTCATCTTAGTGGACAGCTGTAATAATGAAGAAACTGTTGTTGATGAAATGGGAAAAAATGGCCAAGTTAAGAAACTGTGAATTGTTATAGAAATAATTTTTTTTTATTCTTTTCAATTACTATCAGAATTCAGTACAGATCTCAATCTATACCTAGATGTATTGTTTGATAATGAATTCTTTTTCTAACTGAAATAAAATTCTTTTTGGAGTATCTGACAAGTTTACAAACTATAAACTAAACCAGGGATATTTGATAATTATTTCCTTAAAAGCTGGGGATAGTCTACTTGAAATATGTATATAGCCACAGATATCCAGATATCCAAATTAGGAAGGAATCAGGTATAATATATAAGACAATGTTTCATTCAAAATGTGACAAATATAGCAACATATTCACAAAACAGTGCAAATAGTAGACAAAAATCAAGAAGTAGGATTTGCACTTGCCTGAGTTTATCTGCTACTGTCTAGGCTTATTGAAAAACTTACATTTTTAAACCACTTTGAACAAATCACAGATACATATAAATGTTGTGCAAACATGTAAAGAATCTTGGTAAAACTGGTAAAATTGAATGTATACCTGGCAATTATTTAACATATTAATATTCTTAAGACACACTTAATCTGAAAAGACTAAAATGTATGTGTGTGTGTGTGTGTCTGTATGCACACACAAACACATTTATACACTAGTTTATGTACTACATACATAAACTTTTACATGCCTTCCTTTCACTTAAGAGAGTGAAGAGAGAGGGAGGGAGGGAGAGGTGTATATTTTGTATAATTAGTTATAACCAGTGGTGGAATTCAAAATTTTTTACTACCAGTTCTGTGGGCGTGGCTTGGTGGGCATGGCAAGGGAAAGATACTGTAAAATCTCCAATTAGAGGTGATATTTACTAGTTCTCTGAAGTACTCAAAATTTCTGCTATCGGTTCTCCAGAACTGGTCAGAACCCGCTGAATACCGCCTCTGGTTATAACCATAAAATATGATGACATCTCACTGGTCTTCATTAGTTCCTGGATGAAAGACCTACAGAAAGCCCCAGGTCTGTAAAAATGGTACTAGATTGGAAAATTAAAATATTGGAAAAGACAATGAATAACCTCTTCTATATTGTTGCCAAGAAAGCAACATAGATTTGTTAATGTGGTCATAATGAGGCGTTCTCACTTCTCCGCCCTTATTGCGTCTGCAGAAAATCGGCCTGCTGCCCTGTTTAGAGTGACCCGCTCCCTGCTTGAGCCGAGAGCGCGGGAGGACCTCTTGCAGGGTAAAGCAGAAGAGTTTTCCCGATTTCTGCATGATAAAATCGCCCAGATTCGGGATGGGCTGGACTCCAGTTGGGTGGTCCCGGGGGAGGTGTCCGGGGCAGGTCTTGAGACGGTTATCTGGGAAGAGTTCGATCCTGTGACCGCCGAGGGTGTGGACAGACTTCTGGGGAGGCTGAATGCCACCACATGTTTATTGGACCCGTGCCCTTCCTGGTTGGTTTCTACCTCCAGAGAGGTGACACGAGGCTGGCTCCAGGGGATTGTCAACGCTTCGTTGACGGAGGGGGCGCTTCCGACCGCCCTGAAAATGGCGGTGGTGCGGCCCCTCCTCAAGAAGCCTTCCCTGGACCCGGCTCTTTTGAATAACTATCGTCCTGTCTCCAACCTTCCCTTTGTGGCGAAGGTTGTTGAGAGTGTGGTGGCGCGTCAGCTCCCTCAGTATCTGGAGGAAGCATCCTATTTAGATCCGTTCCAATCGGGCTTCAGGCCCGGGCACAGTACTGAAACAGCATTGGTCGCGTTGGTAGATGATCTCTGGAGGGCCCGTGACAGAGGTTATTCCTCTGTCCTGGTCCTCTTAGATCTGTCGGCGGCTTTTGATACTATCGACCATAGTATCCTATTGCGGCGGTTGGAGGGGTTGGGAATTGGGGGCACCGTTTTGCGGTGGTTCTCGTCCTTCCTCTCGGACCGCTCGCAATTGGTGTTGACGGGGGGGGAGAGGTCCACCCCTAGGCCCCTCATGTGTGGGGTGCCTCAGGGGTCAGTCCTCTCCCCTCTTCTGTTCAACATCTATGTGAAGCCGCTGGGAGAGATCATCCGTGGTTTTGGGGTGAGTTGCCATCTGTATGCTGATGACACTCAGCTATACATCTCCACCCCAAACCACCCCAACGATGCTGTGGAGATTATGGCCCGTTGCCTGGAGGCTGTGCGGAACTGGATGGGCGAGAACAGGCTTCGACTCAACCCTTCCAAGACCGAGTGGCTGTGGTTTCCGGCGGCCCGATATAGTCAGCTGACTCCATCGCTGGCTGTTGGGGATGAGATCTTGACCCCCACAGAAGGGGCACGCAATCTTGGTGTCCTCCTGGATGTACGGCTGTCTTTGGAAGATCATATTACAGCCGTCTCCAGGGGGGCTTTTTATCAGGTTCGCCTGATACGCCAGATGCGGCCCTTTCTTGATCGGGACGCCTTACGCACAGTCACTCATGCCCTGGTCACCTCCCGTCTGGACTACTGTAATGCCCTCTACATGGGGCTCCCTGCGGGGAGCACTCGGAGGCTTCAACTGGTACAGAATGCAGCCGCGCGGGTGGTTATGGGGGCGTCGAGATACTCCCACGTGACGCCCCTCCTGCGCGAGCTGCATTGGTTGCCAGTGGCCTTCCGGGTTCGCTTTAAAGTACTGGTTTTGGTCTTTAAAGCGCTCCATGGCATCGGACCAGGATACTTACAAGACCGCATTCTGCCAGTAGTCTCCCACCGACCGGTGCGCTCCCACAGAGAGGGTCTCCTCCGGGTCCCGACGCCTTCTATGTGTCGTCTGGTGACCCCGAGGAATAGGGCCTTCTCTGTGGGGGCACCCGCCCTTTGGAATGGGATGCCCCCTGGATTACGAACGACTAGCGACCTGAGGGCCTTCAGACGTGACCTGAAGACCTGGCTCTTCGAGCAGGCCGGCCTGAGCTGACTCAAATGGGATTTTAAATGGGGTTTTTGGATTGGTTGGGATGGGTGTACAAAGTTTTAATTTATTTTAATTGGGGTTTTTAGATTTTTATAGGGACAGCCTAGGGTTTAATTCTTTTTTAACTATTTATATTTGTATACATGTATTTTAGTTGGCTGTTCACCGCCCTGAGTCCTTCGGGAGAAGGGCGGTATATAAAACCTAGAATAAATAAATAAATAAAAATAAATCAAGGATCAACTCAAGGTAGATTTATTATGAAGAATCACTTCTATCTAAAGATCTCCCAGTATAGATATACTATAGCAGGATAACAAGAATGTTCTAAAGCAGGGGTGTCAAACTCGATTTCATTGAGGGCCGCATCACGGTTGTATTTGACCTTGGAGGGCTGAGGTGGTGGGTTGCCAGGGTTGGGCATGGCCATGGTGGGCGTTTGACACAAGCTCAAGATGCATTCTCCCCCTTCTCTTCTTTCTTTCCACAGTTCTTTACTATAACGATTTTCCTACCTCTTCTACCAGATATTACTGGCAAACATTTATTACTTATTCTTCATACTCCACTAAACTCCCCCGCACATTGTTTAACAGTAAATTAAACTTGTTTTCTCATATAAAGAAAGAAAGGAAAAACAAAAAATAGTACAGTGCTTGTGCTGTCCCAGCCAGTCTATGGGAATTGGTTAGTTACTTAGGAATTGTGAGCTATCCCCTTAAGGGATTGCATCATGGGAAATGTAGTTAAAGGTATCCTGGGAAATGTAGTTCATGTCACGTGGCCACATCTGTAACCCTGATTGGTCACTAAACTGACCCTTGATGGGTTGAGGGAAGTTTGCCTCCATTCTTGCCTGGACTCATGGACTGATAACAGCTTTCTTTCTATCGCTACGTGATGGGTTAGGAAAATAACTATCTTTTACCTGCAATGCTGATATACAAAGGATTGGTCATTATAGAAGAGCTTTGTCACAAATGTGAGTCATGAAGATACTTGATGTACCAATAAATGTATTTTGTTATGGATGTTTTGTGGAATTGTCTATCTGCATCTGCACAGCCACAAATCCACCTATGTGCATGAGACAGGACAGATTAGTAAAAGATATTTCGGAAACCAATTTGTATACAATTATTAATTTTGGATTTGTGATAAAGCAACGTGATATTGAAGCCAGGAGTGAATGTGCAAAGTTGATTTGAAACTGCATGTCTCGTCATCTCTCTCTCTCTGTGAGCATCGGAACTCTTTACATGCTGTTTGCATGGTGGGAGGGGCCGGATTTTCCCACAAGCTAAAAACAAAGAGACCCTTCTACCCACCCCTCCTCTCTGCTCAATTTGGCTTTTGCTATCTCAGAGACTTTATTTGCATAACAAGGAGAGTTAGAAATTACCCAGTTCTCAAAAGATAATCAAACCTCAGTTGGAACATTTGAGGAATCTTGATTGTATTTTTAAACAGAAACCAGAAGCTGAGTCTGCTATGCTCATTTGGAAGGGAGACAAAGCCTTTACTGATTCCCCTTCCCTTTCTCTTCAATGAAGGAAAAGCTGTGTCTCAAATTACACCTCCCAACTAGGAAGAGTCAATTTGTAAAACAAAGGGAGGAGCCAGATTTTACCCATCTGCCCTGCTACTCCCCAGTTACTACAGTTGAATCTACAATTTTAGCAACTGAGGACGATCTGCTATCATTTCTTCCCTTTTCCTTCTGAGATAAAGACTGCATCTAGCTCACCAGAAGCTTTAACAAGAAGTCAGTCATTAAAATACCTCATCAGACCCCTTTGTCTTAAACTCTCTACATGCTGCTTGCATGGTGGGAGGGGCTGGAGTTCCCCACAGGCTACAAACAAAGAGCTTTCTACCCCACCCCCCTCTTCTCTGCTCAACTTCCAAAAGAAACCATTTGGCTGCTAAGAGGAATCCCTTCCCCTTTTTCCCTATCCACCCACAGAAGCTCAGGAGTCTGTCTGGATTACAAAGGGGAATATTAGCAGGACTCTGTAAGATTTTCTGAATATTAAAGCAGCCCACAGCTACATTTGGCAATCAAAGAAAAATCTCCCTGAGTTTCTAATACGTTTTTTGCATTGATAAACCCCTTTGAAACTAAAGCAGCCTAACCCCATCTGGTGGTCAAGAAGAAAATTACAGTGAAGTCCTTCTTTTTCCTTTTAACGAGTGGGCAAGGAAGCCCCCCTCCTTTTCTCTTCAACCCACTGCCCCATCAACAAAATTGTTTTTTTCCTTATGTGATTTTTTCACAAATTCTCAAATATTGACCAGAGTGATTATGAAACTATTGTGCACCATTTAATTAACTTAATTCAAAGGTCCCAAGAGTACCTGAAACCTAATATGGGCATAGCAACAGCGTCTTCCAGACCCTCTGCTGCTACCTTGTGAAGCAAGCGACTCTTATAGGCATATTTTTGTGTTCTGCCCTCAAGTCTTCAGGCTATGCTGCGCATATTTCTGCGTTCAGCCCTCTAGTCCTCAGACTTCACGATGCAACCTCTAGTGCCCCCTTCTGTCGCAAGCTAACAATGCACCCTAGAAGCAGCCATACTGTGTGCTGTGCTAGCATCTCCCAGACTCTGCAGTGCCACCTATGTGCTCAAGTGTTAAATTCAGCAGCAATTCTACTTTCTGCTACCTGCTTGCAGCGTACCCTATTACAAACAAGGAATTGCACAAAAAACCACTAAAATTTTCCAAAAAATTTCCTTTTCCAATTTGAAGCATGGCAACTTCCTCAGCCATGACAGATGTCTCTGATGTACCAGAAGACCTGAATCCTCCACCCATCCTTGATGTAAACGTGGAGCCTGATTCCCAACAATCACCTTTAGATGTCCAACCCTATGGAGATACCTCCGAAAGCCTACAACCTCAGAAAGAGTAAGAAGCTTACTGAACCTATGGAAGAACTCTTGAAGAATGATTGGCAGCAGCAATATCGCCGCTACATAGACTCATGGGCGAAACTTGAGAAGATCTGTGATGCCCCAAAACATAAGCTGCCCCTGAGAAGCTCCGCACATTGCTAGATGATCTAGATAACCTTTTTGCATGGTGGAGACAAAGCAAAAACAATATCAAGTCCATCCAGTCAAGACTGGGTGACCCTAAACTCCTAACATATATCCAATACTTTAAGGAAATAGAAGCAACACTCCTGGATAGCCTCAACAATTTTCCTAAAATTCCTATTGACAAGCCTCGCCGAATCATAGACCTTGCTAACATACTCCTCCAGCTGAGAATGGCACAATGGGATCCCAACTTACTGACACTCGCCTGTCTCAATCATGTCGACACACAGAACAAAATTGTTTGAAAACTTCCGCAGGTGCTAATTGAAAAGTGGCTTCAGTTGACTGACACCTTCATGGCCAAGGGTCGCCACCGCTTTATACCCTTCACACTTCTGGAAGAATTTGTCTCCCACCAAGCATCAGTGTGCAACACATACCGAGCCTGTGGACTCAGAGCTGTTAGTCCTCCTAATATCAGAAAATACAACAGCAACCATACATCGCCCTCAGGCCCTATACATACTACCAGGGAAAGACCCTTCATGGCTGACCCTATACATACTACCAGAGACAGACCCTCCATAGTTGTCCATGACACCGAGATCGACTCCTCATCCACACACAGTTGGGGAGAGACCCCATCCCATCCACCCCAATTTAGATCTTCCACTACAAGGAGAAACCAGTTTTGTCCTATGCACAACACTTGTCACTCGCTGAACAGCTGCACTGGGTTTGCAGCGAAATCACTGACCCAACGAAAAGAATTGTTAAGACAGTACCAATACTGTTACAAGTGTTGCGAATTCAAACATTTGCCCAAATACTGCACAACCAAAGTGCAATGTCACATCTGCAAAAGTGACCAACACCCGACTGCGCTGCATCCAGACACCGAGCCACCACGGCAGATACCTCATAACCCTCCTTCGGACAAGGAGCCACAACGTGACACAGAAGCATGCAAGGCTCCTTGGCAGACTGCCAAACCGCAATCACAACCAAGGCTGAGCATCAACTGCACAGCACTGTGTACCGACTCACCTCCCTCTCATTCGTGTCTTCCCATCTGTTTAGCCAAAGTGTACCCTGAAGGACGCCCTGAAGATGCCGTAAAATGTGCATGCGGATAGACATTCAAAGCACCTGCACCCTGGCCAGACCCACATTCTTCAAACTCTTTGAGGTGCAACAGGCCAACCTTCATTTCACTGTATCAACATGCCATGACCAAGAAGCATGGTGGGGAGGAGAGCTACTAGACTTTGCATAGAATCATTAGATGGAACTACCCGGTTCCCACTACCACCCGTATTTGAATGCGATGGGATACTGAACAACTGCAGTCAGATCGCAATATCTGAGGTCATAAGAAGCATGCCTCACTTATAGCACCTTGCTCATCACTTCCCCACTCTAGAACCTGAGGCTGATATCCTACTCTTGCTGGGAAATAATGCCCCACGCGCCTTTCTCTTCTCCGAGTCAGTCGGCGGCCTGTAGATGGCCTAGTGGCCATCAAATCTCCTCTAGGATGGGGGATCGTAGGAATTGTCAGTGACGCCCAAATGCAGGCTCCAATCCTGGCAAATACCTTAGCACCATTCATTCCACCCGCCTTCCGATGCCCTTTAGCACCACCAAAAACAAGAATGAAGTTCCAGCCTCAAAGGCCACCGCCGATCAGTTCATGTTCACTACATTACCCTAAATGACTGCCAACAGCCACCAGACGTCCACTAAGAGACTCTACACAAGTGTACGCCTCCGCAACACCCTTTCCAACAGCTTCCTGACGTTCCAGACGCCCTTTGTCACAGGGGAAGCAAGAGTACCGTTTCAACCCTAAAAGGCCACCAGATGCGACCTCCAGACTTTCACCTTTGCCTATGAGAGTACCTGTACACCCTAAAAGGCCACCAGAGGTGACCAGCAGACTTGCACCAAGAGGCCGAACTTGAAGATTGAACCTCAAGCTTTGCATGTTTTACTTTGATGCTTTATTAATGTTTATCTTTTTTCTTAGTTATATAGCTGTTTATTTTAGTTATATAGTTATATGCTATTCAGTTAGTATTACTGTTTACTGCTTAGTTTATAGCTAATTTTTTTTCTCTTCTTTTAATAGTGGAATTTACTATTCCAGGTGGGGAGTATGCTGTCCCAGCCAGTCTATGGGAATTGGTTAGTTACTTAGGAATTGTGAGCTGTCCCCTTAAGGGAATGCATCATGGGAAATGTAGTTAAAGGTATCCTGGGAAATGTAGTTCATGTCACGTGGCCACATCTGTAACCCTGATTGGTCACTAAACTGACCCTTGATGGGTTGAGGGAAGTTTGCCTCCATTCTTGCCTGGACTCATGGACTGATAACAGCTTTCTTTCTATCGCTACGTGATGGGTTAGGAAAATAACTATCTTTTACCTGCAATGCTGATATACAAAGGATTGGTCATTATAGAAGAGCTTTGTCACAAATGTGAGTCATGAAGATACCTGATGTACCAATAAATGTATTTTGTTATGGATGTTTTGTGGAATTGTCTATCTGCATCTGCACAGCCACAAATCCACCTATGTGCATGAGACAGGACAGATTAGTGCTACTTAAAATAATAAAATGATTATAATCTATAATTAAATGCTAGATTCTTTCCAAGTGCAGGGGTGTCAAACTTGATCACTTCATGGTCCGTATCATGATGTATCGCAATGTTTTTTACCTTTGCAGAGCCTGTGTGGGCCGTATCCAGCCAGTAGGCTGCCAATTTGACAGGCCTGTTTTAGTGTAACTTAAAAGATGTCCAGTGCCTCTCTGAAAGACAGCAAATATTCTCCTGTCCTTTCCCTGCAATTGGTGGAGGTATTCAAGAACATGTTAGCTAGCTTACATTGTGAATGGAAGACAATAGGTAGCACTATCAAATGTGAACTGTGAAGAAAGATATTTTAAACTAGTGTCCGTTTCATAGGCTGCAGGCTCAAGGGAGGACAACTCATAAATATGTGACTGAAGATTGCAATGTAAACTCCACCTCTTTTGTATTGCATTCATGACATCCCATGTAGTACATAAGGAGTACAGTTTACATTGTAACCATTTTGACAAAACTTGGTTTGCTGCAGACACTCTGAT
The DNA here is from genome assembly GCA_023653725.1 of Bungarus multicinctus. Lineage (NCBI taxonomy): Eukaryota > Metazoa > Chordata > Lepidosauria > Squamata > Elapidae > Bungarus > Bungarus multicinctus. The sequence goes on from CM042836.1 coordinate 162,786,305, forward strand.
ATGCTTGAATATGTTCCAAAAGATAAACTTATATTCATATTGTGAGATTGCTATCATAAATAATTTCTATCTCTTTAAAATCTTAGAAACACAATATATGAAAGCAGAAAGCCATGCCAATAAATAAATTAAACTGTTTCTTAATTTTTTAAGAAACAGTTCAAAATCTTTTTTTATCTTATCAATACATTTGTAATCCAATGTCATATTTTCTTCAAATATTTTTCCTTCAAACAAATACATATACATATACATGTACATGTACAAATACATGTACATATACATATTGGAACTGTTCAGTTGATCTTAAAAATTGCCTATGACTTTTTCTACCTAGTATTAACAAATCTTCATTGTCTATAATACTATGTTTTTCTTTTCTCAAACAAAGGAAGGAAAAACAAGAAATAGTACAGTGCTACTTAACATAATAAAATGATTATAATCTATAATTAAATGCTAGATTTTTTCCAAGTCAGCCTATTTAGCCAAATTGCTTTGGAATGCAAGAAGTCATATTCTCTTTAAAACAGTAATATCAAGGTAACTAGGACATGCCTCATTTTCTGCATTCTTTGCTTATAGTTTTCAGCCTTTCTCCACTGAGAGTATACAGTGCCGCAACAATAAGCAGTAGATATTTGTGTTTCTGGAAAGTAAATCCTGCCCTTCCAAATCATATTTCATGATCATTTTTCTATACACAAACATGTGCCAATACTATAATCAGATGTGATCTCCATCAAAGGAATACCTGGCATTGTTTCCATGATTTATTTTTAGATTTATCTATGATCTTTAGATTATTACTCTCTGCAAATTATTTTACATTAATTGCAATTTATAAATTAATAAAAGTGTTTGTACTTAAAAAAATGAATGCATATTTATGAACATTTAGAATGCAAAATCTGCTTAATTTAGGAAATGCACCTGAAAGATTCCAGCTAATTTATCTTGGTGAAAATGACACAATATTAAAAAAGAAGGCTTTTTATATAGTTATTCTCATTGAATGTACATGAAATATATTTTTGCTAGCGATATTCATTATTCCTCTTTGCATTTCATGGCTATTTATATTTTTTTCTATTTTGCTTTTCCAGCAATGAGGCTGTAGTCAAATAATGCTCAGCAACTGGATTTCTCTCTTTGGACTGAAAAATTAAACAGATACTAAATTATGACAGTGAATTTAGAAAGGAAGGCTCCAAGTGCTTGAAAGAACATGTCTGAGATAATATGATGCTTCTAAGAATATTGCAATCACATCCAAGCAATCACTGAAGCGTGCCATGTAACTACCTCCTCGGCTAATATGCCTTTTTCTCCATGATGACTAATCATGTTCTATTAAACAGCAGTAATGCTGGAAGAACTCAACTATATAAGTGTAATGAAGCCAGTATTCTCTCTGGACAGATTAGCTACAACTGATTTGACACATACCATCATAGGAGCTTCAGACCTGACAAACTCTGTGCTTGCCTCTGATTTATGCCGTCAAGCTCTTTGGAAAAGAGAATGAAACCCAAATGTTCAGTTTGGTAGAGATAAAATGTATGAATGCGCTTAACTGTCAGTTAAAGAAAGTTACATTTTTTTCCTCTTTTTCCCTGTATTGTCTCTCCGGTAACTCTCATGCAATACTCCTAAAAAACCCACCTAGAGACATCCAGTAAAATGGTCCCCCCACCCCGTCATGAGCTATTTCATTAGCATATCCATGATCCCTCTTTATCTTCTCCCGTGTATTTTTTTTTCATTCAGAATCACTGTATTACTATAAATGGTTTCCGTCATTCCTTTTTTCCTTGTGTATTAACACTCTCAGTGCTACTTAACAACATCCTGGTGGAAATGAAAAGAGGAAGAAGAGAAGCAATTTTTTTTAGAGACATTTCCACTTTCAAGCTAACACAAGGTTGTCGAAGAAGATGAAGATGAATTAAATTACTCAGATGATGGAAGGCATCCTTGCACTGCTGTTGTTCTTATTAGTATTCTTCCGGGATAAATTGGGAGTAGCCATAAGGACAAAGCGCTCATCTGGACAACCATATTGCAGGAGGATATCAATGCATTCTTGGCTTGTTGCTTGTCTCGCATAGGCTAAAGCACTGTTTCCATGGGCATCACATGCCATAACATCAACACCATACTGTGGAAAGAATAGACAACATTTCAAGCCCTGCACTTCTGAATAGCAACAGGCAGAGAAGTCTATAAGAAGAAGACTTTTCATTAAATTAAGGCCCACTTTACCAATTTCTTCTCTGGGGATTTTAAATCTGAGCTGCTTTTGCCTTATCCTTTGCTAAAGAACCCCGCAACAGCATTGCTGCTCCTGTATCTTTGGTCTGAGTGACTTCATATCAAAATGATACGAGGATCATATCTTAAGATCCACACCTAAATAAGTCATAAGAGAATTCAAAATAGATTTGAGTGGTATCAGTCAAAGCAGGACTATGTCTTTAATAAAAATATCTCATACCAAGTTTTTTTTTTTCCCTATTGAAAGAGCATCTGGCTATCTGATTCACTGACACTGGCAATCTGAACATTTTTATCAAGCTTGTTTCAAAACATGTGGCACTTATTTACCCAAATTAAGAGCTGCACCAACACGACATTTCCTTTCCTGCAAGCCAAATGTAAAGCTGATCGCCCATCTCCTTCTCCACACGTTTCATTCACTTCTTCACGTGTTCCATGTGCAAGAAGCAGGATGACAGTCCGCAAATCTTCCTCTGCAGTTGCTCGTAGTAGGTGCTGACCTAAAGAAAGGTCTAAACATTGCAATGGAGCAAGAAAGTGTTTTTGCTCATATTTGGCCCGGATCCACTGCTCTTTTTCTTCCCTAGGAAATAAATACATATTATCATTCAGTATAAATCTTCATCATTTAGGATTATCCTCAAACTGACCTTTAAAATTACATACACAATTTGACAGATTGGAATCAGGGCAGTTGTAATGTTTAAATTAAATACTTCAGGTAAAATTATTATTAGAACTATTTTAATCACATATAAACAGTTGTACCCCAACTCTTTTGTGTACTACATAACACACCTAAACTAAAAGTGTTAAAAAGTGTCATACTAGTAGAGTCAATTTATGATTCAGCTATATCACTACATTGATATATTCCATGCAATTTAGCAGAAGTAAAAAGAAATTGCAGTAACTATTTTCTAGCAACAACTGCAGATACAATAAGTAAGTTTCCTATATCGCATCAATCATTTTATAAATCATGCTTTTAGATTATAAAAATGTAAAACTATAAATATATATTTATTTGTTGTGTTTCTATCCCAAATTTTCTGCATTGTGTATGTGGATAGATGTGCCTGTGTGTCTGTTTCCTTAGTGTTTCCTCAAGCTTTCTGATTGGGTGAGAAATATTTTAGGCTAAAGTCCTTGATCAGCCCTGTGATCAAGCAGGGATCTGAATCTAGCATTTTCTTATCCAGGTCTGAAGACTTTAAAGGCCGTAAAATAATGAGATGGAACTAAGGAGAAATTTCCTGACAGTGAGAACAATTAATCAGTGGAATGGCTTGCCTCTAGAAGTTGTGGATGCTGAATCACAGGAGGTTTTAGGAAGAGATGAGACAGACATTTGTCTGGAATGGTATAGGGTCTCCTATAAGGGATTGGACTCAAAGACCTCCAAGATCCCTTCCAACTGTGTTACAGTGTACTCTTTAGCAGGTGTAGTAACAGTTTTAGCCAATCAGTCACGTCTGAGTTTTGACAACTTTATAGGTAAGTGCTCTTCATGCTATCCTGTTAAGCAATGCTTCTTTCAATTGTTGGATGCTATCTTTGTATCAGCTTTGAAGATAACAAGCCAGCACATTCTTTGCTTACCCCTTCTTCTTGATCTACTAACCATTCCTAGTATTCAGGGCTCTTTTTTTTCTACTCAGAGAACACACAAGAAGAAAGAAGAGGGGAAAAAAAACCCTGATGACATTTGAAATTAAAAGGTTGAAGCCAGTTGCTTGGAAGGAGGATTATTTCAGAAGCAAAGTGACATTCAGCTATTCAGTTCTGGGCAGCTGACCCATTGGCTGAGTGAGTGGATGGATTTTATGGGGTTTCGGGGTTTTATGATTGAGATGCTCCAGGGGGGTTGTGCAATGTGGTGAGCCTTGTGTCTTTTGCTATTCTAATGGTGGTAGGTAAATCTTATTATGTCCTAAAGGTCATGACCTGCTCCTGGAATTTGGGTGGGGGAATGTAGATTTTTATTTCCATCATTTCCCCATTCTTGGGGAAATGTCTGGTTTGCTGTGGAAGTTTCAGTAGCATTTAAGTTATGAATGGGCTATAACTGATAGTGCTTTTTTTTATGAATGGAACTGTCTAGATGGGTGGCATCATCTTGTAACAGACATCTTGTTACAATGTATCCTTTACAAATGCTGGCATCTACTTGTGGTATCTTGTTACAAAGTATCTTTTGCAAGTGTTTGGCTGGTTGTGGAATGTGCACACACTCGGGTGTTATTTTATTAGCACCATTACTTTTGTATTTTCTGAGGCATTTCTTATTTCTGAGTTTTAGCTGAAGGAAAAGAATGTGCATAAAGGCTTCCTACAATCCCCCATTTTGGGCTTAATATATGCCAATATGTTCAGCATAATTTTCTCAGAATTTAGTGGAGTAGAGCTGGTATTTTTTTTGTCAATTTGGCACATCATTAATGAGACCTGTTTGATTTTTTCCTTTGCAGGTTCAGGAGGGGAGACAATTTCTCAGGCTAGCTAGGCATGGGGAAAGTCATGGGCAGAGGCAGCACAGAAGAGTTGCTATGAGGACTACCATGATGTCTCCTAGGACGAGAGCCCGTAACCAATGGAGGTCTGGGAGCCATATGAAGAGTCTTGAAATACCAAAAGAGGGTTTTTCGTACCTAGTATTTTGGTTAATTCCTTGAGATGTTTTATATCTCTTTCTAGAAGTGTTGAGTTTTTACTTAAATTGAAACAACACATACCACAGAACTCCTCACAGCCATGGTTATGCCTCAACAAGAGATAATCAATAGCTGCCCGGTTCTGCAATGTTGCTTCTCGAATTTGCCTCAGTTCTCTATTGAGAGCATCCAAGGCCTGGGAGGTCAAATTCAGACTTTTGATCACTATGCAGACTAGGCTATTTAGGCTTCTAGAGTTTTGCACTGCAAGTGCTGGCACGCCCACTAATGAAACTGCCAGGGCTACATACTCAGCTTCGGTGAGTAAGGCAGTCTGGGGGTCACAGTCTGGTGTCAGAAGTTGGAGGCCCCTTTTCTGCAGGGAGGGCATAAAGATTGTTAGCTATATCAGGTTGCAAGGTCCCCCGGTGGAATTTGCAGGGAAGTAGGAATAGGTTTTTGTGCGATAGTGTATGAACTAGCCCAGAGGGAGTTTAATATTCCTGCATGTGAAAGGGATACATTTGGTGAGATTGTAAGTGAGGGCAGTATTATTTAGGTTCCAACAATCAAGCGCTTTGGAGTGTGTGTAACCCTCCATTCTAAAACATAGTGTTGTCCTGGTCACTGTGGGGGTATATAATACAAACATGGTCTTATTCTTAGAATCTGTGCTGGGTCCCCAGTCAAAAATAGTAGAATATGAAGGCCAATTTGAAATCCCTGAGCTTGATAGAATGCTGAATGGCTCGTGGGTGTGTTATTACCCCTATGAGGAAAGTTGACAAAATGTCCTTGATGGATTTTCCCCCTTTCAAACAAAATTCAGTTGTGTTTAACACTTCCCTTGCTAAATATTCCCAAACATTCCCCCTGTCAAGAAATAAGTTTGTTTTCATAAATCCACCAGACAGGTGGTTTGCAGGGTAAATTATACAAAGCATTAAAACATGTTGCCACCTCCGCCATCCAAAACGTTTTCACCTCAAAACAGAGTCTTTAATGCCCACTTGACAGTCTCTGTTTCTTTGTAGTTTCAGAGGTGGAACCTTTTGTGCAGGGGCTGGTTCTGTGCTGTGGTCGAAGACTACAGGTTTGACTTGTGTCCAATGTATCCAAGCATTCTTTTTGGCTACTTTCACTGCTGTTTGGGTCATGAGGAGGGTCTGGAAGGGCCTCTTCCACTTGGGTAGTAATGGTGATTTACGAATGAACAACTTGATCAAGATCCAATCTCCAGGCTCAGAGGTATGAAGGTTCTCTTAGAGTGGCAGGGTCTCAGTTAAGGCACTCTGTCCTCACAGTCTGTGAAGCTGTTGGTGTAAGGCTGAGAGATATGATAATAAGACCACCTCACCCCTTTCCAGATTAAGGGAGTGGGGGTATAAACCCTTCAGAGTGTCTGGAGGGTGACCAAAAAGTAATTCAAAAGGGGAGATACCCAAATCCTGCTGGGGCCTGGTCCTAAGGTGGAACAGGGCTATTGGTAGGACCTGGGGTAAGTGTGCCTCTTGGCATAGTTTGCCTAAGAAGGCCTTAAGTTTCCTATTTTTCACTCCACTCCACCTGCAATTTTTTATTAGCAGCTTTTGCATTTTCTGAAGCACTTCATATGGCTGAGTTTTAGCTGAAGGAAAAGAGGCGGGAGGGTGTGCGTGATGGTTTCCTACACTACACTTCTCCAATAAATTTGCATGCATGGCATGGCGAACGTAAAGCAAACCTAGTCTTGTGATTTTTGGCTTCTAGTGATATTTCTGTTTTTATATAATTCAGCACCTCTTCGTTGGTTGCATGGTATATGCATGGTATACACAATAATTTACTCCAGCAGCACAGTTCAAAGGTGTCAAGTTGAAGACTACCTGTAAGGAAAACCTTCCTGAACAGAAATATATGTAGATTAGCGGAACACTTTATCTATGGAGTTTGGGAGTTCTCAATTTCTGTGGGAACTGGATTGAACATTCAAAAAAAATATGTAAATACCAACATAACCACCACTTACAAATGGTTTACCTGATTTTCCTCTACATTGCAGAGGGTTGCAATTAGATTATCCTTAGTTTTATATAAGGAGAGTAATGAATAACAGATCCAGATATCTGCAGTTGTCTTTCAAACTATGAAGTCTAAAAACTATGAAGTACCCTCTCAAAAAATACTTTACAATCCTGTAGAAGCCCTTCAGAGAGATTATTATAAAACAGTATCAATTTGTTCTTTGGAAGTATACTTCTATAATACCTAATTAGGCAGCTTCTGATAGCAATATGCAAAAAATAGTCATTTTTTGACTGACCCTAATCAAGCAAGTCCATCAGCTTTCTGTTTTCCACCCATATACTATAAATACCATTGTGATTTGTCCCCACTGATCTGATATGTGATTCGTCTGGAATCTGCCTATTATATTGTTCATCCCTTCTTATACATCCTTGGCACTACTCTACCCTGCATTTGGTCTAAACCCATTTTCCAAACTTGGAGCATTGCACTTAATTATGCACATTATATCTAGCTTAACAAATATTTATTCTTGTGAAGCACTCACAATGAATTGCCATTTCAGTGGAGACACCAACTAATAAGATATTTCAGCTGAGTGCCTATTTTCTTTTCTATATGCAAAATCACAGCATCGGAACTGAAAGCCTTTGAAATTTGGCTCTTCTGGAAAAATAGCCAGGATTGTCCTACCAATAGCTGTTTTTAAGTTAGTTTTAAATTCATTTCTTCTGTAGACATGTTGAGAATCAAGAGCATTTTGCAAACTGCTGCTGGTCTAAATCAGGCATACTTTGTCTCTGAAAACTGAATTCATAACTTTCTTGTTATGAGTTTGACACTCAAATTATATAATAATAAAAATCAAAATCTTTTAACAGAATGAAAAATATACGATCTATTAGTTTCCCAAGACAACATATAATTACTGTATAGAAATCGATTTCAAGTAAATTTAGTTTTGCACATATTTTCATTCATTATGCCAATCTCTTTAAAATGAAAGCCACTTCAGGATCAAACAGTGAAGTATGGCGATGGATTTGAAGATCTGTTTCTTCAACTTCAAAATCTTTCAAGCTTCAATAGTAGTCATTGTTGTTCTTCCAATAATGTAGTATCAGGTAAACTTTTGTTGTTGTTAGTCACAAAATCGTGTCTGATCCATTGCGACCTCATGGACAATATTCATCCAGGCCTTCCTGTCCTCTACCATCCCCCAGAGTCCATTTAAGCTCATGCTGACGGCTCCAGTGACTCCATCCAGCCACCTTATTATCTTCCCTTCTTCTTTTGCCCTCAATTGTTCCCAGCATTAGGCTCTTCTTCAGTGAGTCTTTCCTTCTCATTAGATGGCCAAAGTATTTGAGTTTCATCTTCAGGATCTGTCCTTCTAAAGATCAGTCAGTGTTGATCTCCTCTAGGACTGACCGGTTTGATCACCTTGCAGTCCAAGGGACTCACAGGAGTCTTCTCCAGCATCATAATTCAAAGGCCTCAATTTTTGGCACCCAGCCTTCCTTATGGTCCAACTTTCATAGCCATACATTGCAACTGGAAAAACCATAGCCTTGTTGGCAGGGTGATGTCTCTGCTTTTTAGTATGTTGTCTAATTTTGTCATAGCTTTCCTCCCCAGGAGCAAGCCTCTTTTAATTTCTTGGCTGTAGTCCCCATCTGCAGTGATCTTAGAGCCCAGGAAAATAAAATCTGTCACTACCTTCATTTCTTCCCCATCTATTTGCCAGTAATTGAGAGGGCTGGATGCCATGATCTTAGTTTTCTTAATGTTCAGTTTCAAGCCAACATTTGCACTCCCCTCTTTCACCCTCATCAAGAGGCTCTATTCTCTGGAATTCTGCATTCAGTTGGGTGTATCTTTCTCTTTCTCCCTTGCCTTTCGCTTCCCTTTTTTCCTCAGCTATTTGTAAAGCTTCCTCAGACAGCCATTTTGCTTTCTTGCATTTCTTTTTCTTTGGGATGGTTTTAGTTGCTGCCTCTTGTACAATGTTGCAAACCTCCATCCATAGTTCTTCAGGCACTCTGTCGATTAGATCTAATTCCTTAAATCTATTTGTCACCTCTACTGCATATTCATCAGGGATATGATTTAGTTCATATGAACTGTAATCTGTTTTAAATGCTTAATAAACATATATTTTACATATATTCAGAAGAAATCTGAATTAATTTTGCATCTAAATATACTAAAACATTATTCCCACCTCTTGTATTAAAACAATCGATTTGTTGCAATTTTTGAAAACTTACTTAAAAACTAAAAAATTCTGGGGCTTAAATTACTTTAGTATGTTTTATAACCCGAGAGCTAGTTTGATATAATGGTGAAAAAGATTAGACTAGAATTCAGGAGATTATGAGTTTTAGTCTCGTGTCTTGGGCAAAAACTCTGCTGGGCGACATTTGACCAGTCACTCTGTCCACCCTAGGAAGGAGGCAGTGGCAAGCTACTTCTGAAAAAAAAATCTTAGCATGAAAATTTCAGGAGTCAGTACTGACTCAAGCTCCCAAAAGCCCCATACAAAAATAAATAATACTTGGGTAAAAGATAAGAATTAACTCAGAGATAAGAATTAATTCAGAGTTACAACAAAGAGTGATATCAGCAATCATTGAAACAGAGAAAAATCAACTCTTAGTCCTGTTACTTTAATAGCAACAGCATTTAAATTTATATACCATTTCACAGTGCTTTACAATCCCCTCTAAGAGGTTTACAGAGTCAGCATATTGCCCCAAACAATCTGGGCCCTCATTTTGCTGACCTGGGAAGGATGGAATGCTTAATCAACCTAAACTGCCAAACCGCAGGTAACAGGCAGTCAGCAGAAGTAGCCTACAGTACTGCATTCCAACCACTGCACCACCTTAACTCTTTAAAGTGATAGATAATATCTGATATATGTATCTGATATAACACCTGGAACACTGCAACTAGTTTTGGTCACCACATTACAGAAAAGATGTTGAGACTTTGGAAAAAGTGCAGAGAAGAGCAACTAAGATGATTAAAGGCTTGGAGACTAAAACGTATGAGGAATGGTTGAAGGAATTGGATTTGGCTAAGTCTAGAGAAAAAATTAGCCAACATGATAACAGCATTCCAGTATTTGAGGGGCTGCCACAAAGAAGAGGGTCAAATTATTCTCCAAAACACCAGAGGGCAGGACAAGAAACAATGGTTGGAAACTAATCAAGAGAGAAGCAACCTGGAATTAAGGAGAGACTTCCTAAAAATGGGGATAATTAACCAATGGAACACCTTGCCTTCAGAAATTGTGAGCGCTCCATCACTGGAAGTTTTTAAGAAGGGACTAGACAGTGATTTATCTGAAATGGTATAAGTTCTCTTGCTTGACCAGTGGGCTGGACTAGAAGGTGCCTTCCAGCTCGTCTCGTCTCGTCTCTTCTCCTCTCCTCTCGTTGATATTATCCGTGTGTTTCAAAAATAGGTATTCGTAATAAAACTTCCTTAAGAAACAGTACTATTTTCTTTATCCGTTTGTTATTTTATTTCTTTTTAAAAATACTTCATTATGTAAATGAGATTAATATTAATACATGTTAAAGCAATTCAGTAATTCATCATAAAATAATAAAAACAAATAACTACAATCAACTAATTAGTCTGTTCAATCAATACAAATTATCACCAGTAATAATAGCATAATGAGGAATTTTTAATAGCCACCATCACTCCACAATTCTTTGACTTCAATGAGCAATGAAAACAATATAGGAAGACATTGTTATGTCCCACATGAAATGTCACCAAACTTTAATCAGAAAATTGGTATCTCAGATTCTATTCAGAGCACAGCAGTATGCATAAAAAAGGACTTCTTAAGATCCCCAAGTCATTTAGGGGTCAGCAGCTGTGGGTGAGATGTATATATAAATAATATACAGTCAAATAAAACCATAATCTTATTCTCTTTGAGTTAGATTCTACTTTGGATCAATAAAAATCATGGACCAGTAGGTGCAAATCAGAAAAACATCCATGGCTACTCTATTAGTTCCTCAGTGCAATGAGAAATGGAGGGTTAAATTATAAGTATGTAATAAACCATAAATATTAAGAAAAATAATATAATATTTTGTGAATCCAAATGTTACATTATGCCATTGGCATTAAACAACTGTCCAAATAAGGACACACAGAAGACACAGTGTTGGCTCATAGGCCTCAGTTTATCTACATCAATGCAATACTTCCATTTTTAATTACTATGAAATTGTCCTTCAGCATAAAATTCATGGAAAATACAGGAAGGCTGGAGTATGGACCATAAGAAATAAAACTCATCTATGAAATGCTCAGTGACTTGGATTAATAGTAAAAAATAATCACAGATGCTAGACTGAGAGGTTTCTCATATCCCATTTGAATGTGACCTTGCCTTGTAGTTTGAAAGAGACTAATAGTTCTTCTTATAAGAAAAATAGGTTACTCCCAAAAGATAAGGGGAAAAGGAGCATTGTGGACTTTCCTTTTTCAGACTATATTTCTACTGCATCATTTCAATTGATACATCAACTGACCAGTCTAATGTTTGATTGTCAGAGCCATAGCTCTGTTTTGAGGTATGGAAAAGAATTTTGCCTTTCTTCACAAGAAAGTTTCTGGCATTGAGCTGGGAATGGGCAGAACTGGAAAATGAGGGTGATCTTCACTCACAAAACCAAAAATTAGCATGACAACAATAAGAGCTGACTGGACATGGATATAGTTACTGAATTGGATATTTAAAGGAAACTGAAAGAAAAAAACTTCCAAGGACAACAGAATGTATTTTGTCTCAAACATTTCCATATATGTTCCTCTTCCTATTCAGCGTATCTGACTCAAATCACAAATCAAATAAATTTGTCTGAGGTAATAATCTCATTTCGGAGATCACAGTTTATTTAGATCCAGATTCCCTTTTCCCCAAGGAAAGTAATCTGTAAGTAGAATTGACAGCATTGGTTCACTTAGCATCATTGCAATCCCTATGAAGTCCATGCTCAGATACTCTGTTAATTAATGAGCTAAAAATAAATTATTATAGCAGGTGGCAATAAGGAGAAAGGAACCAATCAAATGCTTTATTTTAGTACGTAATGATATTCCTTAAATAAATTAGTTGGATAAAAGTAAGGAAAATGTGGAGAATAGCAACTAATTAGCAAGGGGCACTCCTTGTCTTTCTAAGCAAATTTTCCTGTACTAAAGTTAGTAAATTGTGGTTGTTATGATCCTAAGCAAATAAAAATCATGAAAACTGTGGTTAGAATCAATGCACAATCATAGTATAAGTTAACCCAATGGAAGGTAAAAATATGAATTTTCACCATTGTGATAGATCCTCAAGTAACTGGTTGCTTTTTCAAAGTTTTGTCAGTTAATAGGGCTAAGATATTGTTTCAAATAACTTTTTCTAAAATACATTTCAAAATACTCTTCATTTGAATGATGAATGAAATTAATGCTGTTTGAACTAAGGTTTATTAAATTAATAAGAGGAAGCACAATTTAAAAGACTAGGCAGTACTTTGTAAAACACCTAAAGACTGTAAACCCTTTTTCTTTCAACCTGTTACTATGAGACTAAGCTTTGTTTATAACAAAGGACTGATATCACAGGATGCAAATCATCATGCTGCTGCCTCCTCTATACCAGAGAAGTGATGATGCATTAAAGCCTGACGAAACAGCACCATCAATTTCCTGGCTTTAATATGCATCTTTACCATCAATGAACTCAAAGCATTTTTAATGCAAATAATGGAAACTGGTCCGTTTCCTACTCTGCATAGAGGCTATACAAATACAGCCCCAAACCCTTTTGTTTATTAGCTCTTTTAAGATAACATCCAATTAACTTAAATGTCCTTTTCTGGCATTTGAACCGTATTCATTGTAAACTGAAAAGCAACCAGAAAACTTGGATGGGGAGAAGAGGGGAAGGAAAATTATCACAAGTCAAAAAACAAATATGCTTTTGACTATTATAATTTTGCTTCAGAACATGCTATGCCATCAGAGCATGGTAGAGTATAAATATTCAGCTGTGAGTTAGCATCCAGGCAGGAATTTTTAATATAGATTACATTTTTAAAAAAGTCAAGATTTTAAACTGATTGAAAACATCTATAGCATTCAGAAAAATATTGAACTTAATGTTCACTTTTCTTCCCAAGTCCTTTTCTCTGATATAAATTCAAAATTGCTTTTAGTTTGGCAATTACTCATCTTGGCTTTTAGATACTTCAAAAACATAAATTCAAGTGGACACTCGATTTCCAGGGAGCAAATTTCAACAACCTTAAAAAATATTAGGTGAGATCCAATGGAGAGAAATCCTCAGGTCAAAGAGTTGGAGAACTTCTCAAAAATAAGATGCTGAGGAATAATCACATACCATACTAAAAAAGAAATCAGGATGTTTACAGAAGCTTTCGACTGAACTAAACATTTTGTTTGATATTGTTATCTAGCTGAGCAGTTTATATCCTAAGATGATTCAATCACTTACTCTCAATATTCTCACTGCTTTTACATTTTAAGCAAACTCTTCCTCATTAGTTAGGACCAATCCCTTTGACATTTGTTCTGTCTTCTGGAAAATGGAGCAATCAGCAATACCACTGAAGAATTTTTGAGAAGCTATACAAATACAGCCCTAAACAGTCTTAGCCAAGTTGGTTTTCCAACAGATAACTGGGTAGTTAAAATCTATAGCACCCTTCCTCCCAGTGTTGTTTTCCTTTCCTGGTATTCTTTTATCCTTGAAACAAGATAGGAAATAGATAGGGATGAAAGTGACTGTGCCTAAATCATCAGTGGCCAACATTTTAAACCATTATGCTTTCAACAATTTCTGCCCAAACTTTCCTTGCCAGAATTCCTTGCCAGCAGGCTATTGGTCCTCTTTGGGCAGGGAAAGGATGGTTTGAATCCATTCTTTGCAAAGCATGGAAATATATACACACACCCCTATGTGTACACAAAGTTAAAGGATGAGAAAGAATAAGAGAGTGAACCTTGGATTTTGCAGACCTCATTTACCTGCTGGTTCTGGTACTACCAACATCTATCTCATTCCCTCCATTGGATGAAGTCTCTTGAGGAGAGAAAGGTTATCCATTGTTTCTTTCATCTTTAAATGTTTTTTCATAATAAATGGCCAATGTACCACTAAAGTATTTTTGGAAAGTTCTCCTAAGACTCCTTGTCTCAATTTGTCATGTGCCAACTTTTTAGTCAACTTTACTGAAGCATTACATTAAAAGTTCTTTTGGGGCATTACATTCTGAATGAAAATATATAAACAGAATTAACAGCGACAGGAAGAAAAAATCCTGAGTGTTCCACTTACGATACTGAATGTGATAAAAAGGGGGAAAAAGTCAAAATTAAATCTTGACCTACCAACTGAAATAGAATAGAGCTAGAAGGGACCTTGGAGGTCTTGTAGTCCAGCCCCCTGCTCAAGCAAGAGAAACTACACCATGTGCACAATTAGTAGGCAAGTGAGTATTTTGACCATATCATCATTTTTATGCATATTTTCCACCTCCAAGCTGTATAAACTTGAATGCATATCAGGTGATGTGCATTTGTGTATGGCCTAAGGAGATCAACACTCTATATCCAAGTGTGCATAATTATTAGGTAGCTTCTTTTCCTCAGGCAAAATGAGCTAAAAAAGAGGTTTAACTGACTCTGAAAAGTCAAAAATTGTAAAAAGTCTTTCAGAGGGATGCAGTACTTTTGAAATTGCTAATATATTGGGGCATGATCACAGAACCTTCAAAAGTTTTGTTGCAAATAGTTAACAGGGTTGCAAGAAACATGTTGAGAAAAAAAGACCCACATTAACTGCCAAAGATTTGAGGAGAATCAAATATGAAGCTATCAGGAATCAATTATCCTCCAATCATATTCCGGAACTGCAATCTACCTGGAGTGCCCACAAGTACAAGGTGTTCAGTGCTCAGAGATATGGCCAAAGTAAGGAAGGCTGAAACTGAACAAGATACATAAGTTGAAACGGCAAGACTGGGCCAAGAAATATCTGAAGACAGATTTTTCAAAGGTTTTATGAGAGTGATTCTTGACAGACCAGATGGATGGCCCTGTGGCTGGATCAGTAACGGGCACAGAGCTCCACTTCGATTCAGACACCAGCAAGGTGGAGGTGAGGTACTAGTATGGGCTGGTATTATTAAAAATGAGCTAGTTGGACCTTTTCAGGTTAAATCAACTCCCAAACCTCCTGCCAGTTTTTAGAAGACACTTTCTTCAAGCAGTGACCACTGTGATTTTTATGCAGGACTATGCTCCATTGTGTGCATCAAAGTACTCCACTGCTTGGCTAGCCAGTAAAGGCCTTAAAGAAGAAAGAATAAGGACATGCCCCCCTTCCTCACCTGACCTAATCCCTATTGAGAACTTGTGGGCCCTTCTTAAATGGGAGATTTACAGTGAAAGAAAACAGTACACCTCTCTGAACAGTGACTGGGAGACTGGTTGCTGATGCACAAAAAATTGATCATCAATAGATCAAGAAATTGACAGACTCCATGAATGGAAGGCTTATGACTGTTATTGGAAAGAAGGGTGGCTATATTGGTCACTGATTTTTTTTGAACTCTCAGAAATGTTTATTTGCAAATTTTGAGTTGTTCGTTTATTATTCTCACTTTAACAGATGAAAATAAAGGATGGGGAAATTTTCATTTAGTTGGATCATAATTCTGCACACTAATAGTTGCCCAATAATTGTGCACACATAGATATTCTCCTAAGAAAGCCATAACCTCACATTTACTTTTTTAAATATTCAGGATTGAGTTTTATTAACATTTTGGATTGACCGAGAGCACTGTAGTTGTTCAATAATAAAATTAATCCTCAAAAATACAGCTTGCCTAATAACTGCACACAGTGTATACTATTTCAGATAACTGTCTAGTCTTGTCTTTAAAAACCCCAGTGATGAAGCACCTATAACTTCTGAAGGCAAGCTGTTCCACTGGTAATTGTCCTCACCCTTGGGAAGTTTCTCCTTAATTCCAGGTTGCTTCTGTCTTTGGTTAATTTCCAATCATTGTTTCTTGTCCTGCCCTCTGCTCTGGTGCTTTGTAGGATAATTTGACCCCTCTTTTTCGTGGCAGCCCCTCTAATACTGGAATACAGCTATGTCTCCCCTATTTCTTTTTTTTTAAACTAGCCAAACCCAAATCCTGCAGCTGTTCTTCATATGTTTTAGTCTCCAGGCCTTTGATCATCTTAGTTGCTCTTCTCTGACCATTAAAGTCTCAACATCTTTTTTGTAGTGTGATGACCAAAATTCGTTGTAGTATTCCAAGTGTGATCTTACCATGGTTTTATAAATGGTACTAATACTTCACATGAACTTGATTCTTTGGGTCTGTTTATACAACCCAGGATTGTATTAGCTTTTTTGGCGGCGGCTGCACCCTTCTGGCTCATATTCAAGTGATCGCCCACTAGGACTCCAAGGTTCCTCTCACAGTTACTGTTTTTGAACCAGGTCTAGCCTATTCTGTACTTATACCTTTGATTTTTCCTGGCCTAAATGTAAAAGCTTTGCTTTCTCCCCACTAAAATTCATTTTGTTGGATAGGGCTCATTGTTCAAGTTTGTCGAGATCATTTTGGACCCTGAACATTTCTTTAGGGGTGTTGGCTATTCCTGCCAGTTTAATATTATCTGCAAATTTGATGTTTCCTTTCTATTCCCTCATCTAAGTTATTTATGAAGATATTGAAGAGTACTGGGCATAAAACGGAACCTCGTGGTATCCCACTGCTCACTTCTTTCCATATAGATATAGTATCATTAAGGACTGCTCAAATACAGTTTGCCAACCAGCTACAAATCCAACTGGTGGTGATGTTGTCTATTCCACATTTTTCTAACTTACCAAGAAATAGGTTGTGGTGGTTGGAAGGGATCTTGTAGGTCATCTAGTCCAACCCCCACCCAAGCAGGAGACCCTACACCATTTCTGACAAATGGCAGTCCAATCTCTTCTTGGACGGCTCCAGTGATGAAGCTCCCACAACTTCTGAAGACAAGCTGTTCCATTGGTTGATTGTTCTCATTGTCAGAAAATTTCTCCTTATTTTTATGCTGAATCTCTCCTTGATAATTTTCCATCCATTATTTCTTGCCTGGTCTTCAGGTGCCTTGGAAAATAGCTTGACCCCTTCCCCTCTATGGCAATCCCTTCTTATTACGCTGAATCTCTCCTTGATCATTTTCCATCTTTTCTTCCTTGTCTAGCCTTCAAGTGTCTTGGAAAATAGCTTGATCTCTTCCTCTCTATGGCAGCCCCTGAGATATTGGAACACTGCTGTCAGTCTCCCCTGGTCCTTCTCTTCACTAGACTAGCCAAGCCCAGTTCCTGTAACCGTTCTTCATATGTTTTAGTCTCCAGTCCCCTAATCAATTTGGTTGCTCTTCTCTGCACTTTTTCTAAAGTCTCAACTTCTTTTTTTTTATAGTGTGGTGACCAAAACTGGATGCAGTACTCTAGTTATGGTCTTACTAATAAGGCTTTATAGAGTGGAATTAGTACCTTACTTGATCTTGATTGTATCCTTCTGTTAATGCAACTTAGGATTGTATTAGCATTTTTGGCTACCACTGCACACTAGTGGCTCATATTTAGCTGGTTGTCCACTAAGACTCCAAGATCCCTATCACTGTTACTGCTATTAAGCCTGGTTTCACCCAGTCTATATGTGTACTTTTGGTTTTTCTTGCCTAAATGTAGGACTTTACTTTTCTTTACATTGTATTTCATTTTGTTAGATAGGGGCTAGTATTCAAGTCTATCAAGATCCATCTGGATCTTGAGCCTATCTTCTAGGGTGCTAGCTATTCCAGCCAGCTTAGTATCATCTGCAAATTTGATGAGTTCCCCTTCTATTCCCTCATCTAAGTTGTTCATAAAGATATTGAAGAATACTGGGACTAAGAAGGGACCTTGGGGTACCCCACTGCTTACTTCCCTCGATGTAGACTTAGACCCATTAATGACTACTCATTGAGTATATTTGTCAGCCAGTTGCGAATCAATCTGGTGATGTTATCAATCCCACTTTTTTCTAGCTTTCCAAGAAATAGGTTGTGGTCTACTTTGTCAAATGCCTTGCTGAAGTCTAAATATATTATGTCTACAGTATTTCACTGGTCTACTAATTTAGTCACTATGTTGAAAAATGAAATAAGATCGGTTTGGCATGATCTGCTTTTAACAAACCCATCCTGACTTTACTTATTTCTAGATGTTGGCAGATCTGTTTTTTAATTATCTTTTCCAGTACCTCCCAGGTTATTATGTTAGGTTTGATCTGTAGTTTCTTGAGTCTGTTTTTTTCTCTCTTTTTTTGAAGATGGGAACTACATCAGCTCTTTTCCAGTCCTCTGGTAGTTCCCCGGTGCTCCAGGATTGTTGAAAGATGTGGTACAATGGTTCTGAGTTGACATCTGTCAGCTCCTTTAGAAGTCTGGGATGTAATCCATCAAGTTCTGGTGATTTGTATTCATCAAGATCAGATAAGTGTTCTCCTACTATTTTTTTTTAGCTTATTTTAACTTTTATTTCTAGTCTGTCTTTTACAGTTACGTTTTTGGTATATTGAGCTTTGGTTTCTTTTTGTGTGAAGACTGGTGCAAAGAATGAGTTAAGTAGCTCTGCTTTTTCTCTGTTGCCTGTTACTTCCTTGCCGTCTTCTCTCTTTAGTGGACCTAAACTATGTAAATCTTTTTCCATTAGATCCCTTGATAGGAGACTTCACAATCCAGGACCTGACTTTTACTTAATGTTGCAGGCCTTCTTAAGACACTCAGGAACACACTAGCTAGATTCCAGCACATTCTATGCTTGGTAGAGTTTAATAAATGGATACTTTGAAGGAACAAGTTGCAAAGTGTCTAACTTTAGTTGCCTGGAATTTAATAGGAAGGAAAAAGTGAGACAAATTCACTTCAGTATTAATGACAGAATGACAGGGGAGGAGAGAGAACAAAGAGTGTGGGGTGGGGGAAGGAAGAGAAAGAAAGGGCTAGCAGCAAGGAATTTACCCAACTGCCTTCCTGCCGCAGGGAAAGCAAGAACTACAGTGGGGTTATGGAAGAAGAGCTAGAAACAATATGCAGAACAAACAGAGGGGGCTTCCTCTCTCTCAATGCAGGAGAAGCCCCTACCTTTTTGCAAAGTGAGTACTTAGCAGATTGCTGCTTCCTTCATATGCATTCTTTCTCTGTTAGCCAGCGTTGCTAAGGGGAATCACAGGACGCAAACCCTCTAGGAATGAAATACTTCCTAGCAAACAAGAGGGTGCAGACAGCTAAGAAAAGACAAACGGATGCTTACTTCCTAATAGCTGAAAACTTGTAAGTTGGTCATTATAAACTGAACAAGTAAAAGGTCCAAGAATTCATGTGTGTAGAGAATGGCAAGATAAAGAATTTATTTTTTGTTGTTCAGATCTGCAGGTATGTTATGAGATGTAAGAATATAAAAGATTAATTAAATAAAATCAATGTATTAAATTTACTACTTCTTAAAATTACTGTTTTTCTATCTTTCTCCAAATTTGTGAAAAGTTACACACTACTCATGTAACAAAAATATTAAGTACAAATTATTAATTTTACAAAAATACATATAGTATACATTTTCAGTTGTTTATAAAGGAGTTTGGGGGAAATATTGCTATTAACTATTTAGGGGTCAGCTCCAAATTTTCAAAAAAAATTTAATTGCTTCGGTTCAGAAATAAAGATTAACAGAATAACAGAGTTTGAAGGGACCTTGGAGGTCTTCTAGTCCAACCCCACACCTCTCTGCTCAAGCAGGAGACCTTCTATCATTTCAGACAAGTTGCTGTCCAATCTCTTCTTAAAAGCCTCCAATGATGGGGCACCCACAACATCTGAAGGCAAGCATTTCCACTGGGTAATTGTTCTCGGTTAGGAAATTTTTTCTTAAATTTAGGTTGCTTCTCTCTTTGATTAGTTTCAATCCATTGTTTCTTGTCTGCCTTCTGGAAAGAAAGCCCAGCATGCCTTAAAACAGAGTTACCTTCCACCTAGACAACGGGAAGCCTTTTTAAAAAAATTTCCTCTATATGTTTAAACTATTATGGCAATAGTAAATTAAATACTGGAAAGGCAATACAAGAAGCAGCAGCCTCCTCAAGGTTCTATTTCTCTCTGATACCTAAAGGAATCCTTCCATTTGTGGAGAAGAATTCTAAGGCTTTTAGCATCATTTATATATATTGAGAGAGTAAGCCAAACATTAAGTCAAACATAACAGATTCATCTCCAAGCTGTAAACCAAAAGCAATCAGATGCCATTTAAAATAGCACTTATGCTAAGATTACATTCTTTATGATAACATAGTTGTTTCCTTATTCTCATCCTTTAACAAAAACTTGCCAGGCTAATCTCTCATTACATGTTAACTGTCAGCAAATATTTGACTGAAAATTGAGCTCATCTTCTCTATAACTGGCTAAGGATTTACAATATTTGTTTAACAACAGTTCAAAGTTACATGGTCTTGGGAAAAGCGACTTACAGTCTGTACTTGCTCTTACAACTGTCTATCGAAGCCCCCAACCCACAATAATTTCTTTGCAATTTAGACACTTGATAAATGGCTTGTATTTATGAGTTGCGGGGTCCTATGGCCACATGATTGCTTTTTGCAACCCTTTTTGCTAACTTTGAGCAAAAAATGGCCATTGGAAAGCTTTTGCTTAACCACTGCATGATTCACCTAAGGAAATGAAAATTATCACAAAACTGGGTCTGGTTTGACTTACTATGTTAATCCTTTTTATTAGTTTATAATATAAAATACATAAATACAAAAGCAAATAATAGGAAAAATAGGGGAGGGAAAAGGGAAGAGAAAAGTGTAGAGAATAAGGGAAAAAGAAAGAAAAGGCACTGACTTCCAGCTCCTTTTGGTGGAGTAGAATAAGAAGTAACATTGAAGCTCAACTTTTTATTTTTACTTAGTAGTATAAACTAGCCATTTCTATCACAACGGATTTATCTAAATCCAAAATCAAAGTTCAATTTTTTTCCACACCAAGCACAAAGTCCAGAAAGAGTTTCCAAGTAGAAACGAAAGTACTTGGTTGTTTTCTTTTATCAAAGCAGTCAATTTAACCATATCTTCTAATTCCATCAGCTTTTGCAGCCATTCATCCATTGTGGGGATTGAAGAGTCCTTCCATTTTTGTGCATAATGTAATCTTGCTGCCATCAACATATATAACATCAAAGTTCCACCCCCCCCCCACAAGTCTTTTCCCATTAAACCCCCCAAAAAAGTTTCTGGTTTTATCTTTACATTCACTTTTTTTAACAATTTTTTGTTTTAGAATATGAATCCTACTCCAATATTTCTTTACTTTATCATATGTCCACCATAAATGATAAATTTTCCCTTCTTTACCTTTGCATTTCCAGCATTCATTATACATTCTTGATAACTTACCTGGTGTTAAATGTCAATGATATATCATCTTATAAAATTCTACTTTAAATTGTAATTTACTATAAATTTTAAACCTTTTGCCCAAATATTGTCCCATTGTTCAAACTTTATATTATATCCAAAGTTCCTTGCCCACTGAATCATACAATGCTTTACATATTCACTTTCCAAATTCAATAGCTTTTTATAGACCTTAGCAATGGTATCTTCATCACTATCATATAGTAGGATTTCCAATTCATTTTTAACCTAGTCAAACCCATAGCTCTTTTTGTTTAATTTAAATCTTTCTTTCAATTGTAAGTATGTAAACCAGTAGCAGACATGAATCTGATTTGACTTACAACCGCAATGGTTGAAATTCTGGTCTCAGTTGTAATTGTAAAGTTGAGATAACCACAATTGAGCCCAAAATTTATGTTGCTAAGCAAGATGGTTGTTAAGTTAATTTTGCCCATTTCTGCCTTTTTGTCATAATTTTTAAGTGAATTACTGTAGTTAAGTTAGTAACACAGTTTTAAGTGAATCTGGCTTCCCCATTGACCTTGCTTGTCAGAAGTTTGCAAAAGGGGTTCACAGGACTCTGGGACACTGCAGCCGTCATCAATACATGCCAGTTGCGAGATGCCCATATTTTTTATCACATGACCATGGGGATGCTATAGTGGTTACGTGAAAAACAGTGATAAGTCACTTTTTTCAGTGCCACTGCAACTTTGAATGATGAATAAACAAATGGTTGTAAGTCAAGGACTATCTGCTTCTGTAACTTCTATAAGGAAGAACATAGAACAGAAGAACTGGTTTCTAAAATTCTGTTGCTTAGAACCCAAATGAATGTTCAAGGAAATACCAACACATCTCTTAAACATTAACAGAAAGAAAGCACTTTAAACAAGACCAATGTAAAATTCTGATATTTATCTCATACATGTTTCTACAAAAGACTGAGCAAGGTGAGCAAGTTCTCTATGAGAACTATGAGAACACTTGGATGTTCTCTATGGAGATGACCCAGAACATTGGTTCATCATTCATTCATTCATTCATTCACAGTATATCTCACTTTTATTATTTTCACAAAGAACTCAAGGTGACGAACATATCCAACACAATGTCAGGTTCATTCTGATTTAGGCACTTAGGGAAGAAAGACCTTTGACTCCATGGTTGAAGTGATAAGTTCTCTATGACTAGGTTCAAGTGGTTACAGTGTAAGCAAAGCTGGACCTGAATATTCCTGCCGAAAGCCAGTGGTTTTTTTCCTCTTCCCAGACTTACTCCCCTTGATCAGTTCATCAGTGTCCAATGGCATTCAAATTTGGTATTTTGAAAACCAGTATTTTGATGTTGGGATCGGGTGGGGCCATATCGAGGACGGGGGGTTGTCCCTGGAGGGCGGAACAGAGTCCATTGGCACGGTGAGCGGGAGAGGCAGATTTGGCGGTTATAGGGGGCCATATCCTGTATTGGGAGCGTACCCCCGCTGCTTGCGCGCGGAGGCGCACTCCGACCCCCTAGTCATGTCCCGTTCCCCAGGTAGTCTGAGTCATCGGGCCCTGGGCCTTCAGCTGATGTTGTCGTTAATAAGGGCCCCCTCATCTATGATTTGATTTGTGAGGGGGGAGCTGACCTGGCGGGTGTTACCGAAAACTGGTTGGGCCAAGAGGGGGGAGTTCCCCTGGTGGAGATGTCCCCACCCGGGTTTCAGGTCTTTCATTGGCCGAGGGCTCAGGGGAGGGGTGGGGGGGTTGCGGTGGTTATTAAGGAAGATCTGTGTCCTAGGGAATCCACTGTTTCTCAGACAACTGGATGTGAGTCTCTTTTTGTGAAGTTTGGTTCTGGGGTTCAGGTGGGCCTGTTGATCGCATACCTGGCTCCCTGCTATGTGACATCGGCCCTGCCTGAGCTCCTTGAGGTTATAGCTAGCTTGGCGGTTTACCGCCATGACCCCAGGCTTATGGTCATGAGGGATTTCAACCTGCCTTCTGCTGGCGGGACCTCGGGGATTGCTCAGGAGTTCATGGCTTCCATGACAGCCATGGGCCTGACCCAATTAATTCGGGACCCCACTCACTTGGGGGGTCACATCCTAGATCTGGTTTTTGTTTCTGATCAGTGGCAGGATGATCTAGGTATAGGGGATGTTGTTGTAGAACCCCTGTCATGGACGGATCATTCGCTCCTTAGACTCAACTTCCATTCCGCACCCCCCTGCCACAGGGAGGCGGGGCCGACAAAATGGTACCGCCCCAGGTGCCTGATGGACCCAGATAGGTTCCTGATGGAGCTTGGGCCATTTCCTGAGACTCACACACACAACTCAGTTGAGGACTTAGTGGCTGCCTGGGATAGGGTGGTGGCTGAGGCCCTTGACCGGGTCGTGCCCTTGCGGCCTCTGACCCGGTGCCGATCCTGAGCGGCTCCTTGGTTTTCTGAGGAGCTGAGGGAGATGAAGCACCGGAAAAGACGCCTAGAGAGTGGTTGGATCTGACCGAACACTATTACGCTCCAGATTTGACCGAACACTATTACGATCCCATATTAGGGCGTATTTAGTGGCGATAAGGACGGCGAGGCGATCTTACCTTTCTGCCCTTATTGCATCCACGGAAAATCGCCTGGCCGCCCTGTTTAGGGTGACCCGCTCCCTTTTGGAAGTGGAGGTGCAGGCTGAGGATTTTTCCAGATTTCTGCAGGACAAAATCACTCAGATCCGGGACGGGCTGGAGTCTGACTGGGCATCTCCGGGTTGGGGGGGGTGGGGATGGATTTCGGTGAGGTCATTTGGGATGAGTTCGATCCTGTTACCCTGGAGGACGTGGACAGGATACTGAGGGGGGGCTTAATGCCACCACTTGTTTATTGGACCCATGCCCCTCCTGGCTGGTCCTGACCACTCGGGAGGTGACATGAGGCTGATTCCAAGGGATCATTAATGTTTCCTTAAGAGAGGGGCTTTTACTCGCCGCCTTGAAAGAGGTGGTAGTGCGGCCCCTCCTCAAGAAACCATCCCTGGATCCAGCATTATTGTCGAACTATTGTCCGGTCTCCAACCTCCGCTTTGTGGCGAAGGTTGTTGAGAGAGTGGTGGCACGTCAGCTCCCTCAGTACCTGGATGAAGCGGTATATCTAGACCCCCTCCAATCAGGTTTCAGGCCCGGGCACAGCACGGAGACAGCGTTGATTGTGTTGGTGGATGATCTCTGGAAGGCCCGAGACAGGGGTTGTTCCTCTGTCTTGGTCCTGTTAGATCTCTCAGCGGCTTTTGATACTGTCGACCACAGTATCTTATTGCAGCGGTTGGGGGGGTTAGGAGTGGGAGGCACCGTGTTACGGTAGTTCTCCTCCTTACTCTCTGACCGCTTGCAATTTGTGTTGACAGGGGGGCAGAGGTCGACCCTGAGGCCCCTATTTTGCGGGGTGCCCCAGGGGTCTGTGCTCTCGCCCCTGCTGTTCAACATTTTTATGTGAAGCTGCTGGATGAGATCATCCGTGGGTTCGGGGTAGAGTTTCATCAGTATGCTGATGATACTCAGCTGTACATCTCTACCCTGGGCCACCCCAACAAAGCCGTCAAAGTGATGACCCAGTGCCTGGAGGCCGTGCGGAGTTGGATGGGTCTTAACAGGCTTCATCTCAAACTGACCAAAACCGAGTGGCTGTGGTTTCCTGCGCCCAGATACAGCCAGCTTATTCCGTCGCTGGCTGTGGGGTGAGAAATTTTGCCCCCCATGGAAAGGGCTCGCAATCTGGGTGTCCTCCTGGACGTACGGATGTCTTTAGAAGATCGCATTACAGCCGTCGCTAGGGGGGGGGGGGGGGGCTTCTGTCAGATTCGTCTGATCTACCAGTTGCGGCCCTTTCTGGATCTGGGCGTACTTCGCACGGTCACTTCCACCCTCATCATCTCCCGCTTGGATTACTGCAATGCTCTCTACATGGGGCTCCCCTTGAAGAGTATCCGGAGGCTACAGTTGGTCCAGAATGCGGCCGCGCGGGTGATCTTGGGAGCTCCTCAGAGCTCCCATGTTACACCGCTCCTGCACGAGCTGCATTGGCTCCCTGTAGCCTTCTGGATCCGATTCAAGGTGGTAGTGATCATCTTTAAAGCGCTCCATGGCTCGGGACCTGGGTACTTATGGGACCGCCTGCTGCCATCAACGGCCTCCCGCCACCCAGTGTGCTCCCACAGGGTCGGCCTCCTTGGGGTTCCACCGGCTGGGCGATGTCGGTTGGCAGCCCTGAGGGTGCGGGCCTTCTCTGCGGGGGCTCCCTCCCTTATTTATGATGAACTCCAGGGTGTGGGCAGAGTCAGTCTGCAATACTGCATTGTAACCACTGTCATTTATAAAGAGAGACTGAAGGATCTGAGACGAAAGCTTGAAAACAAAAGATTGATGAGGATATGATAGCTGAAATATTACATATAAGATTTGTTTTCTATCCTATATAGTAGGATATAGAGTATTAAATATTAACACACACCCCAATAATGCTAGAGGACTTGGTAGCTTAAATGGCTTTCTCCATTTTTATGATTCTCTCTATCCTTTTTTGTTTGGGTTAAATGTCAGTTTATTTAAGTACATGCAATATAAAACTCCATGTTATCCTTCCTGACGTTCCATTGTTCTCCCAGTATCAAGTATTGAAAAAAAAAAGATTTAGACTAGTATCAGTACACCAATAAAACCTGGTGAGGTCTCTAAATGATCTCTCTCAGTAGTTTCACATACATTAAATTTCATAGTAGATAATTCTTAGAGCATCTTATGAAGCAATACATTGGGAAAAATAATAGGTCTCCAGTACCACCTTCTGGGAAGGACCAGAGCTGCTACATAATACTATCCATTCGTTAGACAGAAGTTTAGAGAGAATTGTGGAGATTGAAAAGAATCATTATTAGTTTACTTCTTCTGTTCCCATATCTGGAGCAGAAATCTAATGACAACTCAATGGAATTGCTTTTAATGATGAAGACAAAATAGAAAATATCTTCAATGAAAAATCCCTAGAAAGATGATCTTGCATTTGCTCAAAGACTTTACCTCTCAAACCTAAGTGCAAGAATAATCCCTCTAAGAAATTTCTCTCAAATAAATATTTAACTGTCCTGTAATTTTATAATGGCAGATTTAGTAAGCGACTTTCTCTCATTATATTGGAAACATTTTGCAGTTTACACAAACTATCTAACATCTATAGAAAAATGAGACTTTCACCCACAAGGTTAGCAAAGATGCTTAAGGACATGTCTGCTAAATATTGGAAATGTCATCAGATATCTTGTTCGTATTATCATATGTGGTCCATATGCCCAAAAGCAAAAAAATATTGGACAAAAATACATACATGGTTATAAAAAATGATAAAGTAACATATAAATTTAAAACCAAACATATTTTACCAGATAAGTATAATAAGGGGAATGGGGAATACATATTTAATTTTACAAGTATTAACTGCAGCTAGAATTGTATTTGCACAACAGTGGAAAAGTGAAGAGATTCCTGCAGACGAACATGTTGTTTAAAAATATTAGAATGTGCAGAAATGGATAGACCAATGGTGGGTAACCTTTTTGCACCGAGTGCCAAAACGGGAGTGTGTGCAGGAAACCGGAAGAGCAGCTCCCCGGCATGTGCGTGCAGGAGCACCGGAAATTGAAAACTTAGCTTCCCGTCATGTGCATGTATGCCGGCCACCTGGCTTTCCAGTTTCTAACGCACATGCGCGCGTGAAGACCATGCTGATTCATGCATGAGCTCCAGGAAGCTGCTCTTCTGATTTCCGGCACTCCCACACACACAAAAACCAGCTGGCCAGCACACATGTGTATGCCGGAACCTGGAAGAGCAATGGACTCTGCATGCCACTTCCAGCACGCATGGCATAGGCTCGCCATCATGGGGATAGACTAACACTTACAATTATGGAAAAGGAAGAACTGAATACTTTTTGACATGAGACTTATTTTATCAATGGCTAGCTAATAAAAACAGAAGTTAGAAACGTGTAGATATAAGAAAAGGACTAATGATACAACGGAGGTTTGTTAAAATGGATAAGCTGCTATTATTATTATTATTATTATTATTATTACTATTATTAAACTAATACCAATGTAATAAACATTGTTGTAAACATTTTGATTATTTCCTACAAATATTTGTACCCAGAAAACACAGTTTAACTAAAAAGGAATTTTTATATGTTATAAATATAAAATAAAAAAACTTTTTTTAAAAAAAGAAAAGAAAAATGAGATTGACTATCTGACTCTCATTACTCTGACCAAGAAGGTCATTTTCAACCTCTTGGCAAACCGAGACCATCCCTTCTTGCATTTTAGAAAAATGATTATCTGCACTGGCATTTTAGGAAAGAAATTGATAATGGCAGCTTCTGCATCATTTTGGAATAAATTTCATTCCTGGAGGAAACATAAAAATGTGTCAAACACCAGACCTGGTCTGAATATTTAGAAAAAGCTATTGGTCCCTTAAAATGGCCAGCAGCCCCTTAACAGGAACTAGTGAATGAGCTACCACCACATGCCTAATTAATGACCCTGCCAGTCGCAGCTGGAAGAGCTGAGCTGGGGGTGATTAATTAAATTAGCTGGCAGAGGAAATTATATTGGAAAAGCCAAAGTTTGATTGCTCCATAATTAACCACAGTGCAAATAATATCTGCATCTATAACTTCCAGCAATGAGATCAGAAGCCAATTGAATTTGGCACTGATTGAAGCTATAAATATCCTGCAGTGAAAAATGATAGGTTTATTCTGAAGGGAAAACTTACAAAAATGGACATGAGGTGTAGTAGGCAACTTACAAGGAGATTTCTCAAGGATCAAGATTTTTTTGTGTGAGCTCTTTCCCCCAGCTATTTAGCTGGCAGATAATTTTTAACATATTTTCAAATGATTTTCATATTATTTACACAGTAAAATAAACTTCTTAAAATGGTATCTATTTCTAAAATTCCTTTCTTGTGGAATCAATAACAAAGACAAATTAATTGAACATTTCAACTTAACTCTCTTAACAGTATGGCTGTTTACAAAAAGTGCAGTTTCTAATATCTTACATGCAAGTCTCTTGATATGGTGTTTATTAACCTGCCAATCCAAATAAAGAATCTACATAATCACAGTAAAGGATTTCCTCAGTCCCAACAATTTGTACCAGAGTACCAAACTAGACATTACATGCAAACTGCTCAGGTGGGGGCAGGGGGAAAATTTCTCCTCAAAGCAAATGCCAGCTCTTAAGAAGATTTTTCTCAGCAGGAGACAAAAGAGTTAAATTCTCTATCCATGCTTACTCTGACCCCATTAATTCTCAGTCGCCACAGCTGCTGCAGATTTGTACTTTTCACAAACTGAAAATTGAGGACAAAGAAACATGTTATATTCAAAATCTACAAATTGGTTAATCAAAAATGCCTGGAAACAAAATGCAAGTTTTCAGGTTATCTGGAGTTCTTCATCAGTTTATATGATACAAATAGCACGAGATGAGGAAAGCAGAAGAATAGGGGGAAAACATAGCAAAGCAAGTCATGAAATCTATTATTTAAAATCAGTATAAAAATGGAAACTGCAGAATGATTATATTCACTGCTAGTAAGTACTGCAGGAATCAGATTACCTGTTCTGATAAGAAGCAACTGCTTATCACAGTTCTGAAAACAAAAAACCAACAATTTTTGAGTTCTTTTTCTATCTTGAGAGGTACAAAACTGCACCCAAAACCCAAGTACGGGTAGTTCTCGGCTTACAACAGTTTGTTTAATGACTGTTCAAAGTTACGCCACTGAAAAAAATGACACGACCATTTTCCAGTATGACACGACCATTTCCTACAATCTTTGCAGCATTCCCATGATCATGTGATCAAAATTCAGACACTTGGCAACTGGTTCATATTTATGACTATCGTGGGGTCCCAAGGTCATGTGATCACCTTTTGCAACCCTTCTGATAAGCAAAGTCAACGGGGAAACCAGATTCAAGACTTCTGGGAAGATGGGCAACTGAAATACACCCCCAGAAAGAGATCTCTGAAGGGCTTTTCCTTGGGTTATAGCTCTTCTGCTTTTCAACTGAAGGGACTGACTTTCCTTCACTTTTATGACCTACCCGGTTCCCTTGGAACCCTCTAAATTAGTGGTTCGCAAAGTGGGTGGTACCGCCCCCTGGGGGGTGGTGGGATGCCTTATGGGGGCGCAAGGAGGCAAGGGGGCCGGCAGGGGGGTGCTAAGAGGTGGCAGGGGGACATTCGAAGCACCGGCCTTGCAGGTTCACTCATTGACTGTAGCACTGCTCTGGAGCCTGCACCTCCAATATGAAAGCGGTGGCACATTATGTGCCGTTGCGGTCGCGCTCAATGCACTGCCCCCCTGCTGCCTCTTAGCGCCCCTCTGCTGGCCCCCTTGGGTATGCTAAGAAATGGCAGGGGGGCGTTCGAGGTGCTGGCTGTTGCACTGCTCCGGAGCCAGCACCTCCAATATGGAACTGTTGGCACGTTATGTGCCTGCTGCGCCGTGTTCGACGCACTGCCTGCCTTCCATCTCTTAGCATCGCCAAGGGGGCCGGCAGAAAGGCACTAAGAGGAGACAGTGGGGCATTCAAGGCATCGGCTGGTCCTGCAGGTTCACCCATTGAGGCGCCAGTTCTGAAGCGGTGCTACAGTCAATGGGTGAACCTGCAGGGCTGGTGCCTTGAATGCCCCCTGCTACCTCTTAGCCTCCCCAAGGGGGCCAGCAGAGGGGCGCTAAGAGGCAGCAGGGGGTAGTGCATTGAATGCAGCCATGGCAGCACATAACGTGCCACTGCTTCCGCATTGAAGGCGCCGGCTCCGGAGCGGTGCTAGTCAATTGGTGAACCTGCAGGGCCGACCGGTGCCTCGAATGCCCCCCTGCCGCCTCTTAGTGCCCCTCTGCTGGCCCCCTCAGGGACGCTAAGAGGCGGCAGGAGGGCGTTCAAGGCGCCGGCCCTGCAGGCTCACCCCATTGACTGTTGTACCGCACTGGAACCGGCACCTCGAATGCGGCAGCACATTGGGAAAAGCCGCCGCCACCGCTTTCCCAAAGTGCCGCCGCTGTCACATTCTGTCTGTCTGTCCGTCTGTCCATCCATCCATCCATCCATCCATCCATCCATCCATCCATCCATCCAAAAGGTCTGTCTGTTTGCCTGCCTGCCTTCCTGCCTATCTACCTACCTGTCTATCTACCTACCTACCTATCCATCCATCCATCCATCCATCCATCCATCCATTCATCCATCCAAAAGGTCTGTCTTCCTGCCTGCCTGCCTACCTACCTACCTATCCACCAATATAGATGGATCTATCTATCTATCTATCTATCTATCTATCTATCTATCTATCTATCTATCTATCTATCTATCTACCAACTAATATATCTATCTGCCTACCTGCCTGCCTAC
The DNA here is from genome assembly GCA_023653725.1 of Bungarus multicinctus. Lineage (NCBI taxonomy): Eukaryota > Metazoa > Chordata > Lepidosauria > Squamata > Elapidae > Bungarus > Bungarus multicinctus. The sequence goes on from CM042836.1 coordinate 162,817,272, forward strand.
CTGCTTCTCTCTCTCTCTCCCTCTCTCCCTCTATCCATCCATCCATCCATCCATCCATCCATCCATCCATCCATCCATCCATCCATCCATCCATGTTCGAAGCGCCGGCCTTGCAGGCACATTGGGAAAGTAGAGCAAAGCCAGTATGGGAGGGAGGGAAGGATGGAGAGAGAGAGAGAGAGAGAGAGAGAGATCTGATGCATCAGATTGAATGAGGCCTAGTTTAGACTGAGGCCCTTTTCCACATTAAAACATATTTGCCAGCACATTGAAAACTCTTTGACTTCTATTAAAGGTTTTGTGGATGAAACACGGTCAAGACTATCAGGAAGCTCTCATATTTTGTTGAGGCTTTAAACAGGCTCCATTGGACCAGATCTCCACCCTAAAAAATACTTTTCCCCAATGTATTACAGTGCCAATTCTGAAGAAGACAAAACCAAAATGTACTGGTAAATTACAAGGAGAATACACACACAGACACACACACTCTCTTCTAACCCTGCCGGAGCAGGTGATTGGACTAGAATAGATATCTCATTATCTTTCTCCTCCCTCCCTCTCTCGCTCTTTTATTTCTTTTTCTTTCTGTCCCTTCCTTCCATCCCCTCTTCTTTGTCCCTTTTTCTTTCTTTCCCTTTTCTCTTTCTTTTCTTCCTCTCTCTCTTTCCCTCTCTCAGGCTCACCCCTTTAGATCAGGGGTTGCCAAGCTTTTGGACCTCAGGGACCACCAAACTCATCATTTTAAATCCCGGAGACCACTAATATTTTGACTGACGGTGGCTTTCTGGCATTGGTGGGAGAGAGAGAGAGAGATATCTGATCCAACCTCTCTCTCCCTCTCTCTCTCACACACACACAGGCAGAGGTGGGATTTAAACCCCTGATCTAAAGCTGTCAAAACTCCATAAACAGGTCAAGTAGCTCTGGGGAAGCCAGTCATAAATTAGAACACTTGCTAAACAATCAACCATTAAGTAAGGACCACTTGTATTTGGTTTGCCAGTCACCTGGCCATGCCCACCCAGTCACATGACCAGCAAGCCACGCCCATCCAGTCATGTGACCAGCAAGCCACACCCTCAAATTAGGCCACGCCCACAGAAATTTGAATCCCATCCCTGGGTGGGGGGCACTGAGGATGAGTTTGTAGCACTAAGAGGGCGGTGGATTTAAAAAGTTTGGGAACCACTGCTCTAAATAGAGCTGAGAGCCAGCAAATGGCTTTGGAATTGGATTCTGAAGCTATCTGTAAGCCAAAAGCTGGAGGGGTGGGTGGGTGGGGAAACGACAACTGCAATCTGTTCAGGATTTAAGAAGTTTTTAAATTAATCTTTCAAACAGACAGTAAGTTGTGCCTTTCTCTTCTTAATCACCTTCAAGGACTATTAATTTTTTCTAAGTCAAGTTCAAAAGAGGCTCTTTTTAGTCACAGCTTGCTATGCTTTTTTGAAGACTTGAGCTATGTTAGGGATTTTTTTTTAATATTAAATAACAAGGAAGAAGTTTGCCAAGGCAAGCCAAATAAGGAAGTATGTAGAAAAAAAGGCTGATGGAGAAATATAAAGACTGAAAACTGTGATTTTAGTTTATTACTGTAGTAATTTGTAGCTTGGACTTTTTTGCTGTGTGTGGCTAAATTTTTTCTGATCCTGATCAAAAGAGGAAGCCAGGATGGTGGAGCAAAGTATATTAATAAGGTTGAGGATTCCATGATAAAAAGGGAGGCTTATAACAGCTTGATAAAACTTCCAGAGAAGAAAAGGATTTCACTCTATGAAGATAAGTTGGATGGAATGACTTAAATTCAGTGAGTTAACTGGAATTAGGATAGTCTTTCTTTGTTTGATATGTGTAAGGAAAGGCTTAATCCAAAATTTGAAAATGTAATTTATATAGTAGACAAATGTTATTGAAAATGAATTAGAGAGTAACTGCATTAAGAGAAAGTTAAAGAAAATGATGTACCAGTTTAAAGAAAATCTCTCTGTGTTAAAAAGGATGTTTATAAAAGAAAAAAAATTCTATAAGGATAGTTTGGAGGGAGGGATCTAAATGTTTAAAGTTTGTATGTTAAGAAGTTAAAAAAAAGATGCATTAGAAAATTTTGACTTAAAGGGAAGGGCCAGCTGTCAGAGCGAGCGGCTGTGCAAACAGACAACTCTGTATTGCACTTCTTTCCTGCCATCCATGGGGCTTTTTGGAGCTGAAGGTGGTCCTGGAGGGACAGCCAAAGGTGTGGGTGTCCAGTTGAGCATGCAAATGATGGGTAATGTTGAGAAGCAGGAGAAGCCTGTTGAGAATGGACAGGGAAGAAGATGACTAGTAATGGCCGACCAGAAGATCTGACAGAGGGACAGAGCAAGCGGTGGCTTAGTGGTACGATAGTGGATCGGAACTGACTAAATTAATCCCAAGCTTCAGTGAGTAAAGAGGCGAAAGGGTGTGCTTTTCAAAGGGAATTCGGAGTGATATGGCAAAAGGAGATAGCCCCAGCTGAGAGCAGAGAGAATAACTGGGCACAAGAGATCGTGAAGAAGAGAAAGCCAGGAAGCTAGAAGGACCGGGAGTAGCTGAAAAGACCAGATCGTGGCAAAACAAGGTGATTTCAATTCAGGATTATTGTGGTGTTGCCGTAGATTGTGATAAGACGTGGATAATGAAACTGACAGACTCAGGTAAATTTGTGAACTTTAGAAATAAAATGGAGGCTCTACAGAGACAATGACGTTGCACTCCTAGAACAGAACAAGAGGTAGAGATAGAGAGACACCTGTTGGTCATAGAAGGAAAAGACTTATAAAAGTGGAACTGAAAAGAAAAAAGAAAGGAACATTTATTTGGTGGACACTCCTTGTAGGAAAAAGGGATGAATTAAAATCTAACAGAGGACTTTTTGCAGCACTGTTGAGGTAAATCAAAATATATTAAATGTTGTGAAATCATTAAGATACCACTATTGCAAGTATCATACTACATACTAGTACAAGCATTATTGTTATTATTACTGTTATTAATACTTCTGCATCAACGATTACAATTTATTATTTATTATAACTGATAACTACTATTATTGAATTATTATTTAATGTAATTATAGAGTGGTATTAATTATGATATGATTGTTGTTTTATTAAGTAATAATAGTATTATTATTATTATAATTATGAATACTGCTAAGACAATTATTATTATTGCAAGGGTCATTATAGAACTGTGACTGATGAGAGTTTGGTTACTGTTTTCAATATTAATTTAAGATTGTGATAAATACTTTGAGATTGCTGTCTTCCTTGTACTATAAATATATGATGCATAGAATAACAAGAACAAGGCAACAAAGCTGTGGAGGGCTATATAGGTGGGGAAAATGGTGGGAGTGATAAAAAAGTGATTATTGTGAAAAGACTGTTAAACATGACTAGTATTACAAACTTAACAAAAATTGGGACAGGAAGGAAAACAGCTACTCAGGCATTGGGGATGTCATCGAGCCCTTCCACCCAGAGATCCATTGAGAAAATGATATGAAGGGAGAGGTCGAATTCTTTCAAAGACCCACAAATTATGCTGCAAAACATGCAAGAGGCAATGGCAAGAAACCATGAAGAGATGAAAAAAGAGACAGGGAGGTGAGAAATGATACAGGAGAACTCAAGGAGAAAATGCAGATGATGGATGAAAAATTCAAAGCCTTTTAGCAACAAATCACAAAAAATGAACAAAAATTACAAGAAATGGAAGAAAGAATGGAAAAGGAAAAGAGTAGATGAATTAAGTGAAAAATTAATACAGGCAAACAAAGAACTGGAAACAACAGTGATTATTTTAAAGGCCGAGAAAGCAGCTCATTATCTACGTTTTCAAAATGTAGAAGAAGAAAAAGGGGAAGACCTACCAAACATGATGGCAGATCTGATAACGAAAGCACTTGGAGAAGCATGGAGAAAGAAGAAATGTTGACGGAGATAGAGGAGACCTACAAAGTGCAAACTACCTATGGGAGGAGACATAACCTCCCAAAAGAAATACATGTCAGATTTGTTAAAAAATTGAAATATTGCATAGAACAAGGGATGAGCCAATTGAATACAGAGGGAAACAAATAACAGTTCTTAAAAAAGTACCAAAAAGGATGAGAGACCTGAGAAGACCCTACCAATTTTTGACTTCCAAACTGATCAGATATTGTGAACTTCAGAGAGTTGACACCAGAGGGCATCATGGTCATGTGGCAGGATAAAAGATATAGACTGGATTCATTAGACAAAGCAGAGGTGTTTCATAACCAGCACTTTAATAATGAAGAAAAAATAGGAGAAATAGAACAAAGAGATATGATAGAAGAAAGAGGTGCAGGATGGCTGGTCATGGAAAGAAAACTATCACAAACCAAGGACAGAGGAAATGGAAGAGGAGAAAGAGCAGAGGGATATGAAAGTAGATCTAAAGAACCAAAGGAGATTAGAGCAACAAGAAGTACAAAACCCAGATTCAAGTAAAACAATGCGAGAAGAATGTAAGATCTTAACAATGAATATTAATGGATTAAACTCCCCTATGAAAAGATGGACAAAATTTTAATAGATTAAAACATAAAAATATGGATATAATAGCGATACAAGAAGTTTACATAAAAGAACACCAAAAACACTTGCTAGATTACATGAAATTAGGGAATATATTCATCTCATTAGCCCAACAAAAAAAGAGAGGGGTGATGCTATATGTTAAAGAAAAGATTGTAGCTAAACAAATCTATAAAGATAAAGAAGGGAGGATCCTGATTACAGAGCTAGAAATAAACCACAAAAAAATAGCAATAGCAGAAATTTATGCCCCAAATGGAGGACAAGAGCAGTTTTATAGAAAATCACACAACATAATTCACGATATAGAGTATGATGAGATTTGTATATTAGGGGACTTTAACGCAATACAGATAAAAAAATCAGACTACGAAAGTAATAACATAAGGAAAGGAACAAGAAGAACACTACCAAAAAACTTCTTCAAAATGGCTGAGGAATTAAATATTCAAGACATCTGGAGAAAAAGAAATCTGGAGAAAAACCAATCTACTTATTATTCAAGTACACACTGCTCATAGTCCAGAATTGATATGGTGTGGATGTCAAGGGAACTCAACGCAGAAGTAAAGAAGGGGAAATCGAGATGAATCCCTGGGCTGACCATAATTCTATGAAATTTAGCTGGAAAGGATAAAGCCTAGATGGACACTACAAAGATCGATCTTAAAGGAGAAAGATTTTAAGTTAAGGATGGAGAAAGAACTGGGCTTTTTCTTCAAAGAAAATAAAAAGGAAGATATTTCCCTGCAAAATCTCTGGGATGCAGTGAAGGCATACATGACGGGGTTGGCTATATCATATATGGCAAAAAGAAAAAAACAATGACAGAAAAGCCTAGAAGACGAATATAAAAGATTGGAAACAAACCTCCAGAAAGAACCACAAAAGAGAAACTTAAAACAACAAATGGACCTAAATAAACACAAACTAAATATCCTTGAGAAAAAAGACTTAGCACAACAATTAAAAAAGAACAAAGGAAAACTTTTTGAGAACGCAAATAAAATGGGGAGATAGCTAGCATATAAGTTGAAGAAGCAGAAAGAAAAGAGTAGATTGGTAAACTACAGAATGAACAAGGGAAGATATGCAATCAGGACAAGGAAAAAAAGAACATAATTCAGGAGTTCTATAAGAAACTATATAATGAAAACAATTTTAACCCAGAGGAAAAGGTGATACAATGCCTAAAGAAAGTGGAGCTACCAAAAATTGCAAAAAAAATAAAAAATATGTTGAATGAAGAGATTAGGATGTCAGAAGTAATTTTGGCAATGAATAAACAAAAAAATAACAAAGCACCGGGCCCAGACGGACTCCTGACAAAACTATATAAAAACCAACAAGAAATATTAGGACAAGCTCTACTTGGAAGTATTTAATATGGTTCTAGACGAGGCGAAGATACCATGATCATGGATAGAAGCAAATATCACACTGATACCTAAAGAAAACACAGACCAGACACTAATTAATAACTATAGACCAATGTTCTTCTTCAACTCGGATTATAAGATATTCACTTCAATAATAGCCGAATGACTAAAAAAATTCTTAAATGACTTCATACATGAGGACCAAAATGGCTTTTTGTCAAAAGACAAATTAAAATTAATATAAGAATAATATTAAACATCTTAGAATTTTATGAAGTACATAGCAGAAAACAAGTGGCGTTACTTTTTTTTGATGCTCAAAAAGCATTTGACAATGTTAAATGGCAATTCATGTTATAACAACTTAAATGTATGGACTTTGGAGAGAAATTTTTAAACACAATTTCAGTGATATATTCCAAGCAGGAAGCCGAAATAATAATAAACAGAGAGATGACAAAAAAAATTTAAAGTACAGAAAGGAACGAGACAAGGATGCCCACTATCTCCACTATTATTCATACTAATACTGGAAGTGTTAACAAAGATAATCAGAAAAGAAACACAAATAAAAGGACTAGAAATCAAGAAAGAAATATTTAAATTACAAGCGTTTGCAGACAACTTTGTTTTTATTGTGGAGGAACCACAACAATCGGAGCCGAAACTTATAGGGATACTAGAAGATTATGGGGAAGCTGTGGGATTAAAAATTAACAAAGAAAAAATCAAAATGATAGTTAAGAAGATAACGAATAAACAAAAAGAAATCCTTGCCAAGGGAATAGATATCCAGGTAGTTAAAAAAATGAAATATTTAGGAATTAACATCTCAGCAAAAATGAAATGTTTAGGAATTAACATCTTGTTCCAAAATATATCCATAAAACTAGATTAATTTTTTTTTGGAAATTTGAATAAAATGACACTAGACTTCATATGGCAAGGAAAAAAACTTAGGATCAAATTAAAATGCCTATAAGAAACTAAAAAAAGAGGAGGTTTTGGGAAATATATTATGAAGCAGCAACACTCACTTGGTGAAAGATTAGACAATCTTAAAAATAGAAGATTACTATCACTAGAAGGCCATGACTTACAACTAGGGTAGCATGCATTTCTGTGGTATGGTAGGCATGGCGCACATAAATATTTTCAAAGATATCAGATTAGACAAGCATTGTTTATGGTATGGAGTAAAATTAAACAGCAAAATTATATGGAAATTCTAGTTTGGTTATCCACCTTAGAGGTGTTAATACATTCAAATCTTTTGAACCAGGGAAAAATTATCACGTATAAGGATATCATAAACGAAAAAAGGGAACTGAAGTCTAGACAAGAGCTAAAAGAACAAGGGGTAGAATTGGAATTTACAAATTCAATCAAGATATGGGAAAGACATGAAAGAATGGGGGATTAGTAGACGAGCCACAACACTAGATGCAATTTTATTGGGGACAGACGACAAATTGATAAGGAAAATTTATAAATTTCTTTCGAATTATAAGATGGAGGAGGAACAGGTAAAGGAAACGATGGTTGTTTGGACCAAAAATTTTGGACATAATATAGATTTGGATAAATGGCAAGCACTATGGGAGCGAAATAAAAAGATAACATTGGCCAAATCGTATAAGGAAGATTTATATAAAATGTTTTATAGGTGGCACCTCTCCCCAGTAAGATTGGCTAAAATGTATAAAAACCTATCACCAAACTGTTGGAAATGCGCCCAAGAACATGGAACATGGAAGATATAGTAAAGAGGAGATTTATCTAATAGTACACATTATCATGGCAGCAAGAAAGACTTTAGCTCAAAAATGGAAAGATAGAGAAATTTCCAATGAAGGTGAGGTGATAAAGAAGATATTGACATGTGATTAAATAGATAGATTGACTCTGGAATTAAAAAATAAGGGCGAAACAGAAATACAAGATATGGAATAAATTTTATCAATGATGGAAAAAGAAAAGAAGGACCCAGAATAAAAAGCAGGATTTGTAGAATGGGTAATTATGGATAGAAATGAATTGTACAAATGTATAAATGTATATAAAATATGTATTAGATATTATAATATGTATGACAAAAAGGAATGTCAGGATGATCACTTGGTGTCCAATGTTTTAATAATTCAATCAATAAAATATGTTTTTAAAAAAGAAAGTTTTCACTTAAAAGAAGTGTTTGAAAAAAGTTTAACACTTTAAAAAGTGCTTTTTTTCAGTAAGGTCAAAGAATTTGAAAGAATACAATGAATCTTGTTAATAAAAATATCAACAGTTCACAAAGATTAAGTGCAAATAGAAATACATACTATTTCCATAGCAAGGAAGATAAAGCAGGAATGATTAAATTCAAGGGTGGGCTGCTGAGGGTTTGGGCAATCTCCTAGCTAACACTTTGCGAGGCTCGGAGAACCCCCAAATCCCACTCCTGGTTGGCCCTGCCCTGCCCCGGTCGCTGGAGCCTTAGTTCAGGAGCAAAGCGGTCCTGTATCTGCCTTCATGCCATGTTTGTACGTAAGGCAGCCTTCGCCTCCCGCTGCACAAGGGGGAGGAGAGAGATGAGAGGGAGAAAAGGGAATTCTCCCTTTTCTCTCTCTCATCTCTCTCACTTTCATGCACATACACACACAAGCAGGATACCCTCCTAGGCCAGGATCATGGCGGCAGCAGCTCCTCCTCCTCCCTGAGCCAACACGAAGAGGACCGTGGCTGGCGCTGAGCTGCCCACGAAGGATGTGGAATCGTAAAAAGCACCTGGTAGCAAATGCACTACCTGCGACCAGCTGTTTTTTGCGATTCTGTGTCCTTCACAGGCAACTCAGTGCCAGCCACAATTCCTTTCATGTCGGCTCAGGCGAGAGAGAGAAATGAGAAAATGATGGAGGGAGAGAATGGGAGAGAGGAAAGAGAAAAACAAATGAGAGAAAGAAGGAAGAGAATGAATGAAAAAAAAAAGAAAGAGGGAGAAGAAAAAGAAAAAATCAAAAGAGGGAGAGAAAGAGAAATGAGAGAGAGAAAAGGGGAGAAAAAGAAAGAGAAATGGGAAAATGAAGAAGGGAGAGAATGAGAGAGAGGAAAAAGAGAAAAAAATGAGAGGGGGGGAGAGGAAAAGAAATGAGAGAGAGGGAAATAAATGAGAGACAAGAGGAAAAGGGAGAAAGAGAAAGAAAGAAGAGAGGGAGAAGGGGGTGGAAAAACAGAAATGAGAGGGAGGAAGGGACACACACACACACAGAGAGAGAGACCTATCATGACAGGCTCAAGATCCAGATGGATCTTGACAGACTAGAACACTGGGCCCTATCTAACAAAATAAAGTTCAATGAAGAGAAAAGTAAAGTCCTACACTTAGGCAAGAAAAACCAAAAGTACACATATAGATTGGGTGGAACCAGACCTAACAGCAGTAACTGTGAGAGGGATCTTGGAGTCTTAGTGGACAACCAACTAACTATGAACCAGCAGTGTGCAGCAGCAGCTAAAAAAGTTAATGCAATCCTAAATAGCAGTAACAGAGGGATACAATCAAGATCAAGTGAGTACTAATACCACTCTGTAAAGCCTTAGTAAGACCACGCCTAGAGTACTGCATCCAGTTTTGGTCACCACATTATAAAAAAGATGTTGAGACTCTAGAAAAAGTACAGAAAAAAGCAACCAGGATGATTAGGGGATTGGAGGCTAAAACATACAACGAACGGTTGCAGGAACTGGGCTTGGCTAGTCTGGTGAAGAGAAGGACCAGGGAGACATGATAGCAGTCTTCCAATATTTGAGGGGCTGCCACAGAGAGGAAGGGGTCAAGGTAGTTTCTAAAGCACCTTTAGGCCAGACAAGGAATAATGGATGGAAACTGAACAAGGAGAGATTTAACCTGGAAATAAGGAGAAACGTTCTGACAGTGAGAACAATCAACCAATGGAACAGCTTGCCCTTGGAAGTCGTGGGAGCACCATCACTTGAGACTTTCAAGAAGAGATTGGACTGCCATTTGCCAGAAATGGTGCAGGGTCTTCCGTTTGGGCAGGGGGTTGGACTAGATGACCTACAAGGTCCCTTCCAACTCTGATTATCTGTTATCTGTTATTTCCCACAGAAAACACCAGGAGCAACAAAACCCTTGATAGGCATGGCTGGGGGTCATGTGACTGGGTGGGAGTGGCAGAGAGCCCTATACTAAAAAAGTTGAAGCCCACCCCTGGTTAAATTTATTATTTTATTCAAAGAGGAAAATGAATCTTTATTTGGATATCACTCTTGGATTTTGTGCTTGTGATGAAAAAAAATGAAACTTTGACTTTGGTTTTGTTGATCAGAAAGATTTGTCATTATAGAAATCGCTAATTATATGTTAATGTGTAAAAGCAAAAAGTTGAGGTTGGAATGTTTTTATCTTGTACTATGCTAAGAGTCGAAATTCAGTGCCTTTTTTTTTCTTTCTCCCCCCGCACCGTATCTCACACCCCCTTTTCCTGTTCCTTTTCCTTCCCTTAATTTCCTATTTTTATTTTTTCTTTGCATTTTATATAACAAAACAAATAAATTTTTTAAAAGAAACGGGGAAGCCAGATTCACTTAACCAGGTTACTAATTTATCAGCTGCAGTGATTCACTTAAAAACTTTGGCAAGAAAGGTTATAAAGTGGGCAAAATTCACTTAACAAAATTTTCACTTAGCAACAAAAAATTTTGAGCTCAACTGTGGTCATATACAGGACTACCTGTATAAGTAATAAGTATAAGATAAAACCAAATTCCACATAGGTCTAAAACTATTTTTTAATAGAATGGTTTGTCAAAGCGAAAAAATTTCAGCTTCATAAATTAGAGGGAATGAATCGTGCTTTTCTGTTGCCAGTATTTACACATATTTACACATAGCTAGGAAGAACAAAAGAAAAGCAGTACATTCTAAGAAGCAAAAGAAAGCAAAGTGAAGTAAAGTAAAACTTCTCCCCTGCACACATACGCAGTAAATCAAACATCACAAGACACTCATATCTTGTTACTATGGTAACATGATAACAAGTCTGGTAGATTCTGGAAGCTCAGCAGACAAACCAAATCATGCAGTGACATGGTTATAGTAACAGCAAATCTTGCATGTCTGAGTGTGCTTTCCCTCCTCCCCTTCATGTGACTTAGGGATCATTGCCTTAGGTGTTTTTGTAAATATCTTCATATGAGTTTAAGACATTTATCTATTTGTGCTCTTGGTGATGGCTCTTCTTTTTCTCTGTCAAGTTCATCTTCTCTATTTTAGTAAGGCATTTAACAAAATAGACCACAACCTACTTCTTGGTAAGCTAGAAAATGTGGAGAGAAACATCACCACCAGATGGATTTGTAGCTGGCTGACAAACTGTACTCAATGAGTAGTCCTTAATGGTACTATATCCACATGGAGTGAAGTAAGTAGTGGGGTATCATAAGTCTCCTTCTTACGCCAAGTACTCTTCAATATCTTCATAAATGACTTAGATGAGGGAATAGCAGGGGAACCCATCAAATCTGCAGATGACATTAAACTGGCAGGAACAGCCAACACCCCAGAAAATAAACTCAGGATCCAAAAATATCTTGACAGATTTGAACAATGTGCCCTATCCAACAAAATGAATTTTAATGTGGAGAAAAGCAAAGTTTTATATTTAGGCAGGAAAAACCAAAGAACAAGTACAGATTAGATTAAACTTGGCTCAAAAACAGTAACTGTAAGAAGGACTTTGGAGCTTTAGTGGATGATCACTTGAATATGAAACAGCAGTGTGCAGCCGCCACCAAAAAAGCTAATACAATCCTGGATTGTATAAACAGAGGCATAGAATCAAGATCATGTGAAGTATCAGTACCACTTTATAAAACCCTAGTAAGATCACATCTGGAATACTGCAACCAATTTTGGTCACCATACTACAAAAAAGATGTTGAGACTTTGGAAAAAGTTCAGAGAAGAGCAACTAAGATGATCAAAGGCCTGGAGACTAAAACATATGAAGAACAGCTGCAGGATTTGTGTTGTGGCTAGTTTAAAGAAAAGAAGAATTGTGAGTGACATGATAGCAGTACTTCAGTACTTGAGTGGCTGCCACAAGGGGTCAAATTATTCTCCAAAGCACTGGATAAGAAACTGTGGTTGGAAACTAATCAAAGAGAAGCAACCTGGAATGAAGGAGAAACTTCCTAATAGTGAGGACAATTAACCAGTGGAACAGCTTGCCTTCAGAAATTGTGGGCACTCCGTCATTGGATGTTTTTAAGAAGAGTCTAGATCAGGGGTGTCAAACTCAAGGCCAGTGGGCCAGATGTGGCCCACAGGACTGCCCTGAAAACAGCCTCCAGCCCTCTGCCAGTGAAAATGGAGCCCAGGAGGACCCAGCTACGTTTTCACTGGCAGAGGTCTAGCAAAACAAAAGAAAAGGAGAAATGTTTTCCCTTTTGCATTTGAGCATCCAAGAAGGACAGGAAAGGAGAAAGGGAAAGAGGAAAGACAAAGAAAAAGAAGGAAAGATGGAAAGAGAGCAAGGAAGGAAAAAGAAGGAAAGAGAAGAAGGAAGAAGAAAGGAGAATGAAGAGGGAAGGTAAAAGAAAAGGAAGGAAGGTTATAATAAGAGGGAGGGAGGGCTGAGGGAAGTCTTGCCTTAGCGCTTGACCACCATAGCTCCCCCACCGACATGAGTGACATGGAGCTGGCCATGATCCCCCTGTCTCCCTGAGGTCAAACACAACCCTGATGCAGCCCTCAATGAAATTAAGTTTGACATCCCTGGTCTAGATAGTCACTTACCTGAAATAGTATAGGTTCTCCTGGTTGAGCAGGGGGGTGGACTAGAAAACCTCCAAGGTCCCTTCCAGCTATCCTATTCTAATTCTAATTTTATTTTACACAAATTGATAGATCTCAATATTGTCTAAAGATGATATTTATGCCCTAATCTAGTTCTTGACTTGCTTTTCAATCATGGAGATTATGGTAATTGTAATCAAACAACTGATTATGTCATGCCACACCATACAATCTTTATATACCAGAGATGGCAAACCTTTCAGAGACCAGGTGCCCAAAGTGCAACCAACTTATTTATCGCAAGGTGCCAAAACAGCAATTTAATTTGAACACTGAGGTTTTACTACGTAAAATAATGATAAACAAGGCAGAGTTCAGCTAATTGTTCTAAGAAAAACATGATAAATGCACTTTTATGCCCCTTCATTTTTTTCCTGCTTTTGCAATATTCCATTTAGCAACAATAAAAAATAAAAACTTTTCTAACATCATATCTCTCTTTCCCTCCCTTTCTCTTTCCCCTTCTCTCTCCTTCCCTCCCTCTATCTACCTCTCTCTGTTTCTCTCTTTCCCTCCCTCCCTCTCTTTCCCTCCCTCCCTCTCTTTCCTTCCCTCCCTCTCTCTTTCCTTTCCTCCCTCCCTCCATCTCTTTCTTTCTCTCTGTCTCTCTGTCTCTCTCCCTCTCCCTTGGAGGGGGCAAGGAATCCCTGAACTGGTGCTGGGTGATGGGAATCCCAGGAGCAGCGCACCAACGATCACTGGTCAGTGGAGAGCCGAAGACTAACTGGCCAATAAGGCATCACAACACCGGCAGCTCTGCAGGAAAACCAACTGACATCTGGGAGGAAAGAGTGAGCCAATGATGATGCAGGGTCGCATTGTGGCTCTGTGTCATAATGGGCTCCAGGAAGTATTGACCCCATCTCCCACATTGGTGAGACGGTGAGAAACACAATAGAGAAATGCGATGGCGTTGGGCTGGGGTGACACCGCGCATGCCCACAAAGACGGTTCTGAATGCCACGTCTGGCACGTGTACCATAGGTTCACCATCACTGTTATATACTGTTGTTGCTCTCTAGCCCCAACTAGTGGCTGGAGAGACAAATATGACCCAAGTATATTGCTTGAAGCTAATATCCCACCCATTTACCTATCAGCCCGGACTCTCAAACAAGTGCATGCTGGGAAGCCAGACTCCATTTCCTTTAGCATTTGGAGAAGGCAGAAGCACATAGTCATCCAAGGACAAACCCACATCCTCACAGAGCATCGCTGGTGAGATTTAAATTGCTTGTATTTATTAATTGTTATGCTCAGCAGAAACCTAATGTTGTCTATCTTGTATTTGGTTCTCACTGTATGTATCCTTATTTTTCCCAGTTTCACCATATCCTGTTCTTTCAATAAAGAATTCAGATCTAGGCAGATGGTCTGTTTTATTGGAGAATAGGTGGATTTAGCTGTATGTCAAGCTGCACACAGACTAATGTGTAGTGGAGACAGAACAGGTTGATTTGTACTAAAAACATCTTTCTAAACCCAAAATGGAAAGATTGAAGCCAAAGATTGCTTCCCAGTTTCTCTCTAGGAATTTCTAGAAACTCTCTAGAAGCAAAATCTACAATCTATCAGATTTTTAATAGATTATTCATAAAATGTACTTTTATTTTTAGTAGAATATTTATGAAAAGATATTTAATGATATATTTGGAATGGTATGGAGAGGTGACAGAGAAAAACAGCATTTTTTGTGGAGGTGGGAGGAGAAAAGTAATTGCCAACTGGAGAGAAAAGTATAATTCATTACTTACATAATTTATAACCAAAGGTATCTGAGGGGGAGGAGACACAAGTGAAGAAATTCATATTGTGAAATCATGATGCATATTTTGTTTCTTTTCATTATCAGAATTTGTAGCAGATGGACAGTTTTATATCCTATCCTTCAAGACAAATATATATATTTTAGAATAGATGACAAAATAATAAAAACATCAAACCTCTATTAATAACATAAAACAATAATACTGGTAAGAAAATTAGAATCAAAAGCTGGTGGTTAAGAAAAAAAGAGGTAGAGCCATGGACTGTGACCACGGAACTAAGGAGAAGAAGTAATGAATTATATAAAGAATGGAAAAGCAAAAGCAATACGTGTGCACACACATATACTATGATAAATTGTGGGAAGCCATAGCATGTAAGTATAAAAAAACTGAATTTAAGACAATCACTCACAAAAAAGAATAAACGAGAGGAAAACGTGTTGCATGCTGTGGTTTCTTTACTATTATTTCTTTTATCTATGTTTATGTTCTCATACCAGTGATGGCTAACCTTTTCATTGTTGCGTGCCGAAAGTGTGTGTGTGTGCGTGCGCACCCATATGCCTTCATAATGCAACGTGCGCATGACCTCCCTGTACCCCTGGTTGCTTGTGGTGCTGTGATCATGAGGTGAGGCAGGGGGGTCCAGCTGCCCCACGCATCCCGCACCGGCTTACCTCAGAGCCCCCACAACCGGGCCATCCATGCCATGACACTTGCCTCACCTTGTGGTGTTGGCTGTGGATCAGCCGACAGCAAGCCGCAGCAGAGGGCCAAAACAACCACATGTGGCTCCAGAGCCTTAGGTTGCTGACTCCTGCTTTATACCAACAACTAAAGGGTACATGGAAATGTGCATTTCTGTCAATTTGCAGCAGTAAATTGTAATGTGGGAAGTAAGATAGTATTAATTAAAACAATATTGGCTAATCTATATTCTAATGTATCAATAATGGCATGATACTCCTGGATATCATTAGCTGAAGTTCTCTAAATAGAGGAGCAAGAGAGTCAAACTTAGAACAATAAATAGACTAGAACAGGGCTGTTAAACTCATGGCCCACAGGCCAGATGCATCATGTGCTGGCCACATCCACGCCCGGTTTAGTGAAAGGGAAAAAAGTTACGATACATCAGGTCACAACACCATGATGATGCGAGTTGGACATCTCTGGATTAGAAGGAAGGATGAGATAGGGAGAATAATTAGAAGATGAACTGGGAAACACAGATGCTTATATAGGGATTAGAAATAAGTGAAACTTGTAGCTTTTAAAACACCTGAGAACCTTTCCATAATTATTGAATGTGGAAGATCAAACATGCAGTTATATTTTTGCATCATATTAACCTTGACAGATATTATACATAGGCCTGAAAAAAACTATTTGCTTAACTTTATTCACCTAAGTATACTGAAGAAGGCACAATAGATTTATGTCATTCTGATTGAAATTATTAAAACCACTATTGTAATGTGATCTCTGGAAGGCTATGATTTACTTGAAAGTAATAAGATACTTTACAGTGACCTTATATGTTTACTTATTGTAATCTACATCTTATTTACTAATAAGCTATTTGCTGTAATATACTCAAAGACAACTTAATGAGGATAACTCAGCCATATGGGAGGCAGAATTACAATACTCAGTGTAAATTAAGAAGGCTCCTTAACTAACTGAACTTGCTAAAATATCCTACGTAAAATCTGAGTCCCACAGCAGCTATTTGATCCATGGAAGCGCAGCTGTCTAAACTTTATTGGTGCTAAATGTCATGCTTGCCCACAAATTGGATGTCTGTAAAACCCAAAGGTACATCTTGGTCTGTTAGTGCTATCGTATACAATCACTTTTTCCAATAAGATGTGAAAATTGAAATGGAAAATGTCAACAAACTCTGGCCACAGCAAGGGCTGGGACATACCCCACTGACAAGCCACAGTGACAAAAATTTACTTTGAGTTGTAATTAGTAACACTGTCATTTTCGTTTGCTGCTGCCAATTAATTTAGTCTGTCAAACAGAAAAACAGCAACATTCACATGA